>OU343222.1:68563758-68625489 GCA_910596185.1 Chrysanthemum makinoi | reverse complement strand
GCCAATATCATGAATCAACGAAAGCTTCCGCTACTCGATGAGATATATCATGATCCAGAATGTGAGCATGTCGGTCCAAATGTCACAACATCACATAATACCAAAACCACAATGGAAGAGTCGAGACATAGTGATGATCTCAAAGCCGGCTCAAAACTCATTATCACGTGGATGAGTAAAGACCTCCACTTTGATTAACCAAACATGCAAAAATGAAGAATCAATGACTACGAGCTTCAGAGCAAAGTACTACATCAAGAATGCAAGAACAATTTTTAATGTAATATCTGTTTGTATTCAATGTAATTTTAATGTGTGTTTGAGGTGACCTCCTTTAGGGGGAGATTGTTAGGATTTAGTAAATCCAGTTATTAAAGAGTCTTCAAGTATATGTAATCGTTAGAAAGCTCGTAGTCGTAGATTATTACAAGTTAAGTAGTATTTAGTTTAAGTATCACCGTGGAGGACGGACGGGCTTTACCCACTTATGCGATCCACCGTTAGGTGGCGATTTGTGTAAAGACTATAAATACTCTCTACCTTCCAAGGTAGAGAGTTGGAGCTCATAATAAAATTTTTCATTCTCTCACTAAAGTTCCCAAACCTCTAACTTTCTCTCTCTAAAACCATAGTATACGCCTACTTATGTTTGTGTTATGATGTGTATGTGAAATCCAATATGTAACACTATCAACAAGAGAACCTCAGTAGTCTTAATGATAATGAAGTATGGCAACTCATGGACTTGAGCTTTCTCGACTTCAAGAGGTGGTGATCTCGCCTTTAAGAGGAACCTACAGAATCACACAAAACAAACACAAACTACATAGAAAGATCCTTTGGGTCAGAGGTTAGAGAGTTTACAATACTAGGTGAAAGTATGTGTAGGAGTGGGAACCTACAATGAAGAAATGGCTCACTATTTATAGAAGAAAACATGCTACTGTTTCACGGATCCCACGGATCCCTTGTTGGAGGGATCTGTCTAGTGTATCTAGTGGGATCTGTGAGACGCTCCTCTTTACCCATGGGTTTTGGGTCATGGTTCATGGGTTCTAGACTTTGGACCATGGGTATCCAAGTAGATACAATGTATCTAGAAGATGCAATGCATCTAGTCCATGGGTTATGGGTTGGCTCCATGGGTCATGGGTAGTACCCATTATGACTTATGCATGATGTCATGCAATGGGTCATGGGTTACGCTCCATGGGTATGGGTCATGGACTTTGGGTTTTACCCAACTACATTCAATGTATCAAGTCAATGGGTTAAATACTTAAACTTCTACCCATTCTATTACCCATTTATAATACATACTAAGTATGTAAATATCTACCCAATATGTAAAGACTAGTTGTTGTACATATGTATTACTAAATCATGAAAGCACTATTACTTGTTTTATGTGAAAACGTAAGTGTGTTAGTAAACTATTGGCTCAAAGCATTTACGTATTTTATTTGTTTCGTTAAAATGATTTTACATTTGTTATCGACAAAACATTAGAAGATCGTAAAATATAAATAAACGTTTTTCCGGCTTATTTGTATTAACAATCTCCCCCTTTTTGTTGATGACAAAACATAAGATTATTTTAAGGAAAAACTAAAATTCATAAAAGTTTGAATTGGAGTTTTTATTCTCTTCTCTCCCTTTTTGTCAAAACAAAAAGAGCGTCGAAAAGAAACGAACACATTGTTTTAAAAAATATGTGAAAAGAAAGAAAGAATGAAAAAATAGAGAGTAAGTGAGGAGAAGTATTCTCGACTTAGCTCCCCCTTGACGAGTCCATCCCTTTGTGAGGACGTTAAGTAAGAAGAAATACTAAACTAGTGCATTGCAACAATGTTTGCAAATGGTTTCGTCTTTTTAAAGAATATGCTCCCCCTTGATGATTGCAACTTTGCAAGGAGGAAGTCATGTAATGTAATCCTATGTGAATGATATTGCAAATGATTTTGCAATGTATTGCTTTGACACAAATCTCCCCCTAGCTAAGGGTGTCAAAGTCTTCATGTGTGTGTTGAAAATCTACAAAACAAAGGTTAGAAAACAAGTATATAGAGCATAATTTCCTGCAAATAAGACTCAAGTTAGTAGTAAACAAATCTTCTGTTGCACGGATCCCACGGTTCCCTCTTTGGAGGGATCCGTCTTGGCAAAACTGAGGGATCCGTCTGTCTGTGAATATAAGACAACAATGGTGATGTAACAAGTGATGTTAACATCAAAATGAGATATGTATCAAGGCACCAAACATACTCTCAATACAAAATGGCATAAAACATGTAATTTCATTTGATAAAACTAGAGAAATGATGTACATAACTCCAAAAACTAATAAAATGAAAAATACATGACTTAGGATTCCTAAATTATCTAGGTGAAGCTTAAGAATAGAACACCACTTGAATCCTTAAGCTCACGGTTGTTTAGGTTTGTTGACCTCATCAAAACGTTCGAGGAGGTGATAAAACATGAAACATTGCTCTTCATGTAGTTCATGTATCAAGCCTTCAACATGTTGACAATGATAACAATCTTTGTCATGGCTCGGAAAAGGTGGTGGTAGAAATGGAGTGGCTTGATGTGGAGGATCAAGTGAAGAGGGTTGAGATGCTCAAAAGAAGGAGGGATTGGCGGAGGCACATTCGATGATGGCTCAACAAAGGATGGTGGTGGAGGTAGAGAGGTGTCAACTTCCATGTGGTCGGGTGGTTGACTTTGATGATTCCTTATAATCCAAAATGGACCATTTGAGGGAAATGGGGAAAAGGATGCCGGTGCAAGTGTTGATTCAACACCTTGGTTTTGTTGGACAATCTTCTCTATTGAAGAGAGTGTCGACAATGGTGGAGGATGGGATGGCCTAGGAGGCAAGTTTGTGAGTGAGGAGATGAATGTGGAGTGGTAAATGATATGGCTCTAGGCACAAAGGTGATGGTTTGGGTGAAATGAGTGTGTTTGGTTTAGGAGGAATTGTGGTGTTTGGCGATGATATTTTTGTGGGAACAATCCTTTTGGGGATTGGTTTGATTGGTTGAGTTGGTGGAGGAGAAATCCTAGCATTTGTGGATTTAACGGGAGATGATTCGGTTGAAGAAATTTCGTGTACAACACGAGCAAGTTTCTTGGGTGGTCCTTTGGTGGATGAGTTAGCACTAGGAGCTTTGCTCATGATGAAATGGTTAAAGATTAGTGATGTAAGGTTTTCTAAATGCTGAAAATTAAGTTGTGGATGGTGACTAAGAAGTCTAAACAAGGTGACTTTATGTAACACCCCCAAAATCACCAAGTGACAGCGGAAGACTAATTGGGGTATTACATAGAGGATCATAGTCATAAGTTACAGAAAACGACTCTAAAGAGACGTTTTTAATAAAAGTTTGTTACCATTTCATAAACTCAGTGTTCAGAACACCAAAAGGAGATGCCACATGTCTTGATGTTACATAAAAGATAGTTTAAATGTTTCGAAATGATAACTTTATTTTAAAACAACACCACTTCTAGCGCCTCATGACGTCCACTCCACACCTTCATGATATTCTAATTTGTACCTGAGATAAACATGCTTAAAAAGATCAACAAAAATGTTGAGTGATATTCATAGGTTTAAATAATTAGTTGAACACAAGTAAGAGATGATAATTGCTTCGAATACAATCACCATGGAAAACATAGATTATTATTATGCACTAAGCTCATGACACCAAACTAACTGCATACACCTAATTACTGGTGTAAGTAATAATATTGCCCTCAGAGATGGAATTGCCAATTCCATAGTTAACCAAATATAGTGCGCCCCGGTTATTTCCGATAACCGAGTCGGGGTCGTTAATTCCCATAGTACTATCCACAATATTCGCGTTCACTCGCAAGTGATTAATGGTTCATGATGTAAGGGACTTATGGCAGGCAACTTAGGCTATAATAATAATGATCAGGCAAGCATACAGTTTAAGAAAAGACTTGTGTTCTAGTTTATAGCATGCATCTCCCTCGCGGGGTTTGAAAGAATAAGTAAAGGCGAGGCTATGAACTCACCTCAGCAAACAAAAGTCCGAGTAGTGTAAAGTCAAGTAATAAGAGCACGAAGTACCGTCACGCAACCTATAATTAGTATGGCAAGTCTTAGTTTATTATTTTCATTCATAATTTAGTGTATTGAAAACGGTTGAAGTATTCTCAAAAGTTTGTGTTCATTATCGCTTGTGTGGCAATGGTTAAGTTTAAATAGATTTCGAAACGTTTGTAAGTTTTGGCTCTTGGAAAAGTGCTTACGTTTATAAATATGTGAAAAATAGTCATGACGAAAAGTCCTCGGTTTGAAAGTAAACAAATGACTAGGTATTGAAAAATATGCGCAAGAAAAGTGATTGTGATGTTTATACGGCGTCGGTAATTTATAAATATTTACATCAAGTATTTATAATGTAAGTGTTTATAGACTACGATAAGTATTTATGTATGTATATATTTAATTATTGGGTGATGTGTTAAAAATGTTAATGTTATATTTCTTTATTATTCTTTTCTAGTTTTCGTGCTTTTAGTCATATATATGAAAATAAACTAAGTATTAGAGTTTTTAACAAAAATTTGGCATGACCCGATCGTAAATATTAGTTTTCCCTTATAAATCAAGTATTGTAAAAATAACTCAAGTCAATATATTTGTTATGATAAGTTACCCAATTAAATATGTTTTGTATTAATTTAGTTGAGAAAACAATTAACTCTTAATGGCTCAAAATACTAGAAAATTAATAACTCAAAAAGTGATGAGCACAAGGCTCGAACACTGTATCCCTACCATCCAAGGACAGCGTCCAAACCAAAGGGACTAACTCATCTTTTGTGTTTTACTAAAGCAATTGTTGGTATGTATATATATACTAGTTTGACTTAGTAGTTTCCTTTATTAACTTTCACAGTAACATATGCATGGCATGTATAACTTTTCACTTGAGTATGGAAATGGTTTGTCGAAGTTTATTTGTTGCGCATGAAACCTTAGTCCAAGGGTAAACAATAAAGCACATATAGTTGAAGATAAGCTTTAGTTATTTAGCTAATCGGATGAAGACTTTTAGACGAGCCAATACTTAAGCATACTTTAGATCCATGTTCGAGCCATTCTTAGTCGTTTTAGTTCGAAAAACTCAAAATATTCTCAAGTCATAAAAGTGTCGAATAAGCAAGCAAATAAGCACTAGCTTATATTCTTTTCGAGAGGCTTACAAGTAATAACAAGTTCAAGATTTCCACACAAGCTTTAAACGCAAACCTTAGTTATAACAAAACCTTAGCATGTATATCTTAACGTGTATGTATATGTCGAGCAAGAAAAGTTTTTAAAGAACTCATTTTCTAGTTAAACATTAAGCATAAATATGTTTGTAATCATAAGAAACTCAATGAAAACATAAGCTAAACGAGACCAAGAATTCTTACAATGGGGAAGTGATTGTGTCGACCAAGATGAAACAAGAACTCAAGATCTTATAACCCAACTCCAAAGGCTTGCTTGCTTACCCAATACTTTTACCCAAGATCTTCCAAATACTAAGTTGTTTACCCAAGATTTTCCAAGCACTAACTTAACCAATTGTGAAGTAGTAGTAGTAAAATTTGAAGAGTGAAATTGTGAAGCATAGTGTGTGTCGTGTGGTATATATCATCAAGGGAGAAAGATTTTTGGTTAATCCAAGGTCTTGTGGGTAATAGTATGCCTTGTTCTTTAATTCCTTTTATCCAAATATCTCAATGTAAAGAAGTCTTGGATACCATGTTCTAAGTTAGCATGTGACTTGGTGGGATAAGAAAATTAGAAAAAGGGTGTTTGTGGTGCTCGAACTAGGCAGAAAAAGAAAGGAACAAAAGTGAGGATCTTTGGCTAGATTTGAAGAAGCCTAAAGATCTAGTAGATATTAGGTTACAAGCTATGGATATTTATGTTATAGCTAGATCAAATGTCCATGTAATGAGAAGCAAAGCTTCTTTTGTTTCTTCCTATATTTTGCATGTGATCACATATTTGCGAGTTGCATGGGCAAACAAGATTTGGGTTAGGAGAAGAATTAGTTTCAAATTTTTATTGTGTATTTATCCGTGTTCCGTGAGCTTAAGTGTGTGTCGTGGTGTTTCGGTTTGACGTTTTTGACAAAAACGTGTAATATATAATTTAGAGCACGTTTTTATAAAGGTAAAAATAAATAAATAAAAATATTAATTCTAATTCATAAAAAAATATTTATTCGACTTTAGCCATAACTAATTGAGTGTCGGTACGCGTGAGGCTCGTAAGACAAGAAAATTTCTTGTGAGACTGATTTAGCTATCAGTAAATATTGGCATGATTAAATAAGACTACTCGGATATGCATAAATTTTTATGCAATAAAATGAAGCGTACATGCTAAAATGCTCAACTTGGCTCAAATAAATTTTGATGAATAATCTGGTTCATTAATATGAAAGTTGATGATAGTGAAATTTTACAGGTGGCTACAGTACCAACCCCTTAAGAGAATTCCGTCCGCGGAATTTTAGTTTATGGTGGTTGTCGGAGTTGAGTTTACAAATAGATGCGGGTACTTAACACGCATGGTGTCTTCTCGCTCCCACGTGTACTCCGGTCCTCTCTTGGAGTTCCATCTAACCTTGACGATAGGAATGCGACTTTGCTTAAGTCGTTTGACTTCCCTATCCATGATTTCAATAGGTTCTTCGACAAAGTTGAGTTTGTCATCGAGTTTAATCTCTTTTAGCGAAACAACAAGAGATTCATCCGACAAGCATTTCTTCAGGTTTGAGACATGAAAGGTAGGGTGCACTCTACTAAGTTCTTCCGGGAGGTCAAGTTTGTAAGCAACCGGGCCGATTCTTTCGAGAATTTTGAAAGGGCCAATGTATCGAGGATGTAACTTTCCTCGTTTTCCGAATCGAACCTTTCCTTTCCAAGGTGATACTTTCAACATAACTCGATCACCAACTTGAAATTCCATGGGTTTCCTTCTAACATCGGCGTAGCTCTTTTGCCGATCTCTAGCAGCTTGAAGTCGTTGACGGATTTGTACAATCTTCTCGGTTGTTTCTTGGACAAGCTCAGGTCCAGTGAGTTGGGCATCTCCAACCTCGGCCCAACAAACAGGCGATCGACACTTTCGACCATAGAGTGCCTCGAATGGGGCTGCCTTGATGCTAGCGTGATAACTGTTGTTGTAGGAGAATTCCGCCAAAGGTAAGTGTTTATCCCAACCTTTTCCAAAATCGATCACACATGCTCGGAGCATGTCTTCCAAGGTTTGGATAGTCCTTTCGCTTTGGCCATCGGTTTGAGGATGATATGCGGTACTCATATCCAAACGAGTGCCTAAAGCCTTTTGAAGAGATTTCCAGAAGTGTGAAGTAAAACGACTGTCACGATCAGAAATGATGGAAATCGGCACTCCATGCCGGGATACAATTTCCTTTAGGTATAGTTGAGCAAGGGTTTCCATTTCGTCATTTTCCTTGATGGGTAAGAAATGAGCGGATTTGGTAAGGCGATCGATGATAACCCAAATGGTGTCGTAACCTCTAGCAGTCTTTGGCAGTTTGGTTATGAAATCCATGGTGATTCTTTCCCATTTCCAAACGGGGAGTTCGGGTTGGGTTAACAATCCGGAGGGCTTTTGACATTCAGCTTTGACTCGAGAACATGTAAGACATTTCCTGACATACGTTGCAATCTCAGCCTTCATGTTTGGCCACCAATAAAGCTTCTTGAGATCTTGGTACATTTTGTCGGATCCCGGGTGAATGGAATATTTAGACTTGTGAGACTCATGCATAATGAGTTCCCGTATTCCTCCATAAAGTGGTATCCAACTTCTATCGCCAAAACATAAGGTTCCATCCGATCTTTGCGCAAAACCATTCTCGTTTTCCGGCATTCCAAAGATTCTCTCGTTGGGACGGTTTTCAGGTTTGAGAGCTTCAGCTTGAGCTTCAAGGATTTTTGATGGAAGAGGTGACTTAATTGTCATTCCCAAAGATCTTACTCGAAGAGGTTTAGGTCGATCCTTTCGACTAAGAGCATCAGCCACGACATTTGCCTTTCCCGGGTGATAACGGATTTCACAGTCATAATCACTAAGCAATTCTAGCCATCGGCGTTGTCGCATGTTTAACTCCTTTTGATCGAGAATGTGTTGGAGACTTTTATGGTCGGTGAATACCGTACACTTGGTCCCATATAGGTAATGTCTCCATATTTTGAGAGCGAAAACCACGGCTCCTAATTCCAAGTCATGGGTAGTGTAGTTCTTTTCGTGAGTTTTGAGTTGTCGCGAAGCATAAGCGATCACCTTGTTTCTTTGCATCAATACCGCACCTAATCCTAGGTGTGATGCATCACAGTAGACCACAAAATCTTCTACTCCATCGGGCAAGGCTAAGATAGGAGCTTCACAAAGTTCTTGCTTCAAGAGTTGAAAGGCTAACTCTTGTTCTTCACCCCAGTCAAAATTCTTCTTTTTGGGTTAACTCGTTAGAGGTTTAGCGATTTTTGAGAATCCTTCGATAAATCTTCGATAATAACCCAAGACCTAAAATTGGCGTATTTCGGTTGGGGTAGTAGGGGATGACCAATCTTTGACAGCTTCAATTTTTGAAGGATCAACATGAAGACCATTACTATCTATCACGTGACCAAGGAATTGAACTTTTGAATCCAGAAGTCGCACTTGGAAAATTTAGCATACAGTTCTTCTTTCTTGAGCAGCTCTAAGATGGCTTTCAAGTGTTCCGCATGCTCTTCCTTGTTGCGGGGAGTAATGAGAATGTCGTCAATAAACACAATCACAAATTTGTCCAAGTAAGGTTTGCACACTCGGTTCATTAGGTCCATAAATACCGCCGGTGCATTTGTCAAACCAAATGGCATTACTTGGAACTCATAGTGGCCGTATCGTGTTCGGAAAGCAGTTTTTGGAATATCTCCTTCTCTAACTCTCAGTTGGTGATACCCAGATCTCAGATCAATCTTGGAGTAGACGCTTGACCCTTGCAGTTGGTCAAACAAATCATCAATTCTAGGCAATGGATATCGATTCTTCACTGTTAGTTTGTTCAGCTCACGGTAATCGATACACATACGAAAAGATCCGTCCTTCTTCTTGACAAATAAGACCGGAGCTCCCCAGGGCGAAGAACTCGGTCGAATGAATCCTTTTTCGGACAGTTCTTGTAGTTGATCAGACAATTCTTGTAGTTCGGAAGGTGCCAATCTATAAGGTGCTCGTGCTACGGGTGCTGCCCCCGGCACTAACTCAATTTGGAATTCTACTTGCCGAATCGGAGGAAGGCCAGGCAAGTCTTCAGGGAATACTTCGGGAAAGTCCCTAGCCACGGGGACATCTTTTAGTTGTTTCTCATCCGCTTTCTTCTTCTCCGTTACTTGGGCTAGAAAAATGTGGCATCCTTTTTCTATGTACTTTGCAGTCTTAACGCACGAGATGATATTCAATCGGGTTTTACTACGATCACCCCGAATGATTAGAGTTTCGCCATCGAGAGGAAGGTGAACGACTTTCTCGTCACAGATGATTCTTGCACGATTCTTGGATAGCCAATCCATGCCAATGACAGCATCGAAGCTACCAAGTTGAATAGGCATAAGGTCTATATTGAATGGGTGATTTGATAAGGATAGGTTGCAACCTCGAAGGACAGTGTTAGTTCCTACTATTTTTCCATCGGCTAGTTCTACTTCATAAGTGGTATCTAGGGTAGTTGGGGTGACTTTTAACAAAGGTACAAACTTAGAGGACACAAAGCTTTTTTCGGCTCCAGAATCAAATAACACTTTAGCTAGATGATGGTTGAGTGAAAACGTACCCGTAACGACGTCCGGGTTTTCTTGTGCGTCTCCATCTCCTAGCACATAAGCTCTTGCTCTAGAAGGGTTGTTGTTGTTATTGTTGTTGTTGTTCCCGTACAGCTTTGGGCATCTACTCTTGACATGCCCAGCCTCTCCACATCCAAAGCAAGTTATCCCAATGGGTTGAAGGTTACTACCAGTAGCAGGGCTTCGGCAATCCTTGTGGGTATGACCCACCTTGTTACACTTTCCACACTTAATAGTGCAATGTCCCACATGATGCAGGTTGCATCGAGTGCACAAAGGGTGTGGTCCAGCATAGCCTCTTCCAGTAGCGGGGGTAGCAGCATAAGCCCGCGCAACTTCTTGCCTACGGTTTTGTTGATTGTGGTGGTTGTTTCGGTTTTGGTGGTATGGGTTGGGATTGTTGTTGCGGTGTTGATTGTGATTGTTGCGGCCTTGGTTGTTGTTGTTACGGTTATGGAAAGAGTTGTTGTGATGGTAGTTGTTGGAAGTGTTGCCTCGACGATCATCAAATTTCCTTTTGTTGTCGGTATTGCCTTGCACGGATCCATGTTTCAGGACTTGATCCATGAGTTGGTAGGAAATTGTGATCACTTCTTCCACAGTCTTGGGCTTTGATGCAGTAACATTGCCCTCAATGCTTCGGGGTAATCCCCCAATGAGGTTTTCCAGTAACTTGACATCATCAGAAACCATGGAAGGGCATAGAGCTTTCAATTCTTGGAAACGCTTGAAGTAGGTTTGCAATTCATGAACTCCTTGTATCCACATTTGCGATTCACCACAGTTTCATTCCGGTTGGCTTGATTTGGGGCTTCATTTGTTCGAACCGCCTCAGCAGGTCTTGCAGCAAAAGCAGCACCAATTTCATTGGTAACCAGCCTCCGAATTGCTTCAGGGGTCATCTCGGGAGTTCCAGTAGAGGTAGGGGTAGTTCTTGTTCTTGCCATTTTTCTAAAGACATACACTCAGATTTCAGAATCATTCAACATAATTGTGAATTATTATAAAAAAAAAATGATTTCATAATAGTCAAGATCATCACATTATATCAATAGAGTATAATCATCATAAGAAGAATCATAACATGTTAGAACCACACAAGAGAATATATATATAAATGATCACTTCGATTCACACAAACCGATAAATAAGAAAGATCATCATACATAAGAACATAAAGAAACGACAACCATAATGTCATAGGTCTATCATCCATACATAGTGATACGATAACCATACAATGTCACATAAATAGCTTGTTCGATAGTTTACAAAACATGCGAATACAAAGCCTTTATTAGTGCCACATGCGGCAGGCTAAAGTACTAGAAAACTAAATAGATGAACCACCGATCTAGAGGCTGTCGGGTGTGCTCCTCAATCGGCGCTGCAGGTCACGGACTAGCTCTGCCAGATCATCCACCTCTCTATCTCGTGCCTCCAATCTCTGCTCCAAAGCAGTAGCACGAGTCTCCATGATCATCATCCTCTCTGACTGTCGTCGTACAACCCCCTCCAACATCTCAGCTCTGTCCAGAAGTCCTAATCTATCTGACTCCATCCTCCTCTCCAACACTGTAACTGCTCCACTAGCTCTATCACTCTGGGCACCAATCCTGTCAAGCACTCCCTCCATCGTGGTCCTCCCGTTGAGGAGTTCTCCAACCTCATCCTCAATGTTCTCGATACGAACTAACGGAACCTCATCAACAAATGCCACAACATCCTCAAGCTGATCCTCAGCTCGCAGCACTCGGGCAGCTAACAATGGAATGGTATGATGAAGGGGTTCTCCCGTGACAGGGAGAGTCTCAGCAGAAGCAAATCGATGCTCTCCAAGCTCTATAGTGCTAGGTGCACCCTCCTCCGACCTCCATCGACTAATGAGCGGCATCATGTAAGACCAACGTCTAGCATCGACCCTCTTACGGGCTCTCGGCTCAGAGGTACCAAACATAGCCTGGTAGTATGGGTCAGAATATGCGGGTGAGAGACGGGCTCTCTTCCCAAGAGATGTCACTGGCTCAGTGTGCGTCACCAAGGGTGATGGTGCACGGGATGAGGATGAAACCGGTACAGTGGTGGTCTGATAAATGAATGTGGTAGGTGGTGGTAGTGGTGAAACAGGTATGAGTGGTGGTGCAGGTGCAGCTGATGGTGGAAAAGCAGAGGACGATGGTATGTCAGATGGTGGAACAAAAGTGATGGGTGCCCTCACTCGTTTCCGAGCGGTATGTACGAAGGTAGCACCCTTCTTTCGGTAACGAAATGGCTGACCAAACGGCGCGGGCTCGTAGGGTTTGAGAACCCTAGCTCGCCTACGCCTTCGGCGAATAGGCAGTGATGATGAGCAAGAGGTAGAAGATACGGAATCAGTGGATGAGTGTGTCTGGGACATAACATCAGAGGGTGATAGCCACTGTTGTGACTCCAAATATCTGTCATAAGTGGGGGGACCAAAGACAGACAAATGCTCAGGTATGGTCAAAGCAAGTGGGGTAGCAACGACTTCACCCTCCTCGAAGGGCTCAGTCTCAGAGGACATGGGTGTGATGAGGGCCGGTGCCAATGGAGCAGGGGCAGAGGACATAGCATCCTCCATCTCGGTGTCAGAGGTCAGATCGATAGGGTGAGTAGCGGACGACATGGTACTGTAACAACCCAAAAGAAAATATGCACTTATAAGTAAATAAAGCCATGCAGTAAATAAGATTTAGTTAGTTGCGCATAATCTGCCACGCAAATCTAAATGCCTAACTAAATGAAAGCTAGCATTATAAGTTTTATCATGTAAGGTTTTACTAGTCATGTATTAACCGCCAAACGAATCTCTACGTGCAATCGGTACGAAGTAGGCGCGGAGGACGTGAAGTGGTGGCTTAAAACGGTCCATTTGAAAACGTGGTTATAGTCCAAATTGTTTTAAAAATGCAAGTTGGTTCTCTATAACCTAGGCTCTGATGCCAATCTGTAACACCCCCAAAATCACAAAGTGACAGCGGAAGACTAATTGGGGTATTACATAGAGGATCATAGTCATAAGTTACAGAAAACGACTCTAAAGAGACGTTTTTAATAAAAGTTTGTTACCATTTCATAAACTCAGTGTTCAGAACACCAAAAGGAGATGCCACATGTCTTGATGTTACATAAAAGATAGTTTAAATGTTTCGAAATGATAACTTTAATTTAAAACAACACCACTTCTAGCGCCTCGTGACGTCCACTCCACACCTTCATGATATTCTAATTTGTACCTGAGATAAACATGCTTAAAAAGATCAACAAAAATGTTGAGTGATATTCATAGGTTTAAATAATTAGTTGAACACAAGTAAGAGATGATAATTGCTTCGAATACAATCACCATGGAAAACATAGATTATTATTATGCACTAAGCTCATGACACCAAACTAACTGCATACACCTAATTACTGGTGTAAGTAATAATATTGCCCTCAGAGATGGAATTGCCAATTCCATAGTTAACCAAATATAGTGCGCCCCGGTTATTTCCGATAACCGAGTCGGGGTCGTTAATTCCCATAGTACTATCCACAATATTCGCGTTCACTCGCAAGTGATTAATGGTTCATGATGTAAGGGACTTATGGCAGGCAACTTAGGCTATAATAATAATGATCAGGCAAGCATACAGTTTAAGAAAAGACTTGTGTTCCAGTTTATAGCATGCATCTCCCTCGCGGGGTTTGAAATAATAAGTAAAGGCGAGGCTATGAACTCACCTCAGCAAACAAAAGTCCGAGTAGTGTAAGGTCAAGTAGTGTGATCACGAAGTACCGTCACGCAACCTATAATTAGTATGGCAAGTCTTAGTTTATTATTTTCATTCATAATTTAGTGTATTGAAAACGGTTGAAGTATTCTCAAGAGTTTGTGTTCATTATCGCTTGTGTGGCAATGGTTAAGTTTAAATAGATTTCGAAACGTTTGTAAGTTTTGGCTCTTGGAAAAGTGCTTACGTTTATAAATATGTGAAAAATAGTCATGACGAAAAGTCCTCGGTTTGAAAGTAAACAAATGACTAGGTATTGAAAAATATGCGCAAGAAAAGTGATTGTGATGTTTATACGGCGTCGGTAATTTATAAATATTTACATCAAGTATTTATAATGTAAGTGTTTATAGACTACGATAAGTATTTATGTACTATATTTAATTATTGGGTGATGTGTTAAAAATGTTAATGTTATATTTATTATCTAGTTTTCGTGCTTTTAGTCATATATATGAAAATAAACTAAGTATTAGAGTTTTTAACAAAAATTTGGCATGACCCGATCGTAAATATTAGTTTTCCCTTATAAATCAAGTATTGTAAAAATAACTCAAGTCAATATATTTGTTATGATAAGTTACCCAATTAAATATGTTTTGTATTAATTTAGTTGAGAAAACAATTAACTCTTAATGGCTCAAAATACTAGAAAATTAATAACTCAAAAAGTGATGAGCACAAGGCTCGAACACTGTATCCCTACCATCCAAGGACAGCGCCCAAACCAAAGGGACTAACTCATCTTTTGTGTTTTACTAAAGCAATTGTTGGTATGTATATATATACTAGTTTGACTTAGTAGTTTCCTTTATTAACTTTCACAGTAACATATGCATGGCAACTTTTCACTTGAGTATGGAAATGGTTTGTGTTTATGCGCATGAAACCTTAGTCCAAGGGTAAACAATAAAGCACATATAGTTGAAGATAAGCTTTAGTTAAGCTAATATGAAGACTTTTCCAAGACGAGCCAATACTTAAGCATACTTTAGATCCATGTTTTCTTAGTCGTTTTTAGTTCGAAAAACTCAAAATATTCTCAAGTCATAAAAGTGTCGAATAAGCAAGCAAATAAGCACTAGCTTATATTCTTTTCGAGAGGCTTACAAGTAATAACAAGTTCAAGATTTCCACACAAGCTTTAAACGCAAACCTTAGTTATCTTAGCATGTATATCTTAACGTGTATGTATATGTCGAGCAAGAAAAGTTTTTAAAGAACTCATTTTCTAGTTAAACATTAAGCATAAATATGTTTGTAATCATAAGAAACTCAATGAAAACATAAGCTAAACGAGACCAAGAATTCTTACAATGGGGAAGTGATTGTGTCGACCAAGATGAAACAAGAACTCAAGATCTTATAACCCAACTCCAAAGGCTTGCTTGCTTACCCAATACTTTTACCTAAGATCTTCCAAATACTAAGTTGTTTACCCAAGATTTTCCAAGCACTAACTTAACCAATTGTGAAGTAGTAGTAGTAAAATTTGAAGAGTGAAATTGTGAAGGCATAGTGTGTGTGTCGTGTGGTATATATCATCAAGGGGAGAAAGATTTTTGGCTCCAAGGTCTTGTGGGTAATAGTATGCCTTGTTCTTTAATTCCTTTTACCCAAATATCTCAATGTAAAGAAGTCTTGGATACCATGTTCTAAGTTAGCATGTGACTTGGTGGGATAAGAAAATTAGAAAAAGGGTGTTTGTGGTGCTCGAACTAGGCAGAAAAAGAAAGGAACAAAAGTGAGGATCTTTGGCTAGATTTGAAGAAGCCTAAAGATCTAGTAGATATCAGGTTACAAGCTACTTTAATTTCCAATGTCCATGTAATGAGAAGCAAAGCTTCTTTTGTTTCTTCCTATATTTTGCATGTGATCACATATTTGCTTGCATGGGCGGCAAAACAAGATTTTTAGGAGAAGAATTAGTTTCGAATTTTTATTGTGTAATCCGTGTTCCGTTGAGCTTAAGTGTGTGTCGTGGTGTTCCGGTTTGACGTTTGACAAAACGTGTAATATATAATTTAGAGCACGTTTTTATAAAGGTAAAAATAAATAAATAAAAATATTAATTCTAATTCATAAAAATATTTATTCGACTTTAGCCATAACTAATTGAGTGTCGGTACGCGTGCGGCTCGTAAGACAAGAAAATTTCTTGTGAGACTGATCTGGCTATCAGTAAATATTGGCATGATTAAATAAGACTACTCGGATATGCATAAATTTTTATGCAATAAAATGAAGCGTACATGCTAAAATGCTCAACTTGGCTCAAATAAATTTTGATGAATAATCTAGTTCATTAATATGAAAGTTGATGATAGTGAAATTTTACAGGTGGCTACAGTACCAACCCCTTAAGAGAATTCCGTCCGCGGAATTTTTTAGTTTATGGTGGTTGTCGGAGTTGAGTTTACAAATAGATGCGGGTACTTAACACGCATGGTGTCTTCGCGTTCCCACGTGTACTCCGGTCCTCTCTTGGAGTTCCATCTAACCTTGACGATAGGAATGCGACTTTGCTTAAGTCGTTTGACTTCCCTATCCATGATTTCAATAGGTTCTTCGACAAAGTTGAGTTTGTCATCGAGTTTAATCTCTTTTAGCGAAACAACAAGAGATTCATCCGACAGGCATTTCTTCAGGTTTGAGACATGAAAGGTAGGGTGCACTCTACTAAGTTCTTCCGGGAGGTCAAGTTTGTAAGCAACCGGGCCGATTCTTTCGAGAATTTTGAAAGGGCCAATGTATCGAGGATGTAACTTTCCTCGTTTTCCAAATCGAACCTTTCCTTTCCAAGGTGATACTTTCAACATAACTCGATCACCAACTTGAAATTCCATGGGTTTCCTTCTAACATCGGCGTAACTCTTTTGTCGATCTCTAGCAGCTTGAAGTCGTTGACGAATTTGTACAATCTTCTCGGTTGTTTCTTGGACAAGCTCAGGTCCAGTGAGTTGGGCATATCCAACCTCGGCCCAACAAACAGGCGATCGACACCTTCGACCATAGAGTGCCTCGAATGGGGCTGCCTTGATGCTAGCGTGATAACTATTGTTGTAGGAGAATTCCGCCAAAGGTAAGTGTTTATCCCAACCTTTTCCAAAATCAATCACACACGCTCGGAGCATGTCTTCCAAGGTTTGGATAGTCCTTTCGCTTTGGCCATCGGTTTGAGGATGATATGCGGTACTCATATCTAAACGAGTGCCTAAAGCCTTTTGAAGAGATTTCCAGAAGTGTGAAGTAAAACGACTGTCACGATCAGAAATGATGGAAATCGGCACTCCATGCCGGGATACAATTTCCTTCAGGTATAGTTGAGCAAGGGTTTCCATTTCGTCATTTTCCTTGATGGGTAAGAAATGAGCGGATTTGGTAAGGCGATCGATGATAACCCAAATGGTGTCGTAACCTCTAGCAGTCTTTGGCAGTTTGGTTATGAAATCCATGGTGATTCTTTCCCATTTCCAAACGGGGAGTTCGGGTTGAGTTAACAATCCGGAGGGCTTTTGACATTCAGCTTTGACTCGAGAACATGTAAGACATTTCCCGACATACGTTGCAATCTCAGCCTTCATGTTTGGCCACCAATAAAGCTTCTTGAGATCTTGGTACATTTTGTCGGATCCCGGGTGAATGGAATATTTAGACTTGTGAGACTCATGCATAATGAGTTCCCGTATTCCTCCATAAAGTGGTATCCAACTTCTATCGCCGAAACATAAGGTTCCATCCGATCTTTGCGCAAAACCATTCTCGTTTTCCGGCATTCCAAAGATTCTCTCGTTGGGACGGTTTTCAGGTTTGAGAGCTTCAGCTTGAGCTTCAAGGATTTTTGATGGAAGAGGTGACTTAATTGTCATTCCCAAAGATCTTACTCGAAGAGGTTTAGGTCGATCCTTTCGACTAAGAGCATCAGCCACGACATTTGCCTTTCCCGGGTGATAACGGATTTCACAGTCGTAATCACTAAGCAATTCTAGCCATCGGCGTTGTCGCATGTTTAACTCCTTTTGATCGAGAATGTGTTGGAGACTTTTATGGTCGGTGAATACCGTACACTTGGTCCCATATAGGTAATGTCTCCATATTTTGAGAGCGAAAACCACGGCTCCCAATTCCAAGTCATGGGTAGTGTAGTTCTTTTCGTGAGTTTTGAGTTGTCGCGAAGCATAAGCGATTACCTTGTTTCTTTGCATCAATACCGCACCTAACCCTAGGTGTGATGCATCACAGTAGACCACAAAATCTTCTACTCCATCGGGCAAGGCTAAGATAGGAGCTTCACAAAGTTTTTGCTTCAAGAGTTGAAAGGCTAACTCTTGTTCTTCACCCCAGTCAAAATTCTTCTTTTTCTGGGTTAACTCCGTTAGAGGTTTAGCGATTTTTGAGAATCCTTCGATAAATCTTCGATAGTAACCAGCAAGACCTAAAAATTGGCGTATTTCGGTTGGGGTAGTAGGGGATGACCAATCTTTGACAGCTTCAATTTTTGAAGGATCAACATGAAGACCATTTCTATCTATCACGTGACCAAGGAATTGAACTTTTTGAATCCAGAAGTCGCACTTGGAAAATTTAGCATACAGTTCTTCTTTCTTGAGCAGCTCTAAGATGGCTTTCAAGTGTTCCGCATGCTCTTCCTTGTTGCGGGAATAGATGAGAATGTCGTCAATGAACACAATCACAAATTTGTCCAAGTAAGGTTTGCACACTCGGTTCATTAGGTCCATAAATACCGCCGGTGCATTTGTCAAACCAAATGGCATTACTTGGAACTCATAGTGGCCGTATCGTGTTCGGAAAGCAGTTTTTGGAATATCTCCTTCTCTAACTCTCAGTTGGTGATACCCAGATCTCAGATCAATCTTGGAGTAGACGCTTGACCCTTGCAGTTGATCAAACAAATCATCAATTCTAGGCAATGGATATCGATTCTTCATTGTTAGTTTGTTCAGCTCACGGTAATCGATACACATACGAAAAGATCCGTCCTTCTTCTTGACAAATAAGACCGGAGCTCCCCAGGGCGAAGAACTCGGTCGAATGAATCCTTTTTCGGACAGTTCTTGTAGTTGATCAGACAATTCTTGTAGTTCGGAAGGTGCCAATCTATAAGGTGCTCGTGCTACGGGTGCTGCCCCCGGCACTAACTCAATTTGGAATTCTACTTGCCGAATCGGAGGAAGACCGGGCAAGTCTTCAGGGAATACTTCGGGAAAGTCCCTAGCCACGGGGACATCTTTTAGTTGTTTCTCATCCGCTTTCTTCTTCTCCGTTACTTGGGCTAGAAAAATGTGGCATCCTTTTTCTATGTACTTTGCAGTCTTAACGCACGAGATGATATTCAATCGGGTTTTACTACGATCACCCCGAATGATTAGAGTTTCGCCATCGAGAGGAAGGTGAACGACTTTCTCGTCACAGATGATTCTTGCACGATTCTTGGATAGCCAATCCATGCCAATGACAGCATCGAAGCTACCAAGTTGAATAGGCATAAGGTCTATATTGAATGGGTGATTTGATAAGGATAGGTTGCAACCTCGAAGGACAGTGTTAGTTCCTACTATTTTTCCATCGGCTAGTTCTACTTCATAAGTGGTATCTAGGGTAGTTGGGGTGACTTTTAACAAAGGTGCAAACTTAGAGGACACAAAGCTTTTGTCGGCTCCAGAATCAAATAACACTTTAGCTAGATGATGGTTGAGTGAAAACGTACCCGTAACGACGTCCGGGTTTTCTTGTGCGTCTCCATCTCCTAGCACATAAGCTCTTGCTCTAGCAGGGTTGTTGTTGTTATTGTTGTTGTTGTTCCCGTACAGCTTTGGGCATCTACTCTTGACATGCCCAGCCTCTCCACATCCAAAGCAAGTTATCCCAATGGGTTGAAGGTTACTACCAGTAGCAGGGCTTCGGCAATCCTTGTGGGTATGACCCACCTTGTTACACTTTCCACACTTAATAGTGCAATGTCCCACATGATGCAGGTTGCATCGAGTGCACAAAGGGTGTGGTCCAGCATAGCCTCTTCCAGTAGCGGGGGTAGCAGCATAAGCCCGCGCAACTTCTTGCCTACGGTTTTGTTGATTGTGGTGGTTGTTTCGGTTTTGGTGGTATGGGTTGGGATTGTTGTTGCGGTGTTGGTTGTGATTGTTGCGGCCTTGGTTGTTATTGTTACGGTTATGGAAAGAGTTGTTGTGATGGTAGTTGTTGGAAGTGTTGCCCCGACGATCATCAAATTTCCTTTTGTTGTCGGTATTGCCTTGCACGGATCCATGTTTCAGGACTTGATCCATGAGTTGGTAGGATATTGTGATCACTTCTTCCACAGTCTTGGGCTTTGATGCAGTAACATTGCCCTCAATGCTTCGGGGTAATCCCCCAATGAGGTTTTCCAGTAACTTGACATCATCAGAAACCATGGAAGGGCATAGAGCTTTCAATTCTTGGAAACGCTTGAAGTAGGTTTGCAATTCATGAACTCCTTGTATCCACATTTGCGATTCACCACAGTTTCATTCCGGTTGGCTTGATTTGGGGCTTCATTTGTTCGAGCCACCTCAGCAGGTCTTGCAAAGAAAAGCAGCACCATTTCATTGGTAACCAGCCTCCGAATTGCTTCAGGGGTCATCTCGGGAGTTCCGAGAGGTAGGGTAGTTCTTGTTCTTGCCATTTTTCTAAAGACATACACTCAGATTTCAGAATCATTCAACATAATTGTGAATTATTATAAAAAAAAATGATTTCATAATAGTCAAGATCATCACATTATATCAATAGAGTATAATCATCATAAGAAGAATCATAACATGTTAGAACCACACAAGAGAATATATATATAAATGATCACTTCGATTCACACAAACCGATAAATAAGAAAGATCATCATACATAAGAACATAAAGAAACGACAACCATAATGTCATAGGTCTATCATCCATACATAGTGATACGATAACCATACAATGTCACATAAATAGCTTGTTCGATAGTTTACAAAACATGCGAATACAAAGCCTTTATTAGTGCCACATGCGGCAGGCTAAAGTACTAGAAAACTAAATAGATGAACCACCGATCTAGAGGCTGTCGGGTGTGCTCCTCAATCGGCGCTGCAGGTCACAGACTAGCTCTGCCAGATCATCCACCTCTCTATCTCGTGCCTCCAATCTCTGCTCCAAAGCAGTAGCACGAGTCTCCATGATCATCATCCTCTCAGACTGTCGTCGTACAACTCCCTCCAACATCTCAGCTCGTCCGTAAGTCCTAATCTATCGACTCCATCCTCCTCTCCAACACTGAATCGCTCCACTAGCTCTATCACTCTGGGCACCAATCCTGTCAAGCACTCCCTCCATCGTGGTCCTCCCGTTGAGGAGTTCTCCAACCTCATCCTCAATGTTCTCGATACGAACTAACGGAACCTCATCAACAAATGCCACAACATCCTCAAGCGATCCTCACTCGCACACTCGGGCAGCTAACAATGGAATGGTATGATGAAGGGGTTCTCCCGTGACAGGGAGAGTCTCAGCAGAAGCAAATCGATGCTCTCCAAGCTCCATAGTGCTAGGTGCACCCTCCTCCGACCTCCATCGACTAATGAGCGGCATCATGTAAGACCAACGTCTAGCATCGACCCTCTTACGGGCTCTCGGCTCAGAGGTACCAAACATAGCCTGGTAGTATGGGTCGAATATGCGGGTGAGAGACGGGCTCTCTTCCCAAGAGATGTCACCGGCTCAGTGTGCGTCACCAAGGGTGATGGTGCACGGGATGAGGATGAAACCGGTACAGTGGTGGTCTGATAAATGAATGTGGTAGGTGGTGGTAGTGGTGAAACAGGTATGAGTGGTGGTGCATGTGCAGCTGATGGTGGAAAAGCAGAGGACGATGGTATGTCAGATGGTGGAACAAAAGTGATGGGTGCCCTCACTCGTTTCCGAGCGGTATGTACGAAGGTAGCACCCTTCTTTCGGTAACGAAATGGCTGACCAAACGGCGCGGGCTCGTAGGGTTTGAGAACCCTAGCTCGCCTACGCCTTCGGCGAATAGGCAGTGATGATGAGCAAGAGGTAGAAGATACGGAATCAGTGGATGAGTGTGTCTGGGACATAACATCAGAGGGTGATAGCCACTGCTGTGACTCCAAATATCTGTCATAAGTGGGGGGACCAAAGACAGGCAAATGCTCAGGTATGGTCAAAGCAAGTGGGGTAGCAACGACTTCACCCTCCTCGAAGGGCTCAGTCTCAGAGGACATGGGTGTGATGAGAGCCGGTGCCAATGGAGCAGGGGCAGAGGACATAGCATCCTCCATCTCGGTGTCAGAGGTCAGATCGATAGGGTGAGTAGCGGACGACATGGTACTGTAACAACCCAAAAGAAAATATGCACTTATAAATAAATAAAGCCATGCAGTAAATAAGATTTAGTTAGTTGCGCATAATCTGCCACGCAAATCTAAATGCCTAACTAAATGAAAGCTAGCATTATAAGTTTTATCATGTAAGGTTTTACTAGTCATGTATTAACCGCCAAACGAATCTCTACGTGCAATCGGTACGAAGTAGGCGCGGAGGACGTGAAGTGGTGGCTTAAAACGGTCCATTTGAAAACGTGGTTATAGTCCAAATTGTTTTAAAAATGCAAGTTGGTTCTCTATAACCTAGGCTCTGATGCCAATCTGTAACACCCCCAAAATCACAAAGTGACAGCGGAAGACTAATTGGGGTATTACATAGAGGATCATAGTCATAAGTTACAGAAAACGACTCTAAAGAGACGTTTTTAATAAAAGTTTGTTACCATTTCATAAACTCAGTGTTCAGAACACCAAAAGGAGATGCCACATGTCTTGATGTTACATAAAAGATAGTTTAAATGTTTCGAAATGATAACTTTAATTTAAAACAACACCACTTCTAGCGCCTCGTGACGTCCACTCCACACCTTCATGATATTCTAATTTGTACCTGAGATAAACATGCTTAAAAAGATCAACAAAAATGTTGAGTGATATTCATAGGTTTAAATAATTAGTTGAACACAAGTAAGAGATGATAATTGCTTCGAATACAATCACCATGGAAAACATAGATTATTATTATGCACTAAGCTCATGACACCAAACTAACCGCATACACCTAATTACTGGTGTAAGTAATAATATTGCCCTCAGAGATGGAATTGCCAATTCCATAGTTAACCAATATAGTGCGCCCGGTTATTTCCGATAACCGAGTCGGGGTCGTTAATTCCCATAGTACTATCCACAATATTCGCGTTCACTCGCAAGTGATTAATGGTTCATGATGTAAGGGACTTATGGCAGGCAACTTAGGCTATAATAATAATGATCAGGCAAGCATACAGTTTAAGAAAAGACTTGTGTTCCAGTTTATAGCATGCATCTCCCTCGCGGGGTTTGAAATAATAAGTAAAGGCGAGGCTATGAACTCACCTCAGCAAACAAAAGTCCGAGTAGTGTAAGGTCAAGTAGTGTGATCACGGTACCGCCACGCAACCTATAATTAGTATGGCAAGTCTTAGTTTATTATTTTCATTCATAATTTAGTGTATTGAAAACGGTTGAAGTATTCTCAAGAGTTTGTGTTCATTATCGCTTGTGTGGCAATGGTTAAGTTTAAATAGATTTCGAAACGTTTGTAAGTTTTGGCTCTTGGAAAAGTGCTTACGTTTATAAATATGTGAAAAATAGTCATGACGAAAAGTCCTCGGTTTGAAAGTAAACAAATGACTAGGTATTGAAAAATATGCGCAAGAAAAGTGATTGTGATGTTTATACGCCGGTAATTTATAAATATTTACATCAAGTATTTATAATGTAAGTGTTTATAGACTACGATAAGTATTTATGTACTATATTTAATTATTGGGTGATGTGTTAAAAATGTTAATGTTATATTTATTATCTAGTTTTCGTGCTTTTAGTCATATATATGAAAATAAACTAAGTATTAGAGTTTTTAACAAAAATTTGGCATGACCCGATCAAATATTAGTTTCCCTTATAAATCAAGTATTGTAAAAATAACTCAAGTCAATATATTTGTTATGATAAGTTACCCAATTAAATATGTTTTGTATTAATTTAGTTGAGAAAACAATTAACTCTTAATGGCTCAAAATACTAGAAAATTAATAACTCAAAAGTGATGAGCACAAGGCTCGAACACTGTATCCCTACCATCCAAGGACAGCGTCCAAACCAAAGGGACTAACTCATCTTTTGTGTTTTACTAAAGCAATTGTTGGTATGTATATATATACTAGTTTGACTTAGTAGTTTCCTTTATTAACTTTCACAAGAACATATGCATGGCAACTTTTCACTTGAGTATGGAAATGGTTTGTGTTTATGCGCATGAAACCTTAGTCCAAGGGTAAACAATAAAGCACATATAGTTGAAGATAAGCTTTAGTTAAGCTAATATGAAGACTTTTCCAAGACGAGCCAATACTTAAGCATACTTTAGATCCATGTTTTCTTAGTCGTTTTTAGTTCGAAAAACTCAAAATATTCTCAAGTCATAAAAGTGTCGAATAAGCAAGCAAATAAGCACTAGCTTATATTCTTTTCGAGAGGCTTACAAGTAATAACAAGTTCAAGATTTCCACACAAGCTTTAAACGCAAACCTTAGTTATCTTAGCATGTATATCTTAACGTGTATGTATATGTCGAGCAAGAAAAGTTTTTAAAGAACTCATTTTCTAGTTAAACATTAAGCATAAATATGTTTGTAATCATAAGAAACTCAATGAAAACATAAGCTAAACGAGACCAAGAATTCTTACAATGGGGAAGTGATTGTGTCGACCAAGATGAAACAAGAACTCAAGATCTTATAACCCAACTCCAAAGGCTTGCTTGCTTACCCAATACTTTTACCCAAGATCTTCCAAATACTAAGTTGTTTACCCAAGATTTTCCAAGCACTAACTTAACCAATTGTGAAGTAGTAGTAGTAAAATTTGAAGAGTGAAATTGTGAAGGCATAGTGTGTGTGTCGTGTGGTATATATCATCAAGGGGAGAAAGATTTTTGGCTCCAAGGTCTTGTGGGTAATAGTATGCCTTGTTCTTTAATTCCTTTTACCCAAATATCTCAATGTAAAGAAGTCTTGGATACCATGTTCTAAGTTAGCATGTGACTTGGTGGGATAAGAAAATTAGAAAAAGGGTGTTTGTGGTGCTCGAACTAGGCAGAAAAAAGAAAGGAACAAAAGTGAGGATCTTTGGCTAGATTTGAAGAAGCCTAAAGATCTAGTAGATATCAGGTTACAAGCTACTTTAATTTCCAATGTCCATGTAATGAGAAGCAAAGCTTCTTTTGTTTCTTCCTATATTTTGCATGTGATCACATATTTGCTTGCATGGGCGGCAAAACAAGATTTTTAGGAGAAGAATTAGTTTCGAATTTTTATTGTGTAATCCGTGTTCCGTTGAGCTTAAGTGTGTGTCGTGGTGTTCGGTTTGACGCGTTTGACAAAACGTGTAATATATAATTTAGAGCACGTTTTTATAAAGGTAAAAATAAATAAATAAAAATATTAATTCTAATTCATAAAAATATTTATTCGACTTTAGCCATAACTAATTGAGTGTCGGTACGCGTGCGGCTCGTAAGACAAGAAAATTTCTTGTGAGACCGATCCGGCTATCAGTAAATATTGGCATGATTAAATAAGACTACTCGGATATGCATAAATTTTTATGCAATAAAATGAAGCGTACATGCTAAAATGCTCAACTTGGCTCAAATAAATTTTGATGAATAATCTAGTTCATTAATATGAAAGTTGATGATAGTGAAATTTTACAGGTGGCTACACTTTATAAAGGGAAGGATTTGGCAAAAGTATTAAAGACTTAACCTACTAAGATCCTTTGAAATGTGATGATTTGCATGCACAAGAGTCAACTACAGATTTGTACTGATCAAGATGATTCATTGAAGTAATATGGAGTGTTCAAGTTAGAAAGGAGAGCTTGAAATGATTATTTTAGCTAGGATTTGCTGAATCTGCCAGCTGGTTCCCACGGTTCCCTCCAATGAGGGATCCGTTTAGGCTAATCTTAGGGATCCGGCTATCAACAGTCAAGAAAGGAGGAAAATGATGTTTGTAGAGTCTAATACCTATGCATCTTGAGTGTCTCAGTCTTCTTAAGTGTTTTAAATGAAATGTGACTTAAATGATCAAGGGTAATGGGACTTTATGACCACCAATGGGTGATCAAGGATGACACTAGGATATTTGAGAGTGTCAAGTGATGTTAAATGATCCTAGAGATCAGATAGAAACTTGGGATAAAATTTAAAAATTCCTTAAAAATTATAAGAATTGAAAACCTAGTTTTTGACCCATTTTGAGGTAGAGATGACTAAAATCAATTTGCTAAAATTGAGAGATTTATAAAACTAGATGTGTTGACATGTGAGAGATGATGTGTGAGTGTAGGAGCGGAAGGATGATGAGTTTTGGTGAAATGATAAATCGAAACGCACCTTGAGTGTGATCTTAAATGAGCTATGAGTGAGTGTGAAGCTTACAGAGCTTAAGGAAGGCTTAAATGGTCCTAAGGCATTATGTTTAGCTAGTGTGAAGTGATCTATTGGGCTGGTTTAATGTGTGGGGGTCTGCATTGTATTTCTGTCACCCCGGATCCCACAGATCCCTAAAAGGAGGGATCCGTCTAGTGCAACTTGAGGGATCCAGCAACTGCAGATCAGAAGTATCACAGAAAATGTGCAGTTTTTGCACTATACTATGTATACTAATTGCTACTAGTTTCTACTATAAATGAACATCAAAACAAGCAAATATCTCATAAACCATAACATAAATAAGAGTAGTAGTAATAATATCCAAATAACCAAGATAAACCATTCATAAACATAAGCATCTATTGCAAAATGATAAACAATACCTCTAAAAACAACCATAATCCAAATGTCTCTTTTGTCAATCTTTTCACTTCCTCTTTCCCGACTTCACGACGTAGTTAGTTAGGCATTGGATCATACCCTTCAATTGTTTGAATTCTTCGATCTCGTTTAGAAGAGTTGGAAGTTGTTCAAAGTAGGTTATGGGGTCCAAGTTGACATTGGCAAAGGGGTTGACATTTACTTCTTCTTCATTCGAGGAGTCCGAGAGAGAACAAGGTCTTTTCCTATTGATCATGAACCGTTTAGAGGGTTGTTTGGTGAGTGGTACCATGACGTGATTGGCATGGAAATGATCATCGTTGATAGGAGAAGGTTGTGTGAAAACGTAGAGGGGGGAATACGTTTCCGTTTCAAACTTAAAACTTTTGTATCAAATATAGTATAAACCATTGCATTTGCTAATCTCGACGCGAGGATGCATTTAATGCATTACGGCATGTAAGGCCAACCCCTTAATATCACATAAGATTCCGCAAGATTAATGGTTCATTAAAAATCAAGTTTCACCATTATTAGTCCGGTTGCTTTTTCTTGATCAAGCGTGTCATAATTTGTAAAGTGTTAAATATAGTTTGTGACTATATGAAAGATCAAGTATGTGTCACAAACATAGACATCAACCACATAGAGAATAAACAATGTAATGCAAGAATAAGAGTAAAATGATAAGTAAAAGGATAGACAAACCAACACAGGATTTATAGTGGTTCGGCTACAAGGACACCTTCCTTGCCCTACTCCACTCCCCGAGTTACCTACTCGAGAGTTCGTAATCACTACACCAACTCCTTATGGCGGAGAAGCCTTCACAACGTCGCTTACACCTTTTTCCGGTACAAAGCTAAATACCGAGTTCTTTCACACCAAGGCGAACCATACCTATCACAACGTCGCCTACCCTTTATACGGTGCTAGGCTAACCACAGGGTTCTTTCACTCCAAGGTTAACCACACCTACACAACGTCGCCTACCCTTTATTAGGTACTAGGCTAAGCACCTACTTCCATTACTATGGAGGAACTACTACCTATCACAACACAACACCTAATCTCAAGGAGATCCACTCCTTGTTACAACACCATCAAGGATATCACCATCCTTGGATCTAAACAAATACTATATGTATAACGATGCACCTCATCGATTATACGACCTAGGCATTCTTCACTAATGCCATTTACACGATCCTTCAGCACCTTTCACTAATGCCTTTAACACGGATCTTCGGCACTCTTCACTAATGCCTTTGACACATCTATGACACCCGTTATGTTTTGTGGCCCAACATAACAAACCTTGTGTTTTATGGCACAAACACATAAACCATCTAGTCTAGTCATAGATACAAGAATATGATACTAGACAATATCCAAGACAATGTGTCTAATGGATATGAACTCCTAGACTAAACATCAAGAACCCAAAGCATGATGTAGTTAGTCTTCTATGAATGAAGATGACAAGTTTCCCAAGCTTGTTGTATAAGATCTTCATGTGCTTGTATCTTGTGATGGGTGATCACTTCAATAGGTAAGGAAGCAAGATCTCTAAGCTTGCTTTCGAGGATCACTTCGGAGTATGCTTACAACAAATGAGAGTTAGAAGCATTATGATCATATGAGATGAGGGTGGTTTACATGTTTCCTAATGATCTAAATATCCTAGATTTGGTGGAGAGAAACTATGTGTGAAGGTGTGAAGAAATGGTAAGAAGTGGCTTGCTATTTATAGTCAAAAAGACCAAAACCATGTTCTGCCCAAAGGATCCCTTCTAGAGGGATCCGGCCCTTGTAATTCCAGGGATCCGTGGGCACTTTGAGGGATCCGTAGGACGCTCCATTTTGCCCATGGTTTTTGGGTCATAGGTGATGGGTTATGGGTTGGTCCATGGGTATTCCTTTAGATACAATGTATCTAATGAGTACAATGTATCTAGTCTTATGGGTATGGGTCAATACCATGGGTCATGGATATTATCCATATATGACTTATGAATGATGTCATGCAAATAGGTATGGGTCATGGACTTTGGGTTTTACCCAACTACATTCAATGTATTTGGTCAATGGGTCAAATACTTAAGTTTCTACCCATTTATATTACCCATTATAATACATACTAGTTATGTATATATTTACCCAATATGTAAACACTAGTTGTTATACATAAACTATTTAACTAAACATGTTTATTGGTTTGTTGGGGGTTTGATCATAATGCAACATAACAAACATGTACATCCTATGTTGTAGCATACAAGGACTTGAGTCGTCGAGAGGTGTTGAGAGTATGTTGAGACAAGATCTAACTACAAGTAACTTATACATTTTACGTTATGTATTACAAGTTATATGTTTGTCATCAACAAAACAAATGAGAATGTATAGATTAAATATCGTAATATTTGCACTAACAATCTCCCCCTTTTTGATGATGACAAAATATATGTAAACATAATAGATAGGTAAAATGTCAAAGTTACTTGTGTCCGTACTTCTTATACATTACCTTCTTCGTTTACACTCTTCTCCCCCTTTTGTCGAAACAAAAAGGGTGTGTCCTTTCTCCCAAGAATGGCGAGTTTGCATCATCGCTAGTGAAGTTAAAATAAAAACACCTTATTGCTCCAATTAGCATACCACGCCAATACCTCCAACACTAAACACGAATGACGAAGCTTAGAACTCATGACCTTGAGCTTGCACGTCTTCAAAAGGTGGTGATCTCGCCTTTAAGAGGAACCTAGAGAATCACACACAAAAAAAATAGAAAGATCCTTTGAATTATAACCATTATTGCCAACGGCTCAATGGATCACATTTTTGAGGCTTAACCTACATCAAGGTTAGTGTTAAAAAGAAAAGAAAAAAAATATATGATGAGAAAGAAATCTCCCTTTTGTTGAAACATAAAGGACTTTTGAAGAATGAATGTGTGCATGCTCCCCTTGACGTTGCTCCCCTTGTTAAAGGCGTCAAGTATTTTAGGAAGGCTAAAACGAAATTATTGCAAAATTTACAATGTTTTAGCTTTGACGAAAAAAACTCCCTTTATTGAGAGCGTCAAGTACTCCTAGTGTGTTTTGAAAATCTACAAAACAAAAAGTTAGTGCAAAATTATATTCGTCCTTGGACGAGTAAGTCATATGATACACTTTATAAATGCTCTTATTTAAAGCTCCCCTAGCTTGAGGGCGTCAAGAAGAACTTACAAAAAAAATAATGTAAAAGTTCATCCATAAATAGACGAGAATCCCATACACATCAAAGTGTATATATATGAACCTACAAAGAAAGGATTAGTGTCAAAAAGAGAATAATCCTACTACTTGCATCATCATGGTTGGTTTAGAGGTTGTAAGGTTTGTTCAAGGTAAGAAAAATATGCTTAGGGATGAGACGCATTTCATTACGAAATTCACTTGGCTTTTGACAACATAGATGTTTGTGGAGGATGGTTGAGCGACCATGAATTGTAGTGTTTGTGGTAGAACATGAGACATACTTCATCACGTAGATAATGAACTAGACCTTTGGACACGTTGATAATGATAGAAATCATCATTATGACTTAGAGGTATGGAAATTGTGGTAGAGGTGATGAAAGGTATCAAGGTGAATCTTTGACTTGGTTGATGACTCAATAGAGGTGGTAGATATGATGACTTTGTGAGTAGTGATAAAAGCGGAGTAAGATGGTTAGGATGATGCAAGATTAAAAATAACAAAAAAAAAATGTGCGAATGAGCACAACTTGACTTGATGATGAAATCGACCATTGTCATCCTACAAGAATCCAAAAGAGTTAGTACAAAAGGAAAACATTTATACCAATGGATAAATTGTTCACATAAAATCATGAAACAAAAAGGAAGAACACATAAAGACTCATATAAATGCAACTCATTTATAAACATATAGGAAACAGATAATCCTAAGTGTTGAGCAAGAGCTTGTGTGGGAAAAAGGAAATTTGAAATGATTATCTAAAGAGATAAAGTTCCTACTGTTCCACGGTTCCTCCGGTTCCCTCACTAGAGGGATCCGGCTAGCTTAACTCTAGGGATCCGGCTAACAGATGAGGTGAAAAAGAGGTGATTGGGTTCTAGCAAGGTCTAGAACCTACATATCCTAAGTTACTGTGACAATTCGTATTTTCAGGTCATTATTTCAAAACATTACTCATGCTTCATCATTTATCATTTATCGTAAATTAGGTTTACGAGCATCAAATTCACGTAACCGTAATGGTTTAGCTGTGAATTCATGAATAATCATAAAGGACATTTCATATGGACTAAGTTTATTCTACATATCATTATCATCATTATCATCATATTAGTTCATGCATGGTTTTGCATTTTACATTAACCGTATAATTTCATATTAAATAAACGTTATCGCGTAATTAATTATTTTGAACAATTGATCCATTACTTTCAAAAATTATTCCAATATATTTTTATACTCATATTAAGTTTATAAAAATAATATTATGAGTTTACCCAGTGTTTTAAATTTATTTTGTAACTAAATTGTTATATTTATATAATTACGACGTTTTTCTTAAAAACTACACGATAATTATTATTTCACTCAAATTTTGTAAGAAATGTATTTTTATAATTTTTATGACCTTAAAATATTTTATCTTGACCCGTTAAAAGTTATTTTTATCTAACGCTACCCTAAATACTCAAATGTGTATTTAATTCACCACAAGTCTTCAAGTTACTTACATATATCTACACGTATACATTATAATAAAAAAAAATTATTAGCATGACTAATACCCCCCTTGTCGACAAGGGGGGGTGAGTCATTTTATTTGCAAAATATCTCTTGTAAGTATATGTATTATACTCTTAATATCACAACACATTCACTTATTATCCACAAGTAAAAGATCAAAAACCCATTTGCTTCCTCTCTTCCTCTCCAAAACCGGCAACCACATAGGACCAAGAGGATTTCATCAAAATTTTCAAGACAAGGTTTTTTTACACTCTAGTATCACTTGTTGTTAAGGTTTTGCAATAAAAACCTAAGGTGATTAGGAAAAATCCATTGTCCATAAACCTCATCAAGTTACTAGTAAGCATTCATATTCATGTGTTTATTTCATATTCATTGTTATGGTCATTTCATTTTATTTGAGTAATCATGCAAGTCTCATGAGGTTTATACCACTTTTTCATTGATTTTAAGAGTTATATATATATTTGTCATCCTATAATTACTCCTTGTTATAAATCACACTTGGTGATGTCTAGGAACCCATGACACCCTAAGAAGGTGTATGGTAGGATTAGAATAGCTTCGGAGTTGTTTTGAATGGGTTAGAATAGGTTTGGCGCGAGAAAAACTCATTTCGACAAGTTTGCAAAAGGGTCTGTCCTAATTTTTAAAATATGGAAAATTCGACAGTAAGTAAAATTTTTTGGCCTAGATAATTAGAAAATACACTTTAAAACGAAAACGTGGTCGCTTGAACGGATTAAAACGGAGCTATAACGAAGAAGTTATGAATTTTTCAAGTTGGCGACGAAAACTATAATTTTCTGGAAATTTCAGCATGTTATATTTATTTTGTACGAGTCAAAAATGAAAATTAAGCGTTATAAATTATGTCGACTTATCAAAAATATACTAGTATACTTTGATACAAAGCTAAGGACATATAAAACGTAGAAAACGGATTTGTAACGATTAAATTATACACGTTTACAAAAAGTTGTCGTAACTTTAATATATAAGAAAAACTATTAAATTTCTAATAGGCAAGTATTACGGCATCAAGTTGGAGGTTGTTTTTAACATTGATGTACAACTTTTTATAAAGTAATGTCTTCTAGTAAAAGTGAGTTTTCCAAGTATATTTTCCAAAATGTCCGACCGTTTGAATAGCGGAGTTTTAATGAATTAATTATGGCTACTCAAAAATTTGCCGAAAACCATCCTTAAACTATATTTTGGGACACAAGTACCATACTTAACCTATATTTTTCTTTATGTTTGAGACCTCTAGGATGGAAACTCATGTACTAAAACTTTAAGATAATGATACAAACTTACCAAAACCATTGAGTACGTTTCCTAATACTCGATGTGCACCATTTTACGACTAGCTTTTAGAGGCCGTTTTGTCACTTTCATGAATATATTTCAACGATATTATTTTACGTCGAAAAGTTATAATTTCTTAATAAATCACTAAATGATTATCGACGGATATCGTTTCAACGTAATTACAAGTGGAGTAATTTAAAAATGGTCAAGACGTTAAAAGATTATTTTTCGACGAAAAGTATTATTTTCAAAAATTCATAAGTGGTATAGATATCATGTGAATTGCATGCATAACATTACATCATAACTTATTATGTATCATATCATTCATAATAGGTCGAGTTTGAGATTCACGCTACATTTCGGTGTACACACTTTTGTCATCGCATCAATTCATCAAGTGAGTTTTCATAGCCCCGTTGTATACGTTTATACTTATTTTCAAACCTACGGGGGAGAATACATTGCACATCATTTTTATTACGATACCAAGTATTTCAAATTCATTACATTGCTTAAGTTACCTCATGCCAATTGAATGTCCCCATTATATAACATGAACCGTTAATTTCATAGAAGCGAGGGTGAGTGGATAGATCTATCGAGGGTGACTCCTCCATCCGGGTTGGTGGATTCCAACTGGTTAAGCGGATGCATTTCATTTAATATCATTATTTGAGTTGTTTGGCAAACACTCTGTTGGGGCGAACATCATAATCAGTCTAGTTTCGGTGTCATGGACTTATAGCAATTGTAATATTTTTATGTGACATGTTTGTCATATATGGTCTATACTTGTGTGGTCGTATAAATTATTTTTCATAAACCTATGATTTCTCACCAACCTTTGTGTTGACCGTTTTAGCAATGTATTTTCAGGTAACTAGACATTCGCATCATGGCACGATTAAGGAACCTCATAGTGTCGCGGCGTCGACACATATCATTGTATATTATGGCATTTTCAAAACATCGTTTGGACTTGAAATAAACTTATTTTCCGCAAACTTTATCAACTTTTGGGACCTATCTTGTAACTTTGTATGTTTTATATTAATATCAAACGATGTGTTTCTAAAACGAAACTTTAGGTCGTTCAATATAACTGTGATTGTGATGCTATGACAGTCAATCCCCGTGAATTCCATTCCACAAAAACGTAATTTGGGGTGTGACAGATTGGCATCCGAGCTTCGGTTATAGAGAACTAGGTTGCATCATTGACCCTAGACTATAACTACATCATCATAGCATCTCATCATTTCATCATAAGTGCATGTTCACTTTACATGCGGATTCATATACATTTTATTCAAGTTATTTACTTTTATTTTACACGGTCTGTCACAGAGATGTCTACGATTCTCGACCCTATCCCATATCATCTGACACGAACATGGAGGATGTCTCATCCGACACCAACATGAACGATGCCTTATCACACAATGTAGTTTTATCTTCTATTGGATCTACCGGACTTACCACTTATAGTGATCATTGACGAGACCGAACCCTTTGAGGAGGGCGAAGTTGCACCTACACCACCTGTTAGCCCTACACATGGTCCGATTCACCCACCATCACCACTTTTATCATCATCATCTTCATCATACTATCTTAGGGAGCCTATACCTACGTTGGACTTGCCGCTCAAAAAGCGTGCACGTTTTGACATCCCTGCATCACCCTCTACAGAGCCCGAACCACCTGCTAGGTTCGAGATAGGTGAGAGCTCAAAGGTCGCTGCCGCTAGACAGGACCTTCCATTGAGACACACTAGGAGGCACGTATTGATAGCCAACAGGTTTAGATAGATAGGATGTTAGGACAGTTGGAGGAACTATCATTGAATCGAGTGGAGACCATTGAGGAGGAGGTTGAAGGCCTCGTGATAGGTAGAGTTTTGATTGATATGGCACACCAGGGTTTAGAGTCTAGACAGTTAGAGAATAGGGGGCATATTGTTGAGTTGAGGCAGGAAATGCCTGAGTTGTATGATAGAGCCGAGATGGCACAGGATCGAACTTCTGGCGTCAGCTCAGAGTTGGCATTAGCTCGTGAGAGCATGGTTACCGCATGGTCGATTAGTGGAGTTGAGGGTTTGATTGCTAGTTTGGTTACTCAAAGTTCGAGATCTACAGGATCGAGTCAAGGAAAGCACCGTGAGTGCCTAGTGTAGACTTTTATCATGTATAGTTTTTATTTACTATTATCCTAGTCACAAGGTGTGTGACATAGTTTAAAGAACTTGCTGTCTTTTGGTTGTTGTACAAACAAAATATCAAGTATTGACTCAACTATGTAGGAATGGTGTTACTATTTATGATATCGGTCCATGAAGGCCGAAATTTTCATGTATATTATCCACGTGTGTTGTGATTATATTTGTGATATTTCGTGGTTGTTCCGTTGTGATTTCATTTATGTTATGCATGTTGTGGTTGTGGATATATATGTGTAATGTTTGTTTCTACTTACGAGTTCTCATAATTGTTTCATCTTATGGTTTTGAAGAGCAATGGCGCCAAAGAAAGCCACACCTGAATTGACACAGGCTGCTATGCAGAAGTATGTGAACGATAGCATAGCCGAGGCATTAAGGACCGAGAGCACGGTATGGCTGCTCTGAGGCTTGTCGCTGCACGCCGAGGCCGCTAGACATCGCCGCTGCTGCAGCATTGCGGAGGGTCCGAGTTAGAAGTTGTACGTATAAGGATTTCAAAAGTGGAGATCCCACTAAGTTCAAGGGTAAGGAAGGGCAACTGCCATGGTTAGATGGTTCGAGAAAATGGAATCCGTGTTTCCGTTATGTAATTGCCCGGGAGGATAGCAAGGTTAAGTTTGCTACAAGTACACTACTTGATGGGGCAATGTCGTGGTGGAATTCGTATGCTCAGCCAATGGGAATGGAAAATGCGTACAAGCTCACCTGGGAGCAATTCAAGAGGTTGATAACGAGGAAGTATTGTCCGCGCACGGAGGTGAAGAAGTTGGAGACCGAATTCTATGAATTGGTAACTATTGGGTATGATATTGATACTTACATTCGGAGGTTCCAAGAATTGGCAGCTATGCCCATCTATGGTTTCGGATAATGAGAAGCTACTGGAGACTTTCATTCGGGGACTTCCCCAGGTTGTTCAAGGAGACGTGATTTCTTTTGATCCGCAAACGATTGAGGAATCTATTCGAGTGACTCAAAAGCTCATGGCGCAAGTAGTGAAGAGAAGCAACATCGCCAACACCAACCGAAACAACAATACCAACAACCGCTCCAATTTCAACAATAACCGAAACAATTACACCAACTATAACAACAATAACAACAACAAACGGAAGTGGGACAACAACCACCTAAGAGGCAAGAGGTGGCAAAGGCCTATGTTGCATGTCCAAAGGAGAAAAAGGGGTACACGGGAATTTTGCCTAAGTGTGAGATGTGTTCAAGTCATCACAAGCCGACGTTGTCCCTGATCCATGCGGGAATTGTAAGAAAGTGGGACATCAAACTAGGGAATGCAAGATGCTAGCTACCGGGGAAAATCGAAACCGAAAGTGACATGTTTTGGTTGCGGAGAAAGGGGACACTACAAGAGTGAGTGTCCAAAGGGAAGGAACCAAGGAAACAAGAATCAAGGAGGAATGGCACAAGGAAGAGCCTATGTCATAGGAGGTGGAGAAGCTAGGGAGGACCCGAATGTCGTTACGGGTACGTTCCTTATCAATAATCGTTATGCATCAGTTTTATTTGATTCGGGAGCCGATAAGAGTTTTGTGTCCACAATATTTGCACCTTTACTCAATATCAAACCAACCACATTAGACACATCATACAATATTGAATTAGCTAATGGTAACTTAATTAGCACCGACACCATTGTCCGTGTTTGTACACTCAATTTTCTAAATCATCCCTTCAATATAGACCTTATGCCCGTAGAACTAGGTAGTTTCGACGTCATCATTGGTATGGATTGGTTATCCAAACATCGTGCAAGAATCATTTGTGATGAAAAAGTTGCTCATCTTCCTTATAATGGCGAAACTTTGATCATTCGGGGAACGGTGGAACTAGACTCAGATATATCATGCATCAAGACGGAGAAGTACATAAAGAAATGTTGTTTTGCTTTCTTAGCACATATAACCGAGAAGAAGTCGGAGGAGAAGCGACTTGAGAATGTACCGATTGCTCGAGAATTTCCGAAAGTCTTTCCCGAAGACTTGCCGACTCCCACCGCAGACGACAAGTAGAATTTCATATTGACTTAGTGCCCGGAGCTGCACCAATTGCGCGAGCACCTTACCAATTAGCACCATCAGAAATGCAAGAGTTGTCTAATCAGTTGCAAGAACTTTTAGACAAAGGATTCATTAGGCCGAAGTTCCTCTTGGGAGCACCCGTTTTGTTTGTGAAGAAGAAAGATGGATCCTTCCAATGTGTGTATAGATTATAGAGAGCTGAACAAGTTAACGGTGAAGAATCGTTACCCACTCCCCCGAATCGACGACTTGTTCGATCAGTTGCAAGGCTCTAGTATCTATTCAAAGATTGACCTAAGGTCAGGTTATCATCAACTTAGAGTATGGGAGGAGGATATTCCAAAACAGTTTAGAACACGTTATGGACATTATGAGTTTCAAGTAATGCCGTTCGGATTAACTAATGCACCTGCAATATTCATGGATCTCATGAATAGGGTATGCAAACCGTATTTGGACAAGTTTGTTATAGTATTCATCGACGACATATTGATTTACTCAAAGGGCAAAGAAGAGCACGAAGGGCATTTGAGAACGATTTTAGGACTACTCAAGGATGAGAAGTTGTATGCCAAATTTTCGAAGTGTGATTTTTGGAATCGCAAAGTACAATTTCATGGTCATGTCATTGATAGTCAAGGACTACAAGTTGATCCTGCAAAGATTGAAGCTGTATAAGATTGGGCTACTCCGACAAATCCTACGGAAATCCGACAATTTCTAGGACTCGCCGGGTATTACCGAAGATTCATTAAAGGTTTTTCAAAGATAGCTAAAGCTTTGACTAAGTTGACACAGAAAAACAAGAGGTACGAATGGGGAAAGAAACAAGAAGCTGCTTTTCAGTTGTTGAAGCAAAAGCTTTGCAGTGCGCCAATTTTGGCACTACCTGAAGGAATTGAGAACTGTTGTATACGCGATGCTTCACATAAAGGGCTTGGAGTCGTTTTAATTCAAAACTAGAAGGTGATAGCTTATGCTTCTCGACAACTTAAGGTCCATGAGAAGAATTACATCACTCATGATCTTGAGTTAAAAGGGGGTAGTTTTTGCACTTAAGATTTGGAGACACTACCTTTACGGTACAAAGTGCACAGTGTTTACGGACCACAAGAGTTTGCAATATGTTCTTGATCAAAAGGAACTTAACATGAGGCAACGTCGTTGGTTGGAATTACTCAGCGATTATGATTGTGAAATCAAGTATCATCCGGAAAAGCCAATGTTGTGGCTGATGCTCTTAGCCGGAAAGAAAGACCCAAACCTTTAAGAGTTCGATCATTAGGAATGACGATCAGTTCACCTTTACCATCAAAAATACTTGAGGCACAAATCGAGGCACTTAAGGAGGAAAATCGACCAAGTGAAAATCTTTATGGTATGCCTGAAAATGCAAATGGCTTTGTAAAAAGAGCGATGGAGTATTATGCTTCAAGGATAGAATGTGGGTACCATTTTATGGCGGGATACGAGAATTGATTATGCATGAGTCGCATAAGTCAAAGTATTCTATTCACCCAGGATCCGATAAGATGTATCAGGATCTCAAGAAACTTTATTGGTGGCCGAACATGACAGCGGAGATTGCCACGCATCGTGAGCAAATGTCTTACTTGTTCTAAGGTAAAAGTCGAATATCGAAACCTTCGTGATTACCCAACAACCAGAGATTCCCCAATGGAAATGGGAACGCATTACGATGGACTTTGTCATGAAACTTCCAAAGACATCGGGAGGTTACGACGCTATATGGGTAATCGTTGATCGCCTTACCAAATCAACTCATTTCATACCAATTAGAGAGACTTATTCCATGGAACAACTTACTAGACTTTATGTCAAGGAAATAGTCTCAAGGCATGGAGCACCAATGTCCATCATTTCCGACAGAGATAGTCGATTCACTTCAAACTTCTAGAAATCATTACAAGATTCATTTGGAACCAAATTAGAGATGAGCACAGCATATCATCCACAAACCAATGGCCAAAGTGAAAGGACAATTCAAACCTTGGAAGATATGCTGAGAGCATGTGTGATTGATTTTGGAAATGGTTGGGCTAACCATTTGCCATTGATTGAATTCTCGTACAACAATAGTTATCACACCAGTATAAAAGCGGCACCATTCGAGGCACTTTATGGCCGAAAATGCCGATCACCGTTGTTGGGCCGAGGTTGGAGACGCACAACTCACTGGTCCGAAATGGTACGAAACAACAAAAGATAGTCCAAACCGAGATAGACTCGAACTGCCAGAGTCGACAGAAAGGTTACGCAGATGTTAGACGCAAACCGTTAGAATTTCAAGTCGGCGACAAAGTGATGTTGAAAGTATCGCCTTGGAAAGGCGTGGTACGATTTGGAAAACGCGGGAAGTTGAACCCGAGGTACATAGGGTCATTCAAAATTTTGAGAAAGTAGTCGGCCAGAGCTTATCGACTTGATCTTCCACGAACTTAGTCATGTACACACACATTTCACGCTTTCAAACTGAAGAAATGTCTTTCAGACGAATCACTTGTTATTCCATTGGAAGAAATTCAACTCGACGATAAACTAAATTTCGTGGAGGAACCTCAGAGAAATCATGGACCGTGATGAGTGTCTAAATACTCATCATTTTTGTACAATATAAACTGCAAAATCATCTGAAAACACTTAAAAATGCATCAAAATGATGAAAATATCACAAATCAGTGTTTTATGTGTTTTAAATGCAAAATATCAAATCGATGAAAAACATATCAAATTTGCAAAATTACGCCAAATCCCCAAGTTTCAAAAGTTGTCAAAAACAGTCCCTGAGCACATAATTTCAAAAGTAAAGTCACCAAAGGTCCTTTTAAAATCACAAATTGTCATATTTATTCCTTTGGTGGAAAATCTAAAAGTTTTGAGAAAATTAGACCGCAAGGTCAAGCAGTTGAAACAGAGTCGTATTCCTATTGTGAAGGTTCGCTGGAATTCTCGAAGAGGTCATGAGTTTACTTGGGAACAGGGAAGACCATACACGCTCAAATATCCTCATCTTTTCACCGACAACACTGTAGGACCCAACAAGGACTGAATTCAGGGATGAATTCCTTTGGATGGGCTTAATGTGACAATTCGTATTTTCAGGTCATTATTTCAAAACATTACTCATGCTTCATCATTTATCATTTATCGTAAATTAGGTTTACGAGCATCAAATTCACGTAACCGTAATGGTTTAGCTGTGAATTCATGAATAATCATAAAGGACATTTCATATGGACTAAGTTTAGTCTACATATCATTATCATCATTATCATCATATTAGTTCATGCATGGTTTTGCATTTTACATTAACCGTATAATTTCATATTAAATAAACGTTATCGCGTAATTAATTATTTTGAACAATTGATCCATTACTTTCAAAAATTATTCCAATATATTTTTATACTCATATTAAGTTTATAAAAATAATATTATGAGTTTACCCAGTGTTTTAAATTTATTTTGTAACTAAATTGTTATATTTATATAATTACGACGTTTTTCTTAAAAACTACACGATAATTATTATTTCACTCAAATTTTGTAAGAAATGTATTTTTATAATTTTTATGACCTTAAAATATTTTATCTTGACCCGTTAAAAGTTATTTTTATCTAACGCTACCTTAAATACTCAAATGTGTATTTTAATTCACCACAAGTCTTCAAGTTACTTACATATATCTACACGTATACATTATAATAAAAAAAAAATTTATTAGCATGACTAATACCCCCCTTGTCGACAAGGGGGGGGGGGGTGAGTCATTTTATTTGCAAAATATCTCTTGTAAGTATATGTATTATACTCTTAATATCACAACACATTCACTTATTATCCACAAGTAAAAGATCAAAAACCCATTTGCTTCCTCTCTTCCTCTCCAAAACCGGCAACCACATAGGACCAAGAGGATTTCATCAAAATTTTCAAGACAAGGTTTTTTTACACTCTAGTATCACTTGTTGTTAAGGTTTTGCAATAAAAACCTAAGGTGATTAGGAAAAATCCATTGTCCATAAACCTCATCAAGTTACTAGTAAGCATTCATATTCATGTGTTTATTTCATATTCATTGTTATGGTCATTTCATTTTATTTGAGTAATCATGCAAGTCTCATGAGGTTTATACCACTTTTTCATTGATTTTAAGAGTTATATATATATATTTGTCATCCTATAATTACTCCTTGTTATAAATCACACTTGGTGATGTCTAGGAACCCATGACACCCTAAGAAGGTGTATGGTAGGATTAGAATAGCTTCGGAGTTGTTTTGAATGGGTTAGAATAGGTTTGGCGCGAGAAAAACTCATTTCGACAAGTTTGCAAAAGGGTCTGTCCTTATTTTTAAAATCTGGAAAATTCGACAGTAAGTAAAAATTTTTGGCCTAGATAATTAGAAAATACACTTTAAAACGAAAACGTGATCGCTTGAACGGATTAAAACGGAGCTATAACGAAGAAGTTATGAATTTTTCAAGTTGGCGACGAAAACTATAATTTTCTGGAAATTTCAGCATGTTATATTTATTTTGTACGAGTCAAAAATGAAAATTAGGCGTTATAAATTATGTCGAATTATCAAAAATATACTAGTATACTTTGATACAAAGCTAAGGACATATAAAACGTAGAAAACGGATTTGTAACGATTAAATTATACACGTTTACAAAAAGTTGTCGTAACTTTAATATATAAGAAAAACTATTAAATTTCTAATAGGCAAGTATTACGGCATCAAGTTGGAGGTTGTTTTTAACATTGATGTACAACTTTTTATAAAGTAATGTCTTCTAGTAAAAGTGAGTTTGCCAAGTACATTTTCCAAAATGTCCGACCGTTTGAATAGCGGAGTTGTAATGAATTAATTATGGCTACTCAAAAATTTGCCGAAAACCATCCTTAAACTATATTTTGGGACACAAGTACCATACTTAACTTATATTTTTCTTTATGTTCGAGACCTCTAGGATGGAAACTCATGTACTAAAACTTTAAGATAATGATACAAACTTACCAAAACCATTGAGTACGTTTCCTAATACTCGATGTGCACCATTTTACGACTAGCTTTTAGAGGCCGTTTTGTCACTTTCATGAATATTTCAACGATATTATTTTACGTCGAAAAGTTATAATTTCTTAATAAATCACTAAATGATTATCGACGGATATTGTTTCAACGTAATTACAAGTGGAGTAATTTAAAAATGGTCAAGACGTTAAAAGATTATTTTTCGACGAAAAGTATTATTTTCAAAAATTCATAAGTGGTATAGATATCATATGAATTGCATGCATAACATTACATCATAACTTATTATGTATCATATCATTCATAATAGGTCGAGTTTAGAGATTCACGCTACATTTGGTGTACACTTTGTCATCGCATCAATTCATCAAGTGAGTTTTCATAGCCCCGTTGTATACGTTTATACTTATTTTCAAACCTACGGGGGAGAATACATTGCACATCATTTTTATTACGATACCAAGTATTTCAAATTCATTACATTGCTTAAGTTACCTCATGCCAATTGAATGTCCCCATTATATAACATGAACCGTTAATTTCATAGAAGCGAGGGTGAGTGGATAGATCTATCGAGGGTGACTCCTCCATCCGGGTTGGTGGATTCCAACCGGACGGATGCATTTCATTTAATATCATTATTTGAGTTGTTTGGCAAACACTCTGTTGGGCGAACATCATAATCAGTCTAGTTTCGGTGTCATGGACTTATAGCAATTGTAACATTTTTATGTGGCATGTTTGTCATATATGGTCTATACTTGTGTGGTCGTATAAATTATTTTTCATAAACCTATGATTTCTCACCAACCTTTGTGTTGACCGTTTTAGCAATGTATTTTCAGGTAACTAGACATTCGCATCATGGCACGATTAAGGAACCTCATAGTGTCGCGGCGTCGACACATATCATTGTATATTATGGCATTTTCAAAACATTGTTTGGACTTGTAATAAACTTATTTTCCGCAAACTTTATCAACTTTTGGGACCTATCTTGTAACTCTGTATGTTTTATATTAATATCAAACGATGTGTTTCTAAAACGACACTTTAGGTCGTTCAATATAACTGTGATTGTGATGCTATGACAGTCAATTCCCAGGAATTCCATTCCGCTGCAAAACAGGTAATTTGGGGGTGTGACAGTTACTTAGTCTATTAAGTATCTTATATGAAGATGAATTTGAATGATCAAGAGAATGATTGATGGTAGCTTATGATTGGCTTTTATGGAAAATGGGGCTTTATGAGCACCAGTGGGTGATCAAAGATGACACTAAGAAATTTGAGAGTGTCAAGTGGTGTTAAATGATCCTAGAGATCAGATGATGACTTAAGAGAGATTTGGAGAATTCCTTAAAAATCATAAGAAATTAAAACCTAGTTTTTTGCCTATTTTGAGGTAAGGATGACTAAAATCAATTTGCTAAAATTGAAAGAAATATCAAACTAAGTGTTTTGAGATGCAAGGAACCATGTGTAAACATTGGAGCGGAAAGATGGTGAGTTTTGAAGTAATTATAAATCAAAAATACTTTGAATGTGATCCTAAATCATCCATGAGTGAATGTGAGATCAACTGAGCCTAAGGAAAGTTTAAGTGATCCTAATGTAGCATGTTTAACTAGTCCAATATGGTCTAGAATGTTGGATTGATGCAAGGAGGCTAAAAAGGAACTTCTCGTCCACCCGATCCCACGGATCCTTCAATTGAGGATCCTCTAGTTACATCTAAGGACCTGGCGTAACATTTTCTTAATGTAATAGTTGCGCATTTGCTCTATGTTTCGAATTATGAAACTAATGATTTCTACAGCAAGTATACATGTATACACATTAAGCAAAGCAAGGAGAGCATGTAGAGATAACATATAGGCAATCAAATGAGATCGAGCTGACAAATGACACAAAGGTTTAGCAAACTTAACAAGCACTATTCAAGAAGCCCAAAATAGATTTATGGTCTAGATTAGTAAAACATTTACACTAACAATGACATGCAAGGTATGTGTTTAGAAAGAAAAGAGCACATAATGGTGTTCAAGACAAAAGAGTTGTGAGGTGTTAGTTTAGGACAATCTAGTCATTACGGATGGTGATTAGCATACAATGAGCTTCGTCCATGAATTCATGTAGCTCTTCTCGATCAAAGCAAGATAATCGCTTGATGAGGCAAGTGGTTGTGATTGACAAAAAAGAAAAATTAATTTTAAAACTTGTTTGATTAGTAATCCTAAGACAATGCAAAGTATTTTCATTGTAAACTTACTTTAGGAAAACATAGGAGTATAAATTTCTCAAGTGAGAGAATGAATATGAGACTATTACTAGCGGTGCTCAATTACGGCTAAACACGACCATTTTACGGGCGATTCCACATACCCAACTTCTCACAAGGAAGCAATTCAACCGTTAGGTCAAATTGAGTTTCTAGTGCAATAAGTTCTCCAGTATTCATTCTCAAGTTAGGAAAATTTATATTCCTACAATGGCCTATCGAAGAGTAACAATGATGATACTTTGCTTCGTTTATATTAATATTATACTTGAAACAACTAAGGTGACGAAGGTGTCAAAAAATTAAAAGTTGTCCATATGGTGTACAAAAAAAAATAGTTGGATGAGCTAGTTCAACATATGTACTACAACAAAATGATCCTAATGCAACAATTTAGAGGCAACACTTTTGAAAGATGTTGCTTTTTCGATCAAATTAAATATGAAGCAACACTTTCAAAATAAATGTTGCATATTAAGATATAAACCAACACTTTTTTTCAAGTGTTGCAAAATTATTAAGAAAATGCAACACTTTTAAAAGGTGTTGCAATTGTTAATGATCAAAGACAGCAGCTGGTTTACAGTGTTGCTGCTCTTCATTTCAATAATTATAAAAAAGTTATGTTTGTTTACTCCATGTTTTGGCAAAATTTTCATTGTGATCTTCCACATGTAAATGAGGATATGATACTAATTTATACTAGTAGCGCCTTTAAGCATTTGAATAATTAGATTTAAATGTTTAATTATTTAGGGCAAATATAAAAAAAAAGTACTATACTTGCCACCCTTTCCTCTTCAGGGTAGGGAACAAAATTTTTTGTTTCATCGGGTAATATACTTTCAAATTCATCCTCTTTAGGGTATTTTCATGAACAGTTGGACAATTTTGCCCCTATTACCCGGAAGAGGAAATGGAAAGTATGATACTTTTTTTAAATAATAAATAATGTACTAGCCGCACGAAAACGTGTTTTGGCTAAGAAACGGAATACTAATTAACAAGGGTAACGTATTTGTGATAGGGAAACGAATGTATTTTGGCCAGAATTTGATCGGCGACGATCAAACTCAATAGGTTTATGGGTTAAGATGCCGGAATTGACTGCTTTGATACCAGTTGATACACTCTTACAGGAATCAACGAGATTCAAATAAGAATTGAGCTCAAGAATTAGTTAATGTGATTTGTTATGGCTTATTGACTTGTAGAAGTTTATTACAAGAGAGAATTACAAAATCAAAACCGCTTACAAATGTGAAATGAATTGTGTTATATACAAATGAAATGATGAAATGGTCGTAACGCTTTTTCCCTACTAAATGGTGGGTTAAAACTCGCTATTTGAACCCACACGTGCCATGCACGCGTATACTTATTTAAACTCATGTCCTTTGCAAATGGAAGTGGTGGTGGAACTAAATTATCTTAATAAGTAAATAGTGTAAACTTAAAACAAAACATTTTTATCATAGATTTAACACAATTATAAATCATTAAATAATTTATCTTAATACATATCCAAAATTTAACATAATAAAAACTAGGGCAAATGATAAAAAGAAAAGTATCATACTTTCCATTTCCTCTACGGGTAATAGGGGCAAAATTGTCCAACTGTTCATGAAAATACCCTAAAGAGGATGAATTTGAAAGTATATTACCCGCAGAAGCAAAAAATTTTGTTCGCTACCCTGAAGAGGAAAGGGTGGCAAGTATAATACTTTTTTTTTTATATTTGCCCAATTATTTAATGCCACTTCTTAATAGAGGATATGATAACTAGTACTTTGCGTTCCCAAGTTTTTCATGAACAAAACAATTTGCAGAATATAGAGCTACTTCCATACTGAACGCTCCTACACCAAGTTTGATTGACTGCAAAGTGAAAGAATATAGCATGAGAAGATTCCTATTAAAATCACATAACTAATAGGGAGAAAAAGTCTAAAACAAGATATTTCTTAAAAAACATCAACTTTGTGTTATGGACTAGCTACAGGTAAAAAAAAAAAAAAAAAAAAAGGTAATTTTTGGCACAAAGCAGGTTGGTTGTATTTATCAATTTACTTATAAGTGAGTCCAATTGCAACCTCTAATCCTCTTGATTGATTACTTGTTACACTCAATTGGTTTTTCTATTCAACTTGTTATCTTTACTATCTACAGCTTATAAACAAGTTTAAGTAGCTGATAAACCATATATAATGAGACTAGTTCTGGGGGGAAACCGTAAACGAAGAGACATAACTACAACTTGATTTATCCACACCCAGGCGAGAGTATGTAAACTCGGAACATTTGAAGATGAAGTATTAAATCCCACTACGTCAATGTCTCACATCTTCAACCAACTCACGACTTAGTCACGGTAGACCTTCATGGAAAAGCAGACTCAATCAGTCAGAAGCATTCATTACGTAACATACACTACATATTACTCCGTACATTACATTACATTACATATATATACAATATAACGCAGATGGAAGACCATGTACTCATATGTGATTATATAATATAATCGAGTGTTATGTCTGTTGAAAATTTTTTTGACATTTCATCGAACACTTCCTGCACACAAATATACAAATATGCAACAAAAGGTAACTTTCAGTTGCCTTTGAGTATGGCGAAACAAAGCATCCAATTGATCAGTATGTAATTAATAAAGGAAAGAAAATACAGTATGCCTAGCATCTTTCTTGTACCATTATCTCAACCAACAGAAGAAAAGAAAACTATAAATCTTTGACATGAAATCTCATATACAAAAATGAGGGGAGACGTATACATTCGTTTGTATGTAGTTTCACATGCTTTTTCATTTTCATTTCAATTTCTATTTGGCCTGGGGAGAAGAACATTATGTCAAAGCCTTTTGATAAGCTTTGAACACAGAGGTTAGAGAAAACGTGGGGTCAATTGTGAAAGAAAATGGCGGGGAAAATTAGCGGGCTGTCAAAAATTTTCCCTCCAAATTTGTTTGGTTATAAACAATGTCCAGCATATACTCGCGCGCTACGGCGGCGTGTTTTCTGAAATAAAAGATTTCGATTAATCATGTATTTTAGTTTATTATGTTCTTTTTGACAATAAATTCACGGATATCAAATTTCGTTTAGCCCGTGCCCATTCGGGCTCGAGCCCGTGCCAGTTCAGGCTCGAGCCCGTTTGGCCCATGCCCGTTTAGGCTTGAATATTTGTATAATTTGCTTTATTATTTGAATTAGTGACAGTTAATGCAGGTTGTGTTAAAGTTGGTTGTACAATATGTTTGATAATTTGTATTTCTTATGTAAGGGTGTTTTAATAACCGCATTAATTGTATTTATTAACCAGTTAGTTAAATGACTAGATTAACTATGTTGACTAGGGTGTAAACGAGGCGAGACAGTTCGCGAGCTATTCGAGACCGACTCGTAAACTACTCGAAATCGACTCGATATAAACGAGTCGAGGTCGAGGTACTCAAGTACACTTTCGAGTCGAGTTCGAGCTCAAAAATACTTGGCTCGTGAGGCTCGCGAGCACTTATTGAGCTTCAACGATATTACACTTTACACTTTTTTATATACATAGTTATGTAATTGTCATAAAATGGAGTCGAGTCGAGCTTGATATGTTTGTTTTTCATCAAGTTCGAGCAATAAATGTGAAAATAATCGAGCTCAAGTTGAGTTTCGAGCTCGAGTTTGAGATGACGAGCCGAGCACGAGCTTGAACTACAAAGCTCGACTGAGCTCGAGTCGAGTTTGAACTACAAAGCTCGACCGAGCTCGAGTCGAGTTTCGAGCTTGAGTTTTAGTAATCGAGTAGAGTTCGAGCTTGGCAGTACCCAGCTCGACTCGGCTCGTTTACATCTCAAATGTTGACCACATTAATAGTGTTTTGTATTTTGTACATTAAACTTTAATACTTGTAAGTTATGTAGTAAAAAAAATTAATGTTAAAAAATGTGTTTTAATTAGTATTACTATTTTAAGTAATGCTGAATTTTAAGTATTGCTATTTATGGAAGGCCTTCATACTTTATTAGATATGTTATATATAGCGTGAGACGAGGGGTGACGACGTTGTCACGCCTCACACGTTAAGAGCTATGGCGAGGCCATAGTATTTATATAAAGCGTGAATTAAAGCGACATAAAATATAATTTTTTTTTAGATTTATATATAAAAAGTGTTATATATAAGAAATTAAGTCAATAAATTAACTTTGCATTTAATTATTTATTTCTTTCAAATAAAACTTTTTCATCGAAGTTGAATTATAAAAGAGAACCACGTATCGCGCTTTATCGCACATTTTCACGCTTAATCTCACGTCACACCTAGAGCCGACGCCTTGATCTATTCTATAACGTGAAGGTCACGCCTCGCGCCTTGGATGCGCCTTAACACCGTCATGACGTGCCTCTTGGAAAATAACTCGTCCTCAAGTCTTGCCTTTCTAAGTCTCAAACTCTAAAATTTATGACCCCTCTATGTTTGTTTACCATGGTTTCTGGGATAAGTATAGCCATTTATACCATATTTAGCAAGAAAAATCAGCAACTTCATACCAGAAAATGATTCAAAATTCTAATCGCACATCCAAACGGCGAGATTCTAGAATTGTGAGTTTTGTACAACGTGATTAAAAATTACAAATATCGAACTGTTAACGAATTTGTGTTGTTAGTTTTCTCACGGTTGTGCAGAATATGACAAACCGAAACAAACTTTTTTTGCTTCTCGCGATCTAGCTTCAATAAGTTGTGTGATTTCTTCTCCAAACCTATGCTCTTGATACCAAATGATTGCGGAACCATTGTGAATGTAAGAAATCACACAAAAATAACGAAGAATAAGGAAATCGATAAACCCTCAAATGGCGCCTAAATGGGACTTTAAGAGAAACACTTTTATCTTTCTATGAACTCATAATAACTCATATAAGACCTAAACCTATTACATTTACTTATAGTCTAAATATGTCTTGGAGAGAAAGACAATAGTCACTAGTAAACTTTAAATTAAGAAACAAATTCTAGAACAAAGTTCTTAAACTATAAACATATCTTTATAATAAAAAAAAATACTAATAATAAAAGGGATAATTTCATATATCCTCAACTTAAATCTTATAATGACATATTTACTCAACCAAAATTCATAATGACATATATACCCAATTTAAATAAAAAATTGCCAGATTTACCCATAATACTAATTTAAGTAATTTTAAGATTTATAAACTTAATAAGAAATATTTTTCAAGATTATGTTGACTATTATACCCTTACTAATAAGTTTTATGTGGGTACGTGTTGAGTCAATAACATGGACTGAATGATTGTTCTATTACCGCTTGGTTTGGATGACCACGCTAGCCACTCGATAAGCCAACTTCCGATACCGTGTCCCACCAACATGCAACATCTTGAGCCATCACACACGGGTTTTGTTGTTGTTGCTCCATGGTGGCCTCTGGGCGTGCGACGACAATGGTTTCTTGGAGTGTGGATCTACTTGGTTGGGTTATCATTCCTCCATGGTTCTTTACTTCTCTTCCGTTTGAGATGATGTGGCAATATGTGTTGTTCTATAAACATTTTGCTCTTAATTGTAGTTAAGGTGAGTTTCATATTTGCATCAAGTATTATATAACACAAACAAAAGTATTTAAGGACAAAATTGTAAAAAAAGTCAAACGGAGACTATAATTTTGGGACGGAGGGAGTATTTATTAAGTTATTAGGGGTATAATGGGAGTTTAATAACATAAATTAGATTTTAACTAATTGTATAAAGAAATGGGTAAATATGACAAATTGTTATTAATATTGGGCATATATGTTATTACGAGTTTCGGTTGGGTAAATATGACATTATAAGGTTTAAGTTGGGGATATATGAAATTATCCCTAATAAAAAATAGATCGCGACAATTATAAACTATCGTTTTTACCTTTCAATCAACTTGGACTAATCAAACAAGCGGCTTCCCATATTAACCGAAGAGACAATGGCTAAGTCACATGATCGTTGCCTTGTTCGATTTACCACCATTTAGAGGTGTTTAGCTAACGTTACACGATGGGCTTATGAGCTTATTAGCTTATATGTGTTAGATAAGCCTAAAGTAAGTGTTTGACTAAAGTTATATGAGTGAGCGTATGATCTTATATAAAGAGATTTTGATAAAGCCTAAATTTTATGGCTTATATATGTGGAGGGTGGGCTTTTGGTAACAATATCTTGTAAAAAGATTTTTATAACCTCATTTAATAGCTACACTATTCAAAGTTCACGTTTGTTTTTTTTTTTTTTCAAATCATTTTACGTTATTAATTATAATAATTTAAACCAAATATTTAGCAAGGGCTTGTTTAGCTCATGAAATATAAGCAATAAGCCACTTATCTTTACTACTTATAATGGAGGGAATACCTTCTTTTTTATTTATGAGTTTAAGGGGGTGTTTCTTTTTTATGTTAATAAGTCTTAATGGGGAGATAGTGGTGGGGCCACACATATAATATGTTTTTTTTTCTGTTAAATAGTCTATATGGAGAGAGAAACCAAAAGGTGCCCCTCCCCATTAAGACTTATTAACAGAAAGGGGCCCACCCACTTAATCCAAAAAAAAAAAAAGAAACAAGCCCTAAGACTTTCTAAATTAGAATTTAAGTAAATACTATTTATAAAACATAATGTACAACTATTTAAAACACAATTGATTTTAAGAAAATATTATTTCTTAGATACATACAATTAATACATCCCATCACAATTATATACAACCACCTAAACACAGTGTACAAATATAAATAAAACTAAAAACACAATATTCAACACATACAATTAATACACAATTTAATTCACCTATTCACTAAAATATAGTACAGTTTTTTAACCACAATGTACAATCTAATTAAGTTTCCAAAACATAAATCTAAAATCCAACATCTCAAAACAAAATAATATTTATTCGCCAGAATTTTCGTATTTTTATGTGAACCAAAAAGCAAAAGAAATGAAAAAGTTATCAATGAAAAACTGTAAAGTAACCCCCCATTGCATTGGTCCCCTACACTGACTCGCATTTGTTAACCTTTAATTTTTTAACCGAGACACTCTCGTGGCCAAGCATCATCTTTGTCGCCATCGCAAATTAAACGGTAAAACTTTTCTTAATCCGTTTAATTATCTACATGGACAAATTGGAATTTCATTATTTATGGATATTTGCATACAAATCTTACGAAATCATATTTAATTGTGTAGCTATAAGTAGTTCAAGAATGATTATTATTAGTATTATTGGGTAGTTCCTTCCCGCATTTGACTTGCAGTTGGCTTCAACATCCTCTCGGTTCTATTAGTGCCTAAACTTGAGAATCTCTGTTTTATTTGACAGCTTTTTGGGCTAGGGCTTGATGGTGGCTTGTAAGATTACATAAGAAATTAGGACCTCCTCGACATTGATATTACTTTTTAATAATAAAAGATCATGTTGTTCAGATGATTTTTTGTCATGCCTTCCCAATTGCACCAGGTAACTATGTGCTAGATCCTATAAAGGATGGTATGTATTATTTAGTGAATATGTTGGTGACTCGTATTGATGCAAGCCTATTGAAAATGCTGGTGATTCATACCGGTGCAAGTCTATAGGAGTGTGTGGGGATACAACATTAGTTTGAAGAATCAAGCTAAATGTAATCCAGAAAATGAGTTTGGAAGTTCCTTAGCATAGCTTATGGAATGCATGTCCTTGTATGTGTTTATATTTCCAATGATGTATGTATAAAACATAGTTTAATTGCAAAGTGTCATTGAAAGACTGAACAAACAGAAAGGATCATTCTAAGTAACATTTCACTTTATTACTAGTAATATTTATTAGACTATTAGCTGTTTTTAAATTGGCTTAACTTTTTTTCTTATCTAATAATCAAGGAAAACATGAAGAAGTACAAGGCTCCAGAATTTGGAAGTGAACCTAGATCCTCCTTTGGTGGTTGTGATGACCGATGGACACTGTAGACTTTTATGGTAGAAGTGTTACCAGTATGTTGATAGAGAAGGTGAATGGGGTTGAGAAACTGAAGACCAATGTGACAAGCTGTTAAAGTCACGGTGTAAAGGCTTATAAAAGTTACCGTATGGAGTTGTTCGAGAGATTTTAACATGAGTTATCTTTCAAGTTTTTACAGGTACATATTCATCAGCCCTAATCTATTCGATACTTCAGCTTGCAATAGTATAAGTAACTTTCACATCTAGCTTTAGTTTGACAATAATTATAAGATGCGGCTCTTTGAACTCATTTATGAGTTGAAATTAGTTGTATGCTGATTTTCAGAATTGTGAATAAGAAAATTAGATGGGACCATATGGTAATAAAATTTAACGGCCTTAAAACCCTATCCGATAATTTACTCGAATCTACATGTATGCTTGAATAGATGGTTAAACTAAAATTCGGTTAAATTAAAAGTCAATTCTTTGTGGCCATGAGGATTAGATCAACTAAGGCATCTTCCTTATAATGTAGTAAATGAGCTCGACAAATATACAAAACGATCTTGTCCCCAATTATGTGTACTAATGAGCAGGTCAACAAAGCCAAACCGGACCACATAGACATGAGCTCGTTTTGACGAGTTAGGCAGCACAATCTTTTGGTGACCTATAGTTTTAGTAGTATATAAACAGTAATTTTCCTAAAGAACCAACCTCGCTTGACCGCTAACTATTTCAATCATTTTAAAACGATCTCTATGTCTAAACCATTTTTTACTCAACCTATTACTTGACTACACCGGACCTACGCATTTTCAACCTCTAATTTTCACCATGTACGCTATTGAACAAGCATCAGGTCTATCGTATATCTTGATTTTAGTATAAATATACTTGATGATGCTGCATTGTAAATCCAATAATTTAGAAACGAAATTTCCATTGTGCAGTCTTTGGATATTACGGTTTGACAATAAACCTTCTTGAGCTACTATTTCTTAATTTTCTACTTATGATGTTGCTATCCGGTCTAGTGATTAATTTTGGTGCTGATGGCATAAATGCAGATGCGTTTCTATTAGATATAACAAGGATCGTTATTGGCGAATACAATTGTTTTAACAATGGTAGCTAGCCTTTTCTTTCACATACTGAAGAAACATACTAACCGTATTCTTTATCTATTTAGATGTGCCAGCGCCAGCGCCAGCGCCATGCTACATTATTTTGACGTATGGAAAGCCGTGAATGGTGATTTGCAAAGATGAAGTCAAGATTTCAAGATTTGGCAATTCGATTCCCGTCTTTGTTATATAGCCAAGATTTCAAGATTTGGCAATTCGATACCCGTCTTTGTTATATAGCCAGTTAATGTTAGTAATATTACATAGGACAAATTTGTCAAAGTACAATACCGTATTATCTTGTATTTTGTTTATTGCTAGTGTAAAACTGAAAATTATTAATGTACAAGACTTTCGGAACAAATGTGTATCATCGTATATACCATTGCCGTGAAACAAAAGCGTTGCAAATTATTCCAAAATAATGTTGCCTCATATGGTGGAAATCAACTAAAAAGTGTTGCAATTAGAAGTATCAAGTGTTGCATATGTAGCCGAAGTAATTAAAAAGTGCCGCACTTGTGTTAAAAAAATGTTACATTTGATTGTAAGAAATGTTGCACTTGAGTATAGAAAGTGTTGCATTTCTATATAAAAATTGTTGCATTTGAATGTAAAAAGTGTCACGCTAGATTAATAAAGTGTTGCACTTGAGTATATAAGTGTTGTCTTTGAGTATAAAAAGTGTTGCAGGTTAATGTATCACACTTTCTCTAGATTTGCAACACATACCAACAATGTCGCATATTCCAACTAAAAGTGTTGCTTATATCTAAGGCAACGTTACATAGCGTAGCACTTGTTAAAATGTCGCCTTTGCCATAATGCAACATTTTAAAGACATAATATAACACTTTAGCGGTGTTGCATTAGCTTCATTTTGTAGTAGTGGGGGTTGTTGGAAAGCTCGAGTTTGGACTTTCGGATATGAACAATTATATTTGCGTTGCAAAATAATTTACTTGAGTATATCGGATGAAATAATCAAGTTGTCAATCCTACTATTAAGCTTGGAGAGCGATCATGAAAAGGAAAACGGGAGAGTACATCATCAACACAAGTGTAGGTTATGATCCGATGTACATTCTTGTTGTTTTTAGAAAACGATACAAGAAAATATGAAATCAATAAATCATATAGGCACATAAAACATTTATGTTGCACACATGACAAACTAAATCAAAAAGCCATTTTAGTGTGTTAAATGTTTTAAACATTTTTTCAACTTATAAAACTAATATTTTCGACACAACTAGATGTTATCCCAAACACTCCTTCAAGTAGCACATTGATTAGTAGAAAAATACTAAATCGACAAGAAAGAGAATGAATAGCAAGGTAAGGAAACCACATATGTTAATCAATCAAACAAGCACAAAAGCTATTTGAGATAAGCAAATAATCAAGTAATGCAAATGAAACAATTTATCATTTAGCATAGCATACGAAAGTTCTTTTCATCGCTTTGTATTAAACATGTATACCAAGCTTGATTAGTATCCTTTATAAATATGATCAAAACCTTAGTTTCAAAAGAGGACACAATGTTATTCAAAGATGAAAACATCCGTCTCCAATTAGATCAAAAGTTTGTGCAAAAGTTATGACCGAAAAATGACTTTCTATTATAAATCAATGATTCTGTAAATTTTTATTTTGAATCAGTTTATGAAATCATTTTTAAATGAAAGTAGACTCAAATACCTTTAAAACGATAGGTGGCACGACTTCTAACGAATTATGGTTAATTAGTTACGAATTTTTGAAATTCAGACAAAAATTGTCTTCTCACCACATCCCACGGATCCCTTGCTTGAGGATCCGTCGTGTAACCTGAGGATCCGCGGATCTGACACAGAATTACAAAATGTACGTTTTGACCCAACGAAAAGGGTTTAACCTTTGTAGACTTTTAAGTGAAGTTATATTAACCATTTTTGCCTTTATTCAAGCTTGATTAACAAGATATCTAACAACAAAACTTCAAAGAGAAAAAGATCAACAAAACACTTTTCATATTATGCTTGACTTCATCAAAAATTTGATACGAGGACCTTACTCGTTTTGAAAACCATTTGTTTTAAAAACTAGAGCCAACCCTCTCTGATACCAATTGTGAAAACGTAGAGGGGGGGGGGGGTGAATACGTTTCCGTTTCAAACTTAAAACTTTTGTATCAAATATAGTATAAACCATTGCATTTGCTAATCTCGACGCGAGGATGCATTTAACGCATTACGGCATGTAAGGCCAACCCCTTAATATCACATAAGATTCCGCAAGATTAATGGTTCATTAAAAATCAAGTTTCACCATTATTAGTCCGGTTGCTTTTTCTTGATCAAGCGTGTCATAATTTGTAAAGTGTTAAATATAGTTTGTGACTATATGAAAGATCAAGTATGTGTCACAAACATAGACATCAACCACATAGAGAATAAACAATGTAATGCAAGAATAAGAGTAAAACGATAAGTAAAAGGATAGACAAACCAACACGAGGATTTATAGTGGTTCAGCTACAAGGACACCTTCCTTGCCCTACTTCACTCCCCGAGTCACCTACTCGAGAGTTCGTAATCACTACACCAACTCCTTATGGCGGAGAAGCCTTCACAACTCGCTATTAACCTTTTCCGGTACAAAGCTAAATACCGAGTTCTTTCACACCAAGGCGAACCATACCTATCACAACATCGCCTACCCTTTATATACCTGCTAGGCTAACCACCGAATTCTTTCACTCCAAGGTGAACCACACCTACACAACGTCGCCTACCCTTTATTAGGTATCAGGATTAAAGCACCTAGTTCCATTACTATGGAGGAACTACTACCCATCACAACACAACACCTAATCTCAAGGAGATCCACTCCTTGTTACAACACCATCAAGGATATCACCATCCTTGGATCTAAACAAATACTATATGTATAACGATGCACCTCATCGATTATACGACCTAGGCATTCTTCACTAATGTTATTTACACGATCCTTCACAGCATTTTCACTAATGCCTTCAACACGGATCTTCGGCACTCTTCACTAATGCCTTTGACACATCTATGACACCGTTATGTTTTATGGCCCAACATAACAAACGTGTTTGACAAACATAAAACTCTAGTCGTCTAGATACAAGAATATGATACTAGACAATATCCAAGACAATGTGTCTGGATAGAATGCTTTTAGGGTGAAATTCCGAGGTATTAAAAAGTCGGTCACCTCAAGTATATGTAATCGTTAGCTTCGTAGTCTAGTAGTTATTTTAAGTTAAGTATTTGGTTTAGTAACACCGCGTGGAGGACGGACGGGTCTTTACCCCTTGTATGCCGATCCACAGCCCGATGTGTGGCGTTTTTTGTAAGACTATAAATACTCTCTACCTCCCAAGGTAGAGAGTTGGAGCTCATAATAATATCTTTCACTTTTTCTCACTAAGTTCCCTAAACCTCTAACTTTCTCTCTCTAGAATTCCATCTATATGCTACCTTGTGTTAATGTTATGATGTGTATGTGAAAAGTTATATCTTACAATTGGTATCAAGAGCCAAGGTTAGATCATATCTTGCACATCTTTGGATTTATAGTGGTTTTTAGGTGGTTTTTGAGTTTGAAAAAGTTTAGTGGTTTTTGCATCATTTGGTTGATTTCTTGTGTTAAAGTTTGAATTTTGTTGGTACTTTTATGTTTAGAATCATCAAAAGTGTTTAGGTTTTCATTTGGTAAGCTTGAATCATCTTGGTTGGGTTGTTTTGGATTGAAAAGTGATGTTTATATGGTTTTTCATGCTAGCGACTTAGTTCACGGATAATATTCTTGGTGGCGACTTGCTTCACATTTTTGTAGCGACTTACAGTGTTGGGGCTAGCGAGTTAGATCTAGAGAGTTAAAGTACAAGTAGTGGACTCTCCACTCGGGTAGCGACAGTGGTAGCGACTTGCATGTGAAGTTGCTCTTTAGCGACTTGCATTGTTAGCGACTTGAGTGTGAATTCTTTGCCGAAATTTTATGCGACTTGAGTGTTAGCGAGTTACCACTTAGCGACTTTACATCGTATGACTTGGAACTCTAGGACTTAGCGTGGTAGCGAGAATAGTTGTTAGCGACTTGGTTCAAGAATACGTAGCGACTTGGTTGATTTTTCCTGTCAAAACTTCAAACGGCCATAACTTTTGAACCGTAACTCCGTTTCAGCGTTACCCATCAAAACGATCGTGAGCGAGGAGAATGGCACGCCGAATATTCGGGTCAATCTTCGAGGTCTAAATCCGCTCCGAACAAAAGTTATTGAGGGTTTTAAGTTTTTAGACCTAAATTTCTTAGGAAAAACGGGCATAAACCAATCTGAATCACAACCAAACAACATCTCTGCTTATCCCACGAACAATCAAAGTCTATCACAATCGTCTTTCATTGTATCATTCCATCGGTCATCTTAACACCCTCTACTGTTCATTGCTTAACGGTTTCGTCTTGATTTTAGTAAAATCCCATGAAAGATTCTATTTCTCGGTTTAAATCATAGCGTGTAAAATCCGTGCATCCTTCCACATCATGTCTTACTCTCTGACCCAATTGATTTCGATGCTTAAACGTATGATGTTGTGGACAACAATGATAATGTAGGCTACATTGAACGATTAAAGATGATTGAATTAAGCAATGAGGATGTGAGATATCCGTGTTGAAATCTAATGAAGAGAAATGCACGGTCCAAGCTACAAAATGCCATGCAAATGAAATGCATTGAGCCCTATCACCTCATTCTGCACCTCATTCAGTGTTATCCATAGCTGGGGATCGAACATGTAGTGCTCTTTTTCGCCAGGACTTACCTACATTGACAAGAAGCTTGTTGTTGAACTTAGAACACTTAAAGCTGCAACTTACCAACAAAGAGGTTCAAAAGGATGGTTCCATGCACTCTTCAAGTAATCTACAAACAATTTCACCATTCGGTGAGGAATATTGGTCAGATCAACACTTGACTGGAATTTCCTTCAAAAACATACTGGAATGGAAATTCAGGAATTCATTGAGACATTTATCCAACTCATGGATAATGTGAAATAGTACATTGAAGAATCCTTTCAAAAGAATGAAGACGTGAATGAGTGTCAAGTGCAGTTGAAAGATTGTTGTGATAAGTTGGGTAATGTATATGTTGAAGAATCGGTGTTCTGAATGCAGAATGTCAGTGACAACAAAAATTGATGAGTCGGATAATGGAAAAATGGAATCTTCGTGCTCAAATTAACAAGAGAGAGAGGTGCCCGAACAACCTGTGCAGTTAATGCAAAAACGCTCCATGGAAGCTTCGGATGTACCCAAGATAGAGATGCACCCGTCACAGCCTGTGCATGTCAATGCTCCGGTAAGTTGCATGGATGTTTCTGCTGTACCTAGTTGTGCATCTTCTACTCAAAATGATGATTATGAACTGCATGAGTACGTTGCATTTGTGCGATGATTCCTTACTTGAGCTTAACATATATAAGGATCAGGTTGCTATTTATGAACAGCGTGCTAAGTTTGAGTTGACCACCCGTGGGCAGGAAATGGATGTCCAAATACGTACAACTATTAGAAAAAGTAGGTTTAGAAAAGAAGTATTAAAACAAGAGTTAAACTCCTTACAAGAAAAGCTTTCTAAAACTGCTAAGCAAAAACACGAACTTCAAGAAAATGTTAAAATGCTTTAGCAAGAATTCAAGGCTAAGGAATCAAAACTTTTGAATGATTTTTCCAATCTAAAAACTTTGAAAAACAAGCTTGAAAATAAGTTGTACGTACAAGGAATACCATTAGAGCTGCTCACATGATCACTAAGCATAGAGTCTTAAGCGATAAGCATAGCATTCCCCTTGTTGAGGAACCTAATTCAGAGGTAATTAAAAAGGCTAGAAATGCTCATAAGGTACTGTATGATGGTAATGAGATCCTTAAGCCAAGACAAAAACCTAGTTGCTTGCTGGTGCGAGGAAGATAAGAAATCAGATGAAGTCACTAGGGAGAAAATGAATAAGAAGCTAGAAGATCCCGAGTGTAAAAAGAACAAGATAACGATAAAACCCCATGATTACACTAAGGAAAATTGGATATCCTTATACATGTTTAAGCCTCGGACTATTGACCCACGAACAAGTGTTCGGAAAAAGGATATGGACTTGCAAAAATCTTGTTGAAATGAATCCCCCTTAGGAAATTCCTAAAGCGTGTGTATCCTCCAAATACACCAATGCATTTAGTTCCTAGAACTATTGCCACTAAAGCAAGACCTTAATCAGTCAATATGTTATTCTTCAACTATTTACCGATTTTGAGAAAACTTGTTAGAAAAGGATCACACCTTGGGATAACTTAAGGGAAAGGGGTTTTGAGCAAATGAAAGAATGTTATTTAACCGAGGTCATGCCTTTCTTTAAACAACTAAAAGATCATTTTGAGAGTCTTAAAGAGGGGACAAAATCGGATATTAAAGAAATGGAAAAGGAATTTGATGCAATGGTAGTTGAAGTTAGTGATTATGAGCGTGCACTAAAATATAATGAGATTGAGAGGAAGAACTTGCATACCTTAAATGAGACTCTTATTACTTAATGTGTTGCTCAAGATATCTTTTCCACGCTTCAAATTGCTCTATTAATGCTTTCAAATTTCATGAACTATCTGTGGCCCTGAAAGTCTCCCATGATCGTGTCATTGAGCTTGAAAAACTAATTCTAAACTAAACGAGAAAATTGAACCGGATGATCACGACAATTTGGTTAAACATTTTTCTAAACTAGAAGTTGAGCATTTTAATTTACAACTCAAATATCAACATCTCAAAGAAAATGTCAAAACTTCAAATATCAAGACATCTTCAGATGCTCCAGAGTTTGATGCAGTTTTCAAATTAACAAACGTGATGAACAGATTCAAGCTCAGTGCAACACGATCAGAAAGTTGAAAGCCCAAATCTCTCAATTAAAGGGTTAAAAGAACAATATGACAGTCCCCAAATGCCTCTCCTTTAGATTCTAGAATTCTCAAGCGTTTCATCTTCAAAACTTAGTTGATGCCTTACAAAAGGAAAACGAGAGTTTTCTAGAAGAAAATGAAAAAGTTAAACGACATTTTAAAGAGTTATATGATTCAATAAAAGTCACCCGTGACCAAAACATCGAAAAAATAACGTCTTTACAAAAGGAAATTGAGAATCTGAGAAGTCAGGAAATGGGAAACTGCCACTTGTTTTCAATAAGAATGTTGTCTCAAAATCACCCTTAGATTGCAAATAAACTGTGACAGTTAAATATATTCCTCCTCATCTTAGGAATAATGAACATGCTTTTCATGACTACTGTGCTCACCTTAAGGATAGTCTAGAATGTCTCCGTGAGATTGTCGAAGAGGATTTCATTAACAAACCTCTTGATTGTGAAATTAGGTTTGCTTGCCTCCAGGCCAAACGATCTCAAGGGCTGCTTGAATGTGTAATTGCAACATGTCCAAAACCCTTAGGTGAAAAAGGCAAAGCTGTGAAGCCTTGTTCTATGCCTAGTGCCAAACAGAAAATCCGTTCTATGCCTAAAGCCAAGCATGTGACCCTTGATATGCCTTGTTCCATATCCTAATTCAAGCAAGCAACTGTGATGTGTCTAGAATTTCAATCCCAGCACTTCTAGACCAGGAATGCAGAAAGTAGTGAAGCCATGTAATGTTCCCATCGTTACTTCTACAGATGTTAAGATTGACACTAAAGTTAGCGGGTCAAAAACTAGAAGCTATGCAAGAAAGGATAGGATTCGCGAAACTAAAAGTGTTCATGATAAGGAAGTGAAAGAACATCATAGGGACAAGAAGTTTGATTTGAACAAAAAGAATCGTGTTAGTTCTAGTATTAGCTCTAAGCTTACTAAAATTAATTCGAGGCCTTATGCTGTCTGCAAAACATGCAAAAATGTTTAATTTCTGGTAATCATGATAAATGTGATGTGTTATTTCCGAGGTCTAAGATTCATAACCCAGTTAAGAAAGTTTGGAGAGCGAAACAGATTAAGCAATCCTGAAACCTACAGGGAAGGTTTTTACCAATGTAGGATTTCATTGGGAAGCCAACTTGGTCGAATATTCACGCAGATGTGAGCCTTGCCCCTTAACTAGATCCACTATGCCTAGAAGTAGTACTTTGTTGAGTTTGAAATAGCCAGGTAGAACCCAATCCCATTAAGCATAAATGTCC
>OU343222.1:68281838-68563184 GCA_910596185.1 Chrysanthemum makinoi | reverse complement strand
GCGGCAGGGTTCAATTCATATGCTCTTACGATGGTAGCTTGTCGGTATTGAAGACAGGCGTCATGGACCGGTGAAGCCTTGCTGCTTCACTTCCCGAAACCCTCCAGTTCTCTTAAAAGGACTTGTTTCATTCTCTGAGGGAACGACATTATCTATCGACTTTCTCTTTAGATTGTTGATATTGAAGAAGAGACCCTCTCCACAGTCTCGACGCGAGGATCCAAATATGCACAAATTGAGTCTAGAGCCACGAGATCATATAAATATGTTAAGGACACTTTTCAATGAAGACTCATTTCCTTCACATGTGAAAGATTATATCTTGAGTCTCGCATTATCCTTGTGGTATTGCGGAACATCTGAGTAATGTGTCTACATGTGATGAAGATGGAAAGCCTTACGGAGCCAACATCTAACTTGAGGCTCTGGTAGGTGGCATGTGAGTCTATTATATGGATCAATCAATGTGACAACTGAGCCTTGAAACTAATGGGGATTCATTCTTTTTGAATCAATCACGGTTCGGGTTATGGATTAGCGGATACCTTTGAAAACCGGTCTTTGTGCTTTAAAAACTCTTTTCATTAAGCGACGTCGACCCGTGTACTAATTTTTTCAAATCAAAAGGTGTTTTATGATTGATAGTTGATTTTCATTAAAACCTTCGTTATATTGCAAAAACAATTTCTATTGAGCAATACCACGATTGTTTTAAATCTCTTTTCAAATGTCCGATTAGGCCAAGAAAATTCGGTTCGCTCGGCTACGTGTTGTCTTCTTTGAGGCGCTCGGGTTTGAAAACACTAGGCATTGCGAAACCACATCGAAATTCACCGAATTATACCGATCATAAGCGGTACTATGCTTGATCAGCGAGGCAGTGGTAGTGTACCTCAATTCGCCGAAAGTGTTCAAAGACACTTTTCGTGCGGCTTCAATGCTAACTTGTCTTATCGGTACACCCACGGCGTTTGCGTGGTCGAGAATGAAGCGGTCAATCCATAGCAACGTCTCACTAACACATTCATCTCAAAAGAAATCATGATTAGTGCATCAATGACTCCGATATTTTCCTCCGTGCTTACGCTTCTGGCTATGCCATATCATGAATCAACTAAAGCTTCCTACTCGATGAAGATATCATGATCCAGAATGTGAGCATGTCGATCCAAATGTCACAACATCACATAATACTTACACCACAAAGGATGTAAGATTTTTTACTAATGATCTCAAATGATGGCTCAAAATTATTATTCATGAATCATTAGCGACCTCGCACTTAAAGTACAAATACGTGCGGAGACTTTGAAGTTGCTACTTATGCTGCACAATGATTGCGACGTTGAAGTTGTTTTGTCTACGAGCTCAAGGACAAAGTCAAGTATAGAATGCTAGGATTTGAAATGTAAAACATGGGGTGACCTCCCAGGGGGGGAGATTGTTAGAATTAGAAAATTCCATTATTGAAGAGTCGATCCACATTGTTTTCTAGCATAAGTTAGCTTCGTGAACTTATCGTTAGTTACTTATTTATGTAGTTATTTAGTTAATCGATGTAGTAAAATAGTTTAGTGCAACAAGTGGAAGAAGGGCGGGTCTTCACGTATCCACGATCCAGAGTCGGAGTCGTTTAGTTTGTATCCTATAAATACCTTCTACCTTGCAAGGTAGAGGTTGGATGTGGTAATCTAATATTCTACAAGTTTCTCTTACTAGAATATCCGACTCTTTCTCTCTCTAAAACCATCTATGTGCTCATTGTGTTAATGTTGTGATGTGTATGTGAAATCCAATATCCTACAAGATAAATATCTTTTCCATATTTTTCTAATACAATAAACTAAACCGACTATACCAGACTAGCAGTGGTTACATATCAATATCAGTGGTTACACAATACTACTAGCCGCGGTTTGTCTTCATCGGCGGTTACATTCTTCTGTCCGTGGTTATATCAAACGTCCGTGGTTCGACACTTAAAGTAATTCTTGTTTCAAGGAACCTAAAACCCAACAATCCTCCCCTAAACTTGATACATTCTAACGAAATTCTCAAGTTTCTTTTAACTCAAAACATCGAATTAGGATATAGCCAAACACTTACTAGATTTAAGAATTTTCTCATACTTTAGCAACAAATCGTAAGCTTGACCATCATAGGGTAACAACATCTTGATAATACCGGCTTCACATCACAGCAATAATTCACGGAGACTTATTCAACCGAGGATAATCACCTTCCACAAGCATGTGAATAACTTTCGAGCAGTTAAAACATGAACTCCACAAGTTTGATATAAAAACCATCTTGTTCTAGTACCATTGTAGAGTCCTTTCCACTCAGGTTCATCATGAGTTGGTTCAAATAAAATCTTCAAATTATAATAGACCAGTCTCTCATGATAATCATTTGGATGTACTTCACCAAACTTATTCTTGTAAAGTCTCCAAAGATTCATCAAATCATCTCTTTCAAATCTTGAAGCATTTGTGAAAATTTATTATACTCATAAACTTTATTGTTGAGTCTTTGAATTTTCCAAACTCCTTCACTTCCATCTTTAAGCTTAAACTCATAAGAAACAATTTGATTAACATCTTCAACTTCTTTCAATCTCTTAGAATCATATGTCTCTTGAATCTCAGACTTTCTCTTTCTTTTACTTTGAATCCACTCATCATCTTTCTTATCCTCTTCATCCTTCTTAGAATTCATTGACAAGTAATCATCATGATTACTCTTCATACATCTTTCATAAATCTCAAGAATTCTTTCAAATGAACATTTATTAAGATTTTCTAAAATGTGAATTCTGAATTCTTAATAATTTTCATTATTACATTCCTCATCCGTCAAGTGAAGGAGGTTTATTTCTTATAACTTGTTTCCTTTCTTTCTTACGACCTTCCTTGCCCATTCACCCAAAAGCCTAGCTTTTTCCTTATCATCCAACAAATTCCATTCTTGTGCATTATATTCATCATGTATTTGTTGAGAAGCTTCAAGAAAGTTTTGTGATTCATACCATGTAGCTAACATTCTCGGACTAGCTTCCTCTTCTTTACTTTCTTTTTCTCTAAAGCTTCTTGTTCTTAGGCTACCATGTTCTTTGCATACTGCATCATAAGCTTCTTGTTGCCTTTAGATTTAAACTTCACTCGATACTTGCAACCCTTTTACCTTTGCCAATATCATTTGAACCACTTTCTTCTTCAAAGGTTCACCAATAACTAAAATTTTTCCTTTGGGTTTGGGTTTAGTTGCGTGGAATTGAGCAGATAAAATAGGTGCAATCATAGGTGTAGAAATAGATGAGGTTTTGCTTAGATTTATCAATGTACTTGCGGCTTCTTTCTCAACTTCTTTAGATTTAGGTGGTGATCTGAGGAGAGTTGTGACAACAGTGGAAGTGGTTATGATAGCGATGGGTATGATAGTAGTGGGTTTAATTGCCATATCTAAAAGCTGCGTGATGGTTACAGAGTTACTAACGTGGTTTCGGACATACCATCAGTGTTTGTGTCACACTACTTCTTCTACAACATTCTTCACATCTTCAAGAAGCGCCTCATTCCCATCTTTATCGGATACCAAAATTCTTGATCTCCACTATTTTCTTCCATAGTTCCATCAGCCTCCCACGAGATTTATGCCTTCACTCCTCCCTTTGGATACATCCTCCATATTAGGCGGGAGAGGAGTCCACCTTCTTTTCTTCCTTCTCATAGCTTTCAAACAGGCAACGCAGTGTCGTCTAACTTTTTCCAAAACCAACACTCTGTGCTTCAATCTCCTAATATCCTTTCCATGAAACACAGCCAACTCCTTTAGATTCAAAATTGTCTCCTCCATCTTGGTACATTTAGCCGTCAATTCATTTAACCGTTCAAGAATATCCTCCCCATTGGCACATGTGGAAGTCCGATGGAGTGGTTCATTGGAAAAGTCATCATGTACAAACTTCGAATCCGTCAATTCATGTTCATGTTCCAAGCGATCCTCATCACTTGACGTGTTAGCTGCTCAGAAGTGAATCCTTGGATATAGTAAACATAGCATCGGACCTAGCTCGAACAACTATGCACCACAGTAGCCAATTGGCTAGGGATTCCTCCACCCGTGTTAAGTTCCAAGGAACTCTCCACATTAGGAGTTGCCAAAGGTTGGGTCTTATTGATGTTTCCACTATCCGATCGGCATCTAAGCATGAATCAGTAGTGGAAGCTCTTCCAATCATGTCACCTCCACCACCTGTGACAACCTCATTAGCAACACCACCACTAGCACTAGCCTTGAGGTAGGCTGAGTGCCCTTCGTCTCCTAGTCCATACAATAGGTGTATCAGTGGTTTGGGTTTGACTAGAAGTGGTTTGAGGTACACTATCAGTGTTTACAAGGGTACTATCAGTGGGTTCAGTTGTACTAGCGGTGGGTTCATTTATAGGGTGAGATCAGAGAATCCTCATCAAATGCAGGATCATAGGCAAAAGTAAGCGTATGAGGAAATAAAGGAACATCTATAATTTGTACATTTTGTGGCTGATTTCTCATATGTGCAAAAACCTTAGGAAGCATATGATGTACTTCATACTCCTCGAGTATGCTCAACAGACTCCTCTATTTGACTTTCCACAATCAGTTGAACAAACCTAGGATATAAATAGTATTTACCCTTCTTCCTAATATTTTGTACTAGCCCCTCATATATCATCCTAGACCAATTGAACTTTCTTCCATCAGACAAACAAATAATAGCGGTAGCAATTTTGGAAGGAAAGTCATTAAACCTTGTGGTCTTATTACTCATACACATCAACAAGGTATGAATAAGAAACTTCCATTTTTTTGAAAACAAACTCTTAAAATATTGTACCTTATCACCTCTGTGGGTATATCCTAACCTTTCCAAACCAGCAACAATCTCAACATCTGAGAGATTATCAACACCATCAGCATCATCAAACTTTAAAACATCCCTAATGATCTCCTCGAAAGCAGAAAAGCATGCTCATCCACAACAGTGCTAAACAATTCAATTCCATCAACCTTTTCAAGCTTAGCATTCCTCCGAGGCCATGTATGTAGGCTTTAAAATGGTTGGTGTACAGATTAAGGCATAGTGAATAGAACATGAATAAGGAAATCAATCATTTGATGAAACCCTCCGTCGATCATTCTTGGTGAGAATAGCAACAAGGTTATGTGTAGTGGAATACTTATCAGTCATTGTGATTAATGATGGTTATGATGTGGGATTTGTGAATTATGCAAAGATAAGTGATTAGGCTTAATGTTGAGTGCCAAATGAAGTGTTTTGAAGACCAAATAAATGATCCATCAGTGATTTGGGGGAAATAATATCTCTTGTTGCAAAGGTCATGGTTGTCAGTGGTTAGAAAGAGCTAGAAGTGGTTCCAAATGACCTATCCGTGGTTTAGAACAGGTAAGTCAATATGGTCAACTTCTAGAATTAATATTAGTTCAATACCCAAGAATCTCATTAACTCTTCAACCACATTTAACCTGCCCCTCATTTACTTCCATAACCCATAACTTTGCTTATATAAAGAACCCAAAACTCATATAACGCACACACCAATTAAAATCAAAACCCTAATTACTCCAAAATCCACAATCAACATCAATCACCATGTGGAACCCCAGTTGGAATAAACCAGAGGTTGTTGATCTAACATCCTCCTCATCCTCCTCATCATCAAGTGAAGATACTAACCCATGGCAGTTTTACCTCCCTCCACAAGAACCAAGACCAAGAAAATTCCCATTTCTTCCATCATCTGAAGATGATAGTGTGGTGGATCCAAGTGAGCCATCTGAGAACTCTGATGACTCCTCAAAGAAGAGAACTTCAAACCCCCAACCTTCATCATCCCAACCCCAACCAAGACCACGAGCAAGAATCCACCACTCCCAAGAACGAGAGAGGTGGTTCTTGGTCTTCCGGCATCAGGTTGTGGTGCTTCTTCACATATCGTCGGGGAAGGAAAAGAAAATGGAATGATGCTTTTTGGTGAAACCAGTAGATGCAAGTATGATATGACTATGTCCTTTGTGCTTCATCTCATGGTCATCGTCATCATCTTTGTTTTCATCAATCCATCCTTCCCATTTTGATCCTTAGCTTCTCATGCATATCCAACGGTGAGGATAGTAGTAAATCATGTATAGAAGTAGTCTTTTAATTTGCACTTGAAGTTGCATTTATAAGTTGTAAGCTGTGAACTTTTGATGAATGAATGAACAATTAAATTCAGTACTTCTTTAGCTTCTATAATGATCTTTCTTGTATGCATAAAAGGGTTAGTGGAAACAGGAACAACAGCATTGGTTTGAACCAAACTATCGATTGGTTAGAAACAAACTGTCAGTGGTTAGAAACAAGAATAGCAAAACTAAGATTACATAATAACAGTCCAATACTTATACAAACAGGTACAAAACAATTTGAGAGTTTAGAGATTTATCATTCCAATGCTAACAACAAGATCTTGAAACCTCCCACATCAAAAGCTTTGGTGAGAAGATCGGCAACATTGAAATCGGTATGGATTTTACCATTTGAATCAACCTTTTCTCATTAGAATCTCTAATAAAATGATGTCTTATCTCAATATGTTTAGTTCTAGAATGTATAACAGGATTTTTAATGATGCATATTGTCTTTTTATTATCAATGTAAATCTTAGTATGCATAAAATTGTACCCAAAATCCAGCAATTGATTATGAATCCAAAGAACTTGACCACATGCAACAAGCGTGACCACATATTCACGGTTGTAGAATTGGCCACAATAGTTTGCTTTTACACCTGCCATGAAATAAGTCTGCTTCCCAAAGCTGACATCCTCCGTTGTAGACTTCCTATCCAAACTAGCACCAACATAATCACTATCTGTATAGGCCACCAAATCAAAAGGAGAATCCTTAGAATACAAAAGGCCCAGTTTAGGATGACCTTTAAGGTATCTAAATATTCTCTTAACATCATTCATGTGTGAGGTATTAGGTGTGACTTGAAATCTTGCACACACACATCCAGAACATAATATATCGCCTAGATGCGATGAGATACATCAAAGATCCCATCATGGACCTGTACAACTTGATCAACTCTGGACTTCCATCATTAGGTGTAGTGGTTTTCGAGTCTCCATTGGTGTACTAGCACTCTTCACATCCACGACCCAAACTTCTTTAACACATCTGCTACATACTTGTCTTGACTAATGAAGATACCATCAGTCCTTTGTTGAACCTGTAGTCCCAAAAAGAAAGTTGGTTCTCCCATAGAACTCATTCGAAACTTATCATGCATAAGCTTCTCAAAATCTTTGCATAGCTCCTTATTGGTTAAGCCAAAGATGATGTCATCTACATAAACCTGAACCAATAAAATATCATCTTTGTGCTTTCTAATGAACAAAGTTTTATCAATCAGCCCTCTTTTAAACCCATTGTCCATCAAATAAGTGGACAAGCACTCATACCATGCCCTAGGGCTTGATGCAAACCATACATAGCCTTCCTCACTTTGTAGACCTTGGGGATGATCAGGATCTTCAAACCGTGAGGTTGACAAACATATACCTCCTCATCAATTGTGCCATACAAAAATGCACTTTTAACATCCATTTGATACACAACAAAATTTTTAAATGAAGCATAAGCTAAAACAATCTAATAGCCTCAATTCTTGCAACTGGAGCAAACACTTCATCATAATCCAAGCCTTCGGTTTGTGTGTATCCTTGAGCAACCAACCTTGACTTGTTCCTCACAACAATACCTCTTTCATCTCTTTTGTTTATGAACACCCATTTTGTCCCAATTGCCCTCTTACCATTTGGAAGATCAACCAATGTCCAAACCTCTTGAAGTTTGGCCGGAAGCTCCTCTTGCATATATTCTACCCATCCTTCTTCAGATAATGCTTCTTCAACTCTCTTGGGCTCCTTTTGAGACAGAAAACAAGCAAGCAGGCAATTTTCTGAGATCTTTATGATCTTTTCTTTTGTGAGAAGTGATCGTGCAAAGAACCCATGTTCGGGAAAGGGTTCATGTTCTTTACCACCTTCTTGTTTGAACTGGTGTATTCAAGTTTCTAAGTATTTGTTCCTTGGGATGAATCTTGTGTATCCTTGTTGAGGTTACAGGACTTTCATGAATGACATGTTCCAAATTAGTTAAATCAGCATTGAAGAAATCATCCATGTCTTCATCATCGGTAGGAGTATCAATTTCAATCAAAGCAGGCATATTAGGATCATGTGGATACTCCTCTTCACAAATAATGGCTTTGCAGTTGGTCCAAAGAAAGTACTATCATCGGTACTTACAGTGAGTTTTCACTTGTGATGATTTGTGGTAGAAGTTGTTGGCTTAGCTGTGCTTGCATTATCTCTATCCGTGCTTACTTTATTTAGGCTTGGCAACTGAGAATCTTTTCTTCTTTTCAATTTCTTCTACCAACACCGAGTTATCCTTCAACAACTCATCCTTATCTTGAGGATGATCAACATTGCCTCCAATATTCAAGACATCATCATCAATGGGACCTTGCTTATCAATGATGGGTGAGACAGAACTAGCTTTCCACTTTTCAAACAAATAGAACTCTTGAGGAGAATCAGCTTCCTTAGAAATTATTCATCAGGAATCCTTTTGATTACTGCATCAACATTGGTGGAAGTTCCTGCAATGATAGGCTCATAATTCATAGATTTGGTTAGCATATCAATGTTAAGACGATCTGGTCCTTTGGTCTCAACACAAGGAGTCTTTTCACTAAATTGAACATGTAAGCTCTCTTCAACAATTTTAGTCCTCCTATTGTATACTCTAAAGACTTTACTATTAGAAGAATAGCCTAAAAAGTATCCATCATCAGCTTAAACTGAACCCAATTTTTCTTATCACACAGGAGACAACACCACACACTCAGTTTCACCAAAAAGTACCCAGTTTTTCTTATCACACATTTGAGAAACAATGAATAGATTGTACTTAAGTCCACATACCAAATAGACTTTTCAAACATTAAATTCCATTACGATTGTACTCTTCCAAGTATCTTTCTTCCCTTTGGATCATTGCCAAATGCCACATATCCTCCATCAAAAGATTCAAAATCTTACAGGTTGCTCCCATCCCAAGTCATGTGCCTAGAGCAACCACTATCAAAAACTCCTTTGTCTTTTAGTTCATCTTGTAGATTGCCCTGCACATGAAATTAAACAAGTTAGTTCCTTTTGTGGACCCAAGAAAATACTGACTTGGGTCTACATTGCATCAGTATAATCAAATTTGTTTAGGTCCATTGATGCGCAGTTGACATGATGTAAAACCTTGGTCTTAGGTTTCCATTGCCAACTAGCTGAGGCCTTAACAGACATAAAATGATTTCCAACCACTGTATGGAGTTATCACCTTTGGAATTTTAAAACTTCTTTGTTATACTGTGGTGATTTTGGCTTAGCAGTGGTTTGATTTTGCTTAGCCATGTTTACACTTTGCTTAGCGATGGTTGGAACCCATTTTGAAGAAGCAGTGACAATTGATTTTGTATTCCCATTCCTTATTACTTTGCTCTAGGAATCATATTTCTATTAGGATGAGGGTTTGTTTTCTTTGAAAATTTTTGGTGATTTACCCTCCTCCATTGATTCCAAAACTGTGACATTTTTTATAACAATTTTTCTGTAAGTGCTCAAAACTACCACAGTTATAACAAGCTTTCTTGACACATTGAAACTCATTACCTAACCTATTAGATATTAGGCCATTAAAGTTTCTCTGATTACCCCTAGGTATATATCTTTTCATCATTCCTAGGTACTTCCTTGTACTCTACCACTTTCTTAGTAATTTGAGCTCCAAATCTAGGTACAATGTTGGCTTACTTAGTATCAACTTTCTTAAGAGGTTCTATCTTCTCGGTCGTTGTTGAGATCTATCTTCCTTATATCGATTCCCAATCTTCAATGATGGGAGCATCGAGATAACTTATCGAACCTATTTTAGGTGATTCATTCTTTTAGTCTCACCTCAGGTTTGTTGAAACTATATTCACTGCTAAATGAGAGCTCTTTTGGAGGTGGTGCATGTTGCATAAGGGTAGGTGGTGGCATATCATTGTAACCTAGGCCAGTTCCATCCTTGAACAATTTTGACCTATTGGTGTATTTACTAGATCAGAAGCATATTGTGTTTTAGCAACCCTAACAACATGTTTTTCTTTTTCATCTAGGGCCTTTTATTTTACACTCTCCTCTCTGCTAGTTTCTCTTTAAGCATCTTAATCTCCCTATCCTTAAGATCAATTTCTCCACCTAGTATATTAATTTTATCAACATACTCAAACTTCATTTGATGATAATTAAGCCTCTCTTCTACACTTTCTAGACCAACTCTATAACCTAGGTTGTCCATAGACAGTCTTTCTACTTCTTTTCTTAAACTCTCATTGATAGCTTTTTGAGATTCTAAGTTATCTTGACATGACTTAAAAGAACAAATAGACTCATTAGATACCTCGGAATCGAACCGAGAAGATGAAGCATAAGCCATAAGAGCAAAGTTATGCTCTTTTGAAAAGCTTCACTAGCAAGAAAAATGCATTTGGTCCTTCTTCAATTTCATCACTCCAGTTATAATCACCAAGACCATCTTGAGCCACCAATCTTTGAAGAGGGCGAGACTCTTCATGGTCTTCTTGATGCCTTCAATCCTCTTAGGTGCTTTCGACATTCCCTTGCAAGTGACCCTTCTTCTTGCGTTAAAGCACTCCATCTTGCTTTTGTCAAATCCGTCTTCTTTTACCATCATACTTGACCATCTTCAGTCCTTCTCAAAAAATTCCTTGCTTGTAGAGTCAACATTGCCATTTGCCATTGAAGATTAATCTCCTCAAGATCATCAAGATCAATTTGATCTAGATCTTGATTCAAAACATATGCTGGTAGTTAAATCGACGAGAAAAGCACAAATTGCACCATCACACGACATTATCACTAACGGTGGTATTGTTTACAATAGCCGTGGTTATACCATAAGCGTGATGGATACAACTTGTGAAGTCTTGTGATTAGTTGAAACAAAAGCAAGGTTTTGATTTGATGTAGATGTACCAGCAATGTTGTTCTCAGACTCATAGACCTTCAAGTTGTTGAAGAGATTGTCCAGAGTCATCTTTTCAAAGTCATCCTTGTTTCTCCACACAACATGCATATAGCGGTCGGGTGATAAACTTCTGATGAACTTTAGATTAATATCTTCTTGAGCAACTCTGTAGTCCACTGACTTCAATTGGCTGATAAGCTTTTGAAGTCTGTTATAGGTGCCATCAAGTTTTTCTCCACTCAAAGCGGTGAAGTTTTCAAGTATGCTTGAGCATATTCTTCCTTGATTTCTTTGTGGCTTCATTACCAGCAAACCTTGTCTCAAGAGCATCCGGTAACTCTTTAGCAGACTCATATTGTTCAAAATCCAAAGCATATTCATTAGGTATTCCCATAGAGAGAATACTATGAGCTTTAATCTCCATCTTTCTCTTAGCCTTGTCAACCTTACTAACAATGGCTATTTCTTTGCCATCATCACCCTTCTTAGGAAGAGTATCACCTTTTTCCACAACATCCCAGAGAGCATAATCAATCATGCGAATGTATTGCCTTATTCGCATCCTCCAGATTTGGTACTCACCATGCTTGAGCATGGACACTTTTGAAGCAGTAACCATATGTTGATCCCAGTTTCTAGATCTTATCTTACTTGAACAAAACTTAACTTGACCTCTTCTTGATTACAGTTTCTAGATCACAAGCTCTGATACCACTTGTTGATCCCCATTGAGCAAACGATCTAATATAGAAAATGACTTAGAATAAAAGCTTATTAAGTATTACGCGGAATTTAACACTTAATCTTAAGAAGAAGATCAGTTAAATATCAACACCTCAATATTATTTATTAATACGAATACTCTTACAGTATTAGGGTTTTGCAACCTTGAAGTGTATCGACCTTAGATATAAAACTTACGTATATCTAATCTAACCTAGGACCTCCTTTTATAGACTAAGGAGTCCTTTACATTATACAATACGTAACCTACAAGATAAATATCTTTTCCATATTTATCTAATACAATAAACTAAACATACTATACCAGACTAGCAGTGGTTACATATCAATATCAGTGGTTACACAATACTACTAGCCGCGGTTTTTCTTCATCAACGGTTACATTCTTCTGTCCGTGGTTATATCAAACCTGTCCGTGGTTCCAGCACTTAAAGTAATTCTTGATTCAAGGAACCTAAAACCCAACATAACTTCTTCAAAGTCAGCATACTATGATAAATCTTTTGATATTTTTCCAGTTCTGCGTCTCTTTAGCTCCAATGCTCGTAATTTACCTACGAAGTGGAAAATAATGAAAAAACAAGCGTAAATCCATATAAATGATATAAATTACAAGCATTATCGGGGGAAATTGACACTTAATATTCAGGACTATTTGATGTTATCAAATATCCCCCCACTTGAACTCTACTTACCCTCAAGTAGACCTTATTAGAAAGATTCCTAAAAAGATATCTCCGAAAACCTGGAAAATTTAAGTTTACAAATCCCTTATGTTAGAATAAAACAAAGCCGAACACCTCATGAAATAGGAACGAAACACTCAAATCTCTCAACTATTCTAAGTTTCAATTTCGGGGTGATCACTCAATCGCACAGTCATAGCATGTATTCTTTCATAAGCTTGGCGGTTACACAAATCTCCACCACTAGAGTTAAGGGCTAAACAATTCTCGAGGGCAATATGGGTAGACACGACAAAGGTTAAGGGGTGACTCGTCATTACTAACATGTCAAGGCGAAGTGGACAAAATCAATGATACATGACCAAATCCATGGCCAAGACACCAAATATTGCTCGCTGCATCACCTAGACACGCTTCATGACTAAAGGGTAGGATAAGACATGGGATATATAAATGGTGTAAAATAAAAAACAAGCAGGTAGTCTAAATCTATAACCAAGTCATCACCACTTACCGTCCGCCCAAAGTTCAAGCTTCAAAGTCAAGAAAAGGGATCATGAAATACTAGGTAGATGTGTCATTAGAGGACGTCATGATGGGCACACTACCTTTTCTCCAAAAGGGTAGGATAAGAAACCGGATCACCTAGACACGCTTCATGACTAAAGGGTAGGATAAGACATGGGATATATAAATGGTGTAAAATAAAAAACAAGCAGGTAGTCTAAATCTATAACCAAGTCATCACCACTTACCATCCGCCCAAAGTTCAAGCTTCGAAGTCAAGAAATCGGATCATGAAATACTAGGTAGATGTGTCATTAGAGGACGTCGTGATGGGCATACTACCTTTTCTCCAATTGTTGGCATAATTACCAACTCCAATCTTCAAATGTGACCGAGGTGGCCACCTCGATACTAAATCTTTAAAGCTCATAACATAGTGCTTATAACATCGCACTTTACAATAACATAACAACTAATTTTTTTTTTCGAATCACTTATTTTTTTTAATTTTTTTCCAACATAACAATCATAACTAAACATAATATCCCCCCACTTGAGATGAACAATGGGAATTTGGGGGGTCTTCAATGATCTTCAGGAGTATGTTGTCGATGAAAGTGTGATTTCACAACCTCTCTTGAACTTAGGCAAATGATGACTTCCCAATCACAAATAAAGACTAGGGGTAGGCTAAGGTGTATAGGTGTATCAAACAATATATTGGGTTAACAAAATGAAAGGAATGGCTCAGATGGGTGTATCTAGGGTATCTTGCACTAGAGGTGAGAGCAACAAAAGTGTTTCACATGAGGGTCGAGAAGTCGAGGTGACTAATCGATAGACCTTTTAAATGGTAGGCTATCTGGGTGATAATCCTATAATATTTCCTTCTAAAACTGAAAAGTCCAAATACATCGAGCTAACTCAACATACCTCGTCTATGGTCTCGAAATGATGCAAAGGCCAAGTTCTAAAGTTTACAAGCTACCGGCACACTCATAATTTGGTGGATTTGGGGTAAAATATTATAAACGGATAAGGCTAATCTCACCATAATATATCAAGGGTTGTATGTGCTCGGCTAAGGTCTAATCTAGTTAGGTTAAGAAAAACATGTCAAAATTTTAAAAATGTTCAAGAGATAATTCTACTCCCGTCCCCCCACTTGAATTGTACAAAGTCCCTTTTGTACTAAGCATTAAATAAAGGTGAAGAGAAAAGTAGAATTAGAGCGAGAAATTCCCTGAAATTTGCTCCAAAAAGAAAGAAGGCCCACGAAAAAGAGACGTGCCTTCGTATGAGCGTCATGAACAAACTTCAATCCCTGAAATCACACTACCGACAAGCATAATTCTAAAAAGAAAAAAATGCAAAATGAAAAACAAACCTAACTCACTTTCGTAGGAATCACGGTTGCATTTAGCATATGCAACAAGCCTTTTAAACCACTTGGTGTCCCAAGTGGACGAGTGAAGTCCCGTAAGGGTTTACAGGGAGCACACCCACAAAGTTCATTTAAAATACAAATACAAGGTTATTGTATTTTAAAATGAAAGAATTCAAGCAGAGGAAGGTTACGTCGTAATTCTTTGGGGAGTTACGCCGAAGTAGCGGCAAAACCTGACATAAGCTTGCAGTGGTTTACGGCGTAACCACGAGAGATGGAATTACGCGTAATTGGTATCGTCCATAATTCTGCTGCAAAGGGTTGGTTACGGCGTAATCACAGAAATGAGTTACGCCGTAACTAGGATCAGATCAGCAAACTGCAGCAGCATTCTCTTCCTCGTTTCCTGAAAAAATGTTTAGAAAACACAAAACCATACAAAAATAAAACAAAAGAAATGAATAACTCGGGTTGTCTCCCGAAAGAGCACTTTTCTTTATTTACGAGTCTTTAAGTTAGACTCAGAGCCGTGGGGCTACCAGTGCTTGTTGGTCATTTCGTAGATATGGCGATCTCCACGTTGGATCCAACTTACCAAATTCTCATCCCGTTTGTAGTCATCCCCTAATTCTAAACAGCCCAAGTAGAAACTCTTGATTTTCTGGTAAGGGTGGTCAATACCTTTTTCTTTGTCTTCCTCACTGATATCGAGCAGTGGTTGGGCTTGGCTTAACTGCCTCTTGGTCCAATTTTTAAAATTCTTAATCGTTCTTGGCATTTTGAAAACAGTCTTATCATCGTTTATCTTCAACCATACTAACCTTCTTTTTTATTTTTATCCAACTCCGACATTTCCTGAAAAGGCTTTCCTAAAATTACTCCCGTAAGTCCATCTTCCACAAATTCGCTTACGTCGTCTAAAACCATAAAGTCCACCGAAAATGAATGAGTTCCAACGAAGACATGGATGTTAGTTGCAAACCCAAGAAAGTTATTTCCCTTATATTCTAATTCTTTCTTCATAACTTGGTTGTAGCATTCTTTCAACATGATGTTGACTGGGGAAGTAGTGTCAATAAATGGGTGGAAGTCGATGAACCCGATTTTGCATGAAATCTTTAGATAATACGGGTTTCTATGATGTATGCGGGTTCCTACCTCATGAAATCTAGGTTGATTGGTTTGCGAAAAAGCCTTTATAGAGTTATCTTGCCAATGGGCCATTTCGACGTCACTTGAGAGGTCTTCAGCACTGATTCCTAGATTATCCTCTTCCTCGAAGTTGACGAAAACATCAAAATCTCTCCCCGAATCAACCTCACCAGGATCCGGGGGGTCACTAAGAAATTCTTCTAAAGCATCACCAAAACTGCCTACTGGGTCAATTGCACATACCTTTTGAGGGGTAGACAAGAGTTCATTAGGTCCGAACGTTGCAATTTCCCCATTAGCTTCAAGAGTTAACTTTCCAGCAAAGACATCCACCTTAGTATAGGCAGTTGCAAGCGTAGGCCTACCTAAAATGACAGGTATTATGTTGTCTTTCGGAATGTCAAGAATCACAAAATCTACTGGGAAAAGGAATTTCTTAATCTTCACCAACACATTTTCAGCGATGCCCAACGGCGATTGCATAGATCGATCGGCCATTTCAATTTTCATTTGGCCGGCTTTAAGTCACCAATCCCCATACGCAAAAACATCGAACGAGGCATTATGCTAATACTTGATCCAAGATCAGCTAGGGCATTACACATATTGAGACTCCCGATCAAGCAAGGGAGAGTGAAACATCCCGGATCTTTTTCCTTTTGTGGTAGCTCGTTTCTCAAAACTGCTGAACATCTTTCGTTGAGGTGAATTGTCTCATCATTGCTTAATTCCTGCGGAATATCATCATGATTAGTTTTAATAGAATTATTGATAGGGGAGTTTACCGGTAAAGCTTGGTCCAGAAGTGATTGTCTTTCCATGCTGATTCGTCGCTTAACTTTTTTCCGAAAAGGTCATCGGCTCTTCAAGGATAGTTTCCACCGTGTTGATAACTTCCTCTTCCCGAGCTGCTAGGTAATTAGTGATGGCTTCTGAACATGAGCTAACACTCCTTTCCAATCTCTTAATCCTATCTTCATGAATTTTGAGAGAATAGACTATGTTATCCACGAATGTCTTCATCATTTTTTCAATTCTATTATCTCGTTCCCTTGATTCATTGATGTGGTCAAGAATATTCTTTTCAAGATTTCTCCCGATTTTAGTCCCAAACACACTCTTAACCCTCTCAATCCTGCATGCTTCAGCTTCTCTTTCTATCCTTTGTTTTTCAAAAATTTCCCCATAATTATATTCTTGTTTTGTTATCGTCTTCATTACCTTATGATAGAAATTTTCTCTTGGTCCGTACCCTGTATCCATATACCATTTGTAGCAATGTTCAGAAATCCGTTGAATACATTCCAAGGCTTGGTCAGGAGTCATGCTAGGAATAGGTCTCGGGGAATCGAGAAGTTCTCGTGTTTGCGCATTAATTCCACGGTAGAAGACGTAAACGATCTGATGTTTGTTCAAATCATGGGTGGGGCATCGATAGAGTAGCTCATTAAATCTTTCCCATGCTTGGTAAAGCGTTTCTTCTCCTACTTGGATGAATTGATAGATTTTACCAAGAAGTTTGGCCATTTTTTAAGGAGGGCAAAATTGCTAGACGAACTCTTTTCTTAGTTTATCCCATGCTTCTTTACATTCGCTAGGGAGTTTGTTATACCATTTCTTCGCGGTTCCAGTAAGAGTCATAGGAAAAATTCTTGCGGCAACCGAATAGCTCGGGGTACCTCTTAAGTTGAAAAGATAGGATAAGTGGAGAACTTCTTCTACGAGATTCTGAACATCCTCATCTTCATCTCCAGAAAACTTAAGTTTGTGTAACTCTCGAATAATTTGATCTGGAATAGAGTATTTTTCAGTATTAGAATCCTGTGTGAAGCTTCGTTGGCAGTTCTCATTTGGTCGCTCCAAATACTACTCCATAGTTAAGTCATCGATATTATTTTCATCGATGACCTCCGGTTCTGCGTCAGACTGGTCTGATTCGTAAAATGAGAAGATGTTGTGAATAGGAACCGGAGAGTAAACTTTCCTTGTCTGAAATTGCTTCTCCGGATCATCGAATGGGGTGGCCAGAAAAGGCCTCGAGTTGCGAGTCTTGTATCATGACATTTAAGAAAGAAAATTAAAAATAGACTTAATATGAAATCATAAAATAGCTCTCCGGCAGCGGTGCCAAAAACTTGATGCAGGTTTTACTGACCAGGTTTTAATATTTATAAAGTCTCGTTATACCTATGGTCTACCCTAATGCACTAACTGGCAGTGTACCCGGTCGTGTGTAGTGTAGTATTCGGTAAAACCGAGGTCGTCCTAAGAGCTATGTGTGTTCGATTATTACTAAGTATAGGTGTCACAATATTTAATAATGGTTTCGATAAGGAATTAATTATTAAACTACTAAAGCAGATAAAAGCAAATAAAGGTCAAGGATAAATCAATAGAGGATAGTGGTGCTAACCTAGTTATTCCTCCTAGCTAGTAATGTCTACATCTACTTACTTCCAATTACTTCAGGTGGGGTCAAAGTCGAGAGGACAGCATTTGGTCAATTCGCCCTAACCTATCAGCAAAGATGCCACCACAGGAGAAGTCAGGTGTCCCCTCATAAGTTCTGTTGTTCATGGTACCCTAAGCCAAGTCATTAAGTACCGCTACATGCTAGATTTATAATAGTGAGTGCCCGGCGTTAGCAACTTAAACACTCACCCCCTAATTCTTAAGTTCATTCAAACGGTTGGTGATCAGTTGGTCAAATCGCACAAGTAGAAAGGGTCGTCAGTTGGTCATATCTTACCCTTCCCGTCTCAGTCCGCTCACCTAGGGTCAGTTGGTCATATCTCCTAGGCAATTGGCCTCTACCGCCATTCAAAACTACCGAAACAAGGGTAGCTACCAATAAACTATTCATGCATACACTTAGAAATAATTATACAGAAGTAATGTAAACGCAAACAAAACAATTAAGGAATCATAACTAGGCCAGCACCAAGTGGTGCTTAGCCACTCATATTAACCATACAAATCAATTCAATATTCAAAGGTACGAAATACATGAATCGAAAGTAAAGAAAAGATAAAATGCTAATGCTTATCGTAGGGGAGTGATTTCTCCATTGGAGAGACAGCTCCGTATGCTCCTCTAGACCTGCCTTTAGCTTTTTCCCACGTTCTCTGGTTGTTGTGTGTGGAATGGGATGGTTAGAAATGCTGGAATTCGTGGGGTATTTATAGGCCAGATCTGGGTTACGGCGTAACTAATATAAGAGTTACGCCGTAACCATCAATTCCTTCGTATTTTGCACTAGATCTGCTAGTTACGGCGTAACCTTATTAGTGGTTACGCCGCAGTATTCAATATACTTGGTTATGCCGTAGTTGATGAAATAGTTACGGCTTAGTTATCAGCGGCATGGAACCTTATTTGACCTAATATAGTTACGTCGTAGCCTTTGGGGAGAGTTACGCCGTAACCTTCTGATGAGTTGGTTTTCTGAATCACGCTTTAGTTATGGCGTAATGTGAGAGATGAGTTACGCCGTAACTTCTTCAAAGTCAGCATACTATGATAAATCTTTTGATATTTCTCCAGTTCCGCGTCTCTTTAGCTCCAATGCTCGTAATTTACCTGAAAGTGGAAAATATTGGAAAACAAGCGTAAATCCATATAAATGATATAAATTACAAGCATTATCAGGGGAAATTGACACTTAATATTCAGGACTATTTGATGTTATCAATTGTGTACTCTGTATTATTGTGTAATTAACACTGATACTTGTATCCCTTAAATGTTTTATGATTTTACATTGATACGTTATATAAAAGTAAGATAAAATAAAACGTGATTGTTGAACTGATTTTGAAAGAAATTCAAGGGTGTTTTAGATATATTTGATTCCCAAGCAAGAAAGAACAAATCAATTGCTGATTTTGTAATGTTGAATGAATCGGCCTTGTGTAAATTAAACCTAACTTTTTGGGGAGCACATATCGGGCTACAACCCATTGCGGAAAAGGGATTTTTATAAGCCTAGTAGGCCAAGAAAACCTACTTGTAAAAGCATTAAGGAATAAATAAAATAAACGCACAAGATTTTGACATGACTTAAATTTAAAGAATATATGATCTTATATAAATTATAATATCGTGCACTCACGAATGTTTAGTATAAAAGTCAATTTAATTTCATAACAATATTATCAGCATTGTTCTAATTAAAAAATTTAAATCCATGTCTCATGTATTTATTTGCATATATTCACCCGGTGCTTCAACTCGATATTTACTCCCTGTACGTGTATAGAGTTTTAGTTTTATGATCAATTTAATGGGGTATTTGTTAAGAGAATTGATACCTACACCACATCTTTTGATGAATGCACCACAATTCGTGCATTACAGTTTGTACCGGACAATACTGTAATGCACAAATTGTGGTGCATGCATTAAAAGATGTGATATGAGTATCACCTCCCATTTGTTAAATGCATAGATTTAATAAAAAAAATGTAAATTGCTAATTTTACATTTATGTTTATAAAATTGAATTCAAAATCGGATTTTTTTTTCATAAAGTTTGGAATTTATTGAAATATTATAAGTCTATTCGAATATAACATTATTTTATACTTAATTCAAAAGTAAATAAAAAAATAAAAAATAAAATCCTAGAATATTTTCTTTTTATAAAACTATTTTGATTTAATATTGATCAAAACTGGTTTTCATTCTAACTTTTATTAATAAACCAAAAAGCTTTATTTTAAAATCAAGTTCTTCTATGAATACAATCTAGTTTTTCAATGATATACATTGTGTAGTGCCATTAAGCTCCAAACTAAATGTTTTGTTTTAAGGTTTTGTCTCTATCTACATCTACATATACATTTACACTACATATAAAGAGATAACATATTTGCTTAAAAACTTATAAAATGAGTAATGTTGTTTAATGAAAATGATCTTACTTATAAAAGATAGTTGAATCGATTAATTATTTAAATATCAACTTTTCAAAATTCACTTACTTCACACTCGTATATACAAAAAATAAGAATTTACACACAAAAATTGAAACTATTATATACCGTCGTCCCTATGCACGAGTAATCATGTAGTAGTATCTTTAAATAGAAAGCCCATGACCTTTTGCATTTATATGTGTGAATTCAAATTAGAAGCGACTTGTACGCTTTAAGGTCTATGCATCATCGATATCTGTAGAAAAATACAATCTAAACCAATATATTGATCTCAATCAACAATAAAACAAATTGTTCTCAAACAGCGAACCAAAGTAACCAATAATCCACCCCAGATACTCTGTCGTGGATCTAATATCTATGTGATATTAGTTCTATTACAAACCAAAGAGACACTAAATGAATGAATGATCAAGATGATCAGAAAACTAGGGTTTACAAGTGAGATAAAAACGAGAGAATAAAGAGAGAAGACAAATATAAGTTCTGAGTTCATATTTTGTCTTTTTTCTTTATATAGCCCAGCTCCACCTCCTCTATGATAGATCCACCTTCAGCCCTTCATCTTTCACATCTTTGACAAACACAACAAAAAGATTCCAAAGCTATAAAGTGAGAACATAGAAATGATAATATCAGTCCCTAGAGTTATTTGTTCTAGATTTGAGTTACATTTTAACATCCCCCCTTAACTTAATTCTGGAACACATCATAAAGACCAAGTTTAGAAATAATTTTTTCATGTTGCACTAGATTGAACCTTTTTAGTTTTTATAACACCAGATAAAAAGTTTTCTCTTACAAAATGCAAATCTATCTCTAGATATTTTGTTCTTTTGTGAAAAACAGGATTAGCAGCAATTTTAATTGTTGCTTGACTGTCACAAAATAGTTTCAAAGGTAAAGTTTTTTCCCAGTTTAGGTCTTTTAAAACTTTTAAAACCCAAACAATTTCTGAAGTGGCAGAGGCCATGGCTCTGTATTCAGACTCTGCACTAGACTTAGAGAAGGGTATTTTGTTTTTTGCTTTTCCAGGAAACTAATGAACCATTTAAAAATAAGCAAAACCCTGTAACAGACTTCCTAGTAACCGCACACGTTTCCCAGTATGCATCCACACAAGTATCAAGTGATTCAAAAGAACTTTTGATAATATGTATTCCTCTTCTGGGATTTTGATACTCGTTATATTATCTAATACAAGATTTGTAAAAGTTGTTAATTAGAAATACTTAAGTTTTGATCTAATGGAAAAGTAGATGGTTTACAAGCAAGAAGACCAAAATCAGATAATAAATCTAGGCAGTATTTCCTTTGAGACAAACAAAGACCTTTATCAGTATCAATAACTTCAATTCCCAAAAAATATTTAAGTTTGCCTAGATCTTTAATCTAAAACTTGGTCTTAAGAAAAACTTTAAAATTCTCAATTTCTTCCAAGTTGTTACCAGTAACAATGATATCATCAACATACACAACTAAGGAAACAAAATTACTTGATTCATTCTTGGTAAATAAGGAGTAGTCACTCTTAATCTGTTTGAAGCCATTCTCAAGTAAAGCACTGGTCAACTTAGCATTCCACTGTATGGGTGCTTGTTTTAACCCATACAGTGACTTTTTAAGTATGCATACTCTATTATCATTCACATCAAAGATACCATCTGGTAAAGACATATAAACAATTTCCTCTAGATCCCCATATAGAAAGGCATTACTAATGTCACGTTGAAAAATAGGCCAAGACTGCTGAATAGCCAAGTTAATAACACACCTGATAGTAACAATTTTAACCACAAGTGAAAAAGTTTCATCAAAATAAACATCTTCTTTTTTATTAAAGCCTTTAGCTACAAGTCTAGCCTTGTACCTGTCAACCTCACCACTGGACTTATAATTAATTTTAAAGACCCATTTAGAACCAATAGTCTTTCTACCAGCAGGTAAAACAACAATTTCAAAAGTATCATTACTATATAAAGCCCCCCATTTCCTTGTTCACTGCCTCCACCCTGTGCTAATATTTGCAGGCTTCCCAATAAGTTTTCGGTTCAAAAGCTTTATTTAACTCAATTATAAAACAAAATTTCCAAAACTTAACTTTGAATAACCAACAAAATTTTCAAGTCTATATTTGACTTTTGAATCAACAACAAACTCATTGTATTCATTTGAAAAAACTGAAGTTCTCTCAGACCTTCTCAAAGGCTGATTTTGAAAATTTTGAACAATTTGATTTGTTTCTGTGTTTTGGAAAACTGTATTGATACCCTCAGAATTTTCATTTTCATTTTCATTTACAGGGCCAATTCAGTTTCTCTCTCATGAGTTGCATCCCTCTCATTCTCTAAGATAGAACCATTGGAACCATGAAAGTGCCCCAAATCACTTTCTCTTTGGTCTTGTTGGACTGCCTTTAAGAGAAGAGTTGATTCCCTCAGCATGAGGTGCCACATTTTTATTTAGATCATTATTGAGTATGTCATGAACCTCATACACAATTTCATTAAATAAAATTGTATGATCCAAATCATGACTATCACTTTTGTCCACAATAACAGTTTTTATCTTGAAAGGAAAAACTTTTTAAAAAAGGTAACATCTCTAGAATACAAAAACTCTTTCCTTTCAAGACTACATAGTTTATACCTCTTTTTAAAGGAAGCATACCCTACTAAAACATTTTTTTCTTTCTGATATGCTACTAAATTTATGAGAATTATTTAAAACAGTAGCAAAACAAAGACATCTAAAAGATCTTAAATGATTAAAGAACACTTTTTGTTAAAAATCAAATTATAAGGTGTTTTTCCATTCAACACTGAGGAAGGCAACATGTTAATCAAATAACAAGCAGTAAGAATACACTCAGACCACAAGAGGAATTCCCCCTGAAATAGAAGGGATATGACAACATTAAATAGATGCCTATGTTTTCTTTCCACAACCCCATTCTGTTGTGGGGTGTAAGTACAAGATGTTTGATGTATAATACCATTTTTAGCACAAAACTCAGAAAACTTATGATTAATAAACTCAGTACCATTATTACTTCTAAAAGCCTTAACAGTCTTGTTAAACTGGTTTTTTTATTATATTGTAAAAGGTAATAATACAATCAAACACCTCATCTTTAGTTTTAATCAAATAAACCCACACAACTCTAGTAATGTCATCAACCATGATCAAAAAATATCTATAACCTTCCTTACTAACAACCCTGTAAGGACCCCAAAGGTCAAGATGGAAAAGTTCAGCAAGCACAGTAGATTTGTGCTCACTTAAAGGGAAGGGTTCCCTGGTTTTTTTAGCCTTTTGACAAATTTTGCAAGGTTCATTATTATTTTTGTTTTCAAAACAAATTCTATTTTTAAGCACATCTAAGACTTGATCAGAATGATGACCAAGCATGCAGTGCTTTCAAATCCGCGATAAACTTTTAGATAAATTGCATCTAGACTTAAAATTCTTAAACTCTAATTCAATACCTTGATTTCCATCAAAGTAATATAAATCGTCCTTTTGATTACCAATCCCTCGAACATTCATTCCTTTCAAATCCCGAGGTAAAACATAATACTCTGACTCATCAAAAGCAATAACAAATTTGTTGTCTCTAGCTACTTTATGAATAGACATTAAGCTTACACAATATTCTGGTACAACCAGAACATCATATTGAGTTAAGTGCTTGGTTAGAACCATATTTCCAACCTTAGTAATTAAAGCTTCAGTTCCATTTGGATGTGAAACTTTAATTCTTAATTTGGAAATATCAATTACATTAACCAAATACTTATCAGTATATGTTAAATGTTTTGGCACCAGAATCAACAATAATACCAGCTGCAACAAGTGCAAACCTAATTTTACTGTTATTACAAACAATCTGTTATAGTTTTGATTAAAATAGTTGTTGTTATTCAAAACTATACTTGCCATATTGGCATGTACACCTCTTCCTTTTCAATTATTATTAACAGGTGTATCTTTAATCATAGATAAATTTTTTGAAATATGTTCATCGAAAAATGTAGAAGACGAGCTAGAACCAACAGAATTGTTATTAACAAATATTTTGTTCAAATTTTGAGTACCCTGATTGTTATTATTACCAGAAGTATTTTTTTTCTTCCAAAATCAGCTGAGTACCCAGTCAATTTGAAACATCTATCAACAATATGCCTATTAAAACCACAATGTTCACAAACAAGAGTAGGATCACCAACAGTCCTTCTATTCTCATTATTATTAGGTCTAGGCATATTATTATGTTTAAAAGAAGTACTAGAGGTTTGGGGCCTCTGAAAACTAACTCTATTAGGCCCACTGGAATTAAACACAGATGATTAAGACCTTTGGGAGGTGTTAGCCCATGAACCAGTAACAACAGCTTTGTGAGACTTCTCACTAGAAATAATAGCAAAAGCCCCTTTAACATTAGGTAGAGAGTCTCGGTACAAAATATTACTTTTTATTTGCATATATGAATCATCTAATCCCAATAAGAATTGCATTAATTTCATAAGATGGTTATGTTTTTTAAAACTTAGATGCATGATAAATACATCTGGGTAATTTAACAAGAGCATCAAATTGTTTTCATGTTTATTCAAGTATTCAGCAATAGAAGTTCCATTTTGAGATAAAGAGTTACTTTTATAGTATAGGTTAAAAGTAACACAACCATCAACTCTGTCAAAAGTTTCTTGTAGTTCAGTCCAAACATCATAGGCTCTTTTAGAAAAGATTTGACCTAGAAATAACTCCTCTAATATGGAATTCAAAATCCACCCAAGCACAACAACATTTACCCTATCACACTGTCTGTCCAAAACTTCATCAATATGTGATCGTGTGCAAGTCCCATCAATAAAACCAGTTTTATTTTTAACCTTGAAAGCCAAAAGCATTGCACAAGACCAAACGTTATAGTTTTCAGTTCCTTTAAGTTTAACAGATATGACAGTAAGTCTAGCAGAGTCATTAGGGTGTAAATGCAAAGGGTGACTTATATCAAGCTTACTAATTAAAGTAACAACAGGTTCAAAAATATCATCCTCATCAGAACAAGGAGGTGTACCACCTTGAAAAGAACCAGGAGGTGTACCACCATGAACAGAACCAGGGGGTGTACCACTATTAACAGACGTGATAACAAATAATTACAAAAACAAGCACACAAGAAGGGACAGAAGATAGTTCCCAGGCTTTTCTTGCCACTATAGTGGTAGGTCAAGAGCGCACACAAGCAATCTCAAAAAAAACAAAAAATTAAACAACTAATACACGGAATCACCACAACAATCAATCATCAACTGCCAATGTATCCTAATCCTATCCTCTGGCAATATATTGCAAGAAAATAAAAGACAAAAATTAAAGAAAGAGCGTTAGAGGTGTTACAATGCATGCAAAAGAAAAAAACAGCAGCGGAATAACATATCTACTACACCCTTGATTCACTTAGTCAATGGATATAGCATATATCAACCCAGATCCAATAATCAACAAACCCTAATTTCTCCAACTTAGACAAACCACCCAGAATCACTTCCAATCAACCAAAGAACACCAGATCTATTGATTAAACCGACTTAATCAACCACAGAAGCTTTTAGATAATAAAAGCTGCAAATTATCCCAAACCCTAATTTTTCAAAAAAATTAGGTGTTTTACAAAATCTTTTAAATCTAACCAATTAAACACTAGATCTATCAACTAACACAAGTTAATTAAAAGATATCAAAGTATTTTAGAAAACCCCCAATTTTTTTCAAAACCCTATTTTTTTTCCAGAAATCAGTTTTAGAGCAAGATTAGACAGCCTTGCTCTGATACCATGTAGAAAAATGCAATCTAAACCAATATATTAATCTCAATCAACAATACAACAAACTGTTCTCAAACAACAAACCAAAGTAACCAATAATCAACCCCAACTACTCTGTTGTGGATCTAATATCTATGTGATATTAGTTCTATTAAAAATCAAAGAGTCAATAAATGAATGAATGGTCAAGATGATCAGAAAACTAGGATTTACAAGTGAGATAAAAACGAGAGAATAGAGAGAGAAAGCAGAGATGAGTTCTGAGCTCATCTCTTGTCTTTTTTCTTTATATAGCCCAACTCCACCGAATCTATGATAGATCCACCTTCAGCCCTTCATCTTTCACATCTTTGAAAAACACAACAAAAAAATTCCAAAGCTATAAACTGAGAATAGAGAAATGACAATATCAGTCCCTAGAGTTCTTTGTTCCAGATTTGAGTTACATTTTAACAATATCAGAGAAAACTTCTGCACTTGAACGCCAATCTAGTAGTCAGTAGAAATGTCCACTAAAAGTTTTGGTTTAATACTTATCTACGACCAGGAAACTTCATATGATAACAAAGAGTCAGCATCCAAATATATACATGGCACCACAATAATCCAGGGATGGAAAAATCAAATTCTCCTAGATGCATTCGATCCCAATAAAATTGTGTTCCGGTGCTTCATTTACTAGCCCACTAATATGTTAAAAAGTAAACTTAATTTGTTGTTAAAGTCAATCGTTTTAGTTAAAATCGTATTTTTCGTTCATTTGGTGCCATGTATATATTTGGATGCTGACTCTTTGTTATCATATGAAGTTAAAATCGTAAGGTGGTAAGGTAGGTGGATGGAGTTAGGTGAGGGCAAATGATTGAAAAAAGTATCATACTTGCCAGCATTTCCTTTTGTGGGTAGCGAACAAATTTTTTTGCTTTTGTGGGTACTTTTCTTTCAAATTTTTCATTTTTAGGGTATTTTGTGAAATTTTTAGACATTTTTGCCCCTCTTAACTAATAGAAATTTTTTTTCCCGAAGGGAAAAAATGTCACATAGTACCCTAAAAAGGATGAATTTGAAAGAAGAGTACCCACAAAAGCAAAAATATTTGTTCGCTACTCACAAAAGGAAATGATGGCAAGTATGATACTTTTTTCAATCATTTACCCATTTCTTATTAATTATCCCACCTACCCTCACCTAACACCATCCACCTACCTCACCACCTTACCAGTCCATAACCACCACCACCATCGCTGCTCAACTGCTCGATTACCACTGCTCAACTGCTCGACCACCACTACTCAACTGCTCGACCACCACTAATCAACCGGTTACTGCTCGACCACCACTGATCAACCACCACTGCTCGACCATCACTAATAAACTGCTAATCCATACCTTATTTTTTTCTCGCTAATCCACAAACACATAAAAGAAAAAAAATTGAAATACAAAAAAATAATCGATAAAATCCATGAAGCACATTGTTCCAATTTCGGTTTCAAATATATACACTTCCTACACCAAGTTGCCATCCTACAAAATACACATAACATTAGTTAAATCAAAGTTTCTTGCTAAACAATAAATGAAAAGATTTGTAGTCACGTTGGTGTGTTTGGCATTGGTTTTTGAAAGCCATTATGTAATAGTAAGAAAACATATCGTAGTAGTTGGGTTTTTATTATAGTTAATGATGTAATAGGTTATATCATAACCAGAAACAGCTTCACATATCCGAACACAAAAAATACACATAATATCGATGCCATTTGTTATAAATCAAATCAGAAACAATTAATATCGGTGCCATTCTAGTTGATAAATCACCAAATCACCATTCAAATCAAACATCACAAAATCACCATTCAAATCAAACATCAATAAATCCGGCAAAGATGATGGTTGTTGGCTGGATCGGTGCCGAATCTACTGGCCGGATCTTGCCGGCAATCACCTTATTGGAAAGGACTTCACCGAGGCATTTGACGCAGCTTGTTTCCCTCTTACTCTCTTCTAAAGTTCCTTTGATCCTGGTTGGGCATCAGGTATGTCAGCAACTGCCGTTCAAGGTTTGCTGGCCATGTTAGTGGAAGGTGGTGGAGATAATGTAAACCAATGCTTTCTTGAGGCCTCGCGTTTTGGTAGCACTGAGCTCGTTCACCTGACATAACCAGGAATCTGTTGGTATAGAGGGAGAGATGAAAGAGAATTTATTTGCCAGATCTGTTTGTATAGAGGGAGAGATGAAAGAGAAAGGGGGTATTTATATATGTGGGTATATTTGTCATTTAACCAAAAAGTAAAAAATCATGTTCACTTAACTCTGTATTTGTTGGAAATGTATATATTTACAAACATGTGAATGTCCGGATTCGAACTCGTGACCACGGGATTGCACACATTAGCGAATGAGAATTAAAGTTAAATAATTAATGTTTATGTTTACGATTAATTATTGCACATTAAGTCCGATTAACGATCGTTAAGTATTTAACGGAAAAATGACTAACGACCGTTAAAGGAAAAGAAAAAGGACTAGAAATGGAAAACTTGGAAAAGTTATGGGTTTTTCCCTTGGGCTTTCTACATGGCCGGCCAAGGGGGGCTTCCCAAGCCCTAAATCATATCTTGTTCCCAAAGTTTCCCTACTAGTATATAAAGAGGGTTAGGTTCTAGGGTTTCATACACTTGTGCATTGAATTAACCCTAGATCTCTCCTCTCCTCTCTCTAGTCTATATTTCGGCCGAACACCCCATTTGTAAGGGAGTTTGGTTTCGTTTTTCTTAAACGAGGACTTGTGTTAGATCTAGCAATCGCTTGATTCGTTGGTTAATTTGTGTGTACAAGAACGTGGTAGTAAGACACTATTCTTACACCATATTGGTTTGAGTTGTAAAACGGTAAGGGACAACTCTTCAAACCATTCCTTTGTTTTGCTTAAGGGATCTGACATTCGCAAGAGGTACGTTACGCATACTTTCAGTTAATTATTTATTTGTTATGATTTTAGTCTTCCGCTGTGTACTCTTGATGTCTTTATGTTTTATTGTATTTTATATATCATAAACTCAACAGTGGTATCAGAGCCTTGTATAACAAGTAATTAATTACTGAAACACATAATTAAAATAAACATGAATTTGTTATTATTTGTATGCTTAGATCTAGGGTTTGCAAAACCTAAACCCTAATTTTTTAGGGGGGACTTTTTTTTTGGTGCCCTAATTAGGGTTTTGTAAACTATTGTTTTAATTGGATTAGAAACCCTAAGATGCATGCAACTTTATGTGTATATGCGTAACTTTGATTTAATTGCATTAATTGTTAAGTGTAATTTTATGTCCATGATAATTACATGCATGTTTTATCATGGATTTGCTTTTATTGTATGTCCTTCTTGTTTAAGTGATATACACTAAATTTTGATAGATCTAAAATTGGGGAAGACCTCAATAATTATTAATTTAATCAATTATGTGCTATGTGGTATGTATTTAATTTTGACTTGCGCAATCGATGAATCGATGCATGTGGTTCACCTTGTAGATAGATGAAAACGGGTGAAAGTCTTAATTAAATATATGCATATTGACAAATCTAGAATTGGTTATTAATAGGATTTATCAAAACCGTTTGCATGTGGCTATTTGATATGCATGACTTTTATTTGTTATGCATTCATTGTTTATTTGTTTATTTTTATAAATACTTGCTTGTTTGTTTTTTGTAACAAGGGTATTTTTACAAGAAAAATAAACTGGCCTAAACAATGGTGAAACATGTATTTTTAAGCATAGTAATCATAATCGTTTAATTGATTGATGACTTTGGTACAAATGGCTGAACGGCTCACCCATGAGAATGAACTAATAAAAGGGGTTTAAAGAAGTGCGCACAGTCACACTGAAAGGATGTCTAAGGTTGTGCTTTAAGCGTACGCACGTCCTCTGCCCCTAAGTTCGAATGGAGTTACTTAGTAAGCCATTAAATGTGCAAGCTCATCTTAAGGGCGAATTAGTTTTAATTCCATGCGCCACTTCGGTGGTAATTATCCGAAACACTAAGTGTTTACACTTATGCAAAAGTACGGTATAATGGATGATAATTAACACTAATTCCTTGATTGGTGAACCCAATACCTCAATTAAAGTTTGATGATGAAAAGCTTATACATTAAAACAAGATATAAATGTTTTAATAAAAACTATGCTACAAAGATGAATGCATGACATCTTTGTACATATTTGATTTAACATCAAAACTATTACCCTTTAATTTAAGTTATATGCCATCCAATGAAACGGAAACACCTAAGATTACTTTCTATTTGCGTGAGAACGTGACTTAGATCTTAATCAAAGGGTAAAATGTCCACGTGACGTGAGAACGGGCATGGACGATTTTGCAGTTTCTTAAGTTGGACAACTTAATTGAGTTTTGTAGTGAGAGCTGGAAACTCAAGGCATAAGATGGGATAAAACATGTTTACATGGCGATTGATATTGGCTATATGTAAATCCCATAAATCTAGGAATTGCAATTGAAATTGGCAATTGAGCAATAGCTCTACCATTTTGTATAAGGTTCATTACTAGCAGATCAACTGGCGTGATGAAATTATGACAATTTGGATCCTAGTTTTCAATATTAATTAATTGGTTATATGAATATGAACCTTGGGTATTTAATTGTTTATTGAAAAGGTTAATTATCGAAAATACTAAAATTGAATTTTGTAATTCTTTTGAATGTATAAATGCAACATTTAACCGTAAACGTGGTTTAGTCTTTGATTAGTAAATTGATCCATTCTAGCATTCAAACAAATGTTTGATCGAGAATAATTCTTGATAAGACAAACGAAAGTCTCTTTCCATGAGAGAAGTATGAGACTCAATCCTATTCCTTTTCATGAATGAGAAAGGTATAATAGGAACATTTGAATTGTCTAAATTCTAATGTAACTCTTAGCAATGAATTGCACATCTTATTTTCCATAAAGATTTCATTACCCTCATTTGGTGAATGAATCCTTTGTAACAACATGAATGTTGGTTAACTGGAAAACATGTATATGAGTTACTAGATTAGAAGCTAGACTAATTACATAAAATTGGTAAAAGGAAAACTAGCATATTTTTATCTAGTTGTTTTGCTTTAGCCTTTAAAGGTACTACATACCAGTATGGGGATGGTAGGCCTGTTGAGGAAGAAATTGCATACCCAATTTTTGAGTTAATAACATTGATGGATAACCTATCATTCATATAGTAGAATACACCTTTTAGTACCTTAGTAATGATTACGTATGGTTCTTCAAAGCTGTAGGAAAGTAAAAAGCAAGCAAGTTGTTTTCACTGGTTATGCAACACTTACAATGTTGTCAGATTCAGTGGGAGCATTTGTGTTGCATAACTGAATAAGAAGTTGTTTTATTGATTTCTAATTCAGTAGGAGCTACATGCCTTATTTCCTGTGTAGTAACCTAGATTATCTTCAAAGATAATTACTTTCCAATTGTAGGCACTTATGTTTTTTTTTAAGGAGAGTCATGTGCGTTTCCTTACTAATCAATATAGTCCTACATCTACTGGTTATATCTATGACACAAATCATATTAATCAAATAAACGAACGTGTATCGTGTTGTTTATATGCTACATGATGTTGTTCCATGCACAAGTGGGAGAAATCTTTATTGTGTGCAAGGTACAACACATATTAATATGATTTAAATGAATTCTCTTGACTGTAAAGTAAGAGAATAACGTTCTAATAGGAAGTATACATTTATATATGTATGATTGCCCTATTAAGAACATGTGTCAAGATGATAACAAAGACTACTTTATTTTAAATATTTATGTCATTCAATATTTAAGAAACACTTGAAGTTACAATTTATGTTACGTGAGAACGTGAACTAGATTGTAGCCCAAGGTAAAATATCCACGTGCCTTGAGAACTAGCATGGATGATTTTGCAGTTTCTTACGTTGAACATTTCATGGAATGACATAATTAAATGAAGTAATCTAATACTACCTTGAATTTGAGTATTCATTGAATGACTTAAATATATGTATTAAATATTAACTTGAAATATGAATTGAAACCCGAGGTGGTGTTCATAATTACTTTAATTATAAATGTTTATGATTTTGTAAAGTCACAAACATGGAGTCTTTTAATACAAGACTTACAATATAAAGTAAGACGTTAACTTGCTATGTTTTAAGACATATGCATGAAGTCAATGAGTTGATCAATGACTTATAACGTATAGTGGGATTACAACTAATATGTCTTTTGACTTGGTCAAAAATATTTGTGTTATAATACATGCAATTGACTTGGTAATTCTATTGTACCATTAAGTTTTACTTTGTTGGTAAATAGGTAAGCCAAAAGAGTATATGGTTATCTAAAATATTGTTAGATTTTCTTACAATATTAATTCTAAGGAAATACCATAGTTTTATGGTATGTTCTGTTAGAAGAATCAAAATCTGTTGGCATTATTTGATTCAAGATAACTATAGTTTCTTCCAAAAGTTATCAAGGTTAGTAGATTGAGTATAGATTGAATATACTCAATAAGACTCCAACCTAGAAGATTGATAAGACACCATTTTTATGGAATGAGATGAATCACATTAAGTCTTATAATGAAGATCTGATTTTGTTAAACTACTTATAGAGTGAGTTGTAACAAACTAATGTCGAGAACGTCAACGTTTTTGTAATATCACAAAAGAGAACAATGTATTGTTGCTCTACTTACTAAACTATTTAAAGGTAATCTTTAAATTGTTAAAGGCAAGTGGGAGTTTTGTTTAGATCTTGAAAGATTGAATTACAAAATACATAATCTTCTAAAATGCACTAGCAAATATCATGATGAGGCTAAACATGTATATGATAGACCTCAATATGATGGAATTGTCATTCATAGATCCGTAAGGATATCTCAGATATTTAATATGCTGAGGATTATGAGTTCTGAGGATCATGGTAAGCCTGTTAATCATGATGATGAATTTACCAAATGTTGAATTGTCGTAAATCAATCATACTATGAATGTAGAGATGTTGTCCATAAAGATAATCAAATTTAGATACTTGGTTTATCTTAATGAAGATGATTTTCTTCAAATGATGAAAATCCTAGTGGTTTAAATCTTTGTGTAGAAATCATGTGGACAATATTGTACACGTATTTAATGTATGTCTAGTGATAATAATATTAATCATACTTAAGCAATTAACTATGATTTGAATATTCTTTACTAGATACATTAAATTGAAGTATAAAGATTATAATTGTCATACTTAGTTTCATTGATATGAAATTTTGACAATGAATATCAAAACTCTTTGTTATGAAATTACTTTTGCGAGGACGATAAGTAATACAAAGAAGTTTTATGAATTCAAATAATCCTTGGATATGTACAAACTGCAAGAATCCATGAATGGATATATGCAAGCATCTAAGAGATGTTTCTTATGTTTAATATTAAATCCATGTTTGATTTAATAATTAAAATAAGATAGCTCATAAGTATTCCTAAAGCTAGTGGGAGTATTATTTTTATTTTTAAAATCTTATATGTTGTATGGGCAACTACATTCCACCTAAATTAAGTTTTAGTTGGGAATGAACTTCGTTTGTAAGATTTGGAAATAAGATATATAACCTTGGAAAATATGTTTAATACTATAAACATATGCGGTAAATAAATGAGTCTAATAAAACATGATGAATATATAATGAGATCTTAAAGTCTAACTTGAAGATTCATCACGTACATCATGTTGTAAGATTGTTGTGTCATGCTTGATTACAAGATGATTTGACAATATTGAAAGTTGTTAGTGTAATAAATATTTTAAAAGGAATATGTTTGGATTTAGAATCACATTCAACAATCTGGAGATGCTCCTAGATTCTATGGATGATTATATGACAATTGTTTCGTTTTGGTAGGCACCAACATTACACTAGAACTGTTCAAAAGTTTACGGATATTTAAAGAGCATGTTGTTGTACATAATGATCTTTGGTATAATTGAGATGCCACTCAATTCTAGTCATGGTATCCTTGATGATGACCATGTTGACTAGTTATGCTCAACTAAGAGCATAGTTGCATTATACATTAAAGAATAAAGAATACTTTAAAACTTTAAAATTTTGAAAGATAATTGTCATAAAAGGGTGGTTCAGGTTATCACGCACCTTATGGAATGATATGACAATATCAAGATATGTGTAAACATATACAAGAAATTCACTTATTGAATTTTTGAAACAAGTATTCTCAGAATTCCTATAGATCAAAGTTAATTGAAATTATGCCTTGTCAACAAGTATGATTTTCATGACTTGTGGCAAAATTCATTAACTAGTATTATCATGCATTGATCTATTTAGTATTTGGATAAAGGATGTTAAACAATTATTATTTATAATGAATTAAAGTACGGTATATGTTTAATTTCATTTATAATATTATGTCCTGTATTTGCATGTTTAAATCCTTGAATAACTTAAGTTATTCTAAATAGTCTGTTGTCAATCAATAACATGGGAATGATATTAAATTAAGACAAATCTGAGTATTAGTTAGAATATACTTGAAAGTATATTGATGCGTAGCATGACTAATTTCAGATGATATTCAATGTATTGAGTATAGGACTTATCCCACCCGCATGATAATACTTTATGGATCTTTGTCATTAAGTATATCATGGATATTTATCCTCGGACTTGAGATACAAGAGATATGTCATGGATGTAGTGCATTTTTGTGAAGCAATCTAACGCTATACGTAACGGGTAGTTATAAGGGTTGTTTTCAGAAGTGTTGCGAAATTTGTGAATCCTGCTTGTAGTCAAAATGGGATTTGTTTCCTTCAAATTTATTTTGAAGTATAATACTACGGGGCCCCTCGTAGGATTGTTAAGATGTTTGTATGGCCATACCCAAGGTCTTCGGAATATGTTCGGAAGAATTGGTAATCTTAATAAATCACATAAAGCGAGAAACATAATAGTTAATTAAGAAATGAGTGAGATCCATATTCTTATTAACATGGTATTAGAAACAAAAGGATGAATATGATGATGAATCATCAAACTTGGTTTTCTCCAGAAAACCATACACGAGTTGTACCGAGGGCATTGGCGTGTTGCTAGACGCTAACCAATGTCATTTCACGTTTTGTAAACATATCCAAGTGGGAGCAGTTGGAAATGTATATATTTACAAACATGTGAATGTCCGGATTGCACACATTAGCGAATGAGAATTAAAGTTAAATAATTAATGTTTATGTTTACGATTAATTATTGCACATTAAGTCCGATTAACGATCGTTAAGTATTTAACGGAAAAATGACTAACGACCGTTAAAGGAAAAGAAAAAGGACTAGAAATGGAAAACTTGGAAAAGTTATGGGTTTTTCCCTTGGGCTTTCTACATGGCCGGCTAAGGGGGGCTTCCCAAGCCCTAAATCATATCTTGTTCCCAAAGTTTCCCTACTAGTATATAAAGAGGGTTAGGTTCTTGGGTTTCATACACTTGTGCATTGAATTAACCCTAGATCTCTCCTCTCCTCTCTCTAGTCTATATTTCGGCCGAACACCCCATTTGTAAGGGAGTTTGGTTTCGTTTTTCTTAAACGAGGACTTGTGTTAGATCTAGCAATCGCTTGATTCGTTGGTTAATTCGTGTGTACAAGAACGTGGTAGTAAGACACTATTCTTACACCATATTGGTTTGAGTTGTAAAACGGTAAGGGACAACTCTTCAAACCATTCCTTTGTTTTGCTCAAGGATCGACATTCGCAGAGATGCGTACGCATACTTTCGTTAATTATTTATTTGTTATGATTTTAGTCTTCCGCTGTGTACTCTTGATGTCTTTATGTTTTATTGTATTTTATATATCATAAACTCAACAGTAATTGTATTCACACATGTCACAAAAGAGGTGGAGTCGAGCAGTTGAGCATGGCCTAAATGGGAAAAGAATGCTAAAAGTGTCTAGAAAATGTACCAACCTTGAATTTTTGACCTCTTTTGGTAATTTTCTTTATTCATAAAGCTTCACACTTAAAAGTGTGAAAATATTTGCTACACCCAATTGCTTCACACACATACTAAAGTGAACTTTTTGATTTTTTACACTTTAAAATGTGACAACGTGAGTACATTCCTAGTTTGTACTAGTGTTTTTCTATACTAAGTTCAAAAAAATATTGTACACCCGGTCCTTTTTTTATCCCGGTTCCATCACTGCAATATACATTATATCGTTCCTACCATATATACACATGTTAAAGAAGAAACATTCAAGAACGTATAAAATCTCAATTTTATCACATATATAAAGTTAATAAAAACATCGCTTTCAAAGTTGAAAAAAATATTGTTGTGGCCATATTCTCAACATCACTAGACATAGATTTGTTCTCCATGCCGAATAACTTGCTAAAATACGCACACAAAATGACACAATCCTTTCTTAACTTGCCGCCTTAAGCATCTGTAAAAACTTAACCAGAACCATAGTGTTCTCAGAGAATTGAATTATCCTACCGATTTATGAAAGGGATTTGAACATTGTTAGAGCTACATACTAAAACTATGTACTTTTAACTATAAATAAAGCTTTGGAGGCTCAAAACATTTGTACCCAACCACATGGAGATAATAACCAACACCTCCAAACTAGTGAAACCCGCAACACCAACTCCATCTAACCTTCGTAACTATAATGTCTCTTTTTTTGACGAGCAAATGCCGAACATGAATGTCCCTCTCATTCTCTACTACTCAACATCACAAAATGATGTACATGTCAACATCTTTAATCATTTAGAAACATCGTTAGCAAAAACCTTAACCGATTTTTACCCATTGGCTGGAAGATATATGCGTGATGGTTCATTCATCGATTGTAGTGATCAAGGTGCTCTGTATGTACAGGCTACAGCAAATTTTCAACTCTCTGAATTTCTAGGCCTAGCATGGGAGTTGAAATTCAGTATGCTACGTGATTTGCTCCCATGTGAGATAGGTGAGGCTGGTGAAGTTGATGATCCAATGTTAAATATTAAAGTCACAACTTTCGAGTGCGGCGGTTTTGCAATTGGTATGTGTTTTTCGCATAAAATTACTGATATGTCCACTATGTCTACATTCATTCATAATTGGGCGACTAGAAGCCAAGCTTCGAGCAATAATGCATTAGAACTAGAAAATTATTATCCTATCTTTACTGTGCCTCGTGACTTTCCAAAAAGAGAAATAAATGATATTACCCCAAGACTTCCAAGGATAAGCATTGTGACGAATACTCCGGCGCGAATATTTCTATTCAAAGGGAATGCAATATCAAAACTAAGGGAAAAAGTCATCTTCGAGGATAATAAAGGACATCGTCCCTCTAAGGTACAACTTGTTTTGGCACTATTATGGAAGACCTTTGTAGGCATAGATAAAGCAAACAACAACGGACAATCAAAGGCGTCGTTTGTTTCTCAAGGAGTTAACTTGAGGAATAAAGCAATCCCTAAGTTACCCGATAACTTGTGTGGGAATTTTGTGGGTGTAGCTGTTGCACAAACTGATGCTTGTGAAGGAGACGACATCGACCTTCAAGGATTTTATATGATCTTGCAAGACTCTCTCAAGAAATATGATAGTAATTATGCTAAAGCACTAACGTCCGGTGAATATGATGTTTTAATGAAGTCCTTTTTGGAGTATAGTCAAAATATAATGAATAGTGATATAAATTTCTACGGGGTCACTTCTTGGTGCAAATTCTCATTCAATAAAGCTGACTTTGGTTGGGGTCAGCCGGTTTGGAAGAGCACGGGGCAATTTGCAGCCCAAAACTTTGTGGTGATGATGGACGATCAAGAAGGTGATGGGATAGAAGCATGGGTTCATTTTGATGAGAAACGTATTGGTCTATTAGAACAAGATCCAGATATCAAGGCCTATGCAATTTACACTCCTTCACAATGATGATACATGGATTTCCTTTTGTTGTTTTGGGTTATGTTATGTCTAAGTGTGATAAGGATATGTTTATTGTTGGAAATCTTGGTCAAAGCCTTGAATGACAATTGATTGCATCATTTAAAATACTAATGTTAGTTAAGAATAAAATTAATGTATGGTTAATTTTGAATTCATGAACATTAGTAAGAGTCACTTTTGTTAATCAATGTGACCATTTTCCTCCGTCCTTACTCCTTATAAATTGAGAACTCTTCTCTCATTTCAACACACTAAGAAACACGATTATTGTTGGGATTTAGTACTCATAACAATTATATAAAATCAAATAACATCATCAAAGCATGCAGCGGAAGTAAATAGAAATAATATATGTAAGTAATTAACCGAATAAGAAAACGCGTACCTTTTAGCAATTCAAGAATCAAACGGTAATTGAACAAGAACCAAAACCCAAAAACCCTAACTTTAGGGTTTAATCAATTAGACTACCAAGATTACAAGCTCAAGCGTGCTTGTCCTTCGTTCTTGTACACACGTACTATTAGCGATTTGATGTGAAAAGCTAGTTCCTTGAATCACAAATAAAACCAAACACTTGTTTCTTGAGTTTGGAAAATCGAAACCCTATGGGGAGGGTTGGAACCGATCGGCCAAAGACAAGAGGGAGGAGATGAGAAAGAAATTAGGTGATTGGTGATCCAAGATTAGGAGAATAATGAATACAATGGTTTGTATATATACATTCTCAAAACTTGGTGACCAAGAAATCCCACCTCCTTGTTGGTTGGGTAGCCCACTACCGGCCAAGCCATCCCAAAGGGATTCCGGATCCTTCTTGTCCACTAATTTCATTCTTAGTCCTCGTAGTTTACATTTAACGACCGTTAACTAAACCTCGTTAAATATTTAACTATCGTTATGTTTTATTTCGTGACTAATAATTAATAATAACATTTTATATATTAATTATTAACATCAACTCTCATACGTAATGTGTGCAATCCCGAAGTCTCGAGTTCGAATCCGGACATACATATATTTAAATATCCATAAAACCTTTCAATTATATCCTCTCATTTGTTTACCATTCATCTCGATTCTCTGTATCTATTTCGTAATAGAAGGAAGGCACATATTGGTTCGCCTTGATAACTAGTTTGTGCTAACGGAGTTATCCGTTGTTAAGTTGTTGTATCATGAAAGATAGATGTTCATGATTCTCAAGCACCGTGAAGAGAACGAATTTGTTTTAAGGAAACTGTGAGCTTCACTTGCCCAAAAATTCCCCTTGTTTGTGTTTTTGAGTCTCCACGGTCAGAAGATTTATGGTGTCGTCTACTACACTTTTTATTTCCTGTTATTATCATCATATTGTTTGTTTATCTCTTTTAGCAACACACACATGCAATGATGGAAATGCTTTTGTGCAGAATTTGGTACAAGCTGATTTATTTGGCAAAACCACATGAAAGTCCTAAATAGACTTGGAAAATTTAAGTGATCCAGGTTGAGGTTTTCACGGGGTTCGACCATGTTTTCGACCTCCATTTTTGAATTAGCATCTTGACCTTATACAACAGTTTGTCAACTAAAAAAACTAGAGCTTTAGCATAACGCAATAAATAGAAAATACAACTGGTAAACTCTTTTATAACTCTTTACATGTATAGCTTATCCTTATCTAATGTTGAAAGCGAAAGGCCTTCTGCATTTATACTTTTTGAGTCAACTAAGGAGCAACTTGAAGCTACAAGATATATGCATAACTATCAATAAGTTAATGTGAGAAACATGTAACACACTCGAACTAATATTCGATAAAATTTTCATTTACTATAACTTTTGGATTACTGCTTATAAACCCGGGAAACATCATACGAGAGCAAAGAGTCAGGTTTCGGATACATCACACCACAATAATCATTTGCACCATACTAGTCAATGAAGAATCATTCAAGAACAAAAAATAATCATATTTGTTTCACTTCTTTTATAGTTCGAAAATAACATCTTGTTTTATAACATCACTAGTCAGTGCACATCCGCGCATATAATTGTTATTTATTGCTGTGTTCGCACACATTAGTTATATGTGTTAGCACAAAGGTCGCATTAGTTTAGTCCCATTATTTATTTTATTAAGCTATTCGTTTTAAATTTTCCTATATAAAGTCTTTGTTTATTTATCAGTCAAGTCATACAAGAATTGGTCCTCTATTTGTATTTTATTTTTTGTTTATTTATCAATCAAGAAAACAAGACTAAGTCCTTGGTTTATTTATCAAACAAGTACATGCAGCAAGAACTAGTCCTCTTTTTGTGTTTACATGGTATCATAGCAGCAGGCAATATTGATCACGGATCAAACTCCACGGTGATGTGTTGCTGTTGCTAATCTGTTTCTGTTGCTAATTTGAATCTGTTGCTGATCTGATTCGGATCTGTTGTTGTTGCTGAAGAACTGTTGCCAGTCTGTTTCTGTGGCTGTTGTTGATTTGAATTTGTCGCAGATCCGGTTGCTGATCTGTTGCTGATCTATTTCTGATCTGATTGCTCAGTTTGTTTGAATCTCTTTATGTGTAAGTTTGGCTATTCAGTTATTGGGTAATTCAGATTGATTCGTTTGAGAACTACTTGTGCTCAGATTGTTTGATTCGTTGGAAGTGTAAATTGTTTGAAATTCAGTTTGGTATATTGGTTCAATCCGGGTTACTCCTTAATCATTGACTAAAAAACATGGAGATAAAGACCATTACCTCCAAGCTTGTGAAACCCATAAAACCTACGCCATCTAACCTTCGTAACTATAATGTTTCTTTCTTTGATGAGCAAATTCCAAACTTGAATGTGCCTCTCATTCTCTACTACTCAAGAGCACAAAATGATGTCCATGCTAACCTCTTTAATCATTTGGAAACTTCATTATCAAATACCTTAACCGATTTTTACCCATTGGCTGGGAGATACGTGCGTGATTGTTCATTCATTGATTGTAGTGATCAAGGTGCTCTATATGTACAGTCTACAGCAAATTTTCAACTCTCTGAATTTCTGGGCCTAGTATGGGAGTTGAAATACAATATGCTACACGATTTGCTCCCGTGTGAAGTTGGTGAGGCTGGTGAAGTTGATGATCCAATGTTATATATTAAGGTCACAACTTTTGAGTGTGGTGGTTTTGCAATTGGTATGTGTTTTTCACATAAACTTTGTGACATGTCTACTATGTGCACTTTCATTAATATTTGGGCTACTAGAAGCCAAGATGTTAGCAATGCATTAGAGCTAGAAAAGTATACTCCTATTTTTAGTGTGCCTCGTGATTTCCCAAAAAGAGATCTAACCGATCTTAGCCCAAGATTTCCAAGGACAACTATGGTGACTAATGCGGCGCGAATATTTATGTTTAAAGGGAATGCGATATCAAGAATGAGGGAAAAAATCATATTCGAAGATAACCAAGGGCATCGTCCTTCTAAGGTACAACTTGTTTTGGCACTATTATGGAAGGCCTTTGTAGGCATGGATAAAGCAAACAACAATGGACAGTCAAAGGTGTCGTTTCTTTCTCAAGGAGTTAACTTGAGGAATAAAGCAGTCCCTAAGTTACCCGATAACTTATGTGGGAATTTTGTTAGTGTAGCAGTTGCACAAATTGAGCCTAATGAAGGAGACAATATCGATCTTCAAGGTTTCTTTACCGTCTTGCGTGACTCAGTCAAAAAATATGATAGTGATTATGCTAAAGCATTAACGTCCTGTGGCAAAGAATATGATGTTTTAATTAGGCCCTTTTTGGAGCATACTCAAAATATGACGAAAAGTGATGTAAATTTCTACACGGTCACTTCTTGGTGTAGATTTTCGTTCAACGAAGCTGATTTTGGTTGGGGTAAGCCAGTTTGGAAAATCGCAGGAAAATTTGCGGCCCAAAACTATGTGGTGATGATGGATGATCAAGAAGGTGATGGGGTCGACGCATGGGTTCATTTAGATGAGAAACGTATGCATCAATTTGAACAAGATCCCGATGTCAAGGCCTATGCAGTTTAGGCTCGTTCAGAAGGATCATACGTGATTTTCCTTTTGTGGTTTTGTGTATTTATATATGTCATGTACGTGTATGTTATGTACATGTAATTCTGATAATTCATAATTTCCCTTTTGTGGTTTTATGTATTTATATATGTTATGTACGTGTAATACGGATATGCTTATAATCCATTGTTAGAATTGGTTGTCTGCAGAAATTTATATTAGAGGATATTTTGTATTGTTGTAGTCGATATCCAGTTGTCATGTATCCTTTATTAAAGTTATTGCATAATTGAGGGAGATTATGTGATTTATTAAGGCATCTACTGTGATGAACCTATAAAAAGGTTTATACATTTAAAACTTCATTAATTTATAAACTTTTTCAAATCATAAACATATTCACAAACCTTTAATATCATAAAACACTCTCAACACTCTCAAAATACATTAATTTTAGACCTCTTCAAAATCCGAGACCTATTCATGTCACATAGACATAAAATGGTTTCTCACTATGGTACACAAATTTTTGAACCTCTTTGAAAGATTTTAGACCTATTCTTGAAACACCATAGTGGATGCTCTTAGAGTTACCTTTTGGTTCGGACGAATGATTGGCCACAAGGACAGTCGGTGCGGAAGAGGTGCTATCAAGAGTTCTCGATGATCCGGTTTGCTCATTCAACGTGGATTCCTCTAGGAGTAGCATGTTACATGTCATTTCAAAAGATGGAAGAAGCTCACGGTGACGAATAATGTTAACAATAGTTGCAAAACAAGCATCACGACCGTTAACCGCATAGATAACCATATTCTTTTCACTTACCACCGAGCCTATGTTTTTAAGCCTATCCGCCATTGCCTTGATTTTGGTGCAATATTCGTTAATAGATAACGACCCGATCTTGATAGAATGTAGTTCATTGTCTAGGTTAATTGCCCTAGCATCCTTGTTATTGTGAAAAAGGTTTTCGAGATGGTCCCATAAGTCCTTTGCGTAAACGGGTGTGGAAACGACTTCTTGTTGTAGAGAATCACAAAGGGATCCTAAGATCTACATCTTGATGAGATCATCAAGTTTACACCATTTTAGGTCGGGAGCACTAGTGGATACCTTTTCTTCGATGTGAGATTTGAGTCCAAGAGTCGCGAGGTGAATTTTAGAACAAGATGTTTCTATTAGAACAAGATCCCGATATCAGGGCCTATGCAATTTACACTCCTTCACAATGATCATACATGGTTTTCCTTTTGTTGTTTTGGGTTATGTTATGTGTAAGTGTAATAAGGATATGTTTATTGTTGGAAATCTTGGTCAAAGTCTTGAATGACAATTGATTGTGTCATTTAAAATACTAGACGAGTACCCGTGCCTAGCGGCAGCGGTTTCAAGCGTCAGATAATTAATGATTTGTGATATTGTGGTGAGTGTTTTATGTAGTGTTTAAAATAGAAGCGAACCGATGAAAATGCAATTGCAAACGGTTGTACTATACGATAACTAAAGTCTAGACAAAATTCTTAACATCTATCAAACAACATATAAAAACATTTAATGAAAATAAAAGTAAACATTACATCAATTATGAGATAAAAACTAATAACACGCGTTACTTGTCGCGTAAAAACTAACAAGGATGTGATTAATTGTGCCGTTGTTATTTTGTAAAAGATTTGGGCACATTTAGTCCAATATTTTTTTTTGAAATGGGCGTATTTAGCCTATTGAAAAGTTATATGTGCACTAACGGGCATATATTTTCTGTTAATGGTAAAACATTATAATCGTCTTTGAAGAAAAACTTATATATATATATATAATATATATGTATATAGCGATAGATCGTTTTGTGTTAAAAAAGTTTATGGGTTCTAAACGAAAAATAATAAAAGTTTGATTATTTGGGGATTAAACATAATGTTTTGAAACCCGGTTCGACCCGGGTGGGTCAACCGGTTGAACCGTTCCCAACAAAAAACGGGTCGATTTAACCCGAGTCAACCCGACAGGTTGGGTCAAAATAAACAGGGTCAACCCACCGGGTTTGAAGGCCCGGGTCAACCCAATTTTCGATATGTATTAATAGTTTCAAATTTTCACTTTTTACTTTTTAGTTTTTCCTTTATATATAGTATAGCAGGGTGCCGCTGCGGGCGGGTACCATGTGACGATTAACCGGAGAAATAGATCTCGATGAGACCGATTCACCAGTTGTATCGGTTTCAACGGGTCCTCTCTAGTTCGTTTTGGATGATGTTATTGGTTAGCCGAACCGGTATTTACACCGTTTCGGTTGAACCCGTTGGTCCGATCCGATTTTCAAAACTATATGTACCATCAACTTGTTAGCTTGTATGAAGCTTCGTGTGTTTTATTAATTTGTATAATGTGTATAATAACATGTACTTTTCATTTTAGAGTGTTTTAAAAATAACATTAATTAGTGTGTTTAATTATTTTATATTTAGAATTATGTTGTAGCTTGTTTAAATTGTATATTGTGAAAATTTTATTGTACTTTTTAGTAAAGAGTGTTTTAATTGGTTGTTTTTAATTTGGTAGATATGCTTTTAATTGGTTGTACAATGTGAATAAATTATTGTACTTTTAAGTAATGAGGTGTTTTAATAAGAGTATTAATCTATACTACTTTATACTCCGTAATGCATTTAGGCCTTCTAAAATTAGAAGGCTTAAAAATTCAAACTTTTTTACTTGCTTATTATGGAAAGAGTTTTTCTAACCAAAAATTAAGATAAGGAGCTCCAATCATGAGATGACATGTGTCACTTCTTAACAAACTCCAAGCCTAACTTCTAACAAACTCCAAACCTAACTCCTAACCATTAAAAATTAAGATAAAGAGCTTCAATTATAAAATGACATATAAAATGACACGTGTCATTTCTTAACTAAAAATTCATTTTTATTTTTAAATTAAAATATCTTTTTATCTACTTATTTTTTTTATAATCTAATTTCACCATATTTTCTAAAATTTTATGCTCTTTAAATTCAACATCCATTTTGATATATTTTTATGAGTTTTTAGTTTTTATATTTTTAATGGGTTTATTTTATTTTAATTCAAATTTTTACAACTTTAACCTTTATTTCATTTATTTTAATCAATATAATCTTGATTCGTCAAAATCATATACTTTTGGGGTAGTGTTTGACGCGTAAGAGATTGCGAAGGTATTTCTATATGCGGGAATAATGATGTCATGGAAATCTACGGGAAAGTTACGGGTAACCCAAACAAACACTTACAACTAACACATATACATTCGAAGTGTTGTGAAACGAATTCACTAAACGGGTAAGCAAACACATATAACTATACTTATCGCCGTTGCTGTGCGCGGGTACCCGGCTAGTTACACAATATATTTATATCACATTTGACTTTCAACTTTTCACTTTTCAGTTTGACCATTTTTCTATTATATGTAGTATAGACTAATGTGAGCTAAGAATAAAATTAATGTATGGTTAATTTTGAATATATGAGACATTAGTAAGATTAATTTTGTTAATCAATGTGACCATTTTCTTCCGTCCTTATTCCTTATAAATTGAGAACTCTTCTCTTGTTTCAACACACCAAGAAAGACAATTATATCCTCTCCTTTGTTTACCATTTATCTCGATTCTCTGTGTATCCATTACGTAATAGAAGGAAGACATGTATTGGTTAGCATTGATAACCCATTTGTGCTAACGGAGTTATCCATTATTGCTGTATCATTAAAGACAAACATTCATGATTTTCAAGCATCGTGAAAAAACGAATATGTCTGAAGGAAACTGTGAGCTTCACATGCCTCAACATTTTCCTTTTTTGTGTTTCTGAATCTCCACGGACAGAAGATTATGGTATCGCTTACTACACTTTAAATTTTCTTGTTATTATCATTATATTGTTTGTTTCTCTTGTAGCAATACACACATGCAATAACATTTATAAGCCAAATAGATAGAAATGCTTTTGTGCAGAATTTGATACAAGCTGATTTATTGGCAAAACCACATGAAAGTCCTAAATAGACTTGGAATATTGAAGTGATCCAGGTTGAGGTTTTCACGGGGTTCGACCATGCATGTTTTCGACCTCCATTTTTGCATTAGTATGTTGACCTTTTACAACAGTTTGTCAACTAAAAAACTAGAGCTTTAGCATAACGCAATAATAGAAAGAATAGGGAGGTGATTTGAACACTTCTATTTTTTATTTGCACACTTCAAATTGTGCTTTAAATAGTTATACATTTTTTTATATATTGTTTTTGCAGATTGTAGTGTGCAAATCAACACTCAAATAGAAAATACAATTGGTAAACTGTTTTATTACACTTTATTACATGTATAGCTTATCCTTATCTAAGGTTGAAAGCGAAAGACCTTCTGCATTTATACTTTTTGAGTCAACTAAGAAGCAACTTGCAGCTACAAGATATATGCATAACTATCGATAAGTTAATGTGAGAAACATATTACACACTCGAACTAATATTCGATAAAATTGTCATGTACTATAACTTTTGGATTACTGCTTATAAACCCGGGAAACATCACACCACAATAATCATTTGCACCATACAAGTCAATGTAAAATCATTCAAGAACAAAAAGAATCATATTTGTTTCACCTTTTATAGTTCGAAAATAACATCTTGTTTTATAACATCACTAGTCGTGCACATCCGCGCATATAATTGTTATTTATTGCTGTGTTCGCACACATTGTTATCTTGTTTAGCTATTTGTTTTCCACAAAAGTTGTAGATTGGCGGGAACACCCCTGATCCCGGTGTCTTTTGGCACCAGCCATTGTCCACCCCACAAAGAATAGCTCCGGCAACTCTCCTGGCCTAGTGGGACATCAACTGGAGTGAGCACGAGCCAAGACTCGGACCCCTGGGCTCTTATTCCACAAAGTCTTTCCAGTGTGCCCATAGGTTTAGCTATTGGTTTTAAGTCTTCCTATAAAGTCTTTGTTTATTTATCATTTAAGTCATACAAGAATTGGTCCTCTATTTTTTTTGTTTATTTATCAATAAAGTAAAACAAGAATAAGTCATTGGTTATTTGTCAAGCAAGAACTGCAAGAACTAGTCCTCTATTTGTTTTTACATGATATCATAGCAGCAGGCAATATTGATCACGGATCGAACTCCACGGTGATGTGTTGCTGTTGCTAATCTGTTCCTGACGCAAATTTGAATCTGTTGCTTATCTGATTCGGCTCTGTTGTTGTTGCTGAAGAACTGTTGCTAGTCTGTTTCTGTGGCTGTTGCTGATTTAAATTTGTCGCTGATCCGGTTGCTGATCTGTTGCTGATCTATTTCTGATCTAATTGCTCAGTTTGTTTGAATCTCTTTATGTGTAAGTTTGGCTATTTAGTTATTGGGTAATTCAGATTGATTCGTTTGAGAACTACTTGTGCTCAGATTGTTTGATTCGTTGGAAGTGTAAGTTGTTTGAAATTCAGTTGGGTATATTGGTTCAATTCGGGTTACTCCTCCTTAATCATTGACTAAAAAACATGGAGATAAAGACCATTACCTCCAAGCTTGTGAAACCCATAAAACCTACGCCATCTAACCTTCGTAACTATAATGTCTCTTTCTTTGATGAGCAAATTCCTAACTTGAATGTGCCTCTCATTCTCTACTACTCAACAGCACAAAATGATGTCCATGCCAACCTCTTTAATCATTTGGAAACTTCATTATCAAATACCTTAACCGATTTTTACCCATTGGCTGGGAGATACGTGCGTGATGGTTCATTCATTGATTGTAGTGATCAAGGTGCTCTATATGTACAGGCTACTGCTAATTTTCAACTCTCTGAATTTCTAGGCTTAGTATGGGAGTTGAAATACAATATGCTACGCTATTTGCTCCCGTGTGAAATTGGTGAGGCTGGTGAAGTTGATGATCCAATGCTATATATTAAGGTCACAACTTTTGAGTGTGGTGGTTTTGCAATTGGTATGTGTTTTTCACATAAACTTTGTGACATGTCTACTATGTGCACTTTCATTAATAATTGGGCTACTAGAAGCCAAGATGTTAGCAACGCATTAGAGCTACAAAAGTATACTCCTATTTTTAGTATGCCTCTTGATTTCCCAAAAAGAGATCTAACCGATCTTAGCCCAAGATTTCCAAGGACAACTATGGTGACTAATGCGGCGCTAATATTCATGTTTAAAGGGAATGCAATATCAAAAATGAGGGAAAAAATCGTATTCGAAGATATCCATGGGCATCGTCCTTCTAAGGTACAACTTGTTTTGGCACTATTATGGAAGGCCTTTGTAGGCATGGATAAAGCAAACAACAATGGACAGTCAAAGGTGTCGTTTCTTTCTCAAGGAGTTAACTTGAGGAATAAGGGAGTTCCTAAGTTACCCGATAACTTATGTGGGAATTTTCTTAGTGCAGCAGTTGCACAAATTGAGCCTAATGAAGGAGACAATTTTGTACAGGTTTGTGGCCAAATGATTTTGGTTTCAAAAGGTTCTTCATTGTTTTGATAAAGGCTTTGTAAAACAGATAAATGCAATGGAACAGTAACGAGTAAAAGGTAAATAATAAGAACAGATATAGCATAAGTAATATTGATAAAGTTGATATTGTTTTTTGATTCAGAAAACTACACTTATATATGTTTCTAATCGGTACCAAATGGCAGTTATCTTTCCCTCCAAACGTTGTGACTTATGGGAGATAATTGTCATTGTAACTGCTATCCTAACTGCCTCTACATGGGCTGCATATAACCCATGAGCAGGCCTGAAATTCGACCCAATACTTAATACATAAACTTGTCTTTAAAACATAAGTACTTAATAATAATTAAGAGGTAACATAATTGTCAGCATCTGAACTTTTTTTGATGTCCTCGGTATGCAAAGTGGTTTGGTCTCTTTGATGTCATGCCGTTAGTTGATCGTTAACTCATTGGCAAACGGCGCGAGGGCGATAAACAAAACATTTAAAAAATATATACAAAAATCGTATTCGTTTTGTTCCCGGTTTTACCCGTTTTAGGTCAGCTTTTTTAGCTGCCGGCCGCGTTTTTACGTTTTTGTCCGTTTTACGTCGCCCATATCTATCCGCTTTTAATGTTTTCGTCCATTTTTTACGTTACTGGTTTTACGTTGTACTCGTTTTCTTCGTTTTAATATGTCTTTTATCCTAAAGGACGAGAACAAAAGACAAAACGAAAAGCGGACAAAAACGTAAAAGCGGACGAGAACGCATAAAATGGACAAAAACGCGTTTATATATGTTTGTCCATTTTGTACGTTTTTTTACGTTTCCGATTTTAACGCTTTTTGTCTTTTGTTCTCGCCTTTTACGGATAAAAAGCGGACGAACATATTAAAACGGAAGAAAACGAAGTACAAACGCATAAAACGTAAAACCGAAAGTAACGTAAAAATGGACGAAAACATTAAAACGGATAGATAGCGGACGAGAACGTAAAAACCGGACAAAACGTAAAAACAAGCGAAAACGTAAAAAATGGACGAAAACGGTAAAACCGGACAAAAAACGGACTAATACGATTTTTGTATATATTTTTTAAATGTTTTTTGTCGGGCTACATAAATGTCGCGGGTTTGCCAAGTTAATCTGAGTTAACGGTCAACTAACAGATGACTCGCCAAAGGACCAAACCCGTAACTTTTGCATACCACGGGACATGACCCGCCAAAAAAGTTCAGGGACATTTTCTGCAAGATCCGACAAAGCACAAGGACCAATTATGTAATTTACTCTAATAATAATAGTAAGTAACACTTGATTTAAATACAATTATCAAGGGCTAACAATCTCCCCCTTAATTGATTTAAGGTCAAGTTCTTCATTGTTGTCCCTTCCTTGCTTTTCATCAGGAAATGATTTCAAAATCATTGCTATCATGGCTGCTTCCATCTCCATCTTCTTCTTCATTGCCCAACTTGACACTAAACTTGTTTGCTCCATCTCCACTTGTACCATCCTTCACTGCATCTTCCCTCTGGCATGATAGGTCCTTGGCCATCTTCTTTTGACTGGTTTCACCTACTTCATTGTGCATTTCACCCCAAGTACTGCTTGCAGTTTCATGATATATAACAAGGAGATCAATAAAATTTCTAACAAGTCCTAATCAGATAGCATCTTCGTGTCCAAGCCTCCGCAATTGGTGCAATCACACCCCACTTGTCACCCTTGGTGACAGTGAAGTATCCTCCCATATTCTCCACAGCCTTGTGCAAACAAAGTAAGTTCAGTTCGACATCTTTAACCCTTGGTGGTATTGTATCCAGTGTATCATAGTTAAGATGCACCAAATAAAACCACTTAACCAAATCAATGAACCTTTTGCTGAAGATTTCCCAGTTTCTATACAATAGATCATCTTTTGCCAACAAATTCATGAATGACAGGTACCTTGAAAAAGAATTAACCTTGAGTGCATAAAGAGTACCATTATAACTGATGTACTCTTCATCAATGTAGTCCTGTGTATCATTCTTATTCCAATCTAAATCTTCTAAGCCCCTAATGAGAGAGCATTCATCTGTAGGGTCCATTTGCTTGAATTGATCCTCCAAAAACTGGTTGTGCTCATTGATAATCTCCTTCATATCAACCTGTTCCTTACCCTTTCCTAACAGTGGTGACTTAACTTTGTTTTCATCATGATACATGTAAAATATGCTGCATATACCATTATCAATCTCTGTCCTATACCCTTGATCCTTGAGTAAGTCTAAACTTATCATATTAAAGGACACCTCAGGAGTATATTGTACAGATCTAATCACTACTTCCTCTACATCAGTTCTAATTGTGACATCTCCCACCCCATATGAGAAAATAAATTTTCTCTCATGTTCTTCTTTGCCTATCATTTTGAACTTGTATTCTATATCATTAAATAAGGCTCTTGTGGGGCACATATGAAACTGGTAGGAATTACTAGCATTCCAAAAATTGTTCCAATTATGTAAATCAGTACCTTTCACCACATAGTCAGCAGTTAGATAGACCTTTTATGTGTACTTGGCCTCTTCTGCCATAACTTTGTCAGTCATTTCTCTTTCTTGTTGAAGTTCCAGTGCTGCAAGTTTCTTTCTATCCTTGCATGCCCAGAAGGCATGCCCTTTTTCTCTACAGATGTGACACTTGGCTTTCTTATCTTTTTCATCTTCGTGACCTTTCTCATTAGTCTCATCAGATCTGCACTTTCCTTTTCAGAATTGAAAACTTCATTCTCCATTACTGTTTGTGCCAGAATATCTTTGCCCTTTGGTGATATTGTTGTTTTCTTTCTTTTGGCACTCCATAGGTTTACCCTTTTTGGAGTTTCTCGTAGGAGATATATTCCTGTCATGAAACCAGAACTTGGCCTATCCCAAGGATGAGAGCCGTAGCTCTGATACCATTTGTGTACAGGTTTGTGGCCAAATGATTTTGGTTTCAAAAGGTTCTTCATTGTTTTGATAAAGGCTTTGTAAAACAGATAAATGCAATGGAACAGTAACGGGTAAAAGGTAAATAATAAGAACAGATATAGCATAAGTAATATTGATAAAGTTGATATTGTTTTCTGATTCAGAAAACTACACTTATATATGTTTCTAATCGGTACCAAATGGCAGTTATCTTTCCCTCCTAACGTTGTGACTTATGGGAGATAACTGTCATTGTAACTGCTATCCTAACTGCCTCTACATGGGCTGCATATAACCCATGAGCAGGCCTGAAATTCGACCCAATACTTAATACATAAACTTGTATTTAAAACATAAGTACTTAATAATAATAATACTAAGTAACACTTGACTTAAATACAATTATCAAGGGCTAACAACAATATCGATCTTCAAGGTTTCTATACCGTCTTGCGTGACTCAGTAAAAAAATATGATAGTGATTATGCTAAAGCATTAACGTCCTGTGGCAAAGAATATGATTTTTTAATTAGGCCCTTTTTGGAGCATACTCAAAATATGACGAAAAGTGATGTAAATTTCTACACGGTCACTTCTTGGTGTAGATTTTCGTTCAACGAAGCTGATTTTGGTTGGGGTAAGCCAGTTTGGAAAATCGCAGGAAAATTTGCGGCCCAAAACTATGTGGTGATGATGGATGATCAAGAAGGTGATGGGGTCGACGCATGGGTTCATTTAGATGAGAAACGTATGCATCAATTAGAACAAGATCCCGATAGCAAGGCCCATGCAGTTTAGGCTCGTTCAGAATGATCATACATGACTTCCCTTTTGTGTTTTATGTATTTATATATGTTATTTACGTGTAATAAGGATATGATTATAATGTTGGTTTTATAGATATAAATTAGTAGTCGTGAGTTAGGATCGAACTCGAGATCACGGGATTGCACGCTTTACGTATGAGAATTAAAGTTAATAATTAAATGTAAATGTTATATTTATTTATTAATTACACGAAATAATATAACGGACGTTAAGTTAATTAAGTGTATTGGACTAACGATCGTTAAATGTTAATTGGAAGGACTAGATTGGGAAGGTTCCGGAATCCCTCTTGGGATACAAACCGATCGGCCAAAGGGGAATCACAACCCAACCTAAATTCAACTTGTTCACCAAGTTATGTTGAGTATATATATAAGGCTAGGGGTCTTGGTTTCGCATCTCTTGTACTCATAAGCTAAAAACCTAAATTGTTTGTGTGTGTTTTTTGCTAGAACCAATCGTACAACATAGGGTGTCGATCCACTTGTTTTCCAAAACCAAATTGTTTCGTGTGATTAAAACTAGCATTACTTTAATTTGATTTAGTATGTGTGTACAAGAAAGATGTACTAACATACTTTTGTTAGTATTCTTGGATTGAATTGCAAAATCGGTAAGGGGTAATTCTTATAATCCTATAAACCCTAATTAGGGTTCATCACTTGCTAACTTTGTGGATTTGATTCTTTGTTCGGCTAGAATCAAAAAGGTACGCATACTTTTTTTTACGTTAATTAATTATTCATTAATCGTTCCTATATACTTTCACATGTTTTCTTTAATGTATATGTGTTTTATATTTGATTGTCATGATATATAATTCCACAAGTGGCATCACGAGTTATTGGTTTAATGAGTAATTAATTACTAAACAAATAAAAAACAAATATTGTATGTTGTTTGATATGATTGTTATATGGTTTTGGTTATGATTATATAAACCCTTGTTTTAGGGTTAGGGCTTTTGCCCTAATTGATTTTAAATTTATTTTAAGGATCGACCAAAAATTTTTTTATGGGTAGATTCCCAAATTTTTTTTAGTCGATTTTAATTTTAAATTGTTATAGGGTTTATATTAATTATGTTGTTAACCATATCGAAACCTAGAATTAATATATTTGTTACGTGATATATTCATGAATAATGTGTTATGTGACATGGAATTGTATGCGATCTTGTGGCTTAATTGAATAATTGTTATGTTATATCCATGGTGATACATGCATGTTCGTCATGCATGGTTGCTTGAATTATTTAATTATTAAGATATTTTATCACATGTTTGTTTTGATAAATCTTGAATTGAGGAATACTCCAATAATATATTAAAGAATCAATTATGTGCAATTTGATATATTTTAGTTATGGCTTACGCAATCGATTCGTCGATGTATGTGGCTCACTTTCAATTGTGCGAGTGAAAAGCCTAGTTAATATATACATTAATTAACCTAGACATTGATTATTAATAGTTTTTATCAAATAAGTTGCATGTGCCTACTTGTTTACACGTATTAATTGTAAGTTATGTGCGCATTGTTTTAAGTTTTTTACTTGTTTGTTTATTATGTGTGACAAGTTTAAGCAAAGGGTAATTTTGAATAGAAAAATAAATCGGACTAAACAATGGTGAAATTTGATTTGTTTTTGAAGAGTTAAATTTTTAATAAGTTTAATTGATTGATGATTTTGTTACAAATCGTGAGAACGGCACACCCAATTTCACGGACTGTGTGAGGGGTACAAGGAGGGGAGCGCATTAAATTGTGACCCGAAAGAAGGAGGTCATAGCTTCAGCGCTGACCAAATTCTCCGCTTCTTTGCGAGTCAAATTGGAGTTACCAAGTAGGTGAGTACAAAATCATCTTAAGAGCGAATTAGCTTTAATTCCATGCGCCACTTTTGTGGTAATTATCCGAAACACTAAGTCTTTAGACTTATGCAAAAGTACGATATAATGGACGATAATTAATGGTAAATTCCTTGATTGGCGAAACCAATACCTCAATCAAAACTTTGATAATTTGATCTTTATGAATTGGTTAATAAAAAGTTTTTTATTAAAATTTATGCTACAAGATGAATGCATGACATCTTTGTACATATTTGATTTGACGCCATAAATCAAAACTAGTACCATTTATAAATTAAGTTTGTGTCATTTAGTTAAAGGAACACTTGAAGTTGCAATTTACGTCATGTAGGAATTTGGCGAGATTGTGAAGGAAAGGTAAATCTTTATGTAAAGTCAGACCTTACATGAACATATTTGCAGTTCTTTAAGTTAGACTACTTAAATTGAGTAATAAGTGAGACCTGGACTCAAGGCATAAGATGGGATAAAACATGTTTATATTTGCAATAGCATTGGAAAATATAAATCCCATAATGATCTAGGAATTGGAAATTGTTTGCCAATTATTGTTTGACAGATTACCTTATTATATGCTTTTATTACTAGCAGATCAACTGATGTAATGAATCTATGATAATATGGATCCTAGTTTTTCGAGAAAATTATATGGTTATATGTTTATATTACCTTGGGTATATATTTTATTTTCTTGAAAAATTGTATTATCGAAAATACTAATACTTGAACTTTTTCTGTAGAAATGGCTCAAAACAACGATAACACTAACACTGCACTAAGTTCTGCGTTCAAAATCTTCTTTGATCGAGAAAATTTGATTGGCTCTAAGAATTTCAATGATTGGCACCACTCTTTGAGAATTGTCTGTAGAGTTGCTGATCGTTTGGATTATCTGTACACAGCTTGCCCTGATGAACCACTAGCTGACGCCTCTGACGAGGTGAAAGCTGCGTGGAGGACTGAGTATAAGCGTCATAATGATGTGGCTTGCCTGATGTTGGGAACGATGGAATCTGCTCTCCAAAAGCAGTTTGAAAATTACTTCCCATAAAACATGCTTAATGAACTCAGAACTTTGTTTGAGAAACCTGCGTCTATAGAAATTTATGATATGATCGATGCACGCCATAGTGCAAGCAGGGAGAGGGTAAACCCGTAAGTGCTCATGTATTGGAGATGAAAGGATACATGGACCAATTACAAGCACTTGGCAAAGTTTATGAAAATGAAATTGTTGTGAACTTGATCAACAGATACCTTAACAAGGATTTCAATGGTTTTGTTCGGAACTTCAATATGCACTGCGTGGGGAAGACAATTACTGACCTACACACATTGCTAATTGATTATGAAAAAGGGTTACCTCAAAAGGCTCCTACTCCCCATGTACTTGCTATTCTGGATGGAAGGATTAATAAGCCAAAACCGCAGCGTACGAACAACAAGAAGGGAAAGGGCAAAGGGAAAGTTGATAAGGGTAAACAAGTTATGGCCTATCAACCAGAACCCAAGAAGAACCCTACTCCTAGGAAGGAAAATCCTAAAAAGGATCAAGCACGCCACCACTGCAAGGTCGTTGGGCATTGGAATAGAAACTGTGCTCTCTATCTTGATGAATTGCGGAAAAATAAGATGAAGTATGCCAGGTCCTCGGGCGTCGGTCCTTCAGGTAACTTATTTGTAATTGAATTATTTACTCTAAATCATAAAAATTCCTGGGTATATGATACTGGATGTGGTATTCACATTTGTAATACACTGCAGGGGTTTAGAGTGGAGATGAAGCTGGCATATGGGGAGCAATATCTGCATGGGGGCAATGGGGCACCTACAGCTGTTGAAGCCATAGGAGTGTTTAGTCTAGTATTGCCTTCGGGCTTAGTACTGTTATTAAACAATTGTTATTATGCACCTTCTAGAATCAGAGGTGTTGTTTCCTTTTCAGTATTGTTGGATGATGGTTTTACTCATACTATTTCACGTAATTGAATTTTTGTTTCTTTAAATGGTGTATTTTATTTTAATGCGATTATTGTGAATGGTGTGTTTGAAATTGATGTGATTGGAAATAAATCTAACAACTATAGTAATTCGATGTTTAGCATCAATAAGAAATGAAGTTGGACTTGAATTCTTCTTACCTTTGGCATTGTAGACTTGCTCATATAGGCAACGCTCGCATGCAAAAGCTACAACACGAAGGGCTTTTGCAAAATATCAATGATGAATCATTTGATAAATGTGAGTCATGCATATCTGGGAAGATGATGAAAAAACCTTTTCATAGCAATATGGAGAGGGCGTCTGATCTACTTGGTCTTATTCATATTGATGTGTGTGGACCACTTAGACATGTGTCAAAGAGAGGTGCTAGCTGCTTCTTAACCGTTACTGATGATTCCAGCCGTTATGGTTATGTTTATTTACTTAAGCATAAACATGAGGTGTTTGAAACATTTAATTTTTTCAAAGCAGAAGTAGAGTTGCAATTGGGAAAGAAGATTAAATCTCTTCGATCCGATAGAGAAGGCGAGTATCTAAGCCAAGAGTTTAAAGATTACTTAGCTGAGAATGGAATTGTCCAGCATCTCAATTCTGCATATACTCCACAACAAAATGGTGTATCTGAGAGAAGACATCGTACATTGTTGGACATGATACGATCAATGTTTAATCTTACTACTCTACCTTTATCCTTTTGGGATTATGCTTTAGAATCAGCTCTTCGCATTCTTAATATGGTTCCCACAAAGAAGGTTGATAAGACACCATATGAAATATGGCATGTTAAAGCTCCTAACTTGTCTTATTTAAAGGTCTGGGGTTGCGAGGCGTATGTTAGACGTGACTCAGCAGATAAACTCCAACAAAGATCTATAAAGTGTATCTTTGAAGGATACCCTAAGGAAACTATGGGTTACTACTTTTACTATCTAACTGAAAATAAAGTAATTGTTGCTAGGTATGGAGATTTTCTTAAAAAGGATCTCGTATCTCAAGAATTCAGTGGGAGAGTTTATGATCTGGAAGATGATCAAGAAGATACTTTACCTTCTGAAAACACTAACGTACTTCCGGTAGAACCCGATAGTCTGGGTCCTCCACCAAAAGTTGAAGTGATTCCCGTTCGTAGATCTGTAAGGTCTATGCGTGCACCTGAACGTCTATGTCTTAACGTAGAGGTTGAGGAAACTATATTAGGAGATCTTGGAGAGCCTGCTAATTATAGAGTTGCCATGGCAAGTCCTGAAAAGGAAAAATGGCAAGCTGCAATGAATGGAGAAATGCAATCCATGAGAGATAATGAAATATGGGAAGAGGTTGACTTACCTCCAAATGCTACGGTGGTTTGAAGTAAGTGGCTCTATAAAATAAAGACTGACATGGATGGCAATGTACACATCTATAAAGCTCGTCTAGTTGCGCAAGGTTTTACTCAAACTTTTGGCATAGATTACGAGGAGACCTTTTCTTCTGTAGCAGACATTAGAACTATTAGAATTCTCATAGCTATAGCAGCGTACTAAGACTATGAGATATCGCAGATAGATGTCAAAACCGCCTTCTTGAATGGTCGCTTAGATGAAGACATCTATATGAAGCAACCTGAGGGGTTCGTGAATCCACAATTTCCAAACCGTGTATGAAAACTTCAAAGGTCCATTTATGGATTGAAGCAAGCATCGAGGCAATGGAATAAGAGATTTGATGAAGAAATCAAAAGGTATGGATTTATTCAAAATATTGATGAGCCATGTGTATATTACAAAGTTAGTGGGAGTGATGTAATTTTCCTTATCCTTTATGTCGATGACATATTAATTATAAGAAAAGACATTCCAAGTTTGCAAAGTGTTAAGGCATATCTTGGACAATGTTTTTTCATGAAGGATTTAGGAGAAGCTGCATACATTCTGGGAATCAAGATCTACCGAGATAGGTCAAAGCGGTTAATTGGTTTAAGTCAAAGCGCTTACATTGATAAAATATTGAAGAGATTCAATATGCAAAATTCCAAGAAAGGATATTTGCCGATGGAAGTAAAGCATGGCTTATGTAGAGATATGTGTGCTTCAACACCTGCTGAAGTGGTACGCATGCAGAAAGTTCCTTATGCTTCGGCAGTAGGATATATTATGTATGTTGTGAGATGCACAAGGCCAGATGTGGCGTTCGCTCAAAACATGACCAGTCGATATCAACAGAATCCGGGTGAACTTCACTAGACTGGTGTTAAATATATTTTGAAGTATCTTAGAAATACGAAAGATATGTTCTTAGTGTATGGTGGAAATCCAGACACAGAGCTTGATGTTACAGGTTACTGTGACGCGTCCTAGCAGTGTGATAAAGATGATACGAAGTCTCAGACGGGTTATGTCTTTGTCATCAATGGAGGAGCGGTTGACTGGAAGAGCAAGAAGCAAAGTACGATTGCGATGTCTGCGACAGAAGCCGAATACATAGCTGCTTCGGAAGCTGCAATGAAGGCTGTTTGGATTAGGAAATTCATTTCGGGGCTTGGTTTTATGTCTTCAATTGAATCGCCTATTGATATTTATTGTGACAATTCTGCTGCAATCATATTTGCCAATGAACTTGGAGTCTTGAAGGGCACCAGACATTCTCTACGGAAGTATCACTATGTTCGGGAACAAGTCCGCGAAGGTGAAATTAATCTATTGAAAGTTCACACAGATGACAACTTAGCTGATCCTTTCACTAAGGCTTTACCTAGAGAAAAGCTTATTGGACTTGCCAATGGCGTTGGACTTCGTTTAGCTAATAGTTTCATACAAAACTGTGATTAGTATTTGGATAAAGGATATTTTTAACATTTATTATTTTGATGAAATAAAATTTTGATTATGTTTATTTACATTTATAATATTGTTGTCCTATATTTACATGTTTAATCCATGAGTAACTAAATTATTCTAAATTGTCTGTTGTCGATTAATGATATGGGAGTATCATTAAACTAACACAAATTTGAGAAATGTGGTAGAATATACTTGAAAGTATATTGATGAGAATGCATACCAATTTCAGATGATATTCAATGAATTGAATATAGGACTTATCCCAACTACATAATTTACTTTGTGGATATTGTTATAAGTAAATTGTGAATAGTTATCCTCAGACTTGAGATACCAGATAAGTGTCATAAATGTAGTGCATTTCTGTGGGGCAACTTAACGCTATACGTAACTGGTAGTCATAAGGGTTGTTTCCAGAAGTGTTACAAAGTTTGTGGGTTAGTCTCGTAGTCAAGATAGAATCTGTTCCTTCAAATTTATTTGGAGTTTAATATTGTTGGGCCCCTCGTAAGGTTGACAAGATGGTTGTGCGGCCGCACCCAAAATCTCCCCTGAATATGTTCAGAAGATTTGGTAATCTTGGTCAGTCACTTAAAACGAGAAACAGAATAGTTGAATAAAGAATGACTTAATTCTATATCTTTATTTAACATGGTATTAGAAACAAAAGGATAATAATAATGAGAAATCATTAAAAGGTTTCCAGGAGCCTTGCTCGAGTTGTACTAGAGGCATCGAAGTGTTGCTAGACGCCAACCGATGTGATCACTTTATTAAGATATACCCAAGTGGGAGCTGTTGGTTTTATGAATATAAATTAGTAGTCGTGAGTTAGGATCGAACTTGAGACCACGAGATTGCACGCTTTACGTATGAGAATTAAAGTTAATAATTAAATGTAAATGTTATATTTATTTATTAATTACACAAAATAATATAACGGACGTTAAGTTAATTAAGTGTATTGGACTAACGATCGTTAAATGTTAATTGGAAGGACTAGATTGCAAAATAGAGATTGGGAAGGTTCCGGAATCCCTCTTGGGATACAAATCGATCGGCCAAAGGGGAATCCCAACCCAACCCAAACTCAACTTGTTCACCAAGTTATGTTGAGTATATATACAAGGCTAGGGGTCTTGGTTTTGCATCTCTTGTACTCATAAGCTAAAAACCTAAATTGTTTATGTGTGTTTTTTGCTAGAACTGATCGTACAACCCCATAGGGTGTCGATCCACTTGTTTTCCAAAACCAAATTATTTCGTGTGATTTAAACTAGCATTACTTTAATTTGATTTAGTACGTGTGTACAAGAAAGTAGTACTAACATACTTTTGTTAGTATTCTTGGATTGAATTACAAAATCGGTAAGAGGTAATTCTTATAATCCTATAAACCCTAATCAGGGTTCATCACTTGCTAGTTTTGTGGATTTGATTCTTGTTCGGCTAGAATAAAAAAGGTACGCATACTTTTATTTACGTTAATTAATTATTCATTAATCGTTCCTATACGCTTCCGCATGTTTTCTTTGATGTATATGTGTTTTATATTTGATTGTCATCATATATAATTCCAACATATAATCCATAGTAAGAATTGGTTATGCGCATAAATTTTAAATTTTATACTAAGCTAGCTGATATATTATGAAGGCCTATGCAATTAGTTGAGGGTAGGGCTTCAACTATGTTGGAATGACTCGCCCATTATAAATTGAATCTGATTTACTTCTTTGATTTAGAATAACACTACACGGTTAACATATTGTTAGGATCTTTTCAAGTTCTAAATTCACATTTGGTAGCACTACAACAAACAGGAGAACGGGCTTTTGGCGACAACAAAAAAATTGCAGACCTGGAAAAGCAAGATCGGTCCTCGCCAAAAGTTTGACCAACTTTCACATTATTCCTTTTTTCCCTAATTACTCTCGCCTTAATTTCCCGCCAACCTTTTGATGAGAACATGTCCTTGCCAAAAGTATTCCCGACTAGATATTAGCGGGGATCATTTGGCGAGGACTTGACCTTTAGCGAGAACAAGTCCTCGCCAAAAGGCTGCAATGGTCCCCGCTAATTGTGTTAAATATTTTAGTGAATAGACCTTTATAAAGTGAGGAGTAAATTGCAAAAATCGTCCTCGTGGTTTAGCCAAATTGCAGATTTCGTCCGTACTGTTCATTAAGTGCAAAAACAGTCCGTTGACTGCACTGTTACGTGCGCTTTTGGTCCTTTGACTTAACTGCCGTTAAATGAACTCCGTTAGTAGTTACACTTTAGCCCTTTTGACTAACCACCGTTGCAGCACACATCCTTCAAACCACAAGGACGATTTTTGCACTTTTTTTTTCGAATTTAAAAAAAAAAAATAAATAAAAAAAAAAAAAAAAAAAAAAAAATTCCTACGTTTTCTTTTTAATTTTTTTTAATATTCTTTTTCAAAAATGTTTTTTTATATAAAAACGTTTTATATAAAAAAGTTTTTATATAAAGCCTTTTTATATAAAAATGCTTTTATATAAAAATATTAAAAAAGTTTTTTATATAAAAACATTTCATATAAAACAACATTTTTATATAAAAACTTTTTTATATAAAAAACATTTTCGAAAAAAAAGTTACTTGACGATAAAAATTATTCAAAAAAAAAATCGAACAAAAACGGACAAAAACGTAATTTTTTTTCCCATTTTTATCCATTTTGTTCATTTTTGTCCGTTTTCTTCCGATTTTATCTGTTTTCATCCATTTTTGTTTGTTTTCTTTTACTTTTTATCTGTTTTTCTTACGATTTTGTTTGTTTTTATCCATTTTGGTTTGTTTTGTCCGTTTTTCTTACGGCTGTTTATTTATATAAAAGTGTTTTATATAAAAACGTTTAATAAAAAAGTTTTTATATAAAAATGTTGTTTTATATGAAACGTTTTAATATAAAAATGTTGTATATAAATTGTTTTATATATAAAAATATTTTATATAAAAATGTTTTATGAAAAAGTTTTTATATAAAAATGTTTTATATAAAAACGTTTTATAAAAACTTTTTTAATTTTTTATATAAAAACATTATTATATAGAAAAGATTTATATAAAAACTTTTTATATAAAACGCTTTTATATAAAAACTTTTTTATAAACGTTTTTATATAAAACATTTTTTCAAAAAAAAAATTTTCGAAAAAAAATATTCAAAAAAAATTAAAAAAAAAAGTAGGATTATTTTTTTATTTATTTATTTTTTTTAATTCGAAAAAAAAATTGCAAAAATCGTCCTTGTGGTTTGAAGGATTTGTGCTGCAACGGTGGTTACTCAAAAGGGCTAAAGTGTAACTACTAACGGAGTCCATTTAACGGCAGTTAAGTCAAAGGACCAAAAGCGCACGTAATAGTGCAGTCAACGGACTGTTTTTGCATTTAATGAACAGTACGGACGAAATCTGCAATTTGGCTAAACCACAAAAACGATTTTTGCAATTTTCTCTAAAGTGAGCATATGTCGTTATATCCTCCTACAACTTCTTCTTAATTATACTTGTAGCCACATAAGAAGATTCAAGGTCGTTATATCCTCTACAACTTCTTCTTAATTATACTTCCAGCCACATAAGAATATTCGAGATGTGAATTCCACTTACTTTCAATCAATTTTACACATGTTATAATCATATGGATACTAATATTATCATTTTCTTTTTAAAGTTGAGCAACTCTACTCAAAAGAAGTTGAATTCATAACAAATTTGTTAACTTTAACAAAGTGATACGTAAGATAGAAGCACAAGAAGACATGATGACAAGATACCATATTATCCACGACCATCATATCATAACATATACCTTAAATTTTGGCCGCACAACAAGAAAACAACCAGGTCCTGCTGGAACAATCCTAGTGACACGTGTTACAGTGGGTCCCAGAATATGCTGTGTCATCACTTATTTTGATATTGTTGAGTTACTTTTCTAACTAAAATAACTGCATGCTTGTGTACTGTGCATGAAGATATTATAATACGTGGACGGTGGAGATGATAAAGTGGTGCTTATAAATAGGATCCACATTACTAGTTCAACACTTAACTAAACATATAACATACTACTGGTTTTATACTTTTTCCATAACAAAATCTTGTTGAAACTATAAAAATGTCGTCATCTTGCTGTGCCGGAAAGTGTGGTTGTGGATCTGGTTGCAAGTGTGGTAGCAGCTGTAGCGGGTATGATTTCGATGAATTCAAAACTGTATATGATCCAAAAATTGGAATAAACAATGATTTTTTATTTTGGTTTTGGTTTGATTATTTGTAATGAATTTGTTCTTGGTTGTTTGATGCAGGTGCAAGATGTACCCTGATACGAGCTCTTTTGAGACCACTACCAACACTGAGACCCTCATTCTTGGTGTTGCGCCCAAAAAGACGTACGCTATTTCTTATCTGTATTCCTTCATTTATATGGGTTCTGGTTGCGATATATGTTAGAAATCGAAATTAAATGAATTTTGGTGGTGCAGTGAGCTCGAGACAGGAGGTGCAGGTGAGGCAGCAGAGAACGGAGGATGCAAGTGTGACCCATGCAAGTGTAACCCATGCACTTGCAAATGAGTGTGAGCATGGAGTGTGTGTTATGTTATCTTAGGATGAATTTCGAGTAGCTTTGTTTTACCTTTTTAAACTATGTAATAGTTTTTTTTAACCATGTGTTGATGTAATAAAAACATCTGCGTTTGTGTGTTTAATCTACCAGTTTCTAATATGTTTATTAGCATCGTTCCATCTTGTAGTTATGTAGTCATCAATTGACGTTTAATAAGCCTCATAGAAATTGAAATTGGCGATTTCACGCATTGCAGTAGATATAAAGAAGTGTACAACAGATACAAGGGAATACTAGTAAGTACCCGTTTTTATGCTCAATAGACTCGTACACAAGGGGAACTGGGCTGGTAGTAACAAACAATGCTCAACTTTTTTGAATACCGCTAGGCCATGTCTGATTCTTTACTGGTTTTAGTATTTCTTCAACTTCAGCAAGTGTCTGTTCGTCTATCTGCCCCTGTGCAAGTTCTGTAGCAGCCGCAACATTAACCTGCACCTGAATAAAGGAAGAGAGGTAGAACAGAGTAAAAAACGAGATTACACGGTCACCATATTTCAACAATAATAAAGAGTGACAGCTACATGTGGCAGTTTCAATCCATTTATTAAGAACGTCAATTTGGGCTCTCGGGTCAAATAGAAGTTAGCTACAAGGGTCAAAAGGAAGGATAAATATTAAGACCATTATTCGAACAATATAGTTTTTGTAGTCATGATAATACTCTAAATAGCTTTTTAAAGGATTGAAAAATGGACAAACAAATGTTGTCGGGTCAACCAATTCTGGTAACCAAAACTGACCCATCACCCAAAATGACTGTCACACCCTATATGCAACCACTAGACTTTTATGCATACAAAAGATTGGACCTTCAGTTTTTTGGAGACAGATGAGGATATCTATAGTATGCAATATGTCTGCTAATTGCTAATGCAATATCAAGGGATCTTTTTGGCAATTTACAAAGAAAAAAAAGCTCAGCTAAATCAGGTGGCAGTACTTAGAAACATAGATCAGATTTAAAGTTTAATAAAGAATTCGCAAGGCAAAATCTAACCTGTTCAACAGATTTCATTCCCACAAGAATGGTAGAAATATCTTTGTTACACAAGCTGTACTGCAGAGCTAATTTCGATATGTTTTTTCCCTTCTTTTTACAAGAAGCAACAGCAGTCTGGCATGCAGCCTGAAACCAAACACAAAACATTAAGAAAAACATCAGTTTTCATATATAAAACATTTTCGCCAACTTATCTCTAATACTAATGTTGAACATTTAAAAGATGATAGAACGGTTGACTGATAATATACTATAAGCAAACCTTGAGTTCGGCTGAAGCTGGGTGCCACTCTGGAGGGCCACTTTCTGTAAGAAGTCCCATTGATAGAGGGGACGCACTAATCACACCCACTCCCTTGTTTTTTAGGTACGGGATGAGATCCTCGAGTGTTGTATCATTAATACCATAGTGACAATATGAAAGAATTACATCAACTGTGCCCGGTGGTACTCGATCAAGCACATAAGTGAAGATTTCCAATGGAAGTCCTGTTATACCAATGAACCGGATCTTTCCCGTTTCCTTCAACTTTTGTAGGGCTGGGATCGTCTCATTTATGATCTGGAAACAGTAGATAAAAAAATTCTTAAGTACTGACAATAATACAAGGACAATAGATAAAAATGTAGTTGGTTCAGCACCTGATCTAGGGAGCCAAATTCAATGTCATGACACTGCAATATATCAACATACTCCGTCTGTAATCGTTCTAAACTCTCGTCAATACTTCTAGTCACCCTTTCTGCACTGAAATCAAAGCCCTCTGTATACCTACCGCACTTTGTCGACACAATGTACTCATTTCTCGGTACCCCGACAGCTTTCAGGGCCTTCCCAAGTACTTTCTCAGACAATGTTCCTCCATAATACCTAAACTCAGAGCAAACACACACCAAAACTTAAATTTGCAGTTCTAGAAAAAATCTGCAGGATTAAAAAATCTGACAGATTAGACTAAAAAGTGCTTCATGAGGCATGAGAACTATTTCAAATGAAAATGCAACATCTTGAATGTAACTTCGATAGTGTTCTGTGTCTATTTGTGTCAACTATAACAGCAATTCAAGGTCTTATACAACACATATTGAACAATTGGAGATCTTATTTTCATAACACAACTCATATATAGAACGGGGTTATTACCCAGCATCTTATAGCAAGTAATTAACTATTCTTTTTTACCTTCTGACATCACAAATTTGTATTCCGTTGACTTTCTATTAAATTGGTGACTGGCATACACGTCATCAAAAACCTGTGCTAAGTTACCATTTTACATACCTTGATAACAAAACATAATTTGAAACATCAAACGGCATAAAGAATGTTACATTTTTATGTAATTTACCCTAACTCAGAATACGTCCTGTGAGTGCTTTTTATGCACACATTCTCAGTTTCTAGAAATAATCCAGCATCCATGTTCTTATACAACATGTATCATCATGAATAAACAATAGGGAACCAAAAAAGAATCAACAATGTAACCGTAAGGATTTGACCTGCATCATACACGCAGTCAAGCAAACTCTAATGTGTGTAGTTGTCAATTACATTAAGTTATGAAGCTTTTCATCATAAATAAAAGGGGTTATTACACTGAAATGCAACGACTCTTCACCAAATTGTCATTTCTGTAATGAACTGCTCTTTTTCTCCAAAAGGTTTAAATCAGCGGGGAAACCCTGACCCGTTCCCCTTCCCCAAGAACCTAACCCCAGACAATAAGCACTTGTTCGGTTGTTCCAGGAGTTGGTATTGAACCCATGTGATCTATTTCTTCAAATCCCTCCTTGACTAGTCAATTGGACGTTTGCGGTGGGGGAGTGATACCACTGGTAATGAACTATTCTTTTTAACCTTTTGATGTAACAAGCTTTCATTTCGTTACCAATGTATGTAAAATACTTACCTTTTATAGCAGGTAAGGGGGCTAAGCTTATGAGTTGGGCTTATGCTTATGTTATATAAGCAACTTATGGCTTATATATCTTAAGCTCATAAGTTCATGTTGAGTGTTTGGATTAGCTTATGTTTAATAAGTTGATAACCTCACATGTTTGGTTTAGTTTAGATTGGTAAATGACTATAACGGACATGGGTTGAAAAATATGAACGTCGGATTGAGGGTAAAATTATAATTTATAATGCAACATGTTATATAAGCCCGACCCCACTTAAAAAAGCAACACTTTTCGGGCTTATCAAAAACCCCTTGTATAAGCTCATAAGCCCACTCATATAAGCTTTGAGCTTATTTGACAAAAATAAGCTCATAAGCCAATCATATAAGCTTAGCCAAACAACCCCTAAATGGTGACGTGTCAGGTCACCAAATACCTACTACCAAACTCACCATTGATTTTACATACATTGGTAACAAAATAAAAGTTTGTTAAATCAAAAAGTCAAAAAGAATAGTTCATTACATAAATGACAATTTACTAAAAATTTATACACAATATCTTGGTTTCTGTAAATTAATCCAGCAATTCAAGTTATCATGAATAAGCAGTTAGATGCACTAAACCAAAAATTAAATTAAGGTAACTAACGGTGAGGTGTCAAAGAAGTTAATCCCAAGTTTAAAAGCTTCACGAACAGTGTCAATTGCTTCTTCATCCGACACAGGACCGAAGACGCTGCCGAGAGGCGACGCACCGAATCCGACGCAGCTGAGTTTGAGGCCGGTGTTTCCGAGGGGACGGAGCTCCATTCGATTAGGGTTTTGGTGGGAAATTGTGGATAAGAATGATGACAGGAGAGAGTGATTTAATGATTTTTTTTCCCGGGAAAATGAAGAAGGGGTGTTTGACACTTCGACTGTTTGTTGAGAAAATATACTTTTACTTCAAAATAATTGTCACATACAGAAATCTTTTATATAATAAAACAAAACTCTTAGTGGGAATTTTTCATTTTAAAAAATTCAAACCATACTTTATTTGGTAATAATTTTTTTTATTTATTTTTCTTTTTGGATTTTGAAAAAATAATAAAAGTGGCTAAAATCTATAAAAATCCATTTTTATAATAAATATGTACTACCCCCGTCCCATAATAATTGTCCACTTTAACTTTTTCAAGTCTTTTTTATTCAATTTTGACCATAAATATTTTTATTTGTATAATATAATACTTGATGAAAAATATATGAATAGATTGGGTTTTAAATGTATTTTTATTTGGTATAATTTTCATCAAGTATTATATAACACAAATAAAAATATAAATTGTCAAAGTTAAACAAGAAAGACTCATAAATAGTAAAAGTGAACAATTATTATGGGACGGAGGTAGTAGTATAAAATATCAGAAAATACACATGGACTTACGTGTTAATGTTCAATAGTTTTGGACCACATTGTAAGATTAAAAAAGAAAGAAACACAAAGCGGAGTTGCGATTCATTAAACAAAACTAGAAAACATTACGCCAAAACCCACTCATCTAAAAGCAAACCCTTCAGAAAACCCTTCTCCGGTGAGAGAACATTAGACGATTCATAGTATAAACACTATCTAAAAGCAAACCCTCAACTATGAATCGTCTAATGTACTCATTAGACGATATCATATGGTTCTCACAAAAGAAAATTTTCCTAATTCCAATTCAATTAATCCAATTTTCCGATGAGATATGGGGACACATATTATTTTGTCAAGAATCCGGCAAGGGTTTTCATATATATTATCATAATTGAGGTAATCTATTTGTATTTTGATTTTTTTATATTTAATTGTTAAAAACTGGATCTTGATATATATTAGCAGCGATTATAGATATTCATGGAATTCAAAGACAATATACATGAGCTAACCAAACCCAACTCTAAAACGGCTACACCTCTATGTCTAAAAAGATGTTTACATTGTTACTATTTATTTGTGGAGTTTATTGAGTTTTAATGTGTGCACTATAATAAGTTTTAGCTTTCCGTTTGGAAACTTAAAAATAGATGTTTGATGGTTTATGGGTTAAGAGGTACTCATGGTTTGACTTATAAATTTTGTATTTCGTAATTGTGTTTGTTGGTTCATCTGCTTATTTTAATAGTTTATAGTATATTGTTTTGAGGAAAATCTTTGTCTATTCAATTTTTAAAACCTATGTTTATAATTCTTAACTAAGTCAGTGCATAGCTCGGCTCAAAAGTAATAAGGTAAGCTTGAGCTCGGTTGGATAGCTCGACAAGCTTTATTCATCCTGACCTCAGCTCACTCTCGAATAAGATTCGGATAAGCTCGAGTTCGACTGCGACGAACTTACGAGTAAAGAAACAATCAGTCATAGCCTCATAGATAATTGTAAGTAATACAAAACATCGTAATTATACAAAGCATTCATGAGCAAAAACTAGGAACTCTTTATACTATTACGGAAGTGATAATTGTTCCATGCGAGTTTTTATATATGAACAATTGTTGCTCTCTAGCTGTTGGATGTCTATTTGAATGTTTGATTCTTTTTTCACCATGTAAATATGATAAGTTTGTTTCGGAAATTGTTCACCTTGGATTAGAAAGCACGTTGATTATTCATGTTTGTTTATGGTTTTAAAATCTTTGTTGGTGATCACCATAGGTTTCTGTGAGATTCTGGTGTAGCTTAATTCATATATTTAACAAAAAATAATAGCTTAATTAAATGTTGTTTTACGTAACATTATTTTCCATCAGAGCGCTATCAAGCGAAATGAGATACGAATTAAACCCAAGGGGACCTCCCAACAAAAGAAGCAACCTGCAGAGCACCCTTCCATTGAACACTTGATTTGATGGCGATATGATAATGGTGTCGAGAGAGATATTTCATGACAAGCCGGCAACAGAAAGGCTCTCAAGGAGGTATGCAAGCTACAACACATAATATTTCCATCAAAGACATTTTTTGTTATAATTAAGTTATAATTTGGATAATGTTATAGCTCTGGTTAAACCGGGAACATTTAAAATATTGTAAAAACTATCTTACAAATGGGTTTAATGGATTGAGAATCCTCATATGTGTGTGTCTTAATCTTTTTACAAAAGGATTAGGTTCTGTCGAAATATTATCTTTTTTGTAGGCATACTTGAGACACTGATTTAGAAATGAAAACCATGAGTTTTTCTATCTTAAGTGTTGCTGGCAAACCCATAACTTTTTTCACCCGTACCTAAATTTACCCATCATGACCATCACCCCACTCGCCCTTTTGCCACTTTTACATTTTATGTCTCTTTATATCATTTGAGTTTTTGTCTCACATGTAGAGGAGCTACATAATAAAAGCCTTAGAGGAGGATCCATGGCCACTTATCTATGATGACATCCTGGAAAAAACAAAAGATCGTCCTGTTACACAGGATTGGCAAGAAAGCAACTTACCATAGTTATTTCTCATCTATTAAGTAATTTTGGGAATTAGTTTGGACAAGAACTTTTCTTACCGTAAACTTTTGGTGATTAAGTTGCTAATATCCAAAATACATTCGTTAAGATGTAATCATTATCATTCTTTTTTTTTTGAACAAGTAATCATTATCATTCAAGCAATGAAATTTTAAGTTAACAAAAAATGAATTCTCCCTTTTTAAAATATCTGTAGCATTTGATATCTACCCTTTTATTAGCATGAACCATTCAAACTTTGATCACTCAAGGATTAGTAATACCACGGTTAAAAGAAACATATAGTATAAAAACTATTTGTTTTTGTCTCATAGATATTTGTATATATGCTAAGTGGCCGTTGGGATGAAACTATTTGGGGGTGGAGACTTGCCAACATTTGTTGTAGAACAATAGCTTCAGCAATAAGTATAACATTTGCATTGAATCTGCTTCTAACAGCATCTCCAAATGTTGTTCTTGCAAATATTTATGGTGCAACATTGCACTAAAAGTTATCTACCTTTAAAGTTCTTACTTTGAGTAGAAATATATGAGGGTTATACTATATGATGTTCAAGTAAAAAGATGCGTTTATGGTGTGCAAAAGTTATGGTAATCTTTTTGCTCATGCGGTTGGCATGTAACATTTGTACAATGTCATCGTCACTCGGGTCATATGTATTTCCAAAACGCAATCCCAAACACCTTTTCAACCAAAACAAATGACTATATCCACTGTTGTATTTGAACCCATTAGGAGTAAGACTTTGTTATATGAAGTGTGGTTACATTTCCAAGATAAACAACCATGAGTAGTAACATAGGTCTCAACATCCGGGAATCATAGTATGGGTCAAAACAGATTCGGTTGACCCACAAACAATTTAATGTCCATTTTTATTTGGTGGTATTTGTTATAGACAATATAATATTAGATGTACTTTAGAAAAATTGCATAATCTACTTTAAAATCACAATAATGAGATTAATACTCACAAAATTTTATGTATAAGCCCCGTGCGTGCACGGGCATTAAAACTAGTATATAAATATGGTAAATGCAATACGCCACCTTTTGGAAACACTAATGCTACACCCACTCAAATTCATCCACAAAAGAATCTCACACGCTGACGTGCCGCGGAATGATTAGTTTTTTTGTGAGAGTGGCTCCCACAAAAAACCAATCATCCGGCACCACCTCAGCGTGTGAGATTTCCCACAAAAAACCAATCATTCTGCGCCACGTCAGCGTGTGAAATTCTTTTGTGGATAAATTTGAGTGGGTGTATCACTCTTTTTTTGAAATTATAGTAAATAAATTTGTGCTCATTTGCCTTCTATCACCATGTAAATTCTATTTTAATAATAATAAATAAATTTTCATTAGTTTATCTATGAATGTTTTCAACTTACAAACTTTATTATCTTCTTCTTTAAAGAAATCAGGAGGAGGTAATGTATACACATCTTCATTTAAATCTTTATAAAGAAAGGCATTGATAACATCTATTTGAAACATTTTTCAGTTATTTTGAACTGCAAAACTAACAAGACATCTTACAGTTCTCATTTTCATAACAGGACTAAAAGTTTCATCAACACCCTTTTTTTACTATACCCTTTAGCAACAAGCCTAGTTTTATATCTGTGACTTGTATTTAATTTTAAAAACCCATTTTGACCCAATTGGTGTTCTTCCAAATGGAAGTTCAACTTCAGCCCATGTATCATTTTCATATAAAGCATGCATTTCATCATTCATAGCATTAATCCAGTTAATATCATTTGAAGCTTCTACATATGAAGAAGGTTTAGAAGACTTATTCAAGTTGGACACAAAACAACAATTCTCAACAGAATGATTGCCATACTTATTAACATCATATCTAACTTTACTATCAAGCACATAGTCATTCAATCTAGCAGGCAACTTAGAAGGCCTAGAAGACCTTTTATAACTAGCAGACCCTTCCTCAGTTTGATTTTGAAAAATATTTTGGAATCTAGGAACATTATACCTAGAACCAACACTTCGCTCGGAACTATTATTGTCATCTAACGGAGTTGCAGAGTCATCACCATTGCCATATTATTGTTGTAAACTATCAGGCTGTTGTATCTGCTCAACATTAGTAGCCTGATCGTTGTTTACAATCATATCTGGTTAATGGACCCTACCATCTCTACCAACAGATGTCCCTTCCTCTCTATTATCATTAAAATTGTCATCATTGGGAGTAGGGACATAAGTTTGGTTTTTGACTCGGACTCGAACTCAACAAAATCAAAAAAGTTTAAGTTTGACATTTCAGACTCAGAAACACTATTTTGACTCATTTTATATGGAAAGTGGTTTGATAAAACTTCACATCTCTAGAGTACAAAACAAACCTATTTTCAAGACTTAAAACTTTGTATGTCTTTTTACCACTAGCATACCTAATTAAACACATTTTTCAGAGTTCTCAGAAAACTTATCAGAATCTTCAACAGTAGCAGCAAAACACAAACATCCAAAACTCCTAAGATTAGACAAATTCGGTTCCCTATTATACACCAAAGGGAAGGGTGTCTTACCTTTTAAAACAAAGGAAGGAAGCCTTTTAATCAAATATGTAGCAGTTAAAACACAGTAAGGCCAATAAACAAGAGGAATCCCCCCTGAAACATAAGACTTCTAGCAACATTCAGCAGATGTCTGTGTTTCCTCTTAGCAATACCATTTTGATGTGGTGTATATAAACAAGTAGTTTGATGTAAAATAACCTTAGTATTTAAGAAATCAGACATTTTACTGTTTATAAACTCAGTACCATTATCAGACCCTACAACTTTAACCTTTTTGTTAAACTGTGTTAAAACCAAATAATAAAAATTCACAAACATTCCAAAAACTTCATCTTTAGTTTTAAGCATATACACCTACACAGACCTATTGTAGTCATCGACAATAGTAAAAAAAAATATCCAAATCCCTTTCTACTAACCACTTTATAAGGTCCCCAAACATTAAGATGAATAAGTTGACCAAACACCACATATTTGTTCTCACTTAAAGCAAAAGAATCCCTTGTTTGCTTTGCCTTATGACAGACTGTGAGTCCCAAAACCACGGATCTACTTAGCTTGTATAAGTATATTGCTCTTAATGATTCCAAAACAATTGTGAATGAAACAAAGCTTAATGCTACCAAGTATGCGGAATCTACTTGGTAACACTTAGAAGAATAACCAATAGAACAGTAAAGATGCAATAGACAAAGTATTAATCAAAACACTTTAATATTATTAAACAATAATACGGATACTTTAGCTAGTATCAAGGTATACAACCTTGAAACTTTTCACATAATTGTTCTATCTAGTGATCTATATAATAATATAACCTAGGACCTCCTTTTAGAGGTTAAAGAGTCCTTTATAAGAAAACTATCTACGTATATCTTCTAATTACATAGAATATATTCAGAATATTCTGTTACAACCTTCACACGTCTTTCAAAAACACACAGCAGTACTAACTGCTATACCTAGCAATACTAGCAGTACTAACTTATACTTGCAGTATTAAATGTGAAGCTTTTTTATTTCCCAACAATCCTCTCCTAAACTTGTGATTAGCCATTAATGACAAGTTTCTTTATGTGGCCTATGAGGATTCTTCCAAACACTACTTTCTTCTTGTAGTCTTCATTGCTTGGTCACATTGATTCCTGATCTTCCTTATCAGCTCTCTTGCCATCTCTGAGTCTTCATCCATAGTGAGTTTTGTAGATATCATAAACACCAAAATTCCAGCTTTGAGAGGGTATTCCTTTTCTACTAGCATAAACACATTTATACCATCAGTTGTAGATACGTGATGCACACCAGATGTGTCATATAATCTCCATGTATTAGCTCTGTCTGGAGCACGAAATTTCCAGAGACTATCAAAAGGATCAGGTTCAAATAATCTAACCAACTCAACCCATAACTCTTGCTCCTTGTCATCTTCAAAGTCTGCATGGTAGAACTTTTCCCTGACCAATACCTACAGCTTCATAAGATCATCTCTATTAAATGCCTTGACCATATCATAAAAATTCTTGTACATTTCCACATTGTTTCTCAATCTTATGATCTTCCAAAATTTACCAAATTTATCTGTGTGGATTTCCCTATCAATAATGGGATATTTTGACAGCAATGGTTCAACAAGCACATCTTCTGGAATAGCTACCATCATTTGTTGAAGTTTCTTATCAGTAATTTCTTCTACTGTTTCAACCTTTTCAGCAATATCTTCTTCAACTTTTTGCTTCTTTTCTGATTCTGATTCCAAGGATGTTGATTTTCTTTTAAGACTGCTTCCTTCAGTATCTGGATCACTAGCAATATCAAATAGAATATCAACAATACCTTCTTTATTTTGTACTGCTTGTGTAATAATTCTACTAGTTGCAGCAGTATCAACTGTAACTCCCATTTGCTTTGCTACTATTTCCACATTCTTTACAAGGTTTTCAATATCAGCTGGCTGCTCTAAGTCATGATAAGGTTTCTCATCATCTTGTCCTATGTCAGAATCTATCTTCCCCTGAATATATGCATCAAAGTCTTGAGATTTCCTCCCCTGTTTGGAAGAATCTCCTTGCTCCATGTCTTCATCAGAACTTTCTGAGCTTGATGAAATCAGTGTGACTCTCCTTTGTTTTTGGAGTGACTTTACCTTGAGTTGTAACATCTTCACTTTGCCAATAAGTTTGATGTTGACCCTGTTGTGCAAAGTTTTAGTATCCTTAAGATCTTGCTCCAAGATAGTCACTTTTTCTGTCAGTCTCGTACATGTAGCCATCAAATCATGTATAAGTTTCAGACTGATCTCACTACTTTCAGATGTGTTAACTTCTGGGAGAGGTGGAGCACTGAGCATGTCCCCCATGGTTTCCATGTGGCTGAGGTTTCCATCACCTGCATCTGGTCCCTAAGAACTAGACACATTAGATGTTGCCATAGTAGGGGTCTTACTTATGTTACCCCTGACCTGACCAGCTTCTAAGCTTGTGTCAGTAGGATCAGACCTTCCTATACTGTCCGGGACAGCCTCATCTGCACCATTGGTATTAGGAGGAACTCTGTGCTGAGGAACATCAGAGTCCTGCCTGGTATCACTCCTATTTGGTGATGAAGTGGGTTAGGAGGCTGATTAAGGACCATAATCTTTGGGTGTGTGTTGGGAGTCAACTAGGGTTGTTGATCCTTCACCCTAAATTTGTAACATGTTTTCAAACAAAGGTACTGCAAGTCCATTATTGAACCCCTTTGATGCCATCTTCATGTTGCTAAAAAGTTTTTGTGTGAGGCAATGAGTTTTGTAAATGTTTTCATGGATCTTAAGTTTAACTTGTCTGGTTTCCAAAACTGTTTGAATAAATCACGGGTACATTAAAAATTTGAACTTGTTGTCCACGTTTTTCACCATACTATCAAAAATCAACTTTAAAAAATTGTAAGTTCTATCAGTTGATAAGCATATGAGAGCAATAGCAATACTTCTACTGAACTGCTCCCATGAATTTTTCTTAGGACTCAAACAATGAAGAATAGTATGGATAAAAAATCTCCATTATGGGGCAAAAAAACCTTTGGGAAAAGTCAAGTTTTTAGAGGATGTGTCATACCCCATTCTGGTTAAGTTTTGAAAGATTTCGGTATTAGGCATATCACAAATACCATATGCATCTCCTAGGTGCAGATGCCTCCTAAGAGATGCTTCAGAGATGCTTCAGTAAAAATGATGATATGAGAAACATGGACAGTTGGATTAAATGCAACATCATACCTAATGTGGGTATCATTCAGAAATTCCACTATCTCATGGAAATCTCATGCTTCTTTTGTTTTCTCCAAGAATGCCACATGATTGTGTTTTGCTGCAAATTCAAGAGGCGTCATTAAAGAGAATTTAGGTTTTAGGGTTAAAAGAATGTTTTGACTGTTGGGTTTAGATCGATATTGAATGAATGGTACTGATTTGGGAGCCAATTGAGTATTTATAGATAAGACTTAAGGTTTCTAAATTAACGACTCAAATTATGAAAACTTAAGAGAAAAGGTAATCTGGTTAAAGATAGAAAGTAGTTTCCAATTTAGAAACCCTTTGAGAATAAATAACAAAATCTCAACGCCTATTTTCAAAAAGTAGTTATTCCTGAACAGTACTTAAACAAATATCCAGCGGTACCAATTTATGCTAGCAGTACAAATATTTTGCTAGCAGTACAAACTTTTTCCAAAATATTTTTCTAAGTAGTATTAACTCAATTTTCTTACAAAACAATACTGCATTGAGTTTTAAGAAGAGATTAAGTGTAAAGGAAGACACTTAATCAAAGTCCGGTCTCATATGACCTCTGGTTGTGTGAAAACCAATAGTTTCAGTACTTAGTACTGCCTGTGACAGATAGACTCATTCTAAGAGCCTTCTTGACAGGGTTTCCAGCTCGTGGCAGTTGTTACCTCTAACACAGAAGTGTTAGATTCACCTTTTCTCGATGTTCTCAATGCTAGAGCTCCTTAGAGTAACACACTATCGTGAGACATGATAGAATGGAAAAGAGTGGGTTAGATTATAATAAATTGTATAGCTGTAACCATCAATTCATGTTCAATGAAGATCCATATGCCTCATAATGCTTTGGCATCATCACAATCATCAGCATAGCGAATCTCTATCATGGGGTTGTATTCAATTATCAAGGGGAGTCAACCACACCATTTGCTAGAACTGCCAAGGTCTCACATATCTCAATCTATTCATAGTGTTGTGCCTTGCCTGCAAATATTAGTCTAAAACCAAGAAAATACAAAATAGAGTATTTCCATTATGACAATACAAAGTATAGCTAACATGACAAAAGAAAGTAAATCAGTTTCCTTTGAGTACCCAAGCCATCACTGGCTTGGATCTGCCTCGTGCATCAAAATAGTCATTTTTCTTCAATATAACTGATGCACTATTGGGTTTGGTGGTCTTCTTAACCCAAACAGTTGAGGTCTTTACAACATTCCCCTTGTTACCCTAAATATCATTACTTTTAGACCTGAAAGTATTAGTTTTTGGTCTAACATTATTAAGTTTTGGCCTGTCAGTACAAACTTTGGGTCTGGCAGTACTAAAACTCCTTTTGTAAAATTCAACCTGTTGTTTAAAGCTTTTGATGTTTTTGTTCTTTTTGTGGGTCTTGGGTCAACTGATGGTGCTGGTTTAGTAAAGTATATCTTGGGTCTAGCACAAAAAAGAGTTGGTTGGGAGTAAGCAGTACAATTTGGCCTAGTAGTATTGACAGTTTTAAGGCCAGTTTTCAAAAGAACTGCTTTTGGAGTGAAAGGGGTTGAATGAGAATACTTAACATTAAAGTTATCCAACCTAGCAAAACTATTCCCATGAAACATACTACCCCTCTGATGATACTTGCAGTTTTGCTGCAGATGCTCAAGACTTCCACATACAAAGCATGATTTGTTGTACCTAACAAACTCATCTTCTAGGTGTTGTGATTTTTGTCTATTCCAATTCCTTTGGTTTCCCCTAGGAATGGACGATCTTTCTCTAGACCTATACATCTCAGCATATCTGACTGTGTTCCTAAATGGTTTTTCCTTTTGCTTAGGTTGGACAGTATCAGAAGAATCCTTAACCTCATTAGTCACTTCTATATTTACATTTTGAGGTCCATACTTCCTTTCAGGTTCTTTAAAATCCTCTATTCTTGTGCTAGACAGCTCAAATTTAGGAGGTTTGTATAAACCTGGAGTGGGTGGTGCAACACTAGTATATCCTAAACCCTTTCCTGATTTAAGAAGACCAACCTCTATGATCTTATGTGAACAATCTTTTGAATATGCATATTTTTCCACACGAGCTTGAATGTTATCCTTTTCTAACTTGATTTTATCTAATTCAGTTTTAAGCACATATACTTCAGCATCTTTATATAACATGTCTCTCTTAAGAACTGCAATCTGTTCATTCAAAGCTTCATCATTTTCTCTGTAGTAATCCAACTGTTTTCCTACAAAGGCTAATCCACTCTTATGATTAGCCAAGTTATACTCAGATTGATTTAATTCTATCCTTAACTTATCATGCTGAGTTTGCAAAGATTCATAGTTATTTAGACAAGTTTTAGTACAAGATTTGTCATTGTATACCTCAGAGTCTGAAAACGCCATTAGTGCCATGTTGGGAGGAGATGCTTTTTCATGAGCCATGTAGCTCCAGTCAAACCCAACTCCATCAATGGCCACCATAACCTTGGAAGATGAATCTTCCTCATTGACTGTTCTGCTCCTGTTTTTACCTCCCTGTGACCTTGGGCTCCTGCATTCCCTAGCAAAGTGTCCCAGCTTCCTGGAGTTGTAACATTCGACTTTGGACTTGTCAAAGCCAGCAGTTTCATTGTTTTGGATGATGATCTTCTTTTTGTCTTCTAGAGGAACTTCTTTGCCCTCAAACTTAGGAGTGCTACATGCCACTTAATGTCCATCTCTTCAAGATTATCCTCATGCATCTGCTCCAAGTCATCATAAATAACCAGAGATCCATTTGGCTGACTAGCTAGAAAAGCATTAACAGTGGCATCACTTAAGCTAGCAGAATTATTCTGTGTGCTAGCAGTACCAATATTAGTACTAGCAGTACTAACTCCAATGACATCATTGGTACTGCCAGTGTTTGGTTGAGCCAAAAAGGCTATATTTGGTGATTCTGAGCTAGAAATTGGAGTGGATTTCTAAACTTGATGCTCAACAATTTTAAAATTGTTGTATAGATCAACAAGTTTCATTTTTTCAAATTCTGGCTTGTTGGTCCAGACAACTACATGTGTGTTCCACTCACTTGGTAGACTTTTCATGAACCTAGAGTTCACATCTTCAACAGAGAGATCCACACCCAGAATAGCCAACTTACTAACAATCAAGAGATTATGCACTGGTTGCACAAAAGTTTTCAAACTACTGTTTTAGCAGAGTCTTCTGGGTCTTTCTGGTGGCTTCATTCCCACCAAAACCGTCTTCAATAGCTTCAAATAGCTTCTTTGCATCCTGATGCTTGGAGTAGGTCAGTAATAGTTCATCAGGGAGAGACATCAGTAACAAGATTTTTGCCTTCAGACCATTCTTTCTTCTAATCTTTTCATCATTGGATGTAAGCATTGGAATGGTTGGGGCTTCACCTTTTTTGCCTGGAATGGGCACTAAAATGAACGAATTTCCATTTTCAATGATCTCCCACAGATTGTAATCCAACATTAGAAAATACTGCCCAATCTTGATTCTCCACACATCATATTCTCCCTGCTTCACCTTAGGGATCTTTGCAGCAACATGTGATTGGTTGTTTTCAAATTCCATTGCTTCTTTGTTGGAATAAGCTTCTTCTTATTCTGTGTTTCAGATACATAAGCTCTGATACCACTTGTAAGTCCCAAAACCTCGGATCTACTTAGCTTGTATAAGTATATTGCTCTGGATGATTTCAAAACAATTGTGAATGAAACAAAGCTTAATGCTATCAAGTATACGGAATCTACTTGATAACACTTAGAAGAATAACCAATAGAATAGTAAAGATGAAATAGACAAAGTATTAATCAAAACACTTCAATATTATTAAACAATAATATGGATACTTTAGCTAGTATCAGGGTATACAACCTTGAAGCTTTTCACATAATTGTTCTATCTAGTGATGTACATAATAATATAACCCAGGACCTCCTTTTATAGGTTAAGGAGTCCTTTACAAAAAAACTATCTACGTATATCTTCTAATGACATAGAATATATTCATAATATTCTGTTACAACCTTCACACATCTTTCCAAAACACACATCAGTACTAACTTTAACTAGCAATACTAACTGATATACCTAGAGTCCTAGAAATACTAGCAGTACTAACTTATACCTGCAGTATTAATTGTGAAGCTCTTTTATTTCCCAACACAGACCTCACAAGGACTTTCATGATTTATATTAGACAGATTTAAAGAACCTTTCAACAATTTCAAAACTTGATTAGCAGGATGACCTAAACTATTATGCCAAACTTCCTTAGACACATGACAAACAAAAAACTCACTTTGATTAACAACGTCAGACTTATTGAACTCTCTATTAAACAAGTACAAACCACCAAATTCACTACCAGTCCTCAAAACAGTCTTCCTTTTCAAATCATGAATATAACTCTTAGTCTCATCAAAACCAAAACTCAACTTGCTATCTTTAATCATTTTATGCACATATAATAGACTAACACAGTACTCAGACACAACTAAAACATCAAATAGAACCACTTTTTTATTAAATCCTACACTTTTAGTTAAAGTTCCATTTGGGTGTCCAATAGTGATTGTTGTTCCCGTTTCACAATTGTATAAAATGATTTAAAATAACTAATTGTGAATAATGACTGAAATAATGCAAGTAAAAACACACCGATTAATTATATTCTTTATTAGAAATGAATCAAAAATAATCCATTACCCAAGTACTTGCAGAATAGTACTTGGGATTGAAATGAAAAGTATGGTATCTCCTCACTATGCTCAGGCTAAGTCTGAGCACAACTGCAAAGGTACCACTGAGCTATCTCAGGGACAGAGTTGTATTTGGAGAAGTGAAAGATGGCTTGTGTGTGTGTTTTTCAATTAATGTACAAGCTTGAATCTTTCACTCCATCTCTTATGCTATTTATACAAGTATGGTTTTAACTCTATCCTAGAGGACAAACTAACAGGTTATAGAAGACAAAATACTGATGTATTTTGTCTATGTTTACATTGACTATTTAGAGTAAGTGACAACGCTACTTTCTTCTAGTCAGTGATGACACTGAGCCTGGTAGTTAGTGATTCAGGGAAAGTTTGACTTTAGTTGATAAGGACTTCGTCTTATCTGTTTCAAACTTATCCCGCCTTGTCCCGCTCATTCTTCAGTCTTCTTAGCCTTCAGTCTTCATAATCAGTTTGTCTTCAGTGGTAGTAGTTGGTGAGGAGTTTTGGGATTCAGTGAGTTATTGTCATCACTCACTGAATCCACTATCTTCTTCTTGACTCAGTCTTCACCCCTTAAGTTCCGCCTTACTGAGTGGAGAGACTTCTTTGTCTCTTACTGAGTATCCCGAAGACAGCTCACTGAGTGGCTATGCGCTCAGTGACTTGTTAGTGTTTAAGGGACTAAACACTTAGGGTATTTTCTATTAAAATCCTAGACTTAAGGGGTTTGGGTATTCACTGAACACAACAGTCCCCCCCTATTTGGATATACAAATAGCCTAAGTGTTTGATCTGTGCAAATGAGTAAATTGCTTCTTCTTACACTGAATGTACTAATGAAAATAATAAGGAACACTGAATATTTTAACAAAACATACAGCTTTATTTGATCAGATTACATAGTTCCTATCACTAGTACAAAAGATAAATGATATGATGATGTCAATCAAGATGGATTCCCAGTGCTTCAAGCTTTGGCTTTTTGGCGAGGAGTGTTGCTTTGTCAGGGTGCTCTCTTATCTTGGCATTCAGGTCAATGCAGAACCTGATGTTTTCAGGAGTTTGGATTTGAGAGGCCACTGGTAGGTAGCTTGCCATTGTAGCCACCCCTGCCTGATTAATATCACTCCACCTTTGGAATGCTGGGTTCCCATAGATATCAATAACGAAAAGTCCTCTTTCTGGCTTTTCTATAACCAAGCAATTCACAAACTTAACCCCTTCAGGCAGCTCCCTGTTGCAGTCAAAGCCAGGCACCTTGGCTTCAGGTTCCAATTCAACCCTTTTTCTCTTACCTTGGGATGGCTGAGACTGAGATCCTTGAGCTACAGTAAGAGCTGGTTGTATCCCTAGCAGTACTGGTGCATCCCTGAGTCTTTTATAACGCTTACTGAGGGATTTCATCAGTTCCTTGACCACTGCATTTTGCTTCTTCTCGATAATAGGACCAAGCTCATCAAGTTCAGTGATCCCAAAGTCAGTGAACTTCAAGGGATCATGAACCTCAAAATGCCTTTTATCATCCCCCTGTAGACATTCATTGCTAGTGGTTTGGATTTGGGGATGATTTTCACATCAGTGATTTTCTTAGGTAGCCTTCTGCTTGTCATGGTCCAGTTGTAGTGCTTGATCCTTTCTTTCCTGATAGCAGCAACCTTCTTGTTCTTTTCATCTAGCTTCTTTCTCATAGTAGCCATTTCAGCATTCTGAGCATCTTTGAACTGTTGGCCTGCCTGTCCCTTTTCAAGATTTTTATGATCAATCCCAATCTTTTCAGCTTCTTCAGCCACTACTTTAATTAAGGCATCTTTGCTTCTTTGCTCTTCCTCAGCCTGTTTCTTGAGTCTTTCTTCTTTTTCAAGATATGCAGTTAGCTGTTCTGGACTGAGCTTGTACTTTTTGCCTTGTATTTCGTATAGGATTTTTTCAGGCTCAGGTGTGATCATGATTGCTTTTCCTTTATCCTGAGTTGATGAAGAAGAGGATACTAGTGTTGTTGTGATAATTGGAGTTGTTGTTGCTGTAGACATTGTCACTGAGGTTGGTGTTCCTGATGGTGGGATGGATGAGATAGGTGTTGCTGATACAGGTTGAGCTGGCTTCCCTTCAGTGTGAGAAGGAGTCTCTTTAGTTGCTCTCTCCCCCTCAACTGTTGCTGCAACGTCAGTGAGAGCAAGAGTAGTTTGGGATACTGAGGGAGAAGGAGCTGCTTGACCTTTGAAGGCTTGATATATCTCCGAGACCATGGTCTTGATGTCAGATGTATCTTGTTGAAGACTTGTGACCTTTTCAGCAAGATTGGCCAGAGATAATTCCAGTGCGGTTATTCTAGGCCCAAGATTCCAGGCCATAGAAGACGATGATTTAGCCAGATCAGTAACTTTAGCATCCAGGGAACCCAGGGTTAATTGAAGACTGAAGACCCTGAACATTTGCGGTTGAGCATGGTGATCAGTTCAGTGAGACTGGAGGAATTCTTCATGTAGACCTCAGTAGCCTCCAGCACTTTGGAGTTAAGTGATGGGTCTTCTTTAACAGAATCCCTGATTTCATCCAGTTTGGTGTGAGACTCCTGAAAGTACTTGAGAAATTTAACCATGTTTTCATCCAGTCTGTGCAGATGTTGATACATGAGCTCCTTGTGCTCGTCAGTGTTGGCATTGGTAGTGAGCACTTCAGCTTTCAGATCAGCATAACTGGCAGCAGCTTCAACATGCTGATCCCATAGAGTATCAGTAACACCGGAGTATAGCTTCCTTGAAGCTCTTGTAATCCACATAACCAGTTTCCTTTCAGTCAGTGGAAGAATGTTGTCATACTTTTTCAGTTCCTCAGGACAGGAGGAAGAGGAGTCAGAGTCATTGGTATATGTGAAAACATATACCTTTTTCTTTATCAAAACCGGACCAAAAAGACCAAAAACTAACCCCTAAAGCTATAAATATTTGTGTTTTTGTGTTTATGTATGTGCAGGTAACGGATATTGCAAAATGGACAAAAAGAAGACAAATGGACAAAAAAAACGAGCACGAGAATGGAAGGAGCACGAAGTTACGGGTCTAATGATAATTTTATTTGGAGCATCGAGGCAAGAAAAGAGAAATTTTAAGACTAAACGAAGCCCGAACGAAGAATTAATTAATTAGAAGAAAAAAAAAGAATTAGCAGAAAAAAGGAGCTTAAATGAAAATTAAATGCAACATTAAACATTAAAAGACTCTTGGTCTAGTGGGTGGGGTCATGTTTGTCAAGCAAAAGGTCTTGGGTTCAAATCCTACTGATGGCTAAATTGTTGTTATATTTTTTTTGTATCACTCTAATTATCTCTCCAAGCCCAGCTGAGCTCAAGCGCAGCCCAAGTGCATCCGAGGCCCAAACAATTGAAGCCCACACCGAATAAAAATGACAGCCCAACGCTGTCCATTGCAGTCCCATTCTACCCAGCTGCTGCCCAAAGAATCCAAGCCCAGTGATGATTTGATATCAAGAGTATATAAATGAAAATTTGCAACTAAGGAAAGAATTTGGTATGAGGCTCCCACGTGAACTCCAAATAAATCCTATCATGAGCACGTGACGCTTGGATTCTAATTTCACTCGCTGCAGAAAGAAATTGTTCCACCCTCTCATTGAAGGCCACGTGGCACACATATTGCATATACGAGGTATCACCTCGGAAGGATCGCGAAGCTGATAGAGGCAATCATATGGCTATAAATACCACAACACCTCAAGAAGAACAGATATATTTTTTTTTACTTGCAATTTATTTTTCATACACTCTTTTTAGTAGCATTTTATTTTTATGTCTTATTTCAAGTTTTGTAACTTATCTTTTTAGCTTATCTTTATTTACAAAGTGCTTATTTTGTACCAAACTCTTTTAGCTTATTAATGAAAGTTATGTTTATGGTTTACTTAAGTGCTTATTTCTTCTTCTCAGCTCTTTCTTTATTTTCTTTTTCTTTTCTTACCTATTAAGTTATATTAGCTTATTAGCTTATTATAACTTATTTAGGTTTGGCTTTTTGGGTTAGCTTTTTTTATAAGTTTATCCATTAAGCTCTTTTATTTGTTTTTCTTCTATAAAACTTTCTTAAATACTTTTCATAAGTAGTTTTTATTTTACTTATTTTATAAAAAGTTTACATCTTTATAAGTTTTAGCTTATTATGTCTTATTATCTCTTCTCTTCTTCATCCTCTAGCTCGATTCAAACAACAAAAGAGATGCATGAGCTTGTTAAGCTCGGCTTATTTTACAAATAAGTCTTGACACCTCTTAAGTTTGAGAGCAGTTTTCTTTATTTTTAGCTTTTTTATGTAGCTTATTAATTAGATCTATTAGTTTTATCAAGTTTTTCATAAAAAGTTTGCATCTTTTTAAATTTTTATTGAACAATAAGCTATTTATTAGGTTGTTCATGTAGATCTAGTCCTTAAATATACCCGATTCGCGTCTAATCTTCGGATGGGACAACTTAGCTTCGGGTGGACTTAGATCTTATAGTTTTTAGTTATAAAGTTTAAATCTTTTCAATTTTTAGATCACTTTTAGCTTATTTACATTTAGTAGTAGTGCTTATTATTGCTTATTATTGATTAACCCTTGTTAAAGTTTGTATCTTTTTGTGTTTATCATCATCTCTACCGCTAAGGCCGGAGCTTAAGGGTCTTTAAGCATTTTTAATATATAAAGTTTGAAGCTTTAGTAATTTTTAAGCTTGTTAGTGAATAAAGTTTTAAACTTTACTTACTAATTAGTGGATAAGATTAATAAAGTTGTAAACTTTTGTGTTAATTTGTGCTTATTTGATCGGGTGGTTTTATTCCTCTCGTTTCATCATCCGGGTTCTACTTTCTTTACTTTTTGAATCTTTAGTAGTTATAAATTTTAGTATAATAGTTATGTTTATTTTTATTGAATTAATTGCTATGTGTTGTTTTGCTATGCTTAGTGAGTAGACTTTTTATGTACTTGTTGAGTAGATTATATCGTGAATTAAGTGTGGTTTTATAAAAGTTAGAAAATATATTGGTTAGTAATTTTAAGTTACTTAGATTGAAATTTTGGTTGTTTAAGCGGGCAAAAGCCGTGAAAATAATTGGGTTTTAATCTAGATATTGATATCTCTTTATGAAAAATTATTGTGACAAAATAATTATTTGTAAAAGATATTAATTCATCAATAAAGGACTTAATTGAAATAATAAACCACACTTAAGGATCTTGATAATTTGCTTAACAAGTATATCGTTTAATCATATATTTCTTATTCGCTTTCTTAGCATAATTAAGTACGTATTTTTAGTTGTTATCTTTTATCGTTAACTTTAGTTTATTTATTTAATTGCTACTAGTTTTATTATTGTTTTTGCTTTAACTATTATCATTTTAATCTAAAACCTACAAACTTTAAACATTTTTAGTTAAATTTGCATAATTGCTTATTTGTGTTTAGCTTTCTTGTTTTACATGCTTAATTGTTTATTTCTTATTAAGTTCCAAAACCCAAAATATTTTTATCCTATTCAAATCGCTCGACCTTTAAACAACGAATCGATTTTCCATTACACCCTCGTTGGGAGAACGACCCGGGAGTTCCATACTTCCGGTAAATCTTATGTACTACGAAAACGAACTATCAAAATGGCGCCGCTGCCGGGGAGGTGTGTTAGCGATTTTTCGTTTCGGAGTTTGAAGTTTGGTGTTTGAAGACCCTCCTTCGTGGAGTTCCCTCGCTTTTGTAAATACTTTTCATAAAATTATAAAAATACAAAAATAAAATAATCATAAACACTTTTCCTAAAGTGTTTAAAAAAAACCCAAAAAGATTTTCCTTTTCATAATTTGTTTTCCTTTTATGTTTGCTTTTATTAAAAACCCAAAAATATTCTTCTTTACCCTCTGAACCGTCAATTCTTTATCTCTTTACCCTCTTATTCGTATAATTCTTCTCGATGTCTTCGTCTTACCATTATGGTTGTCAATGGTGTGGGGGACCTCAAAATGGTGGGAATTGTCCCGGTTGTAGCATTGTGAATACGGGAAACGAGTTTGTCTACGACCAACATCCCTACAATGAAACAACCGATTTCCTTAACCCATCCCCATACCATGAGACAGAGTCATACTCGTGTGAGTACTGTGGAGGTCCTCACCAAGGTTTTCAATGTCAAGCCCAATTTAACAATACAACCTTTGGTTATGAACCTTATCCATATACTTCACCAAACCTGTCACAACAATCATCTTTGTTGTGAGTATTGTTGAGGTCCGCACTTTAATTCCGATTGTCAAATGCAGAATCCAATTGTTTACGAGCAAGTTCCTTATGACTATTCTTATGACCCACCTCCACAATACCAAGAGATTCAACCACAACATCCGCAAATTCCTCAAGATAGTTTCCAAAGATGTATTAATATACTCGAAGAATTTATGGATAAACATGGTATCGAAAAAGATCCTCATCAGAAAACGTATGGTGAATTACTTGCCGAAGATCGAGCATCTCGCAACGAAAGATCTATGTTAGAATTACTCGAAGAAGAAAAACGAGCAGCTCAGATTGAAAAGTGTCTTGAAGAAATACGAATTGAGGAGCAAGCACTTGAAAGACGTGCCCGATGGCTCGAGACTTACATTGACGATGATGATGAGGATTCCATCCAAATGAAAGAATATTATGCGAGTTTGTCGGCTGAAACCCCTCCCGTTTCTGAGCCTTTCATTTCCGACTCTTCCCCTTCACTCACACCGGTTGAGAGAAGTGACGTCGTTTTGGAAGAGGTCGATGATTCTATGTCTTCGATAATTGTTAAACCCGTTGACTCTCTCATAATGGGGGACGAGCCTCTTAGTACTATTCCGGAAACGGAATCGTCTAATGTTGAGATCCTTGTCCCAATCCCAAGTGAGTCCGAGGTTGTTCTTAATGATATTTGTGATGAGCCTTCTCTTGATATTTCGAATGATCATGATGAGATGTTCTCCGATTCTGATAATGATTCTTATGGAGACATTGATTTTCTCGACGATTTACCTTCTGATCCCATCGACATAGAAGAAGTAAATGATTTTGAGCCAGAAGATGAAGAGATTGAGCCCGGTGATATAGAGATCGAGGATGAAGCATTACGTGAAAAATTGTTAAATGTCCATCTTCTCATTTCTAAGATTGAAGCCCTAAACGACAATTCAAGTTCGCCTCCTATCTCCGTTAAAGATAGTGATTTCTCTCCCGAGCTTGAAACTTTTCAATTTGATGAAGAGATTAGTGGCAATCCCACTACTATAGATGTTTATCCTCCGATTCTTGAGCGATTCTACTTTGATGTTGATGATATGAGCAAGGTTTTGAACGAAATTTCCGATACTCCGATGAGTGACCCGATCATTGAGGATGCTATTGATGACTTGATACCACCGGGTATTGAGGATGCCATGAATGATCTCGAGGGGGATACGTTGTTACTTGCTGATGATTCTCCTTCCTCTGATGAGTCGACCATCACTTATCCCGTTGAGCCCTTATGTGAAGACAAAAATTTTAAACCCGGGATATTCATTGATGACTTTCATGTTATAACCGTCATTCGAGATAAGGATCCTCCGATGGATGCCTTCGTTGTTGAGCCTACACCTCTTATCCATTACCATGAGCTCCCATCTTCTTTGGAGTTTTCTCATTGTGATCCGTCATCCCTTCGTCCACCCGCAAAACCGCCGGATGATGGATCATTCTTTCTTGATATACCTTATGTGAGTTTGGGAGGAGTTATCCCTTATGTGCTTGAGCCCGACATTTTCTTCCCTTCCCAACCCACCCATTCTCTTTCCCTCCGGAGTGAGGATACCATCTTTGATCCGGGTATCCTTACCGCTTACTTTCCCTAAGGACAACTGAATTCGGGGATCGAGTCAAGCTAGCGACTCGGTGATCAAAAACAGTAGCGCTTCGTGGGAGGCACCCCATGCTTATCTCTATCTTCTTTCTATTTTCTTTCTAATAAGTGACGTGAAGGGGTTAGCCTCTTCGATTTCTCGTGTTTGGATGTTTGTGATGTTGTGTGTAGGATGTTCCTGATATGAAGACTCTCGTGCTCGAAGTTTGTCATTTTCTCCACTTGAGTTTCATGATCGATGCCGATGGAAATCCGATATCCAAAATCTTTATCGATTATCGTTTATCTATTAGCATAACTAACCAATGGCTCTAGATTTGCGTTAAGAACCCTTACCTTTAAACATTGAGGACAATGTTTGATTTTAGTCTGCGGTGGGTAATCTTTCGATTAGATTTTTGCCTAGCACTTTGCCGTGTACTCGTGCAACCCCGTTTTTCCTTAGAAATTGAAAAAAAATTGTGCAAAAATTGTGAAAATTTTAAAAATTTTGAAGCTTTTGTTAAGTCTTTTTGATTGAAAAGTTTGCTAGTCTCTTAGACAAGAAGCTATAAAATGCGAATTCTAGCTCACAAGGCCAAGAATTTGCAAGTCTCCCTAAGTGATTTTAAATATGCGAAGCTTAAACAAGAATTTGCTAGTTTCTAATAAGTGACTTTAAAAATGCGAGACTTGAGATTATTTGATGAAGCATTTGCTAAGTTAATATATGTTTTGACATCTTGTTGACTTTCCGCTGGTGAGAGTAGGAATGGAATTCTGACTTGACCGGGCGTGTTGAGCCTTAGCTTGTTCCCTTAACCATAGATAATTTAATTATCGGCTAAGCATCCGCGGATCTCATTATTTGGGATTTTAAATTTGCGGAGATCGAGGAATGATAGAGTTACTTATGAGTTTAGATGCTAAGCGTGGAGTAGTTGGTTCTCTTTAGAGCCCATCGAAGGTACTTATGGCTTTTTGTTCCCACAAAATTGTTTCACCCCATATATGTGATTAAATAATTAGAGATGTTGAGTTTATGGCGATAGTTAGTTCTTTATCTTCTTTAGAAAATCCTTGCCCATGAGGGTTGGGTACACATCAAGGTACTGTCAGTGTTGCGGTGTAATAGACAACTGATTCCTGATAGTTTGCTGCTATTGTTTCTATTGTTATAAAAGCCGTAGGATTCGGAGTTTGGCACAAAAATTAACATGAAATAAAGCCCAAATGTATTAAAGTTGAAAAAATCCAAAGCCATAAAAGTTGTCATAGACTTCTAAAAAGGCAGAGGAAAATCGAAAGTCGTAATAAGACTTCTGATTAAACGGTAATCCCGTTGAGTTAGTGGTTGAAAAGACCAAGGGCCTAAGTTGCAAAAATGCAAACGTCTTTGAAATAAGTGTTAAGAAAAACTTTGAATCCGGGAGATGTCTAAATAAAGCCTCTGTCTCTGGACTCGTAGATGAGTTGTCTCGGTCGCCATAAAAGGATATTCTCCCTAAATCGTGTTAAATTAGGACCTTGATGTGGACCTCATTCTTGTGTGCAACGGTTTTCGAGGGAAGATGGATAACTAATTATCGACTTAGCTTCATATCTTTATTGGAATAAAACCTATCGAAACGAGAAACTTGAAGAAATTCAGTTCTCACAAAAATAAAATAAATAGAGGAAAATAGGAAAATGGGAGCAAACGGTAATTACACAAGTAACTTCCATGGGTAGTGTTAGCATCTAGAATCATATTTAACAATGATTTCGATTTTACGCTTAGTTTGGGGACTTGTGAAAAATCAGGGACGATGTATTCTATCCGTATGGTCACTTCACGCTGTGTTGTGTTTCCTACTTAGTGATCCTAACGTGTCGTTTGAAAAATGTTGGAGTTATTGATCGACATGAAAGTTCAACAAACCGTCACTCATAATTGGAATGTGCTTAACCGTAATATCTATATGTGAATTAAAAGGTAAACGGGGCGTTTTTAGAAATAAGGGTTTCTTAATCTCTTTTGAGGAATCTTTGCTACTTTTCATAGGTTTAGTAGAAAGAGATTGAAATCTTTGTTTTTAGAAGCGTGAGTTGATTACATTGCGTGAGGACACGGGGTATTTTGGTATAGGTGAAAACATATACCTTTTTCTTTATCAAAACCGGACCAAAAAGACCAAAAACTAACCCCTAAAGCTATAAATATTTGTGTTTATGTATGTGCAGGTAACGGATATTGCAAAATGGACAAAAAGAAGACAAATGGACAAAAAAAACGAGCACGAGAATGGAAGGAGCACGAAGTTACGGGTCTAATGATAATTTTATTTGGAGCATCGAGGCAAGAAAAGAAAAATTTTAAGACTAAACGAAGCCCGAACGAAGAATTAATTAATTAGAAGAAAAAAAAAAAAGAATTAGCAGAAAAAGGAGGATAAATGGAAATTAAATGCAACATTTAATATAAAAGACTCTTGGTCTAGTGGGTGGGGTCATGTTTGTCAAGCAAAAGGTCTTGGGTTCAAATCCTACTGATGGCTAAATTGTTGTTATATTTTTTTTGTATCACTCTAATTATCTCTCCAAGCCCAGCTGAGCTCAAGCGCAGCCCAAGTGCATCCGAGGCCCAAACAATTGAAGCCCACAGCGAATAAAAATGACAGCCCAGTGTCCATTGCAGATCCCATTCTACCCAGCTGCTGCCCAAAGAATCCAAGCCCAGTGATGATTTGATATCAAGAGTATATAAATGAAAATTTGCAACTAAGGAAAGAATTTGGTATGAGGCTCCCACGTGAACTCCAAATAAATCCTATCATGAGCACGCGGACGCTTGGATTCTAATTTCACTCGCTGCAGAAAGAAATTGTTCCACCCTCTCATTGAAGGCCACGTGGCACACATATTGCATATACGAGGTATCACCTCGGAAGGATCGCGAAGCTGATAGAGGCAATCATATGGCTATAAATACCACAACACCTCAAGAAGAACAGATATATTTTTTTTTACTTGCAATTTATTTTTCATACACTCTTTTTAGTAGCATTTTATTTTTATGTCTTATTTCAAGTTTTGTAACTTATCTTTTTAGCTTATCTTTATTTACAAAGTGCTTATTTTGTACCAAACTCTTTTAGCTTATTAATGAAAGTTATGTTTATGGTTTACTTAAGTGCTTATTTCTTCTTCTCATCTCTTTCTTTATTTTCTTTTTCTTTTCTTACCTATTAAGTTATATTAGCTTATTATAACTTATTTAGGTTTTGCTTTTTGGGTTAGCTTTTTTTATAAGTTTATCCATTAAGCTCTTTTATTTGTTTTTCTTCTATAAAACTTTCTTAAATACTTTTCATAAGTAGTTTTTATTTTACTTATTTTATAAAAAGTTTACATCTTTATAAGTTTTAGCTTATTATGTCTTATTATCTCTTCTCTTCTTCATCCTCTAGCTCGATTCAAACAACAAAAGAGATGCATGAGCTTGTTAAGCTCGGCTTATTTTACAAATAAGTCTTGACACCTCTTAAGTTCGAGAGCACTTTTCTTTATTTTTAGCTTTTTTATGTAGCTTATTAATTAGATCTATTAGTTTTATCAAGTTTTTCATAAAAGGTTTGCATCTTTTTTAATTTTTATTGAACAATAAGCTATTTATTAGCTTGTTCATGTAGATCTAGTCCTTAAATATACCCGATTCAAGCGTCTAATCTTCGGATGGGACAACTTAGCTTCGGGTGGACTTAGATCTTATAGTTTTTAGTTATAAAGTTTAAATCTTTTCAATTTTTAGATCACTTTTAGCTTATTTACATTTAGTGGTAGTGCTTATTATTGCTTATTATTGATTAACCCTTGTTAAAGTTTGTATCTTTTAGTGTTTATCATCATCTCTACCGCTAAGGCCGGAGCTTAAGGGTCTTTAAGCATTTTTAATATATAAAGTTTGAAGCTTTAGTAATTTTTAAGCTTGTTAGTGAATAAAGTTTTAAACTTTACTTACTAATTAGTGAATAAGATTAATAAAGTTGTAAACTTTTGTGTTAATTTGTGCTTATTTGATCGGGTGGTTTTATTCCTCTCGTTTCATCATCCGGGTTCTACTTTCTTTACTTTTTGAATCTTTAGTAGTTATTAATTTTAGTATAATAGTTATGTTTATTTTTATTGAATTAATTGCTATGTGTTGTTTTGCTATGCTTAGTGAGTAGAACTTTTATGTACTTGTTGAGTAGATTATATCGTGAATTAAGTGTGGTTTTATAAAAGTTAGAAAATATATTGGTTAGTAATTTTAAGTTACTTAGATTGAAATTTTGGTTGTTTAAGCGGGCAAAAGCCGTGAAAATAATTGGGTTTTAATCTAGATATTGATATCTCTTTATGAAAAATTATTGTGACAAAATAATTATTTGTAAAAGATATTAATTCATCAATAAAGGACTTAATTGAAATAATAAACCACACTTAAGGATCTTGATAATTTGCTTAACAAGTATATCGTTTAATCATATATTTCTTATTCGCTTTCTTAGCATAATTAAGTACGTATTTTTAGTTGTTATCTTTTATCGTTAACTTTAGTTTATTTATTTAATTGCTACTAGTTTTATTATTGTTTTTGCTTTAACTATTATCATTTTAATCTAAAACCTACAAACTTTAAACATTTTTAGTTAAATTTGCATAATTGCTTATTTGTGTTTAGCTTTCTTGTTTTACATGCTTAATTGTTTATTTCTTATTAAGTTCCAAAACCCAAAATATTTTTATCCTATTCAAATCGCTCGACCTTTAAACAACGAATCGATTTTCCATTACACCCTCGTTGGGAGAACGACCCGGGAGTTCCATACTTCCGGTAAATCTTATGTACTACGAAAACGAACTATCAAAATGGCGCCGCTGCCGGGGAGGTGTGTTAGCGATTTTTCGTTTCGGAGTTTGAAGTTTGGTGTTTGAAGACCCTCCTTCGTGGAGTTCCCTCGCTTTTGTAAATACTTTTCATAAAATTATAAAAATACAAAAATAAAATAATCATAAACACTTTTCCTAAAGTGTTTAAAAAAAAAACCCCAAAAAGATTTTCCTTTTCATAATTTGTTTTCCTTTTATGTTTGCTTTTATTAAAATATTCTTCTTTACCCTCTGAACCGTCAATTCTTTATCTCTTTACCCTCTTATTCGTATAATTCTTCTCGATGTCTTCGTCTTACCATTATGGTTGTCAATGGTGTGGGGGACCTCAAAATGGTGGGAATTGTCCCGGTTGTAGCATTGTGAATACGGGAAACGAGTTTGTCTACGACCAACATCCCTACAATGAAACAACCGATTTCCTTAACCCATCCCCATACCATGAGACGGAGTCATACTCGTGTGAGTACTGTGGAGGTCCTCACCAAGGTTTTCAATGTCAAGCCCAATTTAACAATACAACCTTTGGTTATGAACCTTATCCATATACTTCACCAAACCTGTCACAACAATCATACTGTTGTGAGTATTGTGGAGGTCCGCACTTTAATTCCGATTGTCAAATGCAGAATCCAATTGTTTACGAGCAAGTTCCTTATGACTATTCTTATGACCCACCTCCACAATACCAAGAGATTCAACCACAACATCCGCAAATTCCTCAAGATAGTTTCCAAAGATGTATTAATATACTCGAAGAATTTATGGATAAACATGGTATCGAAAAAGATCCTCATCAGAAAACGTATGGTGAATTACTTGCCGAAGATCGAGCATCTCGCAACAAAAGATCTATGTTAGAATTACTCGAAGAAGAAAAACGAGCAGCTCAGATTGAAAAGTGTCTTGAAGAAATACGAATTGAGGAGCAAGCACTTGAAAGACGTGCCCGATGGCTCGAGACTTACATTGACGATGATGATGAGGATTCCATCCAAATGAAAGAATATTATGCGAGTTTGTCGGCTGAAACCCCTCCCGTTTCTGAGCCTTTCATTTCGACTCTTCCCTTCACTCACACCGGTTGAGAGAAGTGACGTCATTTTGGAAGAGGTCGATGATTCTATGTCTTCGATAATTGTTAAACCCGTTGACTCTCTCATAATGGGGGACGAGCCTCTTAGTACTATTCCGGAAACGGAATCGTCTAATGTTGAGATCCTTGTCCCAATCCCAAGAGAGTCCGAGGTTGTTCTTAATGATATTTGTGATGAGCCTTCTCTTGATATTTTGAATGATCATGATGAGATGTTCTCCGATTCTGATAATGATTCTTATGGAGACATTGATTTTCTCGACGATTTACCTTCTGATCCCATCGACATAGAAGAAGTAAATGATTTTGAGCCAGAAGATGAAGAGATTGAGCCCGGTGATATAGAGATCGAGGATGAAGCATTACGTGAAAAATTGTTAAATGTCCATCTTCTCATTTCTAAGATTGAAGCCCTAAACGACAATTCAAGTTCGCCTCCTATCTCCGTTAAAGATAGTGATTTCTCTCCCGAGCTTGAAACTTTTCAATTTGATGAAGAGATTAGTGGCAATCCCACTACTATAGATGTTTATCCTCCGATTCTTGAGCGATTCTACTTTGATGTTGATGATATGAGCAAGGTTTTGAACGAAATTTCCGATACTCCGATGAGTGACCCGATCATTGAGGATGCTATTGATGACTTGATACCACCGGGTATTGAGGATGCCATGAATGATCTCGAGGGGGATACGTTGTTACTTGCTGATGATTCTCCTTCCTCTGATGAGTCGACCATCACTTATCCCGTTGAGCCCTTATGTGAAGACAAAAATTTTAAACCCGGGATATTCATTGATGACTTTCATGTTATAACCGTCATTCGAGATAAGGATCCTCCGATGGATGCCTTCGTTGTTGAGCCTACACCTCTTATCCATTACCATGAGCTCCCATCTTCTTTGGAGTATTCTCATTGTGATCCGTCATCCCTTCGTCCACCCGCAAAATCGCCGGATAATGGATCATTCTTTCTTGATATACCTTATGTGAGTTTGGGAGGAGTTATCCCTTATGTGCTTGAGCCCGACATTTTCTTCCCTTCCCAACCCACCCATTCTCTTTCCCTCCGGAGTGAGGATACCATCTTTGATCCGGGTATCCTTACCGCTTACTTTCCCTAAGGACAACTGAATTCGGGGATCGAGTCAAGCTAGCGACTTGGTGATCAAAAACAGTAGCGCTTCGTGGGAGGCACCCCATGCTTATCTCTATCTTCTTTCTATTTTCTTTCTAATAAGTGACGTGAAGGGGTTAGCCTCTTCGATTTCTCGTGTTTGGATGTTTGTGATGTTGTGTGTAGGATGTTCCTGATATGAAGACTCTCGTGCTCGAAGTTTGTCATTTTCTCCACTTGAGTTTCATGATCGATGCCGATGGAAATCCGATATCCAAAATCTTTATCGATTATCGTTTATCTATTAGCATAACTAACCAATGGCTCTAGATTTGCGTTAAGAACCCTTACCTTTAAACATTGAGGACAATGTTTGATTTTAGTCTGCGGTGGGTAATCTTTCGATTAGATTTTTGCCTAGCACTTTGCCGTGTACTCGTGCAACCCCGTTTTTCCTTAGAAATTGAAAAAAAATTGTGCAAAAATTGTGAAAATTTTAAAAATTTTGAAGCTTTTGTTAAGTCTTTTTGATTGAAAAGTTTGCTAGTCTCTTAGACAAGAAGCTATAAAATGCGAATTCTAGCTCACAAGGCCAAGAATTTGCAAGTCTCCCTAAGTGATTTTAAATATGCGAAGCTTAAACAAGAATTTGATAGTTTCTAATAAGTGACTTTAAAAATGCGAGACTTGAGATTATTTGATGAAGCATTTGCTAAGTTAATATATGTTTTGACATCTTGTTGACTTTCCGCTGGTGAGAGTAGGAATAGAATTCTGACTTGACCGGGCGTGTTGAGCCCTAGCTTGTTCCCTTAACCATAGATAATTTAATTATCGGCTAAGCATCCGCGGATCTCATTATTTGGGATTTTAAATTTGCGGAGATCGAGGAATGATAGAGTTACTTATGAGTTTAGATGCTAAGCGTGGAGTAGTTGGTTCTCTTTAGAGCCCATCGAAGGTACTTATGGCTTTTTGTTCCCACAAAATTGTTTCACCCCATATATGTGATTAAATAATTAGAGATGTTGAGTTTATGGCGATAGTTAGTTCTTTATCTTCTTTAGAAAATCCTTGCCCATGAGGGTTGGGTACACATCAAGGTACTGTCAGGTGTTGTGATTGTAATAGACAACTGATTCCTGATAGTTTCTTTGCTATTGTTTCTATTGTTTTAAAAGCCGTAGGATTCGGAGTTTGGCACAAAAATTAACATGAAATAAAGCCCAAATGTATTAAAGTTGAAAAATCCAAAGCCATAAAAGTTGTCATAGACTTCTAAAAAGGCAGAGGAATTCTGATTAAACGGTAATCCCGTTGAGTTAGTGGTTGAAAAGACCAAGGGCCTAAGTTGCAAAAATGCAAACGTCTCTGAAATAAGTGTTAAACCAAACTTTGAATCCGGGAGATGTCTAAATAAAGCCTCTGTCTCTGGACTCGTAGATGAGTTGTCTCGGTCGCCATAAAAAGGATATTCTCCCTAAATCGTGTGAAATTAGGACCTTGATGTGGACCTCATTCTTGTGTGCAACGGTTTTCGAGGGAAGATGGATAACTAATTATCGACTTAGCTTCATATCTTTATCGGAATAAAACCTATCGAAACGAGAAACTTGAAGAAATTCAGTTCTCACAAAAATAAAATAAATAGAGGAAAATAGGAAAATGGGAGCAAACGGTAATTACACAAGTAACTTCCATGGGTAGTGTTAGCATCTAGAATCATATTTAACAATGATTTCGATTTTACGCTTAGTTTGGGGACTTGTGAAAAATCAGGGACGATGTATTCTATCCGTATGGTCACTTCACGCTGTGTTGTGTTTCCTACTTAGTGATCCTAACGTGTCGTTTGAAAAATGTTGGAGTTATTGATCGACATGAAAGTTCAACAAACCGTCACTCATAATTGGAATGTGCTTAACCGTAATATCTATATGTGAATTAAAAGGTAAACGGGGCGTTTTTAGAAATAAGGGTTTCTTAATCTCTTTTGAGGAATCTTTGCTACTTTTCATAGGTTTAGTAGAAAGAGATTGAAATCTTTGTTTTTAGAAGCGTGAGTTGATTACATTGCGTGAGGACACGGAAATCTTCTCGTCTGGGGTATTTTGGTATATGTGAAAACATATACCTTTTTCTTTATCAAAACCGGACAAAAAAAGACCAAAAACTAACCCCTAAAGCTATAAATATTTGTGTTTATGTATGTGCAGGTAACGGATATTGCAAAATGGACAAAAAGAAGACAAATGGACAAAAAAAACGAGCACGAGAATGGAAGGAGCACGAAGTTACGGGTCTAATGATAATTTTATTTGGAGCATCGAGGCAAGAAAAGAGAAATTTTAAGACTAAACGAAGCCCGAACGAAGAATTAATTAATTAGAAGAAAAAAAAAAGAATTAGCAGAAAAAAGGAGCTTAAATGAAAATTAAATGCAACATTAAACATAAAAAGACTCTTGGTCTAGTGGGTGGGGTCATGTTTGTCAAGCAAAAGGTCTTGGGTTCAAATCCTACTGATGGCTAAATTGTTGTTATATTTTTTTTGTATCACTCTAATTATCTCTCCAAGCCCAGCTGAGCTCAAGCGCAGCCCAAGTGCATCCGAGGCCCAAACAATTGAAGCCCACAGCGAATAAAAATGACAGCCCAGCGCTGTCCATTGCAGTCCCATTCTACCCAGCTGCTGCCCAAAGAATCCAAGCCCAGTGATGATTTGATATCAAGAGTATATAAATGAAAATTTGCAACTAAGGAAAGAATTTGGTATGAGGCTCCCACGTGAACTCCAAATAAATCCTATCATGAGCACGTGACGCTTGGATTCTAATTTCACTCGCTGCAGAAAGAAATTGTTCCACCCTCTCATTGAAGGCCACGTGGCACACATATTGCATATACGAGGTATCACCTCGGAAGGATCGCGGCGATAGAGGCAATCATATGGCTATAAATACCACAACACCTCAAGAAGAACAGATATATTTTTTTTTACTTGCAATTTATTTTTCATACACTCTTTTTAGTAGCATTTTATTTTTATGTCTTATTTCAAGTTTTGTAACTTATCTTTTTAGCTTATCTTTATTTACAAAGTGCTTATTTTGTACCAAACTCTTTTAGCTTATTAATGAAAGTTATGTTTATGGTTTACTTAAGTGCTTATTTCTTCTTCTCATCTCTTTCTTTATTTTCTTTTTCTTTTCTTACCTATTAAGTTATATTAGCTTATTATAACTTATTTAGGTTTTGCTTTTTGGGTTAGCTTTTTTTATAAGTTTATCCATTAAGCTCTTTTATTTGTTTTTCTTCTATAAAACTTTCTTAAATACTTTTCATAAGTAGTTTTTATTTTACTTATTTTATAAAAAGTTTACATCTTTATAAGTTTTAGCTTATTATGTCTTATTATCTCTTCTCTTCTTCATCCTCTAGCTCGATTCAAACAACAAAAGAGATGCATGAGCTTGTTAAGCTCGGCTTATTTTACAAATAAGTCTTGACACCTCTTAAGTTCGAGAGCACTTTTCTTTATTTTTAGCTTTTTTATGTAGCTTATTAATTAGATCTATTAGTTTTATCAAGTTTTTCATAAAAAGTTTGCATCTTTTTAAATTTTTATTGAACAATAAGCTATTTATTAGCTTGTTCATGTAGATCTAGTCCTTAAATATACCCGATTCGCGTCTAATCTTCGGATGGGACAACTTAGCTTCGGGTGGACTTAGATCTTATAGTTTTTAGTTATAAAGTTTAAATCTTTTCAATTTTTAGATCACTTTTAGCTTATTTACATTTAGTGGTAGTGCTTATTATTGCTTATTATTGATTAACCCTTGTTAAAGTTTGTATCTTTTTGTGTTTATCATCATCTCTACCGCTAAGGCCGGAGCTTAAGGGTCTTTAAGCATTTTTAATATATAAAGTTTGAAGCTTTAGTAATTTTTAAGCTTGTTAGTGAATAAAGTTTTAAACTTTACTTACTAATTAGTGGATAAGATTAATAAAGTTGTAAACTTTTGTGTTAATTTGTGCTTATTTGATCGGGTGGTTTTATTCCTCTCGTTTCATCATCCGGGTTCTACTTTCTTTACTTTTTGAATCTTTAGTAGTTATAAATTTTAGTATAATAGTTATGTTTATTTTTATTGAATTAATTGCTATGTGTTGTTTTGCTATGCTTAGTGAGTAGACTTTTTATGTACTTGTTGAGTAGATTATATCGTGAATTAAGTGTGGTTTTATAAAAGTTAGAAAATATATTGGTTAGTAATTTTAAGTTACTTAGATTGAAATTTTGGTTGTTTAAGCGGGCAAAAGCCGTGAAAATAATTGGGTTTTAATCTAGATATTGATATCTCTTTATGAAAAATTATCGTGACAAAATAATTATTTGTAAAAGATATTAATTCATCAATAAAGGACTTAATTGAAATAATAAACCACACTTAAGGATCTTGATAATTTGCTTAACAAGTATATCGTTTAATCATATATTTCTTATTCGCTTTCTTAGCATAATTAAGTACGTATTTTTAGTTGTTATCTTTTATCGTTAACTTTAGTTTATTTATTTAATTGCTACTAGTTTTATTATTGTTTTTGCTTTAACTATTATCATTTTAATCTAAAACCTACAAACTTTAAACATTTTTAGTTAAATTTGCATAATTGCTTATTTGTGTTTAGTTTTTTTGTTTTACATGCTTAATTGTTTATTTCTTATTAAGTTCCAAAACCCAAAATATTTTTATCCTATTCAAATCGCTCGACCTTTAAACAACGAATCGATTTTCCATTACACCCTCGTTGGGAGAACGACCCGGGAGTTCCATACTTCGGTAAATCTTATGTACTACGAAAACGAACTATCAGTCATTATCATCAGGCTGAACAGGTGACTCTTCAGTCTGTTGTGGATCAGGCTGATGCTCTTGTTCCTGTGATTGAACATCAGCGTCCATTTCTTCTCTAGCTGAAAGTATTTCATCTTCACTATCAGCAAGCTCTTCATCAGAGAACAGTATGTCATTTACCTCAGCAACAGGTCGATAAACCGATGGGGTGATGGGTTCCATATCAGCGGGTGGTTTTTGTCCCTCTGAGTCTTTGTCCCCCTATTCTCCTTCAAGCACTGGTGGGTGATTCCCAGTGCCATCCTTAGAAGCAGTGGCAGTGACATCCTTATTAGTGGGTTGTTTATTTCCCCTTGAGTCTTTGGGATTGATAGTTGTGCCCTCAGAAAAAAGCTGTATTTTGCGAGTGTCCTCACCGAGCTGAGTGGAAGGCGCTCCCCTACCAGCGGGTTGTATGTTTCCCTCTGGATCTTGGGGAGTAGTCTGTGGGACCCAAGGAACTAACTGTGATGTATTAGTGTCCTTCGATGTCACCAACGTGGTTGTTGCTTGGTCGCCCTTGGGTGTCTTATCAGTCTGGGCTTTTATGCCTTTTAGGCTGTGCTCCAGAAGTCTCAGGGCCCTGAGACTTGGGTTTAGTCTTAGTCCCAGTCTGATACTTCCCCTTTCTCTTTTTAGGAGCAGGGTTTGGAGACACAGAATCCTCCTGGTTATTTACAGCAACCATATCCGCCGTCAATTCGATATCAGTGACCAGGGATGGGTTCTTTTGAAAATTTGATGCACTCAGGTGGTTGGTAAAAGCACCGTGTTCAAAATCCTGAGTGTAGTTGCAACCCAGTAACACTTGCAAAGCACAAGAAACAAATCTAGGGTATGAAACGTATTTCACCCTAGTTTTGTTCTGTAGCTTGGTTATGAGATCACTATAAATGATCTCCCCCATGTCGACATTAGTACCAGTCATCAAGCAGTAGGCCATCATCAACTGAATAGAATTAATCTATTCAGTGGATGAGTGTTTCCCGCTGCGAACCTGAATCACAAATGTGAACAGGATTCTCCAAGCCATGGGAAAATAGTTCTTGGTGACTGGTGTTTTGTCTAAAAATTTTGGATCAAGAGCAATTTTTTCTAACTCAGCCTTTACAATGGCTGGTTCAGGGAGAGGAACATATTTTCCTTTGTTGTAGTCAAGCCCTGTTGATGAGCAAAAAGTTTTGAAGTCCAAGGTGACAATTTGTTGCCCATTTAAAATAGAGAACCTGATGAGAAACTCCCTGAGGGGTCTTGGTATGTTCTCATCAGTGGAGGGTGTCGGGTCATTGGCCACTGCAGTGCCCCAAACTCCCCTGAGGAAGTTGTGGTACAATATGGATGGGGACTGAATAAAGGCCTGTTTTAGTGGGCAGTTTAGCAAAAATTTCATGATTTCCTTATAGGCTAGGACATCATGAGGGTATTCAAAGTTTCCTATAGCATTGTTTGTTTTGAATTCAACGTTTTCAAGACCGCCTACCCACTGAGGTGCAAACTGAAGACTTTGTGTTCTTGCCATTTCCATTCAGAAAAAAAGTTTTAGGGTTTTGGATAATTATTTTTTTGACAAGAACAATCAAATAAGTAAAATTATTTTGAGTTTGTTGATGAAAAAACCTTTTGTAAATTGATTACAGAGAAGATTCTTTGTTTAAAATTTGGTTGATGATTTAAAGAACACACAAAGTTTTTTGGGTTTGAGAAAAGATTTTGACAGAGTTTTGATGTAGAAAACAATTTGTGTGTGTTTTGATGTTTTTTTGAGAATGGTATTTATAGAGTGGTGAGAAGGGTAGATTTTGTATATGTGAGGATTTGTAAAGTCGGTTTTGAAAACGTTGTATTTACCTCATTTAATGCGACCACTCCACTACCCGCAGTTTTTCTCACGTTGTATTTGTTGTGAGAGGAGGCATTAAATGCCAAGTGGGATGAGGTAAGGTTTGAGGGACCCTTGACATGAGTGACAGGAGGACATAGAGACATATATTCCTATATTAAATTGGTATGTTTACCAACCTAGGACATTTAAGTAACTGAAATACTTGGTGCTTTTATTTACTCATTCAATGCCCAATATCCACTCTCAGGTTCCCTGAATGAGTCTTACTCATTCAGTGAGTAGATTATTTTAGGGTTTTGTTCAGGGAGCATGGACCATTTCAGAGAAAACTTACTGAGATTAGGATTGATTATCAGGGTGTTGACTTTCAATGTCAAGCATTCCTAATTCAGCTTTCAGTCTCCTTAAGGTAGGTTCATCCAAGGGTTTGGTGAAGATATTAGCAAGTTGATACTCAGTAGGGATGAAATGGAGTTCAATGTCTCCTTTCATGATGTGGTCCCTGATGAAATGATATCTGATATCAATGTGTTTGGTTCTTTGGTGAAGGACAGGGTTGTTGGAGATTGCAATAGCACTAGTGTTATCACAGAAGATGGTTACCATTTTGTAATGGATGTCATAGTCACTGAGTTGACTTTTCATCCATAAAACATTGGCACAACATCCTGCAGCGGCCACATATTCAGCTTCAGCTGAAGACATAGCCACTGATTGTTTCTTTTTAGCACTCCAACAAACCAGCTTTCCTCTAAGAAATTGACAGGACCCTGAGGTACTTTTTTTGTCCATGTTGCAGCCTGCATAATCAGAGTCAGAATACCCTTTGAGGTCAAACCCTGAACATTTTGGATAGTAAAGTCCAAGGCTTTGAGTTTCCTTCAGATATCTGAGAATTATTTTGGCTGTATTGAGATGGGATTCTTTAGGATTGGACTGATATCTTGATATTAGACATACTGAGAATTGTATGTCAGGTCTGGAAGCAGTTAGATACATCAGTGATCCTACAATCCCCTTGAAATGAGTTTGATTGATTGATTTTCCAGTGAGATCAGGTCCAAGGTTGTTAGGAGGGACATTTGGTGTTTTCACTGAAGCACAGTCAGAGATCTCATATTTCTTCAAGAGATTTCTGGTATATTTCTCTTGACTGATGGAGATTCCTTTATCAGTTTGCCTGATTTGTAGTCCAAGGAAGTAAGTGAGTTCACCCATCATGCTCATTTCAAATTTCTTTGTCATCAGTTTTTCAAACTGTTTGCAAAGAGTATAATTTGTTGAGCCAAAGATGATGTCATCAACATACACTTGGACTAGTATCACATCTTGTTTAGTCCTATAGATAAACAGTGTGTTGTCTATCTTTCCTCTGACAAACTTGTTTTGAATCAGGAAGGCTGAGAGAGTTTCATACCATGCTCTGGGAGCTTGTTTAAGTCCATATAGGGCTTTGTCAAGCTTGCAGACATAGTCAGGGTATTCACTACTCTCAAAGCCAGGAGGTTGCTGAAGATATACATCTTCCTTGAGTTAACCATTCAGGAATGCACTTTTCACATCCATTTGGTAAACTTTGAAGTTCATGTAAGTTGCAAATGCAAGGAAGATCCTGATGGTTTCCATTCTTGCAATAGGAGCAAATGTCTCATCATAGTCAATGCTTTCTTGTTGACTGTAACCTTTGGCTACAAGTCTGGCTTTGTTTTTAATGACAGTGTTGTTTTCATCAGTTTTGTTTCTGAAAACCCACTTCATTCCTATGACAATGACATCCTGAGGACATTTGATCAAGGGCACGACCTTGTTTTTATCAAATTGTTGAAGTTCTTCTTGCATGGCCTGAACCCAACTTGGATGTTTTAGAGCTTCAGTGACACTTTTGGGTTCTATTTCTGATAGAAAATAAGCATATAGACATTCATTGGCTGAAGTTGCTGTTAACTTAGCAGCCATGCTTCTAGTGAGCATGCCTTCAGTGGGTTCACCAATGAGATCTTGTCCACTTACTTTGTGGTCTAGGATCTGAGCTTGAAGAGGTTACTGGAAACTCAGGAGTGAGTTCAGGTGCAGGAGCCACAGAATCATTTAGATCATCAGTTGGGCTGCTTTGTTCAGGTTGTGGTTCTTGAATTACAGGTTCCTGAACATTTGGTTCAGTATTAGCTATCCCAGATTCCCAGTATGGACTGATTGATTATCAATGAATTCACTAATTGTAGGTTGAGGAAGGTTGTGAGGTAAGACATAATATGAGATGTCATCATCAACTTGATATGAGGAATTGATTTCAGTGTTGTACTCATTAGGAGGGTATCTTGATGAGTTATCAATTCCTATTTCCTTCACTGAGGTATTGGTAAACCTGATGCTTTTTGAACTTTCATCAAAGGTGACATGAAAGGTTTCCTCAACTTGTTGTCTCCTGGTGTTAAATACTCTGAAGGCTTTAGAGATCAGTGAGTAACCTAGAAAGTACCCATCATCTGCTTTTGCATCAAATTTGCCCAAGTGATCCTTGTGATTGTGAATGAACACAGGACACCAAAACACATGAAATTAGCTGATGTCAGGGAGTCTTCCTTTGAAGATCTCATATGGGGTTTTGTTATTTCTTTTGACAATGATTGACCTATTTTGAGTGTAACAGGCTGTTTTGACAGCTTCGGTCCAGAAGTGCTTTGAGAGTGCTGAGCCATTTAACATAGTTCTAGCAGCCTCAATGAGAGTTATGTTTTTCCTTTCAGCTACCCTATTTTGTTCAGGAGTGTAAGGAGATGAAAAATTTTGGGAAATTCATTTTTCATCACAGAAACTCTCAAGCTCTTGATTTCTGAACTCAGTACCATTGTCAGTTCTGATTTGTTTCACAGTAATGTCATTCTGATTTTCAATCTTTCTGATGAATGACATTATGGTTTCAGCTTCCTGACTCTTTTTGGAAAGAAAGTATACCTAAGTGTATCTTGAAAACTCATCAACAATGACAAATGTATACTTCTCATGCTGGATTGATCTTGGATTTACTGGTCCAAAGAGATCCATGTGCAGGAGGTGAAGGCAGCTTTTGATAGAGAAGTTTTTTTTTGTTTTGAATGATGCTCTATGGTGTTTGCCTTTTTCACAGGCAGAGCATGGTTTGTCTTTTGCAAAAACCAGTGATGGTAAGCCAAGGACTTTATTTTGTTTTGCCAAGTTGTTGATGTTTTTGAAATTTAAGTGAGAGAGTCTCTTGTGCCACAGCCAGTTGACAGTTTCAGTGGCTTTGGCAAAGAGACAAGTTCCATCTTGAGAGAGTGTTGACATGTCTAACACATAAACATCATCTCTCCTAGGAGCTATCAAAACAACTTCTTTGTTGGCATTGAAAATGGTGCTTTGTTTGTCATTGAATTGCACAATGTACTTTGCATCACATAATTGACTAACACTGATGAGATTGTATTTTAGACCATTGACATAAGCTATCCTAGAGAAAACTATTCCATTGCAGTTTACTGAACCATAACCCTCAGTGGGACATGATGAGTTATCACCAAATACTACCTTGGGTCCTGGTTCCTTTACATACTTGTGCAGATACTCCTTTACATCAGTCATGCTTCTTGAACATCCACTATCTAGATGCCAAATAGGCTCCCTGGCGTGTCTCTGCACAAATAGTAAACTAAATTAGTTTCTCTTGCCAACCCACATGCTAGTGGGCTTGGGTCTAAAGGTCTGCTTTAATTTGGCAATTGACTCATGGTCAGTGGTTGAGTGCATTGTGCTACCACAGGTTTTGCATTTGCTGACTGAAGATGACTTAGTGCTGCGGTGTTGCTTTGAACTTCTCCTTACTTGGATGACACTATCATGCTGGGATGTCTCATGAGCTGGATTTCCGCAAATAACACAGAAGGTGTTCATGAGACAATCATCAGGATGATGATCATTGAAGCCATAGTGTGGACAAGGAGGAAAGGGTTTTGCTCTATTCTTGTGAGCTTGTTTGGAGGTTGAAGCATGTTGATGACCAACATTGGTATGTTTTGCTTCACTGAATGAACTTACATACTGTAAGTGATCAGAAGTTCTGTGATCTTCCTTTTTGCAGATCATACAAAAAAGGATTCTGTAGCAATTATCAGTGGTATGACTGGTATAATGGCACAAATGACACTTCTGCCTGGGTTTGGTGTTGGATTTTGACCTTGATGAACTAGAGAAGGCTGAGTTAGTTTCCTTGATTGTTGAATCAGGAGCTTTCTCAATAGAGTTCATTTTGTTAGTCAACTTCCTCACAAGTTCAGTCAGTTGCTGGATTTGGTCTGCTTCAGTAGGAACTAAAGATGTGGAAGTCTCAGTGGGAACAGAGTCTTCTTGGGTTGGTTTTATTGGTCTCTTCAAGATGGTTCTACCAAGTCCAGATCTTTCTTTTGGTGAGTGAGGGTTGAATTGCAAGGGAGTAAGCTCAGAGCTAGGTGCAGCACCCTGAAGAGGTTTCAGGGGTGGAAGCGGTGCTTGAGATTCGGCTTCAGACTCAGAGATGTGTTCAGTACTACTGGGCACATCAGGGAGTCCAAGCATGCTCTTTAGAGCTTGGCTTTCAGGCTCTAGTATTCTTCCAGAATCGAAATTTGGAAGCTTACTCTCAGGGTTAACCCGTTCAACCCAATCACTGGACTTGGACATTGACTCCTTATTGGAGAGCATGCCAGCAGATACAAATGGTTTTGGACTATGGTCTTTATTGTGAGAATCAGGGAGATGATCTTCACCTATGATTCTCTTTTTGCTACTGGGGGCTCCCACAGCATCAAAGACCCTTGGATTCTTAGCAGTCCAACTTTCAATGATATCTTTTTCCTTTTTAAGTTCTTCTTGAAGAGCTTGATTTCTTTTAACTAGTTCAGTGCTTTGAATTTGTAGTGTGACAGCCTCAAGCTTGGCTTGTTTTAAAAGAAGCAGTTCATCCCTACACTTGTTTAATTCAAAACTTAACTTGTTGTATTTAGAAAAAAGATTTAATCGTTGCTCCTCTACAAACTTAAGGTCAACATTGATATAGTTCATAAAGGACTGCCAATCTGAATCATCATCCATAGAAAGTAAAATATTTACCTTCTTCATTGTGATATTGACCCATTCTCCATTTCTGGCATGATTCTTCCCAACAGCTAGCCTGTCCTCTTCTGAGACAGCCATCAGTGCACTAACTTGCACCATTTCGTCGTCAGAGGAGACTGCCTCTTCATCCCAGTCGAAGACTTCAGCAACTAGGCCATTGTTTTTACCCTGCACAGATTTAACATTGTTTGTCGTTTATGAGGGAGTGGCCTCAAGCAGTGCTAGCTTAGATTTGGCTTTCCTATACTTAGCTTCAAAATCAACAGTTTTATTTTGATCAGATTTGTTTTTGAAAGTTTTGATGAGACTGATAGATTTTTGGTTGAAATTTGTTAAAGCTTGAGGACTGATTTGACCCTGACGGTTTGTAAGAGGGTTCAGAAATTGTTTTTGAAAAACAGTCTTTGGAAAAATGACCTCTTTTGTGACACTTAAAACATTCAGTGTCCTCGTTAGCTTTAGCATTTGAAAAAAATTTGTTTCTTCGTATAAACCTTTTAGAGTTAGCAAGGAGTGCCCTTTCCTGAAACTCAATATTTAAGTCGTTCAGGTACTCCTCGCTAGTCCTCTCATCAGCCTCATCATCTGAATTTTCCTAAAAATCTTGAACCACACTGTTAGAGTAAAAAGCAGTTGACACAGGAGTAGAAGTGGTTGTCAGGGACTTCTTGACTTCCTGAGACTTCTTTAAGTCAGGGTATCGTCTATTTATGAGGTTATCCTCATAGACAAATTTCTCGTAAATTTAAGGAAGCTCAAGATTCTGAATGTGATTATCATTCCTTAGTCCCTGAGATAAATTCAACCACTTCTCAGGAAGACTATTTACAAAACTAACATTGATTTCATGTTTGGACAACTTAACACCATCATTTGACAGTTCATTTAACAAAGTTTTGTACCGGGTGTAAGTTTGAGACAGAGTTTCTAAGTCCTTAGCCCTGAAGGTGTTATACTCAAGTTTCAGGTCCATAATCTTGTTCTCCTTGGTATCTGAGGGACCTTCATGATTGTGGACCAGGTCATCCCAGGTTTGTTTAGTTGTACTACAGCCTATAACAAACTCCGTAACATCATCAGGAAGAAAAGATATGATGATGCTTTTGAGCCTTTGGTCATGGTTGACCACTCTCCTCTCGTCCTGAGTCCACTGAGCTTCAGGCTTGGGCAAACCTTCAGCAGTCTTTGGGATAAATGGACCTTCATTAATACACTTAATGTAGTAAGGTTCTATCCCAGTCAAATAGAAAAGCATTCACTTTTTCCATTTGTTAAATTTACCAACTTCGAGTCGAGGGGAAACAGCTGAATAAGCTCCACCCTTTTTGTCGACAAGTTGGGGCACATCAATTTCAGCCATTAGGATCCTGATTTAAAAACGTTTTTAAGCGGCTTAAAAAGGGTTTTATAATCAGCCTGCACTGATACCACTTGTTGTTCCCGTTTCACAATTGTATAAAATGATTTAAAATAACTAATTGTGAATAATGACTGAAATAATGCAAGTAAAAACACACTGATTAATTATATTCTTTATTAGAAATGAATCAGAAAGAATCCATTACCCAAGTACTTGCGGAATAGTACTTGGGATTGAAATGACAAGTATGGTATCTCCTCACTAAGCTCAGGCTAAGTCTGAGCACAACTGCAAAGGTACCACTGAGCTATCTCAGGGACATAGTTGTATTTGGAGAAGTGAAAGATGGCTTGTATGTGTGTTTTTCAATTAATGCACAAGCTTGAATCTTTCACTCCACCTCTTATGCTATTTATACAATTATGGTTTTAACTCTATCCTAGAGGACAAACTAACAGGTTACAGAAGGCAAAATACTGATGTATTTTGTCTCTGTTTACATTGGCTATTTAGAGTAAGCGACAAGGCTACTTTCTTCTAGTCAGTGATGACACTGAGTCTGGTAGTTAGTGATTCAGGGAAAGTTTGACTTTAGATGATAAGGACTTTGTCTTATCTGTTTCAAACTTATCCCGCCTTGTCCCGCTCATTCTTCAGTCTTCTTAGCCTTCAGTCTTCATAATCAGTTTGTCTTCAGTGGTGGTAGTTGGTGAGGAGTTTTGGGATTCAGTAAGTTATTGTCAACACTCACTGAATCCATTATCTTCTTCTTGACTCAGTCTTCACCCCTTAAGTTCCACCTTACTGAGTGGAGAGACTTCTTTGTCTCTTACTGAGTATTCCGAAGATAGCTCACTGGGTGGTTATGCGCTCAGTGACTTGTTAGTGTTTAAGGGACTAAACACTTAGGGTATTTTCTATTCAAATCCTAGACTTAATGGGTTTGGGTATTCACTGAACCCAACAGTGATTTTTAAAATCAGAAATATCAATTAGACTAAACATGTTTTCAATATTATTAGTCATATGCTGATTAGCCCATGAATCATTGATCCAACCCAAATGAAAAGTAACTCCATTAAACTTTATATTAGCACAAACAAACTTATAAAAATGTTGGTTAAAAAGACATTGCAGTTAGAAAAGAAACGAGAACCACTACCTGCCATGTTGGCATGTGCAGGAAAACATGTTGTATCATTCAAAAGACTCGTCAAATAACAATTAGCATTCTTGTTGTTATTAAAATCGTTAGCAGGTTTTAAATTTGAATTTTTCTTAAAACCAGGATGGTAACCAATGATTTCAAAACATCTATCAATAGCATGACTCTTTAAACCACAATTTTTACACAAAATACTGTCATAATTCCCTCTATTTTGATTATTACCATTATTATTCCAAGTAGAGGTGTTCCTTCTTCTATTATTATCATTAAACTTGGAAACAAAAGCAGATATTTGAGGTTTATCAGTTTTAACATATGTGAAAGGAATTCCTCTGTGAGATTCTTCCCTAGAAACAATAACAAAGGCATCCTTGACTTCAGGAAGGATTTACCTAGTCAGAATACTACTTCTTATATGTTGATAAATGTCATCAAGACCCATTAAAAACTGCATTAGTTTCAAAAGTTTTCCATGGTCAACTAATTCTACCCTAGCTCCACAAGTACAGTCAAGTGAGAATGTCAAACTCCTTCCACAAGGAGTTCAACTTATGATAATATTCAAATATATGTATACCTATTTGTTTAAAAAAGTTAATATTTTTAAGCAAATTGAAAGCAATTGAACCATCAATCCTATCATATATATCTTTTAACTCTTTCCAAATAGTAGCAGCATTATCCAAAAAACAAAAACAAAAAAGACAAAAATAAACATATTGAGACAAAGAACTAAGAATCCATGACAACACAACTTCATTACACCTATCCCATTGTTTAAGAAATATATGACTAGCAGCATAATCAGTCCTAAGACAAGTACTAGTTAAAAAAACATTTTTTATACTTGATTTGTATAGCCAAATTCATAGCACTATTCTATATTCTATAATTTTCAACACCAGTGAACTTAATAGAATCAATAGGAGCACAATTAGAGTCATTAGCATGCAGATACAAAGGATTACTCTGATCATGAGAAATCATCTAAAAAAACCTAAACTAAACAACAAACATATAACAAATAGAAAGCAAATAAACAAGAAACCAACAACAGACAAATAAAAACCAGCAATAAGACAGACATACAAATAACCAGACAATCAACCAACACACAAAAAACAGATAAAAAGATAGCCAAACCAACAAACAGAAACAAGAACCAATAACAGATAACGAATCACAATAATCCTCAACTTCCAAGGCTGCCTAGATCCTATCCTCCTGTAATCTAGACTCAGAACAACTGAAGTTGAAAAACTCATACCCAAGGACAAACAAGCACCCATCAGTGTGGATTGGGACTGGCCAGAGCAGGTTTTCGTACTAATCAATGTTGGCAAGTCAAGGAGTTAACCAGCCCATTTGCACCCACTCTACTAAAATACTGTTTCCTTAAAGTAAACATAATCACTTACAGTGCAATTAGGCCACACACAGCGAAAGACAACACAATAATTATGTATTCACTTAGTCTAGAGCTATTGCAATTAAGAACCAGCCCAAGAAACCACATAACCACAAGATCTCAAAAACCCCCCAAATGCCAAATTAGGGTTTCAAAAGAAACCAGCCAAGAACCAAACAATTAACCGTCAATTCTACAGATATTCGCTACCAAGACCACTGATCATACCCAGAATGAAGAATTCCCAAAATCTAAGGTTTCAAGAAAAAAACCCCAACTCTTCAATTTATATTCTAAATCTTTGATTAACCCAAGAATCAACTACATTCAATAGCCAAAACATTGAATCAACTAAAACTAAACCAAGATCCACCAAAAACAAATCGATCAGAACCTAGAGCTCTGATACCAAGTTAAAATGGTACCAAAACAACTAAATAGCTAATCACCCAACCAACCACCCCTTGGTAATCTTATCTTTTATTATAACACCTCAAATAGGTGCTTGCCTACATATTACAAAGAAAGATTGATAGTCCTTAACTAGATGTTATCATAACCAAATACAACTACTCACACTTACAACTTCAAAAACTAAGAACTAATACAAAGAGGCTATAGGTCAAGATGATCTAATACTAAACCAAACTACAAAACCACAATTGAACCAAGAAACTGATCAACAAACTTTAGAGAAAACTGGAACTGTAAGGAGAGCTTTTGTGGGTGAAGTATTAAGACAATAATTGTTGGAAAATTTAGTGCACTTGTGGGATTAGTTCACACCTGGTTTTGGGTTAGTAGGTACGGAGTGTACACCCATGAGGTCCCTGAACACCCTGACTCTATAGTGGTAAATGCTGGTAGTATTAGTTACTACTGCTAGTGTAGTAACTGATGGTTCCTGCTGGTAGTGTTATGGTTCTTGCTGCTAGTGTAATGGTTCCTGCTGATGGTTCCTACTGGTAGTGTTTGGTTCCTGCTGCTAGTGTAATGGTTCCTACTGGTAGTGTTGTAGAAATTAATTTATAACAGCTTTGACTCATTCAACTGGCTGTTATGACTTCTTTATGACCACGTTTAATTGGTCATGTAACCACTATTTCTATGATAACGGAGGTTTATTATGGGTAATTTAATTGGCCGTTAATCACACATAATATCCATTGATTAGTGTTGAGTGTTCTCTACTATAAAAAGAGAGTGACATCTTCAGCTTGAAGACACACTGAAAGACATACTGATATCAGGAGAAACAAACAGATAACATAAACACTTATAAGCGCAAGGGTTATTGAATTGTGCCTAATTCTATAACTTACATTTGGTCTTATCCCAAGTAGATATTCGTGTAACCCAGGAATTAGGGTCGAATAGTTTACTTTGGAAAGTGATCACACGATTTCAAGTGATATCCGGTAACCACCTAGTGGTATTGCAGTTGCTACTGATTGTCTTAACCCTGTTCTAGGAATTACCACCAACAATAATGACTTGATCATACTCTAGATCAAAACTCCAGCTTATGTAACTCAATATTACACCCAGCACCCTGCACAATAACAAACTTACAAAATAAGCTCAAAGCAAGTGTTAGGTAAAACTAGTTAAAAACATTTACACTTTAAACCCTTTAGTTTCAAAATTTTGCAAAAGATCTTAATAATTTTAATAGAATGACATATCTTTTAGTAATTAAATTAGACATAAATTTTATAGTCATTAATAATATTCTTATAAAAATTAAATTTAAGTATTATTTCAATTTTTTGATGAATTACAAGAACATTAGAATGTATGATCATGTATCATTGACAAAACAGTAAACTACGATAGAGGAAGTCTGTTTCTTTACTTGGGCAATATCCAATTCTGATTAGTTCCATCTGTCCCATACTCTGAATTGAGTATGAAGGAACCACGATTCTTGTTTTTGTTTAGTTCAGATTCACCTTGTTGTATATTTTTTTCTTTTTTTCTCCTTTTTTAGGTTACCCGAGTTTCCAACTCGATATTGTGAGTTGACTAATCCGAGGGCAACTACCTTTTTTGATAGCTCGGAGTCAGCGTAGGTGAACCTCCATGGCTACAACTTCCAATTCCTAGTTCATTGGGGATTGAGATTCTCTCAAGTTGTAGTTAACATGACCCATCATGTTGAAACTTTTGGAAGAGGAAAAATACATGCGGGCTCATGATTTTTAATTGAGAGAAAAACTTTTATCTATTTTACTTATTTTTTATTAATTAACATGATCATGCCAACTTGAGAAGATTTTAATCCGTTCATTAGTGGGTAAGGTGGTAAAGCTTATATACATGAGAATCAGGGACGAAGCCAGGAACAAACATGACCGGGTGCACAAATTCTTTTTTAACTGTAATATAATTGAGTTTAAGATGCTAACAAAATAAGAGTAAAAACACATTTCAATGAACCGGGGTCATTTTAGATATATTTGAGAAAAATCGGTGTTTTTTCTTAAAATTAACACTAAATCGAAAAAATTCATAGGTGTCACGGGCACCCACGAGACCCCCTAGCTCCGTCCCTGATGAGAATGACCAACCACAAACAAATGAAAATAAATGTTTATCTGTGTACAAATATAAATTATTGATAAAATGATAAGATGACCGGGTACAATGGTTGTTGGCTTGAGCCATAGCCTTTGGCATGAACCTTTGGCGCGACAACTCAACCGGGGCTGGGTTGGTATGGCCTGGCGCCGTGGCCACCAGCTCACGCCGAGCAATATTTTCTTTTGTTTGTTTGTTTTGATGGGTTTATTTCTTTTTTGTTTGTGTTTGTGATGTTGTTTGTGCTTGTGTAACACTGTGATGTTTTTTTTTAGGCTTGTCGCATTGGTTTAGTTTAGATCGGTTGCCAAGCAAAAAAAACACTCCACAACCGATGTTAAGATCGGTTGGGCATGAATGGGGCACATCGGTTTGGAGATCGGGCGTGACAATAATTTGTGGACATCGGGTGAGAAAACGCTCGATATTGGAGCAAGTGTTTAGCCTTCCCAAGGCATTTAATAATACAAAATTTAAATTTAGACCGTTTGGTCATTTAATTAAAAAAAAAATTCAAACCTATTTTACCACTCTATAAATACACACATTACCTCAAACACAATTCACAACTTACCATTTTCATCTATATTCAACTCAATCTAATTCTTATCCAACTTGAAAATGTCAAAGAAAAATACACCACAATCAAAACCCGACATCACGACTACCCCAAAATGCTCCTGGGATCTAAATTTCGCCGAAAACAACTTCGAAGTTAACCGGCATATCACCACAACAAAACCGGCCTCCTATTCGCTCCAAAGTTTTGATTATCAATCACAACTACCCCAACCAAATCAAAACCAAAACGCGTTTTATCTTAACCGTCCTTTTGTCCCACATACGTTCTTACCAAGATTACCGGCAAGAACCTAGTGGGTCAGGTTACCATCCAAACATGGACTTCATTTATCCTTCTCAACCGTATCAACCTTATTCCCGATTCGAAACACTAATCTAGACATGAATTTGGAAGATTGGATGCCGGAGTATCCGACACAAAACTACCCAAGTCAAGATGCTTCGATGGGACAAGGTTCGGGTCACGGTTCGCACCACGGTTCGTTTTCTGTTGATGATTCTGATGATGAGAAAACCGCTTCCGCTGAAGAGATGTCCCCATCAAACCAAAGCGACCATCTAGACGTGCTTCAAAGGCCAAGGACAAAGGCAAGGAGCCGGAAACAAGCAAGGGGAAAGCCAAGAAGGCAGCAGAGCCATGGACAAAGGAGGAAGAGGTGGTGCTTTGTAAAGCTTGGGTCTATGTGTCGGAAAACGCGGCGAGAGGAAACGCCCAGAACCGCTTCAAGTTTTGGGAGCAAGTGATCGCCTACTTTAAGAAAGAAACTGGCAAAGACCGAACCTATGACTCCATCAATACCAAATGGAAGAGCAGAATTGTAACGAGGGTTGGAAATTATTCTGCTATCATGGAGAATATCAAGAACACCCATGGAAGCGGTGAGAATGATATCGACGACACCTCAAAAGCTCTTAAAGAATACCGTATGACGTACGGTCATGATTTCACTTTGGAGGAGTGCTACGAGGTTTTAAAGGGTCATCCTGCTTGGAAGGAGGTTGAGTTGCCGGCTATATCAACAAATAGTCGGAAGAAAACAAAGGGTTCTACCACTACCTCTAGTTCAACCCAAGCTCGTGATCCTTTCGATGTCTATGGCGTTGATGATTCTGCTGAGGAAGCGACTAGAGAATCACCGATGCATCGTGACAAAGGAAGGAAGAAAGCATCCTCCTCTTCTCGTGATGATGATGTTCCATCAGACTCATTTATGCAATCGTTGGCCAAAAATTTCTTAAGGACCAAGAAGCCGTCAAAAGAGAATAAGCAGGGTTTAGAAGATAATTGGTTACGGTTGAGGGAAAAAGAGCTCGAGATAAAACAGGCAAAACTTGAGCTCATGAGGACATCAAAACGGGAGTCCGACATCATCTTCTACAACACTCCAATCGACCCAAATTTGACCGGCCGCCAACTAGAAGAGTTGGAGAAAGTTAAGGCAGCAATCAAAGAACGTTACAATTTAGATTATTAGTTTAAGTATTCTAGTGTTTATTTGAATTTCGTATTGTAATTTTTTTTTTAAATTCGTAGTGTAATGTTTTTTTTTTTTTTTTTTTAATTTCGTAATGTAATGTTTTTTTTTTAATTTGAATGAAATTTAAATTTAATGTTAAAAATGTTTGAATTAAAAAAATAAAAAATAAATAAAAAAAATCCTCCGGTTAGTGGGGCGTCAAGTTGTCTCTGAAGTCGCTTTGGAGAGTAGTGGCTGACGTGGCAGCAGGTTGTGGGAGTCGTTGCGGCGACTGGGACTAACCTTATGTGTTTTGCAAATAGCTGAAGGAAGAAGACAACCAAAATACTATGATATAATACTTGGATGGGAATCTTTTGGATATATGTGGTAGATGCAATGGCCACGTGCGGATGTTTTTTAAATTAAGGGTTCATGTGCCCTTAAATTATATACGGAGTATTTTTTTGGGCTACACATATAGTAGGATTTTTCAATTTACGTCTTTATTTGTTTGGGCTAGACATGTAATTAGATTAAAAATAAAAATTCATAAGATCAATATTTGAGAATTGAGATACACATATAATAAGATTTTGCAATTTACGTCTTTATTTTTATGTATTTTTTAATTTCATGTCTTTTTTTATTTATTTAATGTGCTTTTTATTAATAAACGAGGTGATCACCCTCCGCCGCGTTGCGGCGGACGTTTTAGAAAACCATTTTTTTTTCAAGCATGTTGGATTTGGCAATGTTTTTCCTACGGCATAAGGGATGTTTATAGTAAGCTATGTGGTACCCTTTTTTTTTTTTTTTTTTTTTGTGACATTATTAAAACTTTTTTTAGAGTTTGCGAACCGTTTTTATTATGTGTTGTTATGACATTTTTGTAACTAATGGTAAATTGTTCAGTACAGTTATCGGTCTGCCTAGTTTGTTTTCGTTTATTTGGCTAACCCGATTACGACGTAAATATGGTTTAGTTTTAGCAAATTATGTTTATTTTGTTTCGTTTTTTGGGTGACTTTTGGTTTGCTAATTTTTTTGGGTACTACAATGGGGCTTTTTTTTTAACCTTTTTTGTAACTATATTAGTATAATGGGCCTCCTTTTTTAAAGCAAAGTTTTTTTAAAAATTAATTGAGTTATCTTTAAGTAGACCATGTGGTGGTTGTACTCATCTGATTGTGTATCTCGAAATGACGACGAAACCCAATGTCGAAGAAATCATGCTCGCGTCTGGTTCCGATGATCTTGCGACTGCCTATAAGTTTTTGTTTACCAGTGAAGTGTGTGAGGATCGTAATTTTGTGGGTCATATGGAGCAGGAGCGTAATCAGTTGATTGGGAAACTTCGAAAACGTGAGCAAACGACTGTTGAGACCCGTAGTTTTGACCCTTCAAATGAAAAAGCTGTTGCCGGTTTGGAAGGTTTGGTGGACCTTAAATGTGTTGATCGTCAGACTGTGCTTGCTGTTAATGTTTTGATTGATGCTATTCGTGATGGTATAGCGGAGAAGGAGAAGCAAGTGGTGTTCATGGAGTTGGAAGAAGGCGCCTCGGATGGTTAGTGTGTTTCTGGGGTTGTTGGTTGGTGTTAGATGTTTCTAGGTTAATAGTAATGTTTTTCTGTTGTTAGTTAAGTAGTTGGTGTAAATTTGTCTGTGCTGTATTAGGATAGTTAGTGTATGTACAGTCATTTGTATGTTAAAGCAAATGGTAATTGATGGATGTAATCTTTCATAGGTTAGAATTTTGATATGTATATGATACTCCATCAAGTGTAGGTAGGATGTTGTAAACGATGTTTTCATAATGAAAAATTATGTAGTTTATCTTATATTAATTATGGTGCGCCAGAATTTTTTTTTACTATCGGCATTTTAGACGATCTTTATGTTTAATGGTAAGATTGTTTGGCCTTATATTAGATGGAACATATTTTGCTGTATTTAGCACGCGTGTCAGATTTTTAAGTATTCCTTTGTTGGTAAATGATTGCTAGTGTAGGCTTAGTTGGTGGCAGGTGTTTGTATACTGCGCTGTTGAAAGCCTGCCGTTGCATTTTGCATACATATGGCTATTAAACAGAGTCCAACATGGTGTGGTGGTTTTCATATCTTTGTCAGTCGGTTGGATGGTTAGAATTATGTACCGCTATTTTGTTTCTAATCTTGAATGACTGATAAGATTGGATTGGTATTGTATGAAAAGTATTTTACGTGTTTATGCTAACATACATTGATATATTAAGCGCAATCTATAGTGTTAAATTTGGTTCAAACAATTGCTAGTGAAAGGCGATTTTTATTAAATGCGTTAGTAGAAAATCTTTATCTGTGAGTAGTTTAATTTGCGGTTGATTGTTGTTGTGTTTATTTTAGTGGTCATTTGAATATATGATGGTTGTGTTTTATTGCGATGTTTATCTTAGTGGCTGTGAAAATGTCAATTAAAAGTGTTATATTTTAGTACCATTTAACGCCAGATGTTTCAGTTTTTTTCTTATGGTTCTGGTATGATTTGTGTGCGTATAGTTCGAGTTTGGTTGTTATTTTTCGTTGCGTGTATGAATTGTTAAAGGACGAATAAGAACGTTTTTTCTGTTTGTAACCGTTTCTTGTTTTGCCACAAATCTTTTGGACGGGTGTCAACTGTTAAGGAATTTGCTCATACTTTAGAAGGCGATGTATGTTTTTATAGCCTGTGTTTCCATGTATATATGACCGCTTTGTAAACTTATTATTTTCTTTGAACAATATTGTGTAGTGCTTACCATCTGTAGAATGAACATATATGCTGCATCAGTTATAAACCTCATCTTCGACGCACTTACAACTATTAGAGTGCTAGAACTGATCTATATATGGATATCGCAAAATTGTTATGACTTTGAGATGTCACAACTATAGTTTTATATATATTTCCGTAACCACACGATATAGGTCTTACATACATTTACAAAATGTGTGGATGGCTGTGTTCCGGTCACAGTTATTAGCTACATCTATGTACACACCTGTTATAGGCTATCGGTTTTTAGGTTGCTACTGCATTCTACATAGTGTTTTTACAGCACCTATATGGCTGTTATACAAAAGATGATTAGGTTTTAGAAACGTTTATAGCTGCATACCGGTTAGTCTGTCTTTTGTTTTTTAGCCTCCGGTCCTTCCTGTTCTTCTGGTAACGGCTCGAAGAGTTGTTTTTTGACACTGCTTGTTGCTGATGGTAGCGGTGCTGATTTCTTTTCTGTAGCCTCTGTCGATGATGGCGGTGGAGTAAGGGTTTCTGTTAACAGTTCCGTCACAAGTGTCTCCTCTTGTGTGACCGCCACAGTTGAAGGCCCACTTTCAGTTTCAACTAATGGAAGTGATGGCGGTGTTACATCCCCAGCATAGTCCAGGATTAGTCTTGGAAATCCTTTACGGCTTCCTGTTCCAAAATGCACCTTGAAACGGTGCCTTGTGTTCTCTAGATCTTTGATTATCGGAGGTAGAATGTAGGGATTTCTATCGGATATGTAGCTGATCACTTCTATGCAAGGTGGTAACAGTGAGTGAACCTGTGGACTAAAACAACTGATGACAATAGTTCCTGTGGTGTCTGAAACCACGCTCCTGAAACAGTAACTATAAACGTCGAAATAATTAGTATCTCTGAATGGTTATATTTGTAAACATGGTTTATATTTGTAAATTCTGAAAATATATTAGGTACCTATATGTGGAGTTTGTATCTGTCCCGGGCTCCTGACAATGCCAGTGAGGGCGCTTATCCTCAATATTTTTGTTGCAAACCTTGCACCTATTCATGTACCATTCCATATTTTCTTCGATATTTGTTATAACGCCTTCAATGGTAAAGGTTTCTTCTTGCTGTTTCATAACAGTTATTAGCACATTGTAAACTTTTATATTATATAGAATAAATGTGTGTATATTACCATAACGGTTTCGGGACTGATTTGCATAAGCTCTGCAATTGTCAGTGGTGCCGGTACGGTCTGTTGCTGAAGTTGTAGTTGCTGAGTTGTCCGAAATGTCAGCGGGACAACCGGTCCGAGTAAGTCATTATATCTGGATATAACCATTGTTACTGTATAGACAGACGTTTATAAATCTTTATTGCTATCCAACAATTGTGTTTGCTGTACTTACACTGCACGTATATGATTCGCCTCCGGTAAGTCGGGATTCAGATAATAACTTGTGGCAGGGCTTCCTGAAAGTTGCACGATTCCAGCAAATCGCTTGACTATACAGGAACTGACTGCTATTATCACTGGCTGCTCTAACTGCTTTGAGACATCCATTTCAAAGCTGATCGCCATCTCGTTCCATAAACTTAAAGTGATACTGTTTCCACTGATAAAAAAAGGAGTCATTCTTAATTATCTCATTTTATTAGTACTGTTTATTTTCACTTAAGATTTAATTTTTACTTTAAGTTTTGGATCTGTATATTCTTCCTGAGTGTCCGGTTCGTTGTTGAGCTTCCGAATTCCTTGATCATGCTAACGTTACGAATGATTCCAATGTAATCTGCACGGATATACCTATGTTATGCTACCTGTGTTTTATTATGGTTGTGAAAAAATAGTATCTGTACCTGTCAGGATCGATTCACGGTTGTCACCGCGGGCCCCAAGTTCGTTATAGGTGGCGAAGTCGAAGTAATGTTTGGCAAAACCGTCATCAGGTATCTGAACAGGCAGTGTAAGCTTTCCGAAAAGGAGTGTTGTGTCGTTTTTCAAGGTACGCTGCCAGGTATCTGTTGTTTTTTATCCGAACCTGTGAATCCTGTAACATGAGTTTATTTCCATACTTGTTTCGAACTGCTTTATATCTCGGACTTCCACATTCGCCTGGATTGTGTTCCCCTACATTTAGAGATGCTTTATATAGTAATTGTATACCTGTTTAGAAATTTATGATATAAGATAAATTTATGTTACCGCGCGGTCAAGTAATATAAAACGTAGGCCGGTAGGGGTGGGGTCAGGTACGTTTCTTGCAATCCACTTACGGTACACCTTAACCTCTACGACCTTTTCTGACTCAGCGGTTTTTATATCGGTAATGTCTGCCACGTCTGGATCAAACGCTGGTAGTTTTCCTTTGTCCTTCGGTTGTACAGCTACCGTTTGTTGAAGTGTAACTGTTTCAGGTTTTAATATTGGTGCCTTGCCTTTATCTTTTGTTTCTGTAGACAGACCCTCCTTCGTCGGAGCTGCCTCTTCATATTGTCTTGACATTTGGGATTACTGTAAGTCTTCAATTGTTAGTCTGCACGTGATTTAAGTTATCTGAAAAGGTTGCGAATATTTTATGAAAATAATGCTGGAAATATAGAAAGTGCTAGCATGCAATAGTTTTTTGTTCATGTGTCTATGTCGTAGGCTATGTAAGTATCAACAAAACTATATCATAGATGATGACAACAAATGTATTGTGAATATTGTTGATGCAAAGTCACTAATAATGCAGAAACCAGTGTTATTGTGCAAAGTGTAAGAGTGACAATAAACAATGTACAATTCAACATATTATTCCCACATTTTTGTGCACACGACATCAGGAAAAATTATCTGAAACCTGACGTGCCATAATTTGGTTGAGGAAGTCTGTGTAGACTATGTTTTTCATGGTGTTAATAGGTTTTTCTGGGTGCTTCCCTATGACGACTTTATGACCTTTGGGTGATGTAGCTCTAGATAAAGCTACATATAGTTGTCCATGACCGAATATAGGTTCAGGTAAATATACGCCTATCTTTTCGAGCGACTGGCCTTGACTTTTATTGATCGTCATCGCGTAACATGGCTTAATAGGAAACTGTTTTCGCTTGAATATAAATGGCATCTTCTCCTCTTTCACAGTTAATATGATTCTTGGTAGGAACACTTTTTCGCCTATTCTTGTACCCGTAATAATTTTGCCTTCCACTACTCGGTTAAGTAGTTGACTAACTATCATGCGTGTTCCATTACAGAGCCCTCCAGTTAAGTTTAAATTACGGAGAAGCATTACCGGGACCCCCTCTTTAAGTTCAAGCTTATGTGGGGGTATACCTGGAAAGTTCATCGAATTGAGGTATTCTATAGGATAAAGTAATTCTGTTGCGCCGCCGTCGTTACTAATAGGCACAGCATCGTCGACGCTCCTATAAAATTTTGAGTTTCCTGGAACCTTTTGGAGCACGCGATCGTTTATGAGGTCTGCTGTTTCATTTTTGGGGCAAACAATTGCTTTTTGTTGGAACACTGCTGTTGTTGGTCTACGCATCGATGGAGCATCGTATATAAAATCAATTAGTTGCAGCAAACCATCATCACCTTCCTGAAAGCAGTATCTCTCCGGTATGTGCACCCACTTTGTATTTTGTGGATCTTCTGTGTCACGTTCACCAATGTTGCCATTCCCTATATTCAACAACCATTGTGAAAAGTATTCAGTTTCCTCCTTTTCCGTATCTGTCATACATGATCTACGAAGTCTCATATTTTCTGACAAAAAAAATATTCTGAAATACGGCCATAGGTAAGATTGGACTATTGACGCTGCAATTATAACTTCCTTAGAGGCACCCTTTTTAATCGGCAACGTTTGCCTAAAGTCCCCACCTAACATTATCGATTTCCCACCAAATAGGCAATTTGGTGTGTCCAAAACGTCTCTAAGCGTTCTGTCCATTGCTTCGAAACACCTTCTTTCATTCATCGGGGCCTCGTCCCATATTATTAGTGCAGTCTGTTTCAGGAGTTCGCCAAGCTAAGTATTTTTTTTAACCGTGCAAACCGATTCATCTGTTAGTTGGAGAGGTATCTTGAACCTTGAATGTGTAGTTCTACCTGAAGGTAGTAACAACGACGCTATACCCGACGATGCAACTGCTAGAACTATTTTCCCCTGTGCGCGGAGTGTAGAAATTATAGCTTTCCATAGAAAAGTTTTTCCAGTTCCTCCATGTCCGTATACAAAGACTAATTCTTGTTTCTGTGAGAGAATCGCTTCCATAATAATATCAAATATCCTCCTCTAGCCTTGGTTCAGCTGTGGTATTAATCGCCGGCTTTCTGATTCCATTTCTGCACGGTCGTAGCTCTTTTCTTCCATAACCGCTCTGTTATTGAAAATTTTAAGCAAGTCTGCTGGTGGTACAGGTAGGCCAAAATCTTTTAGCGATCTCCCATGCGTTGCTAGTAACACCTGCAGCTCATATGAAAGTCCACCTTGTAATTCTGTATCATTCACAAATAAACGGTGTATGCCCAATAATTCCGACAATACTCTTGGGATATCTTCTGACATTTGTCTCCAAAATATATGCCACAAAACTAACGGATTTGAAACATCTGTGAATAGTAGAATCTGAGAAAACATTGATCTAAGCTGTGATGCAGTTGCTGTGGTGGAAGATTCTTGTAACGCTATTATCCATTCCTGATCATCCTGTAGTAGACCCATAGCTTCGCATGCGGCTCTATTAGTACTATAAATATGGCCATTAACTGTACGAATTCCATCAAAGGATCTGCAACCCTTTTGGTGACATAGCAATAACCGTTGATAAAACAAATCGCCCGCTGCTGGATGTACGTATGTGAGTCTTCCGATAGCTGGTTTGTTCAAGTCCTGCCTAGGAGACCAACACTTATCACTTCTGGACCACACAAACTCGGAAGGAAATTCCAAATACGTTAAGTGCCTGCCTGAAGAAAAAGAGACATTAAACGCTAACCATTCCGTCAGCGTCGTTTTCCCTGATCTTGGATTATTTAGAACTGACTGTACCGTTTGCCGACTTCTGAAAGTGACCGTTTGCATATTTTCCAAATGTACAGCGAGAATTTGAACCGCTGGATCTCGGCTGTGTATGTCAAACCCCGAAAATTCTCCAGCACGCCTCATGAGGACCGATATATCTAGCGTCTACGAAATTCTTTATTTCATCAACCGGGCGCTGGGCGGGAGCATTTGATGTAGACGCTTCAGAGAAAGTATCTCCAGCCTGATATGTCTGCCTACTTATCCGAGCAACGATCCGGTCCGTTCCTTTAGAAATATACTTGAACAGATATTTGATCAACATTGTCCACCCACAATACTCAACGTTTATATGTGCGTAAAAGACCATACATAGAGTACGGTTATATGGGACAATGTATGCATTATCCAGTCTCACTCCACGACGCACTTGACTGATTTCAATATCTCTTCTTCGATAATGTACGTATCCTGACTTGTCAATAAATGTGGAAGTGCAATATTCTTTCGGAAAATATTTTTTGCAGCTCGTTCTATTCTGCATACATGCAGCGTTCGGAAAAGCGTTTCCACATGGACCATGAACCATGAACTCTGATATTACCCTGAACCCCTCAGGATCATGTTCAGGATCAGGGAATTCTGCACTAATGTATCTATCCACCTCGGCTGGCGTCATGGAATTAGCAGGACGGCTGATCCATAGTAAGATATGACAATGCGGGAGCCCTCTTTTCTGAAACTCCACCGTGTATAACACTGTAAAAAGTGCGAAAGTGGAACAAATGAGTCAACGCATCAGCGTGTGCAAATACAACCTAATTTTTGATGAAATGTTTGGTAAAAATTGGAAACGTATGGATAGGTTTAAAAGAGGCTGGTGTAACTCATTATATTGCAGAGACAATTAATTAAATAAATGTTGACTTGAGAAACATTGAATTCGTACCTGCGTTTACTGAGCCGAAGAGTCTACTGCGACGCACATACTTGATTAAAGCTTCAATTTTACGTTTGAAAATTCGATCCACCACATCTGGTCTGTCAGCGACAGTAAGGTCAGGATATGTTTCCATGTAGTCTTCTATTTCTGGCCCATGCGTATTACACGTAAATGTGATAAAAAAAGAAGGATTTCCATGTACACGACAGATAGCCAACTCGTCAAGATAATGGCTGTACATGTATCTTGGACCACCAGTGAAAGATGACGGCAAGATAATTCTGGAACCCACGTCTGAGCCATCGATGTCCCCTCTATTTATTGCATCGTACAGGCCAGCCAAATAATCTCCCCTTATGTCGGCCTGATGAGTACGCACCCAATCCATTCTGCTCTGTTCGATAATACAGTATGCCGTCACCACATATTGTTGGAATAGTCTACCTGCCCTGCTTAAAATATTATAATAACCCACCCTATCGTGCAGTTGGTATGCATAAAACGATTTCATTGACATTTTCTTTCCCCTTCGGGTTGAAATGCTGTCAACGTTTATGTATCTAAGACCGATGTGATACCCATGCTCACCATGCACAAAAAGTAACGGAAACTGAGCTGACATATACGTTGCGTGTAACTTGTTTATGCGTTGTGGCTGGCCAGAATGAGTCTCTATGACCACATCAAAGTCTGCGTCCGTTTCCATAGTATCATCAAACACAATAGCACCTATAGTGTCTGCGGTTGGAACGTCGTACTGTGAACCCTTCGCCACACTGAAAAGCCTTACCTTAAAATCTGGGATCGGGTTTTGCTGTAGCTTATCCCTCGCTGTTCTAAACAACTGTATTAATGCATTGTTTTGATCAAGGAAATTGATTAACAGTTGAACAATATCAGGCCTGAGGCTTGTGCTGGAAGTGCTAGTAAAATGTACTAATCTATTATTCACTTCATTTGCCGTATCATATATATATAACTGCAAAAATCTAGGATCTTTCCCGGGTTCAGGACAAAGCCGACCGATTGTATGGTATATCTGTCCAGATATTTTGAAGACATAAGGTCCCCTCCCATTATTAATGAAGTCGTCAATATTAGCGCCAAATGAGGTCATGGCAAACATTTGGTTGTAGGCTCTGATGTTTTCGAGGAAGTGAGCGGTTGAATATAGCTGGTGAATAACAGGTGGATAATCGTGTGGCGTAAATAATTTAACCCTGCCTTGGAGACAACAAATATTATAAAGCGAGCCCGAACTGAGAGTAGAGTAACTGAGCTTTTCTTCTGTCCAAAATCTGGCTTTGCAAGTCCGGCACACACAATCACATCGACCAAACCTATGATATTCTTTCGGTGGACCTGTAAATAAATTTGACAAACATATATCAGAATAACTTTCGGGATGAAAAAAGGAGTAATCATATGATAAAAAACGTCCATAAGACTATCTATATCAACAACCTACTACAACCCAATCTCTTAATAAAATATTATTTTCTCTTTCCTTCACCTACACAAACAAAACATACAACCAATCTACATTTTTTTTACCATTTATCAACAACCCAACCTACACAACCAAAAAAAAAAAAGAGTTTGGATAACAAATTTGTAACTACCAATGAGAATATGACATTTGTCAAGGTTGGCATCACAATTGCAAATCACAAACCAACCTGGTTGTCAATCTCATACTCTTTCTTTTATTCATTTCTAATATAATATATATATTTTTTTGTTTTCTTCCTAACCAACCTGGTTGGCAATCTTGGGGATAAACATAGTCTAATTAATCACGACTGGAAAAATGAAAAGTAAGCACCAAGTAGTATATGAGCAACCTTTTCCAACAACGGGATGGACATCAACTGTAGCAGGTTGGCTTTGAGAAACTGGTGGTGGAACCTCAGGAACGTTAACACCTACAACAGCCATAATAACACGGGTTTAGGTTCGTAGGTGTTTGATTACGTAACCATTGATAACGTGCAAATGAAAGATGAACTACCTTGTCCGGCAAAATGCTCTGCATGGACACACGTGAGTGGGACAGATCGAGACATGCCCTCGTGTGACCCAAATTGATGTACTGTAGCATGAGAAACATCATTAACATTTATACCGACACTTTTTGTTATTTTGAATAAAAAAATTTTAGGCACATATAAACGTACCCCGACGTAAACCTTGAACACTCACTTCTGCGGATGTTGTATGAATTTGAGTAGAAATATCACTACGGGTGTCCCTAAGGTCATCAAAGATAACCGCAAAGGCTGTTGTCCAGTATCGCGTCTAGGCCGTTTGTTTGATGTGGAGGCCGAGAGTGTCTCCTTTACACCTTTTGATGAACAAACTGGTATGTCGTACTGTATATTGTTTGTTTGAAAATCAAGAATCAGTGGACCACGAACAGATCCTGCAATATTGATAACCAATTCCCGTCATATGTGTGAAAAAATTTTCAAATGAGTGGTAAAAGTAAAAATACGTTAAGCACAATACCTGCGCCTTCAAAGCCGTCTAGCCACGCGGGCCCCGTACTATCCACATCATTCAACAATTTTTCGGCAGCCAAGGAAGGCTGATAACAATGCACGAAAGAAGGCAGATTACAGCTTTCGGCTAAAGGGTTACCGACAGGTGCAACAATGGAGGTGCAATTTGTGGGAGGTATATCGCAACAGTCGCTGAAAGTTTCCGACACGACATGAGTAACCGGTGGACAAACTAAGCGAGAACCTATTGCAGTAGCAATCGAAGAAGACGTTTCAACACTCATAGTTTTTCCACTACCTATATATTGACTACCGTTCTGTATGCCACCCAATAAATTTTCAAACTCGAACCTTGTGTTTAACCTAACATCTGTCGTTACCCCCACGCAATCATTGTGATTCCCCTTAACATGTGCAGAATTTTTAAACCCAAACTTTCTCTTTAGCCCAACGTTTGCTGACATTCCCAAAGAATGTTGGTGTGTGATACTGTTATCAGGAGTAACATCAGGCACACTGGCGTCCTGAGTATCCAAGGCCAATGTATGATCACCGGTAGTAGCATACCTATAACGCTTACTTACAGAAACAGCAGGCTGAAAGATTCCATCAAAAGAGCGCTTACGGCTGCCTTCGTACCCGACAGATATATTAGGAACATCTATATGGTGCACATGCACCATGTCACAACTTTGTGAAGTATTTGTTGCTACCGCCAGTGTATTTGACGCCAAATCGCTTGTTGCTACATCTATGACGTTAACTCTTTTGCATGGTCTAGTTTTTATCTTCATAATTTTCAAATTTAAAGGATATATAAAATTATAAAGCACGTTACAGAAATATAACTGGCAAAGATTCTATTCCACAATTTTTGGAGCGAAATTTTATGTTATTCATGCAAAAAAAACATGTCAGGAAACACAAAACGCATAACAACATGAATACAAGAATCCACAAAGGCTTCTAAACCTTATAAGAGCAAAAAACGTACCTGACAATCCAAAACACCTGCATGCAGATCTAGACAGCCAGTGAAGTGATGAGATCTAGAAATATTGCAAACCCTCACGCAGAAGCTAACAGATGGCATGAAAGTAACCAAACGACATATATGAGTCACGGCGTCTCTTTCCAAGCCCATGGTGGGCTAAAAAACTGGGCCAGTTCCTGCTATATTCATAAGCCCGTTAACTTTTTTATTCCTCGGAAAGTGGTGATATTTCGCATGTGCTAACGGAAAACAATTATAAAAGACACCGACCTAGCGGATTAAGGATTATATAGAATTAAATTTTAGCTATATATATTGTTTTATTTAAAAAAAATCAACGGCACCACAGAAACTGGTGTTATGCTAGGGAGAGTGGTTTTGGTGTTATAGTCAAAAGTGGTGTTATGGAAAAAACGTGCTGAGGTTGTAACACCCCCAATTTCGTGATACGCAACGGAATTCAAACTGGGTGTTACTTCATGGCACAATAGTCATAACAATAGAAAACGAACTCTAATGGAGTCGTTTTTAAAAGATTTATCATTCGATTTATATAAATATCAGATTTAACAAAAATGAGGTCCCAGTTGGTTCCATTGTTTACAAAATACATTAAATGGGTTTTTGAATGATAATAAAATTTATAGCCCTCTTGAGTATCCATGCTCCTCCGTGCCAGCCTCGTATAATATGGACCTGAAATACATGCTTAAAATTGTCAACACAAAGGTTGAGTGAAATTCATAGAGTTTGTTTGATGGTTGAACACATTATGTTTGTAGTGTGAGTTATAAATTCACACCAATGGTTTGAAAGCAAAACGGTTATTATTAGACTAAGCATCATGCAATCAAGGCGTTAACGTGTTCCAAAATTAATTGGTGAAAATGTCGGTACGTGCCCTAATTGGTAAATTGCCATTTTTACCTAATGTTACTCAAATATAGTGCATTTGTTTGCCTTTAATGGGGCCAACACAAACGGGATTCGTCAATCCCAATAGATCTATTCACAATATTCGCGCCCACTCTCACATAGTGATTAATGATTCATGATTAAGGGACTTAAGTTTGGCAAATGCGGTAACTTAGTGCTAATAACAATCAGATCAAGTACATGATACTTGAGCCTGCTTTTGTTTGATACGGCTGCCTCAAGTATGTGATACTTGAGCCCGCTTTTGTTTGATACGGCTGCCTCAATACGTTGTGATACTTGAGCCCGCTTTTGTTTGATACGGCTGCCTCAATACGTTGTGATACTTGAGCCCGCTTTTGTTTGAAAGCAATGTGTTCGGTTTAAAATAAAGCATGTATCTCCCCCAAGGGTTTGTAAAACAATTAAGTAATAGAAAGTGGGGCTATGAACTCACGGTAATTCTTAAAAGTTTAGAGTACTTGTGAAAGTAAATGAAAATAGTTGAGCATGTATCTCCCCCAAAAGTAATTCAAAATGTATAAAAATAGGGGCTATGAAACTCACCTTAATAAATGATATCAAATGTATAATGAGAATGATGGATATGCCGTGAGAACTTCTACGAGCAACCTAAAATAGAATATTGCGACTTAGGTTTGGAATAATGTTTAGGAAAACATAAAACATTCTATATATATTTCTATGTTGATCATGATGTAATCAATTATCATTTGGTGTTTATAGAAAGATCTTTAATATGTGAAAACATATTTAGTTTATAGATATCGTACTACCGTTCGGGCCATCATAATTCAGAGGTCATGCAAGAACGTTCGAGGAGCTAAGATACTTTAAATCGTAAATCCAGCAACTCGTCGATCCGTTTACCCAAATGAACCCTCACATGAAGTTCCCTAGTGTTGTAGTGCTTAATACGTAAAACATGTATTTTTGATTACTTGATTATATGATATATTAAGAGTTAATAAATACAATAAATAAACTAACAAAGTTTATAAGTATTTAAATAAGTTTGAGTTTTATAAATACTTACCTTAAAATAGAATGCTTGAGTATTATGGAAAAATAAAATATTAGCGGAGCTTCGACGTAGAATTTGCAATCTTTGAAAACCCAAGACTATTAGAAGATTATAACAACGCCTTCTTGAGAACCCGAAGAAGAACAGAAGATTATAACGACTCTTTCTTGAAAACTTCCAAGAATGAAGATCAAACGCTAGTTTTCTTCAAGAACACATGAATGTTCTTACAAGATCTATAAGAAATGCCTTTAGGTTTAGGACTTTAGATGTTAAGAAGGTGTGGTGCAAGAAATTATGAAGTTTTAGCTTGGTATTTATAGGATGAGAAAAATAGTTAACTATATATTAGGTTAAAAACTAATCATGGTTAAGTTATATACTTGGCAAGATCTTAGGAATGAATGGCCATGATCAAACCATGTGTCTAGGAGGCTTCCTTGAGAAGCCTCATGAGGAGGTTAAGAGTTTTATTTTTTCATCTTGTGTTTACGGAGTGAGTTTTAGTCCCGAAAATCGCTAACGATAAGTATTTAATTCATGAAACGTAAAATCGGGTATCGTAAAAATATGAAACTTATAGGAATGATTAAAATCATCATTATACTCCATCTAAAAATATAAAATGAGTGATAAGTCTTATTGGGTGCAAAAACGCTGCCTAAAGCTGGAAACACGTGTCAAAATCGTGTAAAATGCAGTTTTTCAGAAAGGAACGAAATTTCAGGGAAACGACCGTGAATTTATTTAGAGTAGACTAAAATTAGTCTAAAAGTGATATGAGATGTTAAAATGTGGTTTTCGTCATACGCGGGATAACTTTACAGTTATTCGTGAAGTTTAAAAGTCACGCGATTTAAGCAAAAATGTAGAACGTACAAGGTTAATTCCTTTATGGTCAAAGGAGGAGGGAAATATGTTTGAATTTTCCAAAAAATGTAAAAGTTTCAAAACATATTAGAAACACAGTGCAGGAATCGTTAAGTCTGGATGTAAGTAGAATTGTTTAAAACGTAAGTTTAGTTTTGTTCTGCTCTGGGCTTATTTGGTAATATTAAAAATAATAAATCTTAAAAATTCTCAAATTAATCATGAGTGATCTAAAAATTTATCGATGCGAGGAAAATTGTCGAGTTGATTTTCGTTATGCGCGTGATGTTTAAGCGGTGGACCGTCCTAAAACGAAACTTTAAAAACGATGTTTACTTAATAACTTTTGCGAAAATGATCTAACGATGGTCGAACTCTCAGGTTATTACTAAAATAATTTATCTAACGAAAATGTGGATTAAAAATTTTACGGGATGAATAGTGAAAGTGAATAGTAAATGTGAATAGTAAAGTGAATAGTAAATTCTCGAAAATGAAAAGTAACCTAAAAATGCGGGTGGTTACAGTCTCACCCCCTTAATGGGAATTCCGTCCCGGAATTCAGGGTGTGTTACCCGATGTTGAATTGTCTAGGAAAGTGTGGGTATATGCGCCGAATTCTAATCATTGCGTTCTTAAGTTTCTGGTCATAGAATGTGTTATGTACCATTCTAAGTTTTTGGTCGTGGCTTAAGTTGATAATCTAAAGGTATAAGATGTTGTTGATGTGAAATGGTTTATAATGATGTGATAATTGTTGTTTGTAGGAAAGTCTTGAGAAATAATGGAGAGATCATTGTGTAACCCACAATGTCTTGAGAAATAAATGAGACCATTGTAGGATTTACAGTGTCTGAGAATGTAATAGAGACCACTGTAGGATTACAGTGTCTTGAAAAATGAATGAGACCATTGTATCTCACAATGTCTAGGAAGTAGGAAAGACCATTGTAATCAGTTACAATGTCTTGGATAAAGTTTCGTAATCCTAAAATGCACGAGTAGAGACATGATTGGGAAAAATATGTTTGTGCCGTAATGCCTTAGAATAGGCATACGCATATATGTTTAGTCTATCGCTTAGCTAAAATGATTGAAAATATGTTGAGTGTATATATCAATATAATAGTATGTTTGTTTAGCATAAACTACCTAGAAGTCACATAATCGTCTGGAGGATGGAAGGCACGGAGAGCGAAAGGCTATAAAATGTTTTGTTTGTAAAAGTAGTTATAGTTTAAGTCTCAATTAGACCCGTTTCTCTATAACTGTGGCTCTGATACCAATCTGTAACACCCCCAATTTCGTGATACGCAACGGAATTCAAACTGGGTGTTACTTCATGGCACAATAGTCATAACAATAGAAAACGAACTCTAATGGAGTCGTTTTTAAAAGATTTATCATTCGATTTATATAAATATCAGATTTAACAAAAATGAGGTCCCAGTTGGTTCCATTGTTTACAAAATACATTAAATTGGTTTTCGAATGATAATAAAATTTATAGCCCTCTTGAGTATCCATGCTCCTCCGTGCCAGCCTCGTATAATATGGACCTGAAATACATGCTTAAAATTGTCAACACAAAGGTTGAGTGAAATTCATAGAGTTTGTTTGATGGTTGAACACATTATGTTTGTAGTGTGAGTTATAAATTCACACCAATGGTTTGAAAGCAAAACGGTTATTATTAGACTAAGCATCATGCAATCAAGGCGTTAACGTGTTCCAAAATTAATTGGTGAAAATGTCGGTACGTGCCCTAATAGGTATTTAAATAAGTTTGAGTTTTATAAATACTTACCTTAAAATAGAATGCTTGAGTATTATGGAAAAATAAAATATTAGCGGAGCTTCGACGTAGAATTTGCAATCTTTGAAAACCCAAGACTATTAGAAGATTATAACAACGCCTTCTTGAGAACCCGAAGAAGAACAGAAGATTATAACGACTCTTTCTTGAAAACTTCCAAGAATGAAGATCAAACGCTAGTTTTCTTCAAGAACACATGAATGTTCTTACAAGATCTATAAGAAATGCCTTTAGGTTTAGGACTTTAGATGTTAAGAAGGTGTGGTGCAAGAAATTATGAAGTTTTAGCTTGGTATTTATAGGATGAGAAAAATAGTTAACTATATATTAGGTTAAAAACTAATCATGGTTAAGTTATATACTTGGCAAGATCTTAGGAATGAATGGCCATGATCAAACCATGTGTCTAGGAGGCTTCCTTGAGAAGCCTCATGAGGAGGTTAAGAGTTTTATTTTTTCATCTTGTGTTTACGGAGTGAGTTTTAGTCCCGAAAATCGCTAACGATAAGTATTTAATTCATGAAACGTAAAATCGGGTATCGTAAAAATATGAAACTTATAGGAATGATTAAAATCATCATTATACTCCATCTAAAAATATAAAATGAGTGATAAGTCTTATTGGGTGCAAAAACGCCGCCTAAAGCCGGAAACACGGGTCAAAATCGTGTAAAATGCGTTTTTAGAAAAGAACGAAATATCAGGGAAACGACCGTGAATTTATTTAGAGTAGACTAAAATTAGTCTAAAAGTGATATGAGATGTTAAAATGTGGTTTTCGTCATACGCGGGATAACTTTACAGTTATTCGTGAAGTTTAAAAGTCACGCGATTTAAGCAGAAATGTAAAACGTACAAGGTTAATTCCTTTATGGTCAAAGGAGGAGGGAAATATGTTTGACTTTTCCAAAATGTAAAAGTTTCAAAACATATTAGAAACACGTGAGAATCGTTAAGTCCGGATGTAAGTAGAATTGTTTAAAACGTAAGTTTAGTTTTGTTCTGGGCTTATTTGGTAATATTAAAAATAATAAATCTTAAAAATTCTCAAATTAATCATGAGTGATCTAAAATTTATCTGATGCGAGGAAAATTGTCAGAGTTGATTTTCGTTATGCGCGTGATGTTTAAACGGTGGACCGTCTAAAACGAAACTTTAAAACGATGTTTACTTAATAACTTTTGCGAAAATGATCTAACGATGGTCGAACTCTCAGGTTATTACTAAAATAATTTATCTAACGAAAATGTGGATTAAAAATTTTACGGGATGAATAGTGAAAGTGAATAGTAAATGTGAATAGTAAAGTGAATAGTAAATTCTCGAAAATGAAAAGTAACCTAAAAATGCGGGTGGTTACAGAGGTGACACTACTTTTTCCCATGGCACCACCCACAACACCAAACAATACCTAGCGGGGCTACATGCGAGGCCCAATATTGCAAAGCAGATTTGCAGTAGTACTGTTTTCCCATGTGAAGAGTCACATTCATTTAATCTGATCTATCAGCCTTAAGCCCAAAAGATGTATAATATACTAAGGGCACGTTTGGTAGAGAGAATTTCAAAGAAATGAAATGAATCAGAGAATATAAATTCAGAGAATAGAAATCAGTAGAGAATTTTGTTCAATTCTAATGTTTGGTAACAACAGAGAATTAAGCCGAGAAATGAAAAAAAATAAATAAATAACATTTTGTCATATGAGACTCACATGTATTTGTTTGTTGATTTTTTTTTAATTATTTTTTTTAAATAACAACTCTAAAAATTTAAATTTTTTTTAAATAATTATTTTAAAAAAAATATATTTTTTCTAAATAACAATTCTAAATTTTTTTTTTTAAATAATTATTTTTTTAAAAAATATTTTAAATAATTTTTTTAATTATTTTTTTTAAATAATCTTATTTTAAAAAAAAACATTTAAAAAATTATATTTTTTAAATTTTATTTACTTTTTTTTTTTATTTTTTTTAAATTATTTTTTAAAAAAATAATTTTTTTTTATTTTATTTTTAATTTATTTTTCAAAAAAACTTATTTAAAAAAAATTTTTAATTTTTTTTAAAGTTTATTTTTCAAAAAAACCTATTTTTTTTTAACTTATTTTTTTTAAAATTTATTTAAAAAAAAATATTTTTAAAAATGTATTTATTTATATTTTTTTAAAAATTATACAAAATACTCTCATTTCTCCCATTTCCCAACTAAAAGTAGTGGAAATGAAAGTTAACAAAATACAAAGAAGTGAACTCCATGAGAATTCGAAATTTTCCGCCCATTTAATTTCTCAACCTACGAAACAAAAGAAATTAGTTCATTTCCTTTTCTCTGACTTTATTTCTCTGTACCAAACACACCCTAATTCTCTTACAATTAATAAATAACATGTCACAAGGGTTAGGTACTTAGGTATATGATTCTGCTTATAAAATTACGACTGAAGACTATAATTGAGATTTCGTTGGATTTTCTATAATTAAAGTACTCCAAGTGGAATAAGACAAAATAAGAGAAAAACAAAATAGTTTCGGAAGAATGTGGAAGACAATTTCCGAGATTAAGGAATTCTCCAATCCACATGGGACAGCCTGTGCTATTTTTTTTTCACAATTGAGATACTATACGCAATCTAAGAAAATACAGTAATAAACTTACTTTAACTATGAGAAACAAACAAATTATATTCATAAACAACAGTTACTATATATGGTGTCTAGCGAGAATTAGTACAAATTAGATAGACATGCTAATTAACCGATACAATAAGTTTAATTATCATAGGATGTAGTATTTGTACTTTTAGCATAACCTATGGCAGAACCTTTTGGCATTTGCAGCTATTAGTATATTAAATATGTAAAGTGTGGATTAGGTTGATAGTTCATGACTTCATGTCTTTGATCAATTGACTTACTGATACTTATTATATATTCGGTTTGCTTGTTTACACTTTATATACTTGGAGTGTAGTTCATAAATAAATGATATTGATGTTTAGCATAAGTTGCTCAATTATGCTTGTTTACACTTATGTTTACACTTTATATACTCGTTAAACAAACTCTTCCCTTAACATATATAAAAGTTGTATCCCATTTGATTTAGTTTCCCTGAATGTTAACGACAAATTCATTTGTTATTGATACGCTCATTATATAAGTGATACTTTAAGAAAATTGTACGTAACACTTTAAGAAAAGTATACTTAGGTTTGGTTGCCACAATAAAAGCGACATTCATTTTTGTTTTTTAAAGATTTTTAACAATAAAATTAAAATTTCATTAATAATTTAAACATTATATAATAACTCAAATAAAATTAAAACATTACAATAAAATTCAAATAACATTGAAATATTACGATAATAAAACGACTAAACTAGTTTTGATTTTGAAGATGCCAAATGTCTTCAACCAAATCGGTTTTATGCTAAGATAAGTTGTTTTGTTGATTATCTCCTTGGTAATTTTCAACGATTCCACGTGAGTTCTTACAAGATCATAAGCACGGTGCTGCTCCACTCAGAAGAATATGGGAGATATCGTTCGCCCTTGGTCCTGAATTATCACATTATGTAATGTGATATATATGGACATTATATTTGATAGGCGATTTCTGTCCAACCCTTTAGTCGGATGTTTAATTATTAGCCACTTGCTCTTTAGTACACTAAAAGCTCGTTCCACATCTTTCCTTGTTGCTTCGTGCATCGTCTTATACAATATTCGTTTGTGATCATTTGTCCCTAGATTTTTAATGGACTTCATAATAACGGACCATTCCGGATATATCCCACAACAAGATAATATCCCCGTTTATAAGCCACGTTGTTAGCAATGAATACCACATACGGTGCACTCCCCGTTTTGAGATCATTGAAAAGAGGCGATTGACGTAAAACATTAACGTCGTTATTCATCCCAGAGACACCAAAGAATGCATGCCAAATCCATAAATTTTGGGAGGCGATCGCTTCCAATAAAATGAAAGGATCTGACCCATGATCACCTCTACAAAATTGAGCTTTTAAAGAGTGTGAGCAAATTCGCCTATGGTCAATCTGTACAATCAATGCTTTCTATCATCCCAGGAAACCCATACTTTTCGTAGTGATGAGCATTTTTCAATGTCAGTAACTGTTGGCTTTCGCAAAAACTCCTCACCATATAACTCCATGATGACCTCACAAAATTTTTGGAGACATTCACGAATTGTTGTCGCACCCATTTGCAAATATTTGTCTAGAGAATCAGGATTGACTCCGTATGCCAATTGACGAAGTACACTTCATCAATGGGGAAATACCAAGTGTGCCCACACAACTAGGAGTTTGTTGAAAATAAGAGGAATGATCGGTTACCTCTCGAACAATTCGTGTGAATAGGTTTTGGCTCATTCAAAAACGATCACGAAATGCTCTTTTGTCATACTGTGGGTTTTCGCAGAAGTAAGTCGCCACTAAACGATTATGAGCACCCAAACGATTTCGTGAGATTTTAGGTTGTGATGCTTGATAAGCCTCCCAACACTCTTTCGCAAATAACACAAGCTCGCTATTAACTTCATTTTCATCATCCGAAGATGAATCGACACTAAATAGCTCGTAAGAATTCATTATGTAGATTTAAGAGAATGTGTTTGAATGTGTATAGAGAGAATGTATTAATAAAATGATGAAATGAGTGGGTTATTTATAGTGTGAAAGTATTTAAGTTTAAAAGTTAACTTTTTTTGTTTTTTTAATAGCAACGTTGATATTCAAACGGTGACAAAAAAAAATAAAGAAAAATCCGAAGTAGACGATTTTCGATCATACAGACGATCGAAACACAAAAAAAAAAGGGAATCGATAGGCGATCGACACCCATAGAAGGGACGATCGATCGCCTAGTCGATTGATCTGTCGATCTCCATGCTTACTGCGTCTAGCCTTAGAGTATCTATAATGCATCAAATTTGTATAGACTTGATGCGTTTAATGTTTTGTTTCACAATTAATGCACAAGTACTTTAATGTTAATAGTTTTTTTTTGTTTTTTTTTTTTGTTTTTTTTTTTTCAAAGGCCTGATGGTATACAGGTCTTTCTTCAAAAAATCTTTAACAAATATTTTTCCCAATGGTTCAAATGATGCAAATAACTTTTTTAAACAGTAAAAAGTCATGTGTAAACTAACCCCATTGCAAATGCTTCTAGATTATCTCGTGCCTTTCTTTTGTTTTATGTCTTTATATAAGTGATAAAAATACAGGTATTATAAGTTATAAGTTATTTATCAATTGCTAGTTCCATGTTTTATTACGTTTAGTCAATGATTATACGTCTCATGACTAAAACCCTTAACAACGTGAAACATGATTTTTAAGGTGGTGTCTCGGTAGGGTCCAAATTAATAGAGGTAAAGTAAACGCTAGTTAAAAAGTCTAATCCCAACACTTCATCATCAATTATTTTCATGAAATAGTCTGTAAGCACCTCTTAATCATTAAATTATTATTTTGAACACCAATTGTTCACATTCTAAAATACCATTTAAATAATGATTTATTCTTTCTTCAAGTAGCCTTGTTTAGTGCATATTGCCAACCCTACAGAGATGATATATAACTGGCATCAATACTATTGCATCTATAAAACTTGAGTTAATCAAGGTGATATATATAAAACTTGAGTTAATCAAGATATATTCATCATAACAAAAAGGTAAAACATTATTCCATTTTCATGTAATTCTAAATTTGGGTTTTCATAATCTAACATTGCTGTGTTTATTTTGAAACTTTCAGGTTCTTTTTTTGGTTGGTTTTTTTGGCTTGATCAGCTTTGCACACAAACTGAGAGTAAACTTTTGTCGAAAAGGTTATGGCGGTTTCAAATTTAAGAGGCTTTTCGGAACTTATAGCAATGGAGGATCCTTCTTCTTTCGATTTCCAGACTCTTGTTAACTCATATGATGATCATTTGGATCCTATGGGGATAGCGGTCAACTCGTTTGATGCTAATGCTGGTGTGTTTAACTACTATAAACCTGTTATGGAACCATCTTCAAGACCAACTAAGCAGATCAAAACAAGCAGCTGGAATTCTTCATGTGTAACAAATGAACATTCTCTGATGAATGTAAATATGTCTCAACAAGCTAATCTCGTTACACCTAAAGAAGAAACAACTGTTTCTTCCAAGATTAATGGTTTCCAATTTGGTCCGTATATGAAATCTGATTTTGATAATGGTTATCATGGCGGCATCGTTGATGGTGCTAAAAATAGAATAAAAGTCTCTCATGCTCAAGATCACATCTTAGCTGAAAGAAAAAGGAGAGAGAAACTTAGTCAGAGGTTTATCGCTCTTTCTGCTCTTGTCCCCGGTCTTAAAAAGGTAATTTTTCTTTTTGTTGTTTATTTTTGAGAGATGATTATCTGATTATTGCGTGCTAGATACTCAGTTTCTGATCTTTGGGTATAGTGAAAGTACTGGTTTGATTATATTTATGGGTAAAATATTCAGTTAATGAGCAGTGCAACTTACATGTTTCTAACTATTTAAGTATTAACCTATTACTATCTCCGTCTCACATTAAGTGTCCACTATGACTTTTTTAAGTCTTTTTTCTCCAACTTTGACCTTAAGTATATTTGTTTGTGTTATATAATACTTAATGAAAATTATACAAATGAAAACACATTTAAAAACTTAATCCATTCATATATCTTGCATCAAGTATTATATAACACGAACAAAAATATTTATAGTCAAAGTTGAAGAAAAAAGTCATAGTGGACACTTAATATGGGACGGAGGGAGTAATTATTTGTATGATACTATTGCCAGATGGATAAAGCTTCGGTTCTTGGAGATGCAATCAAGCACATGAAAACTCTCCAAGAGAAAGTCAAGACACTTGAAGATCAGATCAACAAAAGACCAAATACAGAATCAGTTGTTTTCGTTAAACGATATGAGGTTTCAGCTGATAATGGTGAAAGTTCTTCATCAAATGATGGCCCAATTCACGAGCAACTTCCAGAGATCGAGGCACGATTTTTTGCTAACGATGTCTTGATAAGAATTCATTGTGAAAAAAAGTCGGGAGTTCTTGAAAAGATTCTAGCCGAAATAGAGAAGCTTCATTTATCAGTTCTTAATAGCACTTGCATGACATTTGCCAATTATGCACTTGATATAACGGTTATGGCTCAGGTACAAAGCTCACATTATAATTTGAAAAGATAGTCGATTATTGTGTTTTACTACAAAATAGTTGTAATTAACCCATGAAACTCTTTATGCAGCTTGATAAAGAATTTGCCATGACAATGAAGGATCTCATAAAGAACCTACGTTCGGCTCTCAAGCAATTTGTGTGATGATTGATGCTACTTTCCTTCATTTTGAATGCTTTCGGTGCCTGCAAAATGAAAACGTCTTGTATTTACTTTATCTTAAGTATCTGATAACCATAGGCCTGCGATTATTGCCCATCATTTAGAACCATTTTTATGCCTTAAAACCATATATTGCTATGATTCATTTTGCAAGAGTTTTTTTTTTGTTTTTTTCAAACTTTTTTTATGGTTGACTTGTTGACCATGGTAACAATCCTCTTGTTGTAAACTAGCAATCTCATGGCTTTAAACTTATGGGCATTTTTATGCAACTTTTTTACCCTTTTTACTTGATGTGAAGAGGGTTTATAGATGGTTCTTTTAGGGTGGACTAACAAACAGGTCTATGTATCAGTCAAAGTGTTTGGTAATGAGTGTGAGTAGTCTCTTAATGTTTTTTTTTTTTTTTTTTTTTTTTTTCTCTCTTTTGTAATTTGCTTGTAAAATTAATCTTGATTTATGTTAATGCAATAACTTCTTGTAATTTCATAGACTGATACATAATCTTTTTACTGGACTTAGAAATCAAATATTTTACAGATGATATTTGAACCCATTGATCTAAAGTTAGTCAATTTGGATTGAACATTATGTCATTGCATTATCGATCACCGATGACTCAAATTTATAACTTCTGCTAAATTGTTAAGAAATAGATAGAAAAACCAAAAGAAAAAGACTTCTTGGGTGGACTTAGCGATAAAAAGTTACATGTCTCGATCTAATTCCGTAATGACATTTGACTTGCTTAAGAGACTAATGATGAGATATCAATTAGGTTTTGTTTACATCAGCAACTTAACAATAAAAAAACTTGCTCAATATATAGTGGGAAAAAAAATTAAAAAATAAAATAAAATAAAATAAATAAAAAATAAAAAATAAAAAAAAAAAATTCTCCCTAACTAACTATAAAGGGATATAGCTTAACCTCTTCATAGGATCAACTCTAGATAGATTGATAAAAATATTTATGTAGCAAAAGCTATATAGTTATGGGCACTTTGTCATTTTACTTGTATATAACAAGTTTCTTGCTTCAAGTCACATATGCAGCCATATTTATAGTTAGATGGTATGTAATAATGTGTTGGTACGTAGGTGATTTAGGGTATATGTATATCCTTAGGGTGTTGATACGCATACCATTTTTTTATACATACATCACATTTGTACATTACAATGTTGTACAATGTGCATTATATATGTACAATGTGATGTATGCATAAAAAAAGATAGTGTACGTATCAACCCCATATCCTTATATTGATGTTTCAGTTGCCTAGGTGGCCTACTAAGTACTTCTAAGTTGTAAGAGGGTTAGGTATCGTTTGATGTCAAAGTGTGGTGCAATGGAAAAAGCGGTGCTTCTTCAATACTTTTTCTCCATAGCATCAGTTTTGGTTATGACATCAAAACCTCCTCCTTTACATAACACCAGTTTTCTGATACCATAATACATATTCTTTTTTCTTCATTTTTTAAATAAAATAATATATTTAACTAAAAGTAACATTCATTAATAAACCACATTACATAAAATAGTACATTAAATAAAAAAAATAAACACAAAAGAAAAATATAACATAAAAGTATAAACCTGCAAAGCATTAACTTTGCAAACGAATAAAGCACCACGGACTAATAATGTAAACTATTATACTACAAGGTTATAAAGACAAGAAAATAAACAATAAAAACACATAAGCCAAACATTTAGTCGTCGTCTTCTTCCTTCAGCCACTTGCAAAACACACACACACACACAAAACACATCACAAACACAAACAAAAAAGAAACAAACCCACCAAAACAAACAAACAAAATATTGCTTCGGCGTGAGCTTGTGGCTACGGCTCCAAGACCCACCAGCTAAGTCTCGATGTAGTGTCTCATGCCATATGATGGCGCCGAGGGTGATGACTTGAACTATCAACCCTTGTACCGAGCCTTCTAATAAGTAGTGTGCATATCACAATTATGCATATGTAGTGTTATAACATGTGTATTAGTAATGTGAATTTTTTATGCGCATATTGCCTCCCTTCAATGTAAGCACTATAGTGCAAAAAAAGAATAATTATAGAATATGTTTTCACTAAAAAAATGTTACTCAAATGTATACACTAAATTTTGCACTAAATCTGCATTAAACTTTATTAGTTATTTTATTTACTTGAGTAAGATGAGAATTGAAATTAAATTATATTACAAGGCTAAAAGTTAAAATAATGTATTTTAGTGCAATAAATAGTATAACAATATATTTGTTGAATTTTAGGCATTATTATTCATTGCATTAAGATAGTGTCAATGTTTAATGCTGAAATTAGAAGAGATTTCTTGTATTTTTTGCATTTTATTAGTGTAAAAAATACATTTGGTATTTACATTGGAGATACTGGCTAAACAAATAAATTGAGAATAAGTGATTAACTAAAATATTGTATATCCCTTGATGAACCTCCGAAATCCTTCTTGTTTCGTTCTTAAACACATTATTTCTTTACGTGCAATGTTAAAAAACGTACATTGAATCTTTTCTTGGTAGAACATATATATAAACTATTTCTTTTTGTGTTTTAGATTGATCTTCACACATTTCTTTAACATGAATATCTTTTAAATTAAAACATGAAGATCCCGACTAATCCTCTTAGGTCAATGGTTCAAGCGGATTCTTATTCTGCAGGTGTGTGCATATATATTGTTAGGGTTTTTTAATTGGAGTGGATATATTATATTATTTTAAAGAAAAACTTGGGTTCCAACAAACGTGAACTTATTGGCTTGTAGCATGTTTATAGATGATTTCTTTATGAAGAGGATTTATAGATGATTTGATTCTAATTAAAAACTAATATGATATATTTTGAAAAAACTTAAAAAATATATATTGGAAGCTTCACCTTCCTTCATGACATTATTGGCTACATGATAAAACTCCTGAATGGTTGGTGATTATCTGATAACTCCTTAAAATATTAGCTTGAATTAATTGCGTTAATTGATTAAAAATGTATGGTACTTCCTATTTTTTGTAGTTGTGTGTAGGATTGTTCGAATCTGATTATCTTGTGCACATCTTTACAAATTTTGATTATTCAGTGTAACGATTAACGTATATAATTGGGTATCGGATCACATATTTTTTAGAATCGAATCAAGTATTTTTAGAAATCGATATACAAAATAATCAAAATTTGAAAAGATGTGCATAAAATAATCGGATTCGAACAATGGTACTTATAACTACAAACAGTGACAAATATGATACATTTTTAGATAATTAGCTCTAAACAAATTCAAAGAAGTTATCAATTGTAAATTATAAAACCATCTAAAAATATCTAGAAGTTTGAAACTTATATATTCGTATATTATATTTGCACTAGCACGACATCCGTGCAAAACGACGAGAATGATTAGTTTCTAGTGATTTTTGAGATTTGGTGATGGATAAGGGTTTCAGATGATTTTCAATGTTTTTCGGTAATGATGTAAGAGATTGAGAGAAGGGACCTTTCGCATTTGGTGAGTGATATCTACAGTTTTTTTTATACGTACATTTGATGAGACGATATTTCCTTATGGGTCTATGACTCCTCACTCGTTACCTTCCTATATTTTTCTCGACACCTCACCAATTTTTATACAACAACAACTACTCAGTACACCTTTTCCATACACACATATGCTACATGCTCCTTTAAACACTATTGCTGCTTCGTCCACTCCAGGCCCAATAACCAACTCTAATTCCCCAAGCCCAAATTCCGAACCTACTACACCAAGCCCAATCGATTCAGGTCCTACAACCCTTCACACTACCACTCATTCCACACCTTCCACTAATGAGCCCAACTAATCATCATCCACAACTGTTCACGCGGCCCCATCACCACCTCATCCCAGTATGCAACCTACCATCAATCAAAATCCCAATCCCGATTCAACTCATCCTATGGTCACTCGGTTTCACGTTGATTCTAATCGTCCTACCCAATATATTTACATCAAATGTGTCCACCATTTCCTCGCTTCCCAAGTGTTACACCTATGCGTTTTATGACCTCAATTGGAATAGTGCTATGATAGATGAGTATAATGCATTAATTAGAAATAATACTTGGATTCTTGTGCCTCAACCCCTGCAGGTGAACATTGTTCACTCTATGTGGCTTTTTAGGCATAAACATAATGCATTTGGTAGTCTTAGTCGCTACAAGGTTTGCCTTGTGGCGAGTGGCGGCGCACAACTTTCAGTCATTGATGTTTATGATACACTTAGTCCGGTTGTGAAACCGACTACTAGTCTTACGGTTCTTAGCCTTGCTCTTTCTCGACATTGGTTTATTCATCAGCTTGATGTAAAGAATGCTTTTCTACATGGTTATTTATCTGAGATTGTTTATATGCATCAGCCTCTTGGCTTTCGTAATCCCCAACATCCCAATCATTTTTGTCTTTTGTAAAGATATGGACTTAAACAAGCCCCGCGGGCATAGTTTCAGAGGTTTGTTACTTATGCTACTCGTGTTAACTTTCTTCACATTCATTGCGATTCCTCGCTTTTCATTTGTTGACAAGGGACTTATACTGCCTGACTGCCCTAGGTTTCCTTATGCAAGTTTTTGCTTCTTTGCATATGGAGTTTTCCATGACTAACCTTGGCCCTCTCAATTACTTTATGCGCAATTATGTGACTCATAATAATTGTGGGGTGTTTTTATCTCAAGACGAAGTATGCTAATGAGGTTCTTGAGCGGGCTAATATGCTTCATTGTAACCCTTGTCGGACTTCAGTTGACACGGATTCTAAGTTGTTGCTGATGGTGATCTTGTTTCTGATCCTACAATATATCGCAGTCTTGCGGGTGCCCTCTAGTATCTTACATGTACTCGCCCAGATATTTATTTCACTATTCAACAGGTTTTTCTTTCATGCATAATCCCGAGTGCCGCGTTTTTCTGCTCTTTAGAGGATTTTGCATTATATTCCGGGTAGTTTAGACTAGGGGTGTTAACGAGTCGAGTTTTTAACGAGCTACTAGAGCTCGAGCTCGTTTAACTCGAGTCGAGCTTGATAATTTTCCATCTCGAGTCGAGCTCAAACAAAATGTAGAGCTCGAATAATTTCACAAGCTGAGCTTTAAAAACTTGTATTCAGCTCGGCTCGTTCGAAAGATCGTTTAGTTATTCGAGCCAAACGAGCTACTCGAGCTAAATATGTAGTTTCAAAATATTTTGATTATAATATTTTTATTACTAGTGTTATTATAGGTTAAACTTAAAACCAAAACTAACAATATGTTGACCTTCAATTATATCAAAGATCTACACTTTAGTTTATATATAAAATTATAAGTATATATTAAATCACAAAGAAAACGTCGCCGTTTTTGACCCCATGCTACAAGATACATACAAAGACGTCTGGGCGGTGCTACAGCTTAAAAAAAAAACCCGGCCTGCTACAGTAAAAAATATATATTACTATTTATTAGTGCACAATCACCTCGGCTAAAAAATTCTAAAAAAAAACTGATTATATATTATATTACTTTTATTAATTCACAATCACCTCGCTAAAAAATTCAAAAAAAAGAAGAAGATTATATTACTATTTATTAGTGCACAATCACATCGGCTAAATAATTCGCCCAAAAAAAAAAAAAAGATTATATATTATATTACTATTTATTAGTGCACAATCACCTCGGCTAAAAAATTCGCCGCGTAAAAAAAATATATTACTATTTATTAGTGCACAATCACCTCGCTAAAAATTCGCCGTAAAAAAATATATTACTATTTATTAGTGCACAATCACCTCGCTAAAAAATTCAAAAAAAAAACTGATTATATATTATATTACTTTTATTAATTCACAATCACCTCGGCTAAAAAATTCGCCAAAAAAAAAAGATTATATTACTATTTATTAGTGCACAATCACCTCGGCTAAATAATTCGCCCGCCCGAAAAAAAAAAATATATTATATATTATATTACTATTTATTAATGCACAATCACCTCGGCTAAAAAATTCGCCCGCCCGCAACGCGGCGGACCACTGCCAGTCTCGTATAATATAAACTAGTAAGCTTGGGCTTTTGTTTTATAGAGCTCACATTGTCTTCCTTTTGTTTCACTCGTCTAATGTAGGATGTGAAATATAATCTTTTTTCTTTTCTTTTTTCATTCAAACTTACAAGTATTACTTGGATTCTTAATGTGTATGAATAAGTTAAATATGTTAAGTAAATTGTTAATCATATATATTTATTGATCATATAATTGTTACTATTAGTTTTATGCTAGTTAACTGTTTTATAAAGAAGTAACTAATATATTTAATAACCCTTTATCAAATATATAAATGAATTAAATCCAAACATAAATACCACTAAATAAGAATTATGAATCATCACAAGATTACAACGAATCTCGCTTGTATGGCTCACGTGATGTTGAGAGTTATATTGAGGTTTTTGTGATTAGAAATACAACATATGTATGTATATTGTAAATAAACGATTCCCTTTTATGATTTTCACGCTTACACAGACAAAAGACTCTTACGATGAAATTCAGATATGTGTTATCACATGTGACACATATATATGATACTCAAATATGTATAGACACATATGACACGTACGTATGAAAGCCAAATATGTATGGACAAACACATATGAAATACATAGGTGCGACCAATATTTACATATAAAAACACATTTGATATAAACATATGCATAAACTCATTGTGAGGTTACTAAAAATAATTGTTCCATGGTTCTTAGACGATATAACATAAACAACGTTATCCATGGTTCTTTCTTCTTAGACAATAAAACATAAACAACTTTATCATCTTCGATCAATCTGATGATGAAACACGGAGATTGCAGTTGGTAATATTCTTGTAGAAACGCTTAGTATGAGTTTAATTATGAACTAACTAACTAATTCTTACACTCGTTTAAATCATGTTATCTAGTTGATATATCTATGATAATGGTTTATTGATTATAATCCATTACATGTAAATAAAAACATGTTTATGCATACACATACATCTCTCATATGAGCATTTACAAACACATGCATACGTTCTTACATATGATATACACATACATTTACAAGAGACACATAAATACACATACACATACATATACTTGATTTGGTTCACGATGTCAACAATTCATACTTGAGCTCATTAAATAATTTATGATCTTGACTCTAGCTCGACTTACAAAGTTTCCTCGACTAATTTCAGGAAATGAGCTTACAAAATTATATAATTTGATATACTCACTTGAAAATCATGTATATAGAAAGAGGTAAAACATGTACTATAGAATTCTAGATGAAATTATGTGTCTCTATGAACCTTAATTAATCATTTATTTTATTCATTGAGCATCAATTTTTTTTCTTTTCCATTATTAGATCAAGTGTATTAATTTTGTTATTTAGTTTAATTAGTAAATTTGCTAGCATAAGTTAATGAAAAATAAAATCATATTGTAATAAAAAATGTAACAATATAAAATTTATGTTTTAAAAATTTTGTGTAGTAGTTGTATATTGTCTAATCAAAGAAAAAAGATATACAAGTATCCCACATTGAAAATAATAGGAAAAGCGGAGAGAGATGGACACTATAAAACCAAGACCCACTCTATTTTTCATAAAGAACCACATCTACTTGCAAACTAGTGTTAATTATAAGTTACATAAACTTTAGTATAAGCATTAGAACAATTTTATAATTATTAAAGAGCTTTCGAGCTCGAGCTTGAGTTAATAAACGAGGATATCAAGTTCGATATTCTATACAAGAATCTTAAGCTTAAAAGTTATGTTAATACAAATAAGCCATAAAAACGTTTATTTATATTTTACGATCTTCTAATGTTTTGTCGATAACAAACGTGAAATCATTTTAACGAAACAAATAGAATACGTAAATAGTTTGAGCTAATAGTTTCTAACATATTCACATTTTCACATAAAACACTAAAACAAGTATAAGTGATTTCATGGTTTAGTAATACATATGTACAACAACTAGTGTTTACATATTTGGGTAAAATATACACATAACTAGTATGTAGTATATTGGGTAATATAAATGGGTAGAAACTTAAGTATCACAACCCATTGGGCAAATACATTGAATGTAGTTGGGTATAATCCAAAGCCCATAACCCATGGATCTTGACCCATAACCCATTGCATGACATCATGCTTACATCATACATGGATAATATCCATAACCCATGGATCAACCAATACCCAAGTGACTAAGTGCATTGCACTCAAAGATACATTGTATCTAGCCAATGATCCATGATTAAACCCATGACCCATGACCCATAACCAAAATACCCATGGGCAAAGAGGAGCGTTCCACGGATCCCTGGCTTTGTGCTAGCCGGATCCCAAGTGGAATGGATCCGTGGGATCCGGGGAACAGTAGGATTTTTTCTCTATAAATAGTGAGCCATTTCTTCATTATTGATCATCCCTTTCTAACACACTTTCCCCCTAAGTTAAATCTCACTAACCTTAGATCCAAGAGATCTATGTTTGTAGTTTTGTTTTTGTGTGATCTTTTAGGTTCCTCTTAAAGGCAAGATCACCACATTTGAAGTCAAGCAAGCTTAAGTCCATGAGTTGTCATGCTTCCTCATCATCAAGGCTACTGAAGTCTTCTTGTTGATGATTCCTTTCTTTCCTCAAAGAAGTGTAGTGTTGAAGACATTAGTGAAAGATGTCTCAAGTGTCAAGACGAAGATATTAGTGAAGGGTATCTATCGTCTATAGCATAAGCACTTGTAGTAGGTGCTTAGAAGTCAAGACAAAGAAGCATTAATGAAAGGTGCTTAGAAGTCAAGACAAAGAAGCATTAGTGAAAGGTGCTTAGAAGTGAAGACACAAGACATTCGTGAAATGTGTCTTGTAGATCTAGTCAAAGGCATTAGTGAAAGGTGCCTTAGATGTACATTCGATATGGTGTGTTTCGATGTACAAGATAGACTAGTATTAGATCCAAGGATATTGATATCCTTGATGATGTTGTAAAGGAGTGGATCTCCTTTGGGATTAGTCATTGGTGTAGTGTGGTAGTAGTTCCTCCATTTCAATGGAACTAGGTGCTTAGCCTAGTACCTAATAAAGGGTAGGCGACGTTGTGAAGGTGTAGTTCACCTTGGAGTGAAAGAACTAGGTACTTAGCCTAGTACCTTATAAAGCGTAGGCGACGTTGTGTAGGTGTGGTTCACCTTGGAGTGAAAGAACCCGATGGTTAGCCTAGCACCGGAAAAAGGGTAGGCGACGTTGTGAAGGCTTCTCCGCCATAAGGAGATTGGTGTAGTGATTACGAACTCTCGAGTAGGTGACTCGGGGAGTGGAGTAGGGCAAGGAAGGTGTCCTTGTAGCCGAACCACTATAAATACTCGTGTTGTGGTTTTGTGCTTCTTACTCTTATCTTTTCATTACTTACCTTTATATGCTTGTTTATCAACATCCAACACACACATCCAAATAGATTGTCATAAGTCAATCTAAATAGATTAAAAGGAAGTTTTAATTGGCAAAACTATTCAACCCCCCCCCTTCTAGTTTTCCACAATTGGCATCAGAGCTTCGTTACCAAGTTTCTTGAAGTATATTGTACTTTAAAAACTTGATATGATCCATAGTTAATTGAAAACTACAAAGAAGGTTTTTCATAAAAGCAAACACCATGTCTTTCAAAACTATATGTTTGGATGTTGAGTTGACAACAACATTTTTTTTATTTACTCTTTCATTTAATTGTACTAATCTTCTTTGTCATGTTGATTAGTCAAAGCTCATACCCACCAAGCTTTAGGAGTCGCTTGGTAACAAGAATACCTTCCTTAAAAAGGTATCTTAAACGCAAAGGATCGGGAATCGTCTAAGTGACATTTACTGTGTCATTTGTAAAGACATTCCTAAGTGCGCCAGAGGTATGATTTTCTTTTTACTTTGCTTGATAATTAAGTATACCTATTTAGGTATTTATATGATTATCTTGTGTGCTTGTACATGGTTTACATGAAGCTTCATTAGGAAGCCTTTTTCTCACATACGTGTTTTATCTCTCTTCTAAAGTAGTGGTATATAAAACTTATGTCTTGGTTCTTTTAAATCCAATAATAAAACAAAAACACAAATTTCAAAAATTCCTCCTTCCCTATAAATAACCCCACCGTCGACCACTTTACCAAACCCTCACTTTTTCAAATTTTCCAATTTCAAAAATTCCCTCTCACTCAAAACTTCATCTTCCTCTCCACTTCATATCAACCGAAACCAAGAAGATTCGTCATCAACATGGTTTACATCGCACTCGTGCTCATCGCCTTAACGCTCATTGCACTTATGTTCCCTATGATGAAGTTCACGTATGGAGACATTTACTTTGTGTTGTTAATCTACATTGGGATCATATACCCAATCCTTTGTATTGAAATGCAATATTATTAATAATCTAGTTTATCCAGGTTACTTTTATCATAATGTGTTTGTCACTTACTCTGATTTATATGTTTTATATTCTTTTGTGATACATTAGAAGTCATGTATGCATGCTAAAAGAAAATGTAAGATAAAAAATATTTCGTGATATAAAAACTGTAAAACCTATGTTTTTATAAAATCTGTTTATGTTACTACAGATCCACGGATCCCGGAAGATATACTAGCCGGATCCCTTTTGTAAAAGAACCGTGGGATCCGTCCTACTGGAAAACAGTCTTCATGCAAGATTAAAAACCAATATCTTTCTAAATGTAATAATCCACTTGAAAGTCAAAACCTTGAGTAAGTTAAAGTGTTAAATACCATTGTTAATAAAAATCTAGTAAAAACATTAGATTATCATAGGTTGACCACAAACATCTCCTTTTATTAACTTATCATTTTTATAGGTTCAACTATGACGCATGAATATGAGTTTGATTTTTCACTCACTAGCGTCTACACTCCGAACATCTCTCTCGAACCCAACACACCTGGCAATCATGTCCGTGGGTTCAATAATCTCGAAAACCGTCACTTCCACGAAGGACGTATTGTAGACACCTCTCTACAATTCGAAGAAGGTATCAATACCTCCTTCCGAGCTATAGGACTAGAATGCCTTCTTGAAATCAACGAGAAGATATGTCCAAGGTTCATAATGGAATTCTTCCGTCAAGTCGAACTCGTTCGTAACGGGGATCGCTCTCTATCTCTTTGGTTTTATATCAAAAACCAAAAGTTCACTCTAACCCTTGGGCATTTTGCTCACATCCTCCGGATTCCAAATCATGGACAATGTGCCTTCACCGAAGATTGGTCTCTTGATTCTCTCTTCAACTTTCGTGAAGAAAATAGTCCATATTGTTCACACATATCCTCTCCGGAAGATTTAAATCGCATAATATGCAAACCTCGACCATATTACTCCGATCCAAACATTATCTTTACAAGGGATATCCGAGAAGAGTACAAGCCTCTTGCACTCATCCTACGTGAAAATGTTTGGAGTCTTAGGGGAAATCGAGAAATTCTTCCCGCTTGTTGTGCTCACATGTTGTACTGTTTGCTAACACAACAACCATACAATCTCGCCTACTTCTTCGCAAGGCGAATTGCAAATCTTCAAGGCTCCAAGAATAAACTCATCCCTTATGGAATGTTCTTGACACACCTCTATCATAATGTTATGCACTTCCATCCTCAATTTCAAAGTCCATTGTACGTACTTGTGAACAAGATGATGGAACCACTAAACATATCTCTCATGAAGACTTTCTTCATTCTTGATTCCACCAACACTCATCAATCACATAATGATCCTCCTAGCGAAAACACTCAAGGAAACTAATAGTATTCCAAAATAGGATCAATATAATCCAATTTCCTTCATGAAATAAAACATTTTACATTTGATATCTTAGTATTAGAACTCTTTTTAGACTATCCTTGAGATATAATGCATTGTCAAGATCATTGCATACCTTTAGTAAAGGTCTTGCTGAGCAGATGGGCGGATCCCAAAGATTGTGCTAGACGGATCCCTACACTTAGGGAACCGTGGGATCCGGCAAAGAGAAAATGCAATTGCAAACATTATATTTCAAACATATCCTTAGAACACCTCACACTAAGCTAAACATAGTGTCTTAAGGCAAATTAAGTCCTTATCAAGATAGGTTGATCTTTCCTACTCATACATAACTCACCTAAATCACACTCTAAGACGCTTGTAGATCTATTGTTTCGTTTTTAATCCATTACTCTTCCGCTCTCAAACTCACACTTCATTTTTTACTTAATCCCTCACTTTTAGTCTTAGAAATCTTTCGATTATGGCAAAATTGATCATAATTCATCCTTACCTCAAATTTGATCAAAGTTGATCAAACTCTAGTTTTTCCCATCTCAAAGCTTCTAGGATATTTTCCAAAACACTATCCTAAATCACAACCTGATCTCTAGGATCATTTAGCTTCAATTGACACACCAAATCTTTAGTGTCATCCTTGCTCATCCATTGGCACTCTTGAAAGTCTCAAATCCTTCCATAAAAGACAATCATTAGCTACATCACTCATTACCTTCAAGTACTTAAGCACCCCTTCATTTAAAGTACTTAGGAGAACTGAAACACTCAAAATGTTATAGGTTTTAGATCTTAGAAACATCATTTCCACTCTTTCATAACTGCTGAAAGCCGGATCCCTAGGATTAGCCTAGACGGATCCCTCTGAGAAGGGAACCGTGGGATCCGGGTGACAGTTTATGTCAAATCTTGCTAAAACAATCATTTCAACTCATCTTCCTAACTCAAACACTCCATCTCATCTTAAATGAGTTCCTAGATCAGTGCAAACTCTGAAGTTGACTCTTGTGCATGTTAATCATCACATTCCAATGAATCCTAGTGGCTTAAGGCTTAAATGCACTTGCCAAATCTCTTGGTTTATAAACCACTTTGTTAGGACCTCCATAGTCATCACTCTCATCCTAACTTTCAGCTCTTACAACCTCTTGAAGTCATCTCATCATGAGGAAAACCCCAAGTAGTAACTTATCCACCAAAGAACCAACCATGAAAAAGGCTCGTGTTATACACGAAATCTCTTCAACCGAATCATCTCCGGTCAAGCCAACAAATGATAGAATCCTTCATCATCCAATCAAACCAATTCCTAAAAGGATTGTACCCACAAAACTACCTATGCCAAACACCACCATACCTCCTAGGCCAAACAATATCATCTCCACTAAACCATCACCATTAGTTCCTAGAGCTATTCCATTCACATCCCCACTATCATCACCACACCTCTACAATTTAGAAGACTTGCCTCCTAGGCCATCTCATCCGCTTGCTCCGACAACATTCTCTTCATTAGGAGGAATAATGGTTCAAAATCAAGGTGTTAAGTCAACACTTGCTCCGGCTTCCTTTTCACAGTTTCCATCATACAATCCCATTTGGATTATGAGAAATCATCAAAGTCAACCACCCGACCATGTGGAAGTTGACACTTCTCTACCACAACCATCATTCTTAGTCGAGCCATTCTCAAATGCGCCTCCACCAATCCCTCCATCATTTGAAGCTACACAAGCCGCTTCACTTGATCCTTCGCATCAAGCCATTTCATTTCCTCCACCACCACTATCTAGCCATGACAAAGATTGCTATCATTGTCAACATGTTGAAAGTTTGATACATGAAGTACAAGAAGACCGACGTTTCATGTTCTATCATCTCCTCGAACGTTTCGACGAGATTAAACCTAAAAAAAACTCGAGCTAGAAGATTTTAGTGGTATCCTAGCATCAAGCGATAGTTGGTTTAGAAATTCCTAGTCATGTATTTACTTATTTTCTTAGTTTTTAGAGTCATGTATATCATAACTCTAGTTTTATTAAATGGAATTACATGCTACTTGTTATTTTGTTGAGCATATGATTACTTTGTATTCATATCTTATTTTTGTGATAACATTGCTTGTTATATCACCTTGGTTGTAATTGAACAACTAATACGGATCCCTCAGAATTGCCTAGACGGATCCCTACTAGGAGGGAACCGTGGGATCCGTGAGACAGAAAGCTTTCTTTCTACTAACTTGAATCACATTTGCAGGAAATTGTGAATTATACTTGCTTTCTAACATTTGTTTTGTAGTTATTCAATTTACATATGAAGACTTTGACATCCTAAAGCTAGGGGGAGCTTTATGTCAAAGCAATACATTGCAAATTACTTGCAATAATAGGTTTACATTTCGTGACATCCCTTTGCAAAATTGCAATCATCAAGGGGGAGCACATTCGTCTCTTAGACGAAATCTTTTGCAAACTTATTTGAAAAACAAACTAGATTAGTATCACTTACTTGACGCCCTTGCGTAGGGATGGACTCGTCAAGGGGGAGTAAAGACGAGATCCTTTCCCGTTACTTGCTAACTATTTCTTTTTACTTTTATTTCTTTCACATGTTTTCTCTTAAAAACGATGTGTTACTTTCCTTCAAACACTTTTTGTTTCGACAAAAAGGGGGAGAAGAAAGTAAAAACTACAAATTCAAACTTTTACGAATTTTAGCTTTTCCTTAAAATAATTTTATGTTTTGTCATCAACAAAAAGGGGGAGATTGTTAATACAAATAAGCCGTAAAAACGTTTATTTATATATTACGATCTTCTAATGTTTTGTCGATAACAAATGTGAAATCATTTTAACGAAACAAATAGAATACGTAAATATTTTGAGCTAATAGTTTCTAACATATTCACATTTTCACATAAAACACTAAAACAAGTATAAGTGATTTTATGGTTTAGTAATACATATGTACAACAACTAGTGTTTACATATTTGGGTAAAATATACACATAACTAGTATGTAGTATATTGGGTAATATAAATGGGTAGAAACTTAAGTATCACAACCCATTGGGCAAATACATTGAATGTAGTTGGGTATAACCCAAAGCCCATAACCCATGGATCTTGACCCATAACCCATTGCATGACATCATGCTTATATCATACATGGATAATATCCATAACCCATGGATCAACCCATACCCAAGTGACTAAGTGCATTGCACTCAAAGATACATTGTATCTAGCCAATGATCCATGGTTCAACCCATGGGCAAAGAGGAGCGTTCCACGGATCTCTGGCTTTGTGCTAGCCGGATCCCAAGTGGAAGGGATCCGTGGGATCCGGGGAACAGTAGGATTTTTTCTCTATAAATAGTGAGCCCTTTCTTCATTATTGATCATCCCTTTCTAACATACTTTCCCCCTAAGTTAAATCTCACTAACCTTAGATCCAAGAGATCTATGTTTGTAGTTTTGTTTTTGTGTGATCTTTTAGGTTCCTCTTAAAGGCAAGATCACCACCTTTGAAGTCAAGCAAGCTCAAGTCCATGAGTTGCCATGCTTCCTCATCATCAAGGCTACTGAAGTCTTCTTGTTGATGATTCCTTTCTTTCCTCAAAGAAGTGTAGTGTTGAAGACATTAGTGAAAGATGTCTCAAGTGTCAAGACGAAGATATTAGTGAAGGGTATCTATCGTCTATAGCATAAGCACTTGTAGTAGGTGCTTAGAAGTCAAGACAAAGAAGCATTAGTGAAAGGTGCTTAGAAGTGAAGACACAAGAAATTAGTGAAAGATGTCTTGTAGATCTAGTCAAAGGCATTAGTGAAAGGTGCCTTAGATGTACATTCGATATGGTGTGTTTCGATGTACAAGATAGACTAGTATTAGATCCAAGGATATTGATATCCTTGATGATGTTGTAAAGGAGTGGATCTCCTTTAGGATTAGCCGTTGGTGTAGTGTGGTAGTAGTTCCTCCATTTAAATGGAACTAGGTGCTTAGCCTAGTACCTAATAAAGGGTAGGCGACGTTGTGAAGGTGTAGTTCACCTTGGAGTGAAAGAACTAGGTACTTAGCCTAGTACCTTATAAAGGGTAGGCGACGTTGTGTAGGTGTGGTTCACCTTGGAGTGAAAGAACCCGGTGGTTAGCCTAGCACCGGAAAAAGAGTAGGCGACGTTGTGAAGGCTTCTCCGCCATAAGGAGATTGGTGTAGTGATTACGAACTCTCGAGTAGGTGACTCGGGGAGTGGAGTAGGGCAAGGAAGGTGTCCTTGTAGCCGAACCACTATAAATACTCGTGTTGTGGTTTTGTGCTTCTTACTCTTATCTTTTCATTACTTACCTTTATATGCTTGTTTATCAACATCCCACACACACATCCAAATAGATTGTCATAAGTACATCTAAATAGATTAAAAGGAAGTTTTAATTGGCAAAACTATTCAACCGCCCTTCTAGTTTTCCACAAGTTAGTTTATTATAGGATTACCAAAAAAAGTTAAAAGTTTTAAACAAGCTTCGAGCTCGAGCTCGAACAACAAAAAAGTATGTGGAAAACTAGAAGGGGGGGTTGAATAGTTTAACGATTAAAAACTTTGTTTTGAAACTTATTGAAAGATCAATTGATATTGATCTTATATATGTTAGTGAAATATACAAACAATATATAAAGAGTAGATAAGGAAAGAAACAATCAAACAACAACAAGTTGTTTATAGTCGTTCGGTCTACAAGGACTCTTTTTCCTTGCCCTACTCCACTCCCCGAGTCTCACACTTGAGAGTTTAACTTCACTAGTCAACAAGCTCCTTTCACTGGCGGAGAAACCTTTACACTTCGCTTACACACTATTTCCAACACTAAGCTAGATGTCGAGTTCTTTTCAAGGGTACAACCACTCCCACACACAATGTATTTTAAGGACTAAAATACTAACCACTCACACTCACAAGATTATTGTTAGGAATTGTAAATTCCATAGTGAAGTGCCGGTCACCCCAAATATAATTTAGCATAAGTTAGCTCGTAGACATATCGTTATTTATCAGTTTATTAGTTAGTTATTAGTTTAGTTTAGCGTAGTGCAACACCGTGGAGGAAGGACGGGTCTTTACCCACTGTATGCCTGATCCACAGTCCGAAGGAGGACGTTAGTATGTAACTATAAATACCCTCTACATCCCAAGGTAGAGGGTTGGACCTTTCATTCTAATCTAACCTTTTCTCTTTTGTTTATTTTCTCTTTCTAGAAAGGCTCTCATTCTACTTTCTCTCTCTAAAACCTCTAAACTATACGCCCCTTATTGTGATTGTTTATGTGTTTGTGAAATCCAATATATTACAAATGGTATCAAGAGCCATGGTTTGATCATCTCTCTTACATATCCTTGGATTTCTAGTGGTTTTATATGGTTTTTGGGTTTGAAAAAGTTTAGTTGTTTTTGCATCATTTGGATCATTTCTTGTGTTAAAGTTTGAATTTTGAGTGTACTTTTGTGTTTAGAATCATTGTAAGTGCTTGGGTTTTGATTTGGAAAGCTTGAATCACTGTGGTTGGGCTTGTTTTGGATTGAAAAGTGTGTTTTTGAAGTTTTTCAAGGTAGCGACTTGAGTCTCATTGTGAATTTCTTCGTAGCGACTTTCTTTAGTAATTTCTAGCGAGTTGTAGTGTTAGTCGTAGCGACTTGATCTTAGCGACTTGTCTATTGAGACAAGCCGACAAACAGTACAAGTTAGTGGATTCTCCACTACGGCTAGCGACTTGGTGGGGTTAGCGACTTGCTTTCATTATTTCTAGCGACTTGTACTTGTTCTCAACGACTTGACATTAGCGACTTGGCTACTTAGCGAGTTGTTCTTTAGCGACTTGTCAGCTTAGCGATTTGCTACTTTAGCGACTTGTGTTTTAGCGACTTGGTTCATAGCGACTTGTGTCTAGCAACTTGATCCACAGCGACTTGAGCCTTTAGCGAGTTGTTACTTAGCGACTTGGTGACTCTAGCGACTTGTCTTACTAGCGACTTGTTGACTTTTCTCGACAAAACTTCAAACGGCCATAACTTTTGAACCGTAACTCCGTTTTCAGCGTTCTACCCATCAAAACAACCTTGAGAACGAGGAGAATGGCACGCCAAATAAACTACCCTAAACCCTAAACTACAGTTTATTTGGGTCAACACTCGAGGCCTAAATCCGCTCAGAACAGAAGTTATTGAGGTTTTTAAGTTTTTAGACCTAAATTTCTCGGTAAAATCGTGCAACAACCAACCCAAATCACAACCAAACAACATCTCTGCTAATCCTACAAACAATCATAAGACCTAACACACAATTGTCTATCACTGTGTCGATCCATCAGTTATTTTAACACGTTCTATTAGTCACTATATCACAGTTTCTTCTGGATTTTAGTAAAATCCCGCGAAAGATTCTATTTCAGCTTTAAATCATAGATTTGTAAAATCCCGTGTAACAGCAACATCATGTCTTACACCCAGATTCAGTGATTTCGAAAGTACTTAAATTGTATGATGTTGTAGACAACCATGAGAATATTAGCTATACTGAACGGTTACAGATGATGGATTTAATCAATGATGATTTCAGTTCTTCATGCTCTGAGTCTAATGAGAAAGACTTGCACCTGCTTATGCTATAGAATGCCATGCAAATGGAATGCAACATTGAGCCCTTTCAACTACTTTATCAACACCTCAAACAACTGTTATCCACAGCTATGGATCGTACAAGCAGTGCTCTTCTTCGTCAGGATCTACCCACTTTAACAAGAACCGTGCTACTGAACTTAGAGCAACTGAGACTTCAAATTACCAAAAAGAATGTATCAATTGATGATTCTAATGCAGCTCTTCAAGTAATCTTCATTCAATTTCAACCATTTATCAAGGGGAATATTCCTCAGATTTTGATCATGAATTGACTGGAATTTCATTCAAGAAACTTACTGGAATGGAAATTCATGAGTTCATAAACACATTTATTCAACTTATGGGTAATATGGAAATATACATTAAGGATTCTGCTCAAGTGAATGATAATTTGAATGAGTTGAATGGGTGTCAATTTAAGTTAAGTGATGGTTGTGATATGTTGGGCAATGGATCAGTTGAAAGAATGGATGATGCAGAACGCAGAATTTCAGTTGCAACAAATAATGATGTAACAAATGGTCCAGTGACTCTTGTTACACATGATGTGGATACAGATATTTCAATTTAAATTGAGCAGTGTCATGTAATGAGGTACCCTTTACTGTTCAACACAATGCATCTCAAGTAAAGTACTTAAACAACTGATCATGATGTTGAACATGACTTTGATAAATCTTCTGAATAGTAATGAGGGTGAGTCCGAGATTAAGTGTTTCAAAACAAAAGATATGGTTGATAAAAGGCTTTTGATGAACTTTCAAACAAATTCTCAAATCTTGAAAACATTGCATTTCACTTGAAATTGCGATACAGAGTAAAGAAGAAAGTTTTCAACTTAACAAACCATGTAAAAATCCGAAACTTCCTGAATTCCGTGAACTTTTTGAAATTAACACTTTGAAAGTTCAAATTTCAAGACAAAGACTAAACCATTTACAATCTGAAGAAACATATTTCTGTCTTGAATGTGAAAAGTAATTTAGTCATGAATACACAAGACATTGATGCTACTATAACAAGAAATAATGAACTGTCAATTTATGTGGCTAAATTACTAAAGGAAAATGAGTCTTTGAGAAAGCATCACATAGAACTAAGTGACTCAGTCAAAGAAGCTAAAACTAAGTCAATGGAACAAACAAACCCTTTGATAGCAAAGATTGATGAACTCAAAGCTCAACTTCAGGAAAAGTGTTTCGCCATTGTTGCCTTAAAGAATGAGCTTAGAAAAACCGTAGAGAAAAGTGTGAACACTAAGTTTACAAAACCATCAACCTTGGGGAAGCCAGTTTCTTATCCCACTAGAGACCGGTCCGTTGTTAGGCAGCCTACTGCATTTAAATATGAAAGGAACAAAATTTTCAAAAACACGGTTTGCCTCCCAAGTTGATGTGAAACAAGTTTTGTCAAAACCAGTCACTTCACCTCATATGCCTAAGAATTCACATGATTTGAATGACTTGTTCAAGAACTATGATCTAGAAGAAGCTAGGAAAAAGGCACAGATTCAAAGAGATGGAATTTTAGGTGCTAGACCTAGGGTGATGAACTCTAGAAGATTTCAAGGCACTACCGGTAGTTTTAAACCATTACCTAGGAACACTCAACTAAAGACTAGGGATAGGCTTGTATCGAAGAGTAGTTGCGTTTGGAATAAAGCTATTCCCATAGCAGATCACTCTAAGAACTCTAGATCATTTTCTGAATCCAAACAAGCTGTTTGCTCATATTGTCTGAAATGCATCTTTAAGTCAAATCATGATAATTGTTTTTCGAAATCCATAAAAAAGGTAAATGCTAATACAAAGGTTCTACCTGTTAAGTCTAGGATTTTCACTAAGTCATCTACTGTGCATACGGAGCAAAACAAACCAAAATCTTCTCCTAGATGGATACCAACTGCTAAATCTGTGGAAACTAGGAATAAGGATAAGTCTTTCACTATGCATAAGAAGCCTAACAATCCTAGACATTGCCATAAGTGGATACCGCCCCGGTAGAATGTTTAAGGATGCTGGACTTAGGTGGATACCTACCGGAAAGCCGTTTACCGATGACAAAATCAAGGTTGACTGTGAAACTCCAAAGGGTTTGAATACTAATGTCACTAACCAAAATATATGCAATCAAGTTTGTAATATTAGTGCAGGTAGTCCTTACTCGGTTGCAGATACTTCGATCCTTCACTACATGGACTGGCTTAAAGTATGGATTACAAATGGATTGATATCTCATAACTCACGGGTTCAAGTAACTCAATCTTGATATTCATTCTTTGACGTCTGCTCACACCAGTTCAGCCTCATTCTTCATCATTATGGCGTCTGCAGATAACACTTCAGGCCCCGTTCCTCATAGAAAAGAAAGGTGTACGCTTCAGTGCGCTTTATCTTCAGAAGAAGAGAAATCTTCATGTTTATGACCATTCTCATCGACATTCTTCATCAACAAGCTTCACGTTTCTCCCGTGCTCATTCAGTCATCAAGTGGATCTGCGTTCATTAGTGTATATTCTTATTCACTTGGTTAAATCAAAAATGGCAACTTCGGATGCAATTTTTGAGGGGGAGAAGAGTGAATTTACTACATGTTGATGAATGTTTGAATAATGGTCATACGACTCTCCTCCAACGCCTAATGTTTCACTTACTAAGGATAAATGGGAGTTATTGTTTGGGATTCATTGTTTCAAGATATTTTTGATGAGTATTTCCAACCGCTAGCGAATGTTGATCATCTAAGAAGTACAACTCAGACTACTCAAGAAGCCCAATCTCTAGTTATTCCTCAAGGCGTTGATAATGACTATCATAATATTGCAATTGCAATCATGAATAATGATCCGCTCTTTGGTATTCCTTTGCCAAATCTTCACGGATTATTGTTCCTCTCAACGTGCACGCTATAAATCAACCACATGAACTTCAAGAAAAATGACTACCTCATCCTACGGTTATTGGTGAATCTTCCAGATTAGTCTCTACATGTATACTTTTAGGAAGAATGCATTGATGTTGAGGATTCAGTTGTTTCGGTTCATTCAGTGGGTCAATGTACATCCGATTGTATGTTTATTCACGTGTTGGGCATTTGACACAAGTTGATTACTTCGGAGTTAATCATTTATCACTTATTTGAGATTGAAGTTGGCTTTCACAAAGGCGTGTTCTTATTTGATAACTTGCTCGGGCTTAAGAATTTGAGTTAAAGACTTGGTTTATCTAGTTACCGGCAGTCGGGGTGGTTGGTTGAAGACCTGGTTAACTATCACTATTAGGAGTTACGTTGTTTTACTCAGTGTCACATGCAGATGACGATGTGGATAATCTCAAGAGGTGTTAATGTCTCATACTTTGTTTGAGTAGTGAGCACTTAGAGATTTACTTGAAGCATAGTTGTCAGGATCCCGATCCTGATCTTAGGATCTTACGGTTTTACGATACTGCAAAGCAAAAACGATTCGGATCCTACATATGATCTTTGCAGGCTTAAGATCTTATAGGATCCCGATCTTTACCATACGATCTTACGATCTAATGTGATCCGATCTTACTTTTCTCAAATTACAAACTAAAAAACTACAAATTTATGGGTTGTTTGTTTGTATAATTCAAAAAACAACATGTTAATCTTTTTAAACATTTTATAATCATAATTTAGAACAACATTTATATGAAACATTCATAGTATTTTATGGTTATAATGTATTAGAATTTGTAGATTTGTATAAAATTACATAAACTATTAAGAATTAACATTAGAGTAGGATCTTAAGATCCCGATCTTGCAAAGACGAAAAGCGTGACCCAAACGTCTCATATTAGCGTGACCCAAACGTCTATGCCATAGAGTTGAGCTATCATCTAAAGTTGTTAGACAAAGTTTGTCATTAGATGTTTTATCTATTTTCATGACGTATATATTATTTTTCCTAACTCCTTTAGCTATGGTGATACCATCTTTTAGTATTTTACTACCATTTTCTTCAAATAATACTTTATACTTTTTATCACATAATTGGCTAATACTAAGTAGATTAAATCCTAACCTATCGACATGAGCAACTGTTAGGAATTAGAAATTCCAGGTATTAAAGAGTCGGTCACCTCAAGTATATGTAATCGTTAGAAAGCTCGTAGTCGTAGTTATTTTAAGATAAGTAGTATTTAGTTAAGTAACACCGTGGAGGACGGACGGGTCTTTACCCACTGTATGCCCGATCCACGCCATGTGTGTATGCTTTTATGTAAGACTATAAATACTCTCTACCTCCCAAGGTAGAGTTGGAGCTCATAATAATATCTTTCACTTTCTCTCACTAAGTTCCCTAAACCTCTAACTTTCTCTCTCTAGAATTCCATCTATATTCTACCTTGTGTTAATGTTATGATGTGTATGTGAAAAGTTATATATTACAATTGGTATCAAGAGCCATGGTTAGATCATATCTTACACATCTTTGGATTTCTAGTGGTTTTTAGGTGGTTTTTGAGTTTGAAAAAGTTTAGTGGTTTTGGCATCATTTGATTGATTTCTAGTGTTAAAGTTTCGATTTTGGTTGTACTTTTATGTTTAGAATCATCAAAAGTGTTTAGGTTTTCATTTGGTAAGCTTGAATCATCTTGGTTGGGTTGTTTTTGGATTGAAAAGTGATGTTTATATGGTTTTTCATGCTAGCGACTTAGTTCACGGATAATATTCTTGGTAGCACTTGCTTCACATTTTTGTAGCGACTTACAAAGTTGTTTGGGCTAGCGAAGTTAGATCTAGCGAGTTAAAGTACAAGTAGTGGACTCTCCACTACGGGTAGCTTAATCTTGGTGGTAGCGACTTGGTCTCAGAAGCGAGTTGCTCTTAGCTTAATGACTTGCATTGTTAGCGACTTGAGTAGCTAATTGTCACAAATTTTGTTGCTAAATTGAGTGTTAGCGAAGTTACCACTTAGCGACTTTACATCCTGGCTAGCGACTTGGAACTCTAGCGACTTAGCGTGGTAGCGAATTAGTTGTTAGCTTACTTGGTTCAAGAATTCGTAGCGACTTGGTTGATTTTTCCCATCAAAACTTCAAACGGCCATAACTTTTGAACCGTAACTCCGTTTTCAGCGTTCTACCCATCAAAACGACCGTGAGAACGAGGAGAATGGCACGCCGAATTAACTAAAGTTCATTCGGGTCAATCTTCGAGGTCTAAATCCACTCCGAACAAAAGTTATTGAGGTTTTTAAGTTTTTAGACCTAAATTTCTAGGAAAATCGCATAAACCAACCAATCACAACCAAACAACATCTCCGCTTATCCCACTAACAATCTAAAGTCCTATAACACAATCGTCTTTCATTGTATCATTCCATCGGTCATCTTAACACCCTCTACTGGTCATTGCTTAACGGTTTCGTCTTGATTTTAGTAAAATCCCGCGAAAGATTCTATTTCTCGGTTTAAATCATAGACGTAAAATCCCGCAGGCATCCTTCCACATCATGTCTTACTCTAATGAATGATTTCAGAAGTGCTAAAACTGTATGATGTTGTGGACAACAATGATAATGTAGGCTACACTGAACGATTAAAGATGATTGAATTAAGCAATGAGGATGTGAGATATCCGTGTTCATAATCTAATGAGAGAGAATCGCACCAGTACCAGCTACAAAATTCCATGCAAATGAAATGCAGACATTGAGCCCTATCACCTACTTCATCCGCCCTCATTCAAATTGTATCCATAGCTGGGGATCGAACATGTAGTGCTCTTTTTCCTCCCAGACTTACCTACATTGAAAAGAAGCTTGCTGTTGAACTTAGAACACTTAAAGCTGCAACTTACCAATAAAGAGGTTCAAAAGGATGGTTCCAAAGGTACTCTTCAAGTAATCTACAAACAATTTCAACCATTCATCAAGGGGAATATTCAGCAGATACGATCAACACTTGACCTGGAATTTCCTTCAAAAACATACCTGAATGGAAATTCAGAATTATTGAGACATTTATCCAACTCATGGATAATGTGAAAAAGTACATTGAAGAATCTCGCCAAAAGAATGAAGACGTGAATGAGTGTCAAGTGCAGTTGAAAGATTGTTGTGATAAGTTGGGTAATGTATATGTTGAAGAATCGGGTGTTGCTGAATGCGTAATGTCGTGACAACAAAAAATAACGAGTCGGATAATGGAAAAATGGAATCTTCGTGCTCAAATTCACAAGAGAGAGAGGTGCACCGGACACAACCTGTGCAAGTTAATGCAAAGGAACGCCCATGGAAGCTTCGATGCACCCAAGATAGAGATGCACCCGGCCACACCGTGCATGTCAATGCTCGTAAGTTGCATGGATGTTTCTCACTGCACCTAGTTGTGCATCTTCTACTCAAAATGATGATTATGAACTGCATGAGTACGCTGATTTGTGCTCTATGATTCCCTTACCAATCGAGCTTAACATATATAAGGATCGAGTTGCTATTTATGAACAGCGTGCTAAGTTTGAGTTGACCACCCGTGAGCAGGAAATGGATGTCCAAATACGCACAACTATTAGAAAAAGTAGGTTTAGAGAAGAAGTATTAAAACAAGAGTTAAACTCCTTACAAGAAAAGCTTAAAACTCAAGCTAAGCAAAAACATGAACTTCAAGAAAATGTTAAAATGCTTAAGCAAGAATTCAAGGCTAAGGAATCAAAACTTTTGAATGATTTTTCCAATCTAAAAACTTTGAAAAACAAGCTTGAAAATAAGTTGTAATGCATAAGGGAATACCATTCAGACAGCTCACATGATCACTAAGCATAGAGTCTTGCTTATAAGCATAGCATTCTCCTTGTTGAGGAACCTAATCCAGAGGTAATTAAAAAGGCTAGAAATGCTCATAAGGTAATGTATGATGGTAATGAGATCCTTAAGCCTAGACAGAAAACCTAGTTATACTGAGTGCACCGAGGAAGATAAGAAATCAGATGAAGTCACTAGGGAGAAAATGAATAAGAAGCTAGAAGATCCCGAGTGTAAAAAGAACAAGATAACGATAAAACCCCATGATTACACTAAGGAAAATTGGATATCCTTAAACATGTTTAAGCCTCGGACTCTATTGACCCCTAACAAGTGTTCTGGATAAAGGATATGGACTTGCAAAAAGCTGAAAATCTTGTTGAAAAGAATCCCCTTGTAGGAAATTCCCTAAAGCGATCGTGGTATCCTCCAAATACAACAATGCACTTAGTTCCTAGAACTATTGCCACTAAGAGCAAGACCTTAATCAGCCAATATGTTATACTTCAACTATTTACCGATTTTGAGAAAACTTGTAAGAAAAGGATCACACCCAATGGATAATCAAGGGGAAAGGGTTTTGAGCAAATGAAAGAATGTTATTTAACCGAGGTCATGCCTTTCTTTAAACAACTAAAAGATCATTTTGAGAGTCTTAAACAGGGGACAAAATCAGATATTAAAGAAATGGAAAAGGAATTTGATGCAATGGTAGTTGAAGTTAGTGATTATGAGCGTGCACTAAAATATAATGAGATTGAGAGGAAGAACTTGCATACCTTAAATGAGACTCTTATTATCAATGTGTTGCTCAAGAAATTTTTTTCACTGCTTCAAATTGCTCTATTAATGCTTCCAAATTTCATGAACTATCTCTGGCCCTGAAAGTCTCCCATGATCGTGTCATTGAGCTTGAAAAAACTAATTCTAAACTAAACGAGAAATTGAACTGGATGATCACGACAATTTGGTTAAACATTTTTCTAAACTAGAAGTTGAGCATTTTAATTTACAACTCAAATATCAACATCTCAAAGAAAATGTCAAAACTTCAAATATCAAGACATTTTCAGATGCTCCAGAGTTTGATGCAGTTTTTCAAATTAACAAACGTGATGAACAGATTCAAGCTCCTTGCAACACGATCAGAAAGTTGAAAGCCCAAATCTCTCAATTAAAGGGTCAAACGAACAATATGACAGGCTCCCAAATGCCTCCTCCTTTAGCTTCTCGTAATTCTCAAACGTTTTATCTTCAAAACCTAGTAAATGCTTTACAAAAGGAAAACGAAAGTTTTCTAGAAGAAAATGAAAAGGTTAAACGACATTTTAAAGAGTTATATGATTCAATAAACGTCACCCGTGACCAAAACAACGAAAAAATAACGTCTTTACAAAAGGAAATTGAGAATCTGAGAAGTCGGGAAAATGGGAAACTGCCACTTGTTTTCAATAAGAATGTTGTCTCAAAATCACCCTTAGATTGCAAATACACTGTGACAATTAAATATATTCCTCCTCATCTTAGGAATAATGAACATGCTTTTCATGACTACTGTGCTCACCTTAAGGATAGTCTAGAATGTCTCCGTGAGATTGTCAAAGAGGATTTCATTAACAAACCTCTTGATAGTGAAATTAGGTTTGCTTGCCTCCGGGCCAAACGATCTCAAGAGCTGCTTGAATGTGTAATTGCAACATGTCCAAAACCCTTAGGTGAAAAAGGCAAAGCTGTGAAGCCTTGTTCTATGCCTAGTGCCAAACAGAAAATCCGTTCTATGCCTAAAGCCAAGCATGTGACCCTTGATATGTCTTGTTCCATATCTAAATTCAAGCAAGCAACCTGCGATGTGCCTCCTAGAATTTCAGATCCCAGACTTCTAGACCAGAATGCAGTAGTAAAGCCATGTAATGTTCCCATCGTTACTTCTACAGATGTTAAGATTGACACTAAAGTTAGCGGTCAAAACCTAGAAGCTATGCAAAGAAGGATAGGATTACGCAAACTAAAAGTGTTCATGATAAGGAAGTGAAAGAACACCATAGGGACAAGAAGTTTGATTTGAACAAAAGAATCGTGTTAGTTCTAGTATTAGCTATAAGCTTACTAAAATTAATTCGAGGCCTTATGTTGTCTGCAAAACATGCAAAAAATGTTTAATTTATGGTAATCATGATAAATGTGATGTGTTATTTCTGAGGTCTAAGATTCATAACCCGGTTAAGAAAGTTTGGAGAGCGAAAAGATAGCAATCCCGGAAACCTACAGGGAAGGTTTTTACCAATGTAGGATTTCAGTGGAAGCCAACAGTTCGAATATTCACGAATGGCAAACCTTGCCCCTTAACTAGATCCACTATGCCTAGAGTAGTGCCTGTTAAGGTTTGGAAGCCAACCGGTAGAATAATCCCATTAAGCACAAAATGTCCCTCGACTAAGTCCGATGCTTCTACTAGTTTAGCTCCTAGTGACAATGACATTGCACCTAGGGTTTCGGCTGATTCAAAGATTGTTTGTGCTAACCAAAAGGACCCCATGAGCACGTGGGAATCCAATGTTTCCAATTCTATGTCTTCGTCATATCCAAAGCAGGTCGCATAAGTCGCCCTTGGTATTTGGATTCGGGCGCTCTAAACATATAATCGGGCTCTAAACAATGACGTCTCGCTCACATCAGGTTCAGGCCTCGCTCTTCATCATTATGACGCCGCTCTGTTCACACATTCAGCCTCGCTTCTTCATCATTATGACGCTATGTTCACTTCAGTTCAGCCTCGTACTTCATCATTATGGCGTCCTGCAGATAACACTTCGCCCCGCTCTTCAAAGAAAAGAAAAGTGTACGCTCTTCTCGTAAGCGCTTTATCTTTAGCTAAAGAGAAATTATCTCATGAATGGCCATACTCATCTACATTCTTCATCAACAAGCTTCATGTTTTGCCACGCTCATTCAGTCATCAAGTGGATCTCATGTTTCATTGGTGTATACTCTTATTCACTTGCTAAATCAAAATGGCAACTTCGGATGCAATTTTTGAGGGGGAGAAGAGTGAATATACTACATGATGATGGATGTTTGAATAATGGTTATACGACTTTATTTTTGATGATGATGAGTGTTTATTCTTTTTGATTATGAGTGAATATACTAAGGATAACTGGGATTCATTGTTTTGATTTTTGATGACTCTCCTCCAACGCCTAATGCTTCACTTACTAAGGATAATTGGGAATCAATGTTTGGGATTCATTGATTTTCAAAGATATGTTTGATGAGTACCTTCAACCTTCGACGATACTAATGTTGATCATCCACTCAAGCTCATGCTCCGGTTTCTATTGACTCATCTGGTTCATCATCAAAGAAGTACAACTCAGACTACTCAAAAAGCCCTATCTCCAGTTATTCCTCAAGGCGTTGATAATGATTATCATAATATTGCAGTTGCACTCATGAATAATGATGAGTGTGTAAATACTCATCATTTTTAGTCAAATCTGAACTGCAAAACGTTTAAAAATGCTCAGAAATGCATCAAAATACTGAAAATATCTTAAAAATGCATTTTATATGTTTCAGATGCAAAATGTTCAAAATCAGATGAAAAACGAGCAAAGTTTGCATAATTGGCAGTTTCAGTCCCCAAGTTTCAAAAGTTGTCAAAAACAGTCCCTGAGCACAAAATTTCAAAAGAAAAGTCACCAAAGGTCCTTTTAAAATCATAAGTTGTCAAATTTAGTCCTTTGGTGAAAAATGTCAAAAATTTGAGAAAATTACAAGAATGGTCCTTCAAGTTTGAAATTTGGCCAAGTAAATGGCCCCCGAAAATATGGAGAATGACAGATTTGGTCCCTGTACTTTTGAAGCTTGTCAATTTCAGCCCTTGGAAACAACTTTGCAAGATTGGCAGTTTAGGTCCTTGAGTTTTCAGAAATTACACATATAGTCCTTGTCATTAAAACACCTTTATAAACCCTTTGGACTTGTCAATACCCAAGTGTGACCCCCGCCTAACCCTCTTGGACCCCCTCGTCAAACATTTTGGACCCCTTTTGGCAATGCCCGTCGGTCAAACCAACCCTTTTGGCGCCAATCACTCTCACCTTCCCCACTTGAGCCTGCAACTCTCGCTATACTCAACCTCCCATCCCCTTATCACCAATCCTGGCCCCCTCCTCCACTACATCCAAAATCATTAATCCTTCACCCTTATCTCACTCAATCTCACATTACAACAGTTAAAAATTCTCATTTCCCGCCAAAACTAAATAAATGGCCAAGATGGCTTTAACTCATCCTATGGCCTCAAATGATGGTGGGAACTGCTCATCTATGAGAGAGAAAGACAAATGGGTATAAAAGATAAGAGAAAAGAAGAAAGCAAGGGCGAGTTAGTTTAGATAAATTTTTACTTATGTCGTTTTTTTTATTATTGTCTTAGTTTTAGCTTAAATGGTGTAATTTCAGTTTCCTTGTATTACTTTTAAGTTTACAAACCATTGTAAGTTACTTTTGATTAAAAATCTAAATTTTCATTTCAGTTTCCAAAATTCATGCTATCGTTACATTTTTCAATTTCAAAATCCTAAGTATAAGTGTTAATATCATATTGTTAAGCTCATATAAGCTCACTTAAGCTTCATATAGCTTTTGATGAGCTTTGGAATCGGTTCAATCAAGTTTGGACCTTGGTCAATAAAAGTCAACCGAGGGGCAAAATTGGAATGGAAGTTTCTGATAAAAGGTGTTTTGGCTTGGATGGGGTTGAATAGCTTAATATAGTTTAGTTTTGGGTTTTGTTCTTAGCCTGCTAACAGCTGGAAACTTGTGAGTGTTGGTTTCACTTTTCATTTTCAAGCTAATTTGCATTTTATGGTTGTTTGTATATCTCTGGTCTTAAACTCGCTAAAACCTCGCTTATATAGTTTTACTTAGGTCTTAAAACTCGGTTTTATCAAGTAATACATGTTGGTTTGGTGTTTAGCTTATTTTAAATTTCAAAACAGGTAGATAAAAGGGTGTTTGGATTTATAGTCTAAAGGGTGTTAGAGGTGTAATCGGATAGGTTTCGTTGTTTGAAGTTTGTTTAGTCATTATAGACTCATTTGAGTCTTAGTTTGTGCCGCAAGAATTGTCTCTAAAGTCAAAAATCCATCTCCACTATCTTAGAAATACCTAACTGTTGGGGATTTGGGATAGCCAATCATTTGTTTTGTGTTCAAAAGTCATCAATCTAGCTTGATTCAGTCTTAATTCATCATAACTAACCATTATCAGTCATTAAATCAAGATCAAACTTGGAAAAAGTCAAAGTTCATCAATCTTTCAAAAAGTCAAATTAGCATAAGTCAGTTTTGGGCTCAACTAGTAAGATTTTTCATGAACTCATTTCTTAATCATTTTCTATGAAAATTGTTGTTTTAGAAAGCCCTACTGCTCTAGTTTCTTATGTACATTTTATCATAATTTTGTGATTTTTCTACAAGCTCCATATAAGCCCTTCTTTTAGGCTTAAATCCCCCGCCAATCAGTGAATGCCGAGTTTTTCTCAGCTTTTGCAAAGCTTGCACATGGCTTAGTTTAGCTCCCCTAGGTCTGTATTTTGGTTTAACAACTCTCACCCAGGTCTTCTCCAAGTTCCAAGTTCTGTTTTCCTTTTTCTAGCTTAATTGGTTGCTTATTTGGTGGTTGCAAGTGAGCACCCCTTTTACTGTTTTGTGCTTATTATCTCAAATCACCAAATCATTGCATCTTGATATCCAGAGGTTTGAGCTTATTGATTTGTGTTGCATTTTGATTATTTTAGCATATTAGACCCTCTGTTTCAGTTTGGTGCTTGTTGTGCTCATCTAGCTTATTCAAAGTGCTTATTTCATAAGCTCTTCCACATCAGTTCCTATATTCCACACATAAGCCCCTGTTTTTCCAATTTTCCTAGCTTCCTAATATTGTTTTAAGCATTTCCTGAATTTTTCAGATTTTTCCTAGCTTGTTTGGTATTTTTCTACATTTTATCTAGTTTTTAAGTATTTTTAATTAGCTTTAAATACAAATAATTAAGAAAAGTCTCAAAAAAATAATTTTTCATTTTTCTTAAGTTTAGATAAATATAAAAAGCATAAAAAGTATTTTTCTACAATTTTCTTAGCTTAATTTGTATTTTCTAGCATTTTAATTAGTTTTAAATAGTTTTAAATTAATAATAAATAGATAAAAAGTCTAAAAAATATATTTTCTGTTTTAAAATTAGTTTTATCATATTTTAGATTTTTCAGAATCATAATTTTATTTTTCTAGTCTTATTTCATATTTTTTTTTTTATTTTAGAGTATTATTAAATAGTTATAAATAGTTTTTAATTAATAATAATTAATTAAATAGTTTTAAAAATAATTTTCTTTTTCTATAAATTTTCTTTTATCATTAGGATTGTAAAAATGTCATTTTCATATTTTTAGGACTTTTATTCCTTAGGTCTCACGTTTTTATTTGTACGTTTATGTTCTTTTTATTTAAACGTAAGTTTTTCGTTTTAAGTTTTAAACGTTCATCATTGTAAAAATAGTGATAGCGTTTATTTAATATCTTTTATCTTTTTAATTTTCTTAATTTGTATTTAAGTCGCTTTAATTTATAACCTTTTTCAGTAGTGTAATTATCCTATCCGAATCTTTTCTGATCACTATCATTAGTGATCATTCTATCGTCTGATCTAGTGCTTGCACACCATTGAGTCTCCGTGGGACTTAACGACCCGGAATCCCCGTATTCTCTCGATCTTCATTTGCATTTGTGTCTCGAGCTTTCGAGTCTCACTGTTTGACTTGACGGTTCGGACCAGATCAAATTTTACGCCACGCCGGAGGCTTTAGCGTGTGTTAAGCCTTTTTCAGACCCATTCTTGCACATATTCCATTTTTTTTGTAAAAAGTTTTTTGTAAAGTTATCAGAAAACCCAAAAAGATTTTCAGTTTTTGTTTTTACAAATGTTTTTCAAAAATGCCAAAAATATTCCTCTTCACCCTCCTACCCATTTTGATTCTTTATCCCTTCACCCTCTATCCATTTGATTCTATCTTCTTCTTTATCGATGGAATCATCGATTCCTTGTGTCGGTTGTGGAGAACCGCTTTACCATCGTGTCGTTGGTGTACGTGCGAACGATGCGGTAATGACATTCATAACGGAAGTTGTTTGTTTTACGGTTCGAGGAATTCATGTTCTTATGATCAAAATTCTTTCAATGAGCCGAAAAATTTCTCCGACTACCCACCCCAACCCAAAATTTTTCGCTCAATCGCCAGTATTGCTATGGTTGTGGGATCCGTTAGTTGATTTTCGATGTCAACGATGTTCTTGGCAGAGGTGTGGAAATGGTCTTACGGATGGATTTTGTTCGCTTTGTGCTCGAAGCTGAAAACTCATGCACTTATCCGAACTTTTCCAACTATCCTCAAAACGATTTTAGCCACCCTCCTCAGTATTCTTTTGAGCAAGAACCGTGCTATCAAAGTTTTAATGACACATCGTTTAATGTAAAATCCGAATTTTTCTTGCACAAATTGTGGAGGTCCTCATTATGATTACCAATGTCAATCATGGAATCAGAATTACTATGGACCTGATCCTTGTTATTACACTCCTTGTTTTGACAATTTCCAACCTCAACAAAGACCATACTGGTTCAAACTCCACCAGAGCCGTTGCCTAAAGAAATTTCCCAAGATTTTGAAACCGCAATGAAAAAACTTGATGATATACTTCAAAACCTTAAGAATCAAGTGAGTGGTGAAAAAACCATGGGAGAATTGCTAGTCAAGAACGAGAGGCTCGCAATTTAGGGAAGAATTATTAGCCCTGTGAGCATGCAGCTCTAAGGCGTTCCCAATTTCTTAATGCAGCTATGTATGATGATGACGAGGAGAGTATTCCTTTTGAGAATATTATTTCTCAACTCCCTCAGTCTATTTCTATCACACCTATCTTACCTACTATTGCTTCCAAAGACTCTCTCACCATGGGGATGAGCATCTCAAGACTATTCCGAAACGGAATCGCCTAATGTTGAGAACCTTATCCCGATCCCAAGTGAGTCTGAGGAAATTCTTGACCATGAGTGTGATGTGTCTTCTCCTCTTACAAATAATCTTGTTGAGACTTTCTCAGATTTCGACAAAGGATTATAGTGATGCCGATCCTTTATATTCTATAGACATAGAGTTTATTGATGCATCACTTCTACATTCTGAGATCGTCAACTTAGACGAGGATGTTGACCATGTTGTTTCCACAACATTTCATACGACTATCACTAATCCCTTATTCGAATTCGATTCTGAATTTACTCTAAATTCAGTTAATCCAATCTTTTGATAGTGATGAGTTCGACACGGAGACTATAATGGACGAGGTGCATATTTATAGCCCACGAAGTACCGCACATGTCCCACCTCCATATTCTCTTCATGAGGAGTTCGCCGGTGAACTCACTCATATCATATCTCCGCTGGAGTATGATTGCTTGATGGCAAAATCATGATCGGGGGGAGAGAATCTCAATTTGCATATTTATGACAAATCCTCCCACCCTCCCAACCGAGATGCCTTCCAACCCTAAGAGCTCAACCAATAAAATCCAAACAAGTGCAACGCACTTGATCCCGGAAGAAGATCTAGTTATGATCGTTATCATGATTTTCTTTTCTTTTCTTCACCTACTCGTGACTTCCTCTCTTCTTCCATTCCTTCGGAGTGAGGATAACACTATCTTTGACCCTGGCATTTTCATTTATCATCTGTGAGTCGGGTCTGTCTTTCTATGTATATCTCATCGGTGTGGAACTTTCACATGCTTCATATGTTTGTCCAAACATCTTGAATGAAAGTCCGATGGAGATTGTTTCTTCCACTTTGCTTCCCCATGAACCAATTAATTCGGGGTCGAGTCAAGCTAGCGACTCGGTAATCAAAAACAGTAGCATGCTATATGGGTTCTCACCCATATTTCTGACTTCTTTCTATTTTCTACCACCCTAGTGTGGGGGGGTTGCCCACATGTTAGGTTCAAAAAAAAAAAAAAAAAAAAATCTTCTTTCTAAATAAATGGCCGTAGTATTTCCCTTTTACGTTCTTTGTTTCGCATAACCGCCGTACTTTGAATATTGAGGCAATATTCATTTCTAAGTGTGGGGAATTCTCACGAATTTCATATATTATCTACCCAATTCCCCCGTTTTTGGCCAGAAATTTTTTTTTTTGGAGCAAGTGTTTTACACTTACTCAATTGGTTATCAGTCCGCCATGTTTGATAAACTAAAGGATTGGCTAATCCAGGAGCAAACGGCTCTTGGTAAAGATTTCTCAAATCCGTTTATATGGCTTGCAATTTGCCCAAAATTGTATGGTTCTTCAGCTCACCATATCCTAAAAAGTGAAGAGTTGGCTAGCCCGCAAGGTTATGGCTTGTGGTAAAGGCAGTGGAAAATCCATAATTGGTATTCAACTCACCAAAGATAATGTTGATAATTTATCTAAGAGTTGGCTAGTCCAGAAGGGTACGGCTTCTGGTAAAGACAAAATCAAATCCGTTGAAAGTTGGTGGTTTGCTCAAAATCACATGGTTATCGGTGTACCATGGTTCTTACTTGAACTAAAACATTTGGCTACTCTGTAAGTAATGGCTTCGTAAAGAGATCAAAACCATGAAGTTTTTCTCAAAAGATTGCTAGGGACTAGCAATAGTTTAGTGTGGGGATTGATGAGTGTGTAAATACTCATCATTTTTAGTCAAATCTGAACTGCAAAACGTTTAAAAATGCTCAGAAATGCATCAAAATACTGAAAATATCTTAAAAATGCATTTTATATGTTTTGCATGCAAAATGTTCAAAATCGGATGAAAATGAGCAAAGTTTGCATAATTGGCGTTTCAGCCCCCAAGTTTCAAAAGTTGTCAAAAATGTCCCGAGCACAAAATTTCAAAAGAAAAGTCACCAAAGGTCCTTTTAAAATCATAAGTTGTCAAATTTAGTCCTTTGGTGAAAAATGTCAAAATTTGAGAAATTACAAGAATGGTCCTTCAAGTTTCAAAATTGGCAAAAATGGCCCCTGGAAAATTGCAAAATGACAGATTTGGTCCCTGTACTTTTGAAGCTTGTCAATTTCAGCCCTTGGAAACAACTTTGCAAGATTGGCAGATTAGGTCCTTGAGTTTTCGTGAAATTACACATATAGTCCTTGTCATTAAAACACCTTTATAAACCCTTTGGACTTGTCAATACCCAAGTGACCCCTGCCTAACCCTCTTGGACCCCTGTCACTAAACATTTTGGACCCCCCTTTTGTGCTAATGCCTGGTCAGTCAAACCAACCCTTTAGCCAATCACTTCACCTTCCCACTTGAGCCTGCGAACTCCCTGCTATACTCAACCTCCCATCCCCTTATCACCAATCCTGTCCCCCCTCCTCCACTACATCCAAAATCATTAATCCTTCACCCTTATCTCACTCAATCTCACACAACAGGTTAAAAATTCTCATTTCCCGCCAAAACTAAATAAATGGCCAAGATGGCTTTAACTCATCCTATGGCCTCAAATGATGGTGGGAACTGCTCATCTATGAGAGAGAAAGACAAATGGGTATAAAAGATAAGAGAAAGAAGAAAGCAAGGGCAGTAGTTAGTTTAGATAAATTTTTACTTATGTCGTTTTTTTTATTGTCTTAGTTTTAGCTTAAATGGTGTAATTTCAGTTTCCTTGTATTACTTTTAAGTTTACAAACCATTGTAAGTTACTTTTGATTAAAAATCTAAATTTTCATTTCAGTTTCCAAAATTCATGCTACTGTTACATTTTTCAATTTCAAAATCCTAAGTATAAGTGTTAATATCATATTGTTAAGCTCATATAAGCTCACTTAAGCTTCATATAGCTTTTGATGAGCTTTGGAATCAGTTTCAATCAAGTTTGGACCTTGGTCAATAAAAGTCAACTGAGGGGCAAAATTGGAATGGAAGCTGATAAAAGGTGTTTCAGGCTTGGATGTGGGTTGGAATAGCTTAATATAGTTTAGTTTTGGGTTTTGTTCTTAGCCTGCTAACAGCTGGAAACTTGTGAGTGTTGGTTTCACTTTTCATTTTCAAGCTAATTTGCATTTTATGGTTGTTTGTATATCTGTGGTCTTAAACTGCTAAAACCTGCTTATATAGTTTTACTTAGGTCTTAAAAACTCAGTTTTATCAGTAATACATGTTGGTTTGGTGTTTAGCTTATTTTAATTTCAAAACAGGTAGATAAAAGGGTGTTTGGATTTATAGTCTAAAGGGTGTTAGAGGTGTAATCAGTGATAGGTTTCTGTTGTTTGAAGTTTGTTTAGTCATTATAGACTCATTTGAGTCTTAGTTTGTGCCTGCAATTGTCTCAAAGTCAAAAATCCATCTCCACTATCTTAGCAGCCACTGTTGGGGATTTGGGATAGCCAATCATTTGTTTTGTGTTCAAAAGTCATCAATCTAGCTTGATTCAGTCTTAATTCATCATAACTAACCATTATCAGTCATTAAATCAAGATCAAACTTGGAAAAAGTCAAAGTTCATCAATCTTTCAAAAAGTCAAATTAGCATAAGTCAGTTTTGGGCTCAACTAGTAAGATTTTTCATGAACTCATTTCTTAATCATTTTCTATGAAAATTGTTGTTTTAGAAAGCCCTACTGCTCTAGTTTCTTATGTACATTTTATCATAATTTTGTGATTTTTCTACAAGCTCCATATAAGCCCTTCTTTTAGGCTTAAATCCCCTGCTCACTGTCAGTGAATGCTGAGAGTTTTTCTCAGCTTTTGCAAAGCTTGCACATGGCTTAGTTTAGCTCCCCTAGGTCTGTATTTTGGTTTAACAACTCTCACCCAGGTCTTCTCCAAGTTCCAAGTTCTGTTTTCCTTTTTCTAGCTTAATTGGTTGCTTATTTGGTGGTTGCAAGTGAGCACCCCTTTTACTGTTTTGTGCTTATTATCTCAAATCACCAAATCATTGCATCTTGATATCCAGAGGTTTGAGCTTATTGATTTGTGTTGCATTTTGATTATTTTAGCATATTAGACCCTCTGTTTCAGTTTGGTGCTTGTTGTGCTCATCTAGCTTATTCAAAGTGCTTATTTCATAAGCTCTTCCACATCAGTTCCTATATTCCACACATAAGCCCCTGTTTTTCCAATTTTCCTAGCTTCCTAATATTGTTTTAAGCATTTCCTGAATTTTTCAGATTTTTCCTAGCTTGTTTGGTATTTTTCTACATTTTATCTAGTTTTAAGTATTTTAATTAGCTTTAATACAAATAATTCAGAAAAGTCTCAAAAAATAATTTTTCATTTTTCTTAAGTTTAGATAAATATAAAAAGCATAAAAAGTATTTTTCTACAATTTTCTTAGCTTAATTTGTATTTTCTAGCATTTTAATTAGTTTTAAATAGTTTTAAATTAATAATAAATAGATAAAAAGTCTAAAAAATATATTTTCTGTTTTAAAATTAGTTTTATCATATTTTAGATTTTTCAGAATCATAATTTTATTTTTCTAGTCTTATTTCATATTTTTTTTTTATTTTAGAGTATTATTAAATAGTTATAAATAGTTTTTAATTAATAATAATTAATTAAATAGTTTTAAAAATAATTTTCTTTTTCTATAAATTTTCTTTTATCATTAGGATTGTAAAAATGTCATTTTCATATTTTTAGGACTTTTATTCCTTAGGTCTCACGTTTTTATTTGTACGTTTATGTTCTTTTTATTTAAACGTAAGTTTTTCGTTTTAAGTTTTAAACGTTCATCATTGTAAAAATAGTGATAGCGTTTATTTAATATCTTTTATCTTTTTAATTTTCTTAATTTGTATTTAAGTCGCTTTAATTTATAACCTTTTCAGTAGTGTAATTATCCTATCCGAATCTTTCCGACACTATCATTAGTGATCATTCTATCGTCTGATCTAGTGCTTGCACACCATTGAGTCTCCGGGGACTTAACGACCCGAGAATCCCCTGTATTCTCTGATCTTCATTTGCATTTGTGTCTGAGCTGTTCTGAGTCTGTTTGACTTGACGGTTCGGACCAGATCAAATAATGATCCGCTCTTTGGTATTCCTTTGCCAAATCTTCACGGATTATTGTTCATGAATAATGATCCACTCTTTGGTATTCCTTTGCCAAATCTTCATGGATTATTGTTCTCACATCGTGCATGCTATAAATCAACCACATGAACTTCAAGGAAAATGTCTACCTCATCCGCCGGTTATTGGTGTATCCTCCTGATCGTCTCTACATGAACACTTTTAGGAAGAATACATTGATGTTGAGGCATCATTTGTTTCGTTCATTCAAGGGTGAATGTACATCCGATTGTATGTTTATTCAAATGTTGGGCATTTGACACAAGTTGATTACTTCAAGTTACTCTTTATCACTTATTTGAGGTTGAAGTTGACGCTCACAAAGGCGTGATCTTATTTGATAACTTGCTCGAGCTTAAGAATTAGAGTTGAAGTCTTGTGTTATCTAGTTACCAGCAGTCGAGGTGGATGGTTGAAGACCTGGTTAACTATCACTATTAGGAGTTACGTTGTTTTACTCACGCGTATATTACGATGTGGATAATCGCAAGAGGTGTTAATGTCTCATACTTTAATTGAGTATTGAGTACTTAAGAGATTTGTTTGGTGCATACCGACAATCGTTCTTCCATCTTTAAGTGTGCTTAAGACACAAATACCGGGAATTGACTTTTCAAGTTTGGTATATTGGGTTTTTCTTAAAATGTGGTCACTTCAAATTGTCTACATATGGGTTGATAAAGATAGTCAAAGAGAGTTTATGTAGCAGTTGATTCTCACAGGATTCATTTGGGCTATTTGAGTTCTTCTCACAAGATTTCAAGTTTATGGATATATTATGTTTTGCTGATTCTGAGGTATCAAAACTATTTGGGGGAAGTGGTCTCGAGACCTTTGGTTTATGTTACTTCCGTTGTTCGGTTGGAAGAAATGTGAGAAGAATATTTGGAACGCGGAGATGATACCGCCATCGACATCTTATATATGGTTTATGATAAAGTGCTTCCAGTTATATGCACAACATGTTCACTTGATCGAGCTAATTCGTTATTTAGAGTTGACATCCACAAAGATGATTAGTAACTCAACATGTTACATGGATGTCATCGTCTCTACTCTTGTTGGGTACATGTGTACATTATGTCCTGATTGGTTATATGTTTATATAACCGAATGCACTTGGTAAAATGAAGATGTTGATATATTGTTTCCCTAAATAGACAACTGGTCAATCTTGAAGAGTAAGGTGTACATCGGGATGCACAACAGGTTCATGTGATCGGTCGTAATCAGAATCCGATTTGATAACCACCTGAGATGATCAATGTTTCAACTTGTTACTTTATGTTCTCGTGTTCTTCAGGCCGAGTCAATCAATGAGATCGCTTTGTATTCAACTCTACTTCTTAGGGAAATGGTCTTTATTCGATGTTTGTCGGTTTGGAGGGAAGGTACCAAAGATTCAAATTGAGAAGGCTCATGTCCGACGATTTCTTAGAAGCCTCGAATGCTTTGGTGGCGAAAGCTTAAGAGATGTTGATTCCTTTCTTCTACAACGTTTGAACGATATCTTTATCTCTGTACTCATTTCATCATTCTCTTAAACTAATTTATCTCTTGTAAATATTTATTCAAAAAACAAAATACAAAATTATAAAACCTTCAAAAATCAAATAGAAAAATATAAAACTTTCAAAATCCATAAAATCAAAAATTCAAAATCTTCAAAAAAAAAATATTGTCTTTTTGTCATGCGTTTTCTCGGTTCGATAATATCTACGGTCTTTGGGCTGTCATTCAAAGAATGACACGGGACTTTAGATGTTGGTCGAATTCAAAAAAAAAAAAAAAAAAATCAAAAAATTATGTTTGAGAGAAAGAGAAAAAAATGGTTTATTGTCATTTTCATGCAATAACCCGGTTTTAAAAGAAAGAACAGAGCCATGTTTTACCATGTTTTCAAATTCCATGCTCGGATTCTATAAACATTTATCTGCTGAAAACTAAATGCTTTGAAAAATAACTCGGTCTCTATTTTTGATAATCATCGACTTATTTGTCAAAATCTCTATCTCTCAATCAACAACCTATGTCATTGATTAAGGGGGAGAATGATTTCAATTAAATTAAAAAGTTATTTGGCATTAAATTGTTTTCAAAAGATATACATGCATGTTCTATCAATGGAGTTTAAAGTCTTAAAATCCGATCCTTATCGGCTAAAAATGTTTTCATAATCAAGTCACAATTCTCCTTAAAAGCTTTCAAAATCAATTTTAATCTATAAGAGATCACAAATCTCAAATGATTTGATAATTGTGATCGGGGAGAATGTGTGATTTAAATGGATTTAAACCGATAATTAGGTAAATGGTTTTATAAGGATGTACATACATCCTCGCTTCACATGTGACAAACACGATTTTAAATTTTCCATGCACATGTTGAGGGGGAGCATCTATCTTAAACCTATGATTTGAAAAGTGATCATTTATCTCAATGTGCCGGTTCCCTCTAGTATGTGTAAAACTCTTTTCAAACCTCGAGGCACATATTGAGGGGAGCAAATTCATGGAAACCTCATCCTTCCTGGAAATGCTTTATCTACTTGATTTGATCTAGGAAGTGATGGTGATATTTTTTAGAAAATGGTAAACAAAGAAGTTAATTTCTTCCTCTTGCCTCCGGGTGCAAAACAATTTCAAACATTTGATGCACATGTTGAGGGGGAGCACTTATTCTAAAAATATCAAAACAATTCAGGTACAAAATGCTTTGATAATATATCACAAGTATCGGGATTGATTTTCAAATGGTTTTCAATTGGTTCCAATGGCGGATGAACAATAAAATAACCGACCAACTTTACTTTATGTACGGTGATATAAGGATGATAAGGTTAGGTATTGGTTCCCATGATCCGCTGTAACCGAGGGATCTACCCAGAGACAATCCACTAGTTAGTGTAGAAGTCCTTAGGTATGATAATAAAAGGAGAAAAATGAGGAATGGGAAGAGTGCGTGACGGAGATCGAGCTAGTAATCGGAATAAACCCAACAAGGTTCTAGCTATGAAGTCTCGGTAAGCAATCAAGGGTTGAAGAATTAAATAGAATTGAATGAGAAAAGGGTGAAAACAAATAGCCCTCCATTTATTCAACCTTAGGGCAGAAACCGGGTTCAATTCATATGCTAATGATGGTAACATCGGTATTGAAGACAAGACGTCATGGACCCAGTGACGCACTGCACTTCAACTTCCCAAACCACTCAAGTTCCTCTTAAAAGGACTTGTTTCATTCTCACGGGGAACCGACATTATCTATCGACTTTCTTTTAGAGATTGTTGATATTGAAGAAGGAGACCCTCTCCCAGTCTCCTGGATAGGATCCAAATATTGACAAATTGAGTCTAGAGCCACGAGATCATCAATAAATCTCATTAGGACACTTTCAATGAAGACTCTCTGTTTCACACAATGTGGAAAGAGAGATTATATCTTGAGTCCTACGCATTATCCTTGTGGTATTGCCGTAACATCCGAGTGATGTGTTTACATATTCACAATGAAGATGGAAAGCCTTCTGGAGCCAACATCTAACAAGCTCCTGGTAGGTGGCATGTGAGATCTATTATACGATCAACCATGTGACAACCGAATGGAAACAATGGGGCGATTCAATCTTTTGAATCAATCCCGTTCAAGTTATGGATTGACGGATACCTTTGAAAAAACCGGTCTTTGTGCTTTAAAACTCTTTTCATTAGTAACGCCGACCGTGTACTAATATTTCAAATCAAAAGGTGTTTTATGATTGATAATTGATTTTCATTAAAACCTTCATTGTATTGCAAAACAATTTCTATTGAGCAATACACGATTGTTTTTCAAATTTCTTTAATCAATCGCTGGACGTAAATTCTTTGGTTCACTCACCCGTGTTGTCTTCTTTGAGACGTTCGTTTGAGAACAACAGACGCGAAACCCTCGGCAAGGAAATTCTTCGAATTATACCTCGATCACAAAGATTAGACCATCAACGGGAACCGTGGGCCGTGTATCTCAATTCATCGAAAGTGATCAAAGACACCTTCGGCGCTTTATTGCTAATCGCCTTTATGCAGTACACCCGACGCTTGGTACCGATCGTAATGAAGGGTCAATCCATAGCCGCATGCTCACTTGACACATTCATCTCAAAAGAAATCATGATTAGTGCATCAATGACTCTGATATTTTCACTCCATGCTTCTCGCTATCCGCCAATATCATGATTCAACAAATGCTTCCGCTACTTGATGAAGATATCATGATCTAGAATGTGAGCATGTCGGTCCTAATGTCACAACATCACATAATACCAACACCACAATGGATGTATCAGAGATTTTCTACTAGTGATGATCTCAAAAGTGGCTCTACATTATTATCATGTGGATCAAGAAAAGACCTCCACTTGGATTAACCAAACATGCAATGTGAAGAATCAATGACTACGAGCTTATGAACAAAGGACAACATCAAGAATGCAAGAACAATTGTTAATGTCATATCTGTTTGTATTCAATGTAATTTTAGTGCATGATTGAGGTGACCTCCTTTAGGGGGAGATTGTTAGGAATTAGAAATTCCGTGTATTAAAGAGTCGGTCACCTCAAGTATATGTAATCATTAGAAAGCTCGTAGAGTCGTAGTTATTTTTTAAGATAAGTAGTATTTAGTTAAGTAACACCGTGGAGGACGGACGGGTCTTTACCCAATCGTATGCCCGATCCACGTACCATGTGTGGCGCTTTATTGTAAGACTATAAATACTCTCTACCTCCCAAGGTAGAGAGTTGGAGCTCATAATAATATCTTTCACTTTCTCTCACTAAGTTCCCTAAACCTCTAACTTTCTCTCTCTAGAATTCCATCTATATTCTACCTTGTGTTAATGTTATGATGTATGTGAAAAGTTATATATTACAAAGAACATTTTCAATAGTTAGGAAGTTATGAGCGATCGTACCTTTGCCAATGATTTTGCTTTTAAGATTGCTACCAAAAGTGACATTACCTCCGTCATACTCTTGGTATGTTGAGAAGAGGCTTTTGTTGCCGGTCATGTGTCGTGAGCATCCACTATCTTTTATCCACTCATCAGGTTCCAATCCAACTTTCAAGCATACCTAAGACACAAATAACTCAAGCATTTGGTCCCCAATATCTCATGGGTCCGTTTGGGTTAAACATACCATTTACTTGGTTCATGTATGGAAATGATGGGTAAGAGTTCCATGGCATGTAATCTGGAGTTTGATATGGTCTAGGAAGTTTTGATTCCAACCGTTGTGTTGATAGTTGGGTTGTATGTTGTGGTTGCTCTTAGAAAAGGGGCGTTTGGCAAAAGGTGTTTTATGTCGTTGTTGAGTAGTTTTTATCTAAATTCATTTTAGCAAGTCCTACTCGATGTAACAAATGTGTTTTAGTTTAACACTATCCTTGGTTCTTTGTTACTTTGACAAATTCACTACGGTCCAGATCACAAACATTTCAATCGCTGCATTCCCCACGGCACCAATTTTTACAAATGACGGAACCCTTATTTTGGGTCCGTTCGTCCGGCTGCATGCAGCAGCTTTGACAGCTTTGTTTGTCTTTTCGCCGTTTTGGTTTGACTCTTTGGAATTAATACCTCATTAAATCCCAGCCCATTCATGTTTCCTGTTTTTTGAATTCTAACTATTTCATCGACACAAGCAATGTTTTTGTTAAACCTTTTAAATTTAGAATTATGTTCGATTAGAACATCTTGTGTGAGCTTTAGTTTTTCTATTTCAAGATTAAGCTCTTGACATGATTTGCAGCCATCTTCATTTGCTTTTCCCTTTTCTAATCGTTTTGCCTTTTCTTTTAACTCATAGACTTCATTTTCTAAAAATTCCTTTTTAGTCTTTAAAAATTTATTTTTAGTTATGATTTTTAGACTAAGCTCACACAATTGATTATATTATTTTTGCAAAGTGTCATCATCAATAGAGGAATAAGATGAGTCGGAATGTACCTCGTTTGACTCATGTGCCATTAGAGCGATCTCATCCTTGCTCGACTCTTCATCTTCCTCACTATCGCTCCAAGCACCACTTACAAAAGCTCGTTGAGTTTCGCTTTTAGATGACTTGGGACAATATCATATTAGATAACTTGCATCACCGCATCTAAAACACTTTCTTTCACCTTTACCCTTTTTGTCATCCCGATCTTTTCGGAATGGCTTCTTTTCTTCTCGAGGTTGTCTTACAAACTTTCCTCTTCTTCTAAATAACTTTTTGAAATCTCTAACGGCCATGGCATACTACTCATCTTCACTACCGGAGCAAGATTCGTCATCATCACTTGATTCCGTTCTTGCTTTTAGAGCAACGGATTTAATTTTATCCCTTTTTCCTTTGATGATTTCCGAATATTTCTCCATCACCATTTCGTGTACTTTGAGGTTTCCGACTAGCTCGTCTAGTGGCATTTTTTAGAGATCTTTTGATTCTTCAATAGCCGTCACTTTAGCTCTCCACTTCGGATGAAGTTCTCTAAGAAATTTCCTGACAAAGTTCTTACTACGAAAAGATTCATCAAGTGCTTTAAGTAATGTAATAATAGTATTAAAGCGAGCAAAGCCACAATCAATGGTTTCATCTTCAGGGATAACAAACTGTTCATATTGTTGAACAAGGAGATCAATTTTGTTATCCTTGACTTGTGAATTTCCTTGATGTGTAACAATCAAAGATTCTCAAATATCTTTGGCGGTTTCACACATAAAAATACATAGGTGCGACCAATATTTACATATAAAAACACATTTGATATAAACATATGCATAAACTCATTGTGAGGTTACTAAAAATAATTGTTCCATGGTTCTTAGACAATATAACATAAACAACGTTATCCATGGTTCTTACTTCTTAGACGATAAAACATAAACAACTTTATCATCTTCGATCAATCTGATGATGAAACACGGAGATTGCAGTTGGTAATATTCTTGTAGAAACGCTTAGTATGAGTTTAATTATGAACTAACTAACTAATTCTTACACTCGTTTAAATCATGTTATCTAGTTGATATATCTATGATAATGGTTTATTGATTATAATCCATTACATGTGAATAAAAACATGTTTATGCATACACATACATCTCTCATATGAGCATTTACAAACACATGCATACGTTCTTACATATGATATACACATACATTTACAAGAGACACATAAATACACATACACATACATATACATGATTTGGTTCACGATGTAAACAATTCATACTTGAGCTCATTAAATAATTTATGATCTTGACTCTAGCTCGACTTACAAAGTTTCCTCGACTGATTCCAGGAAATGAGCTTACAAAATTATATAATTTGCTATACTCACTTGAAAATCATGTATATAGAAAGAGGTAAAACATGTAATAGAGAATTCTAGATGAAATTATGTGTCTCTATGAACCTTAATTAATCATTTATTTTATTCATTGAGCATCAATTTTTTTCTTTTCCATTATTAGATCAAGTGTATTAATTTTGTTATTTAGTTTAATTAGTAAATTTGCTAGCATAAGTTAATGAAAAATAATATCATATTGTAATAAAAAATGTAACAATATAAAATTTATGTTTTAAAAATTTTGTGTAGTAGTTGTATATTGTCTAATCAAAGAAAAAAGATAGACAAGTATCCCACATTGAAAATAATAAGAAAAGCAGAGAGAGATGGACACTATAAAACCAAGACCCACTCTATTTTTCATAAAGAACCACATCTACTTGCAAACTAGTGTTTATTATAAGTTACATAAACTTTAGTATAAGCATTAGAACAATTTTATAATTATTAAAGAGCTTTCGAGCTCGAGCTTGAGTTAATAAACGAGGATATCAAGTTCGATATTCTAGGCAAGAATCTTAAGCTTAAAAGTTAGTTTATTATAGGATTACCAAAAAAAAGTTAAAAGTTTTAAACGAGCTTCGAGCTCGAGCTCGAACAACAAAAAAGTATGTGGAAAACTAGAAGGGGGGTTGAATAGTTTAACGATTAAAAACTTTGTTTTAAAACTTATTGAAAGATCAATTGATATTGATCTTAGATATGTTAGTGAAATATACAAACAATATATAAAGAGTAGATAAGGAAAGAAACAATCAAACCACAACAAGCTGTTTATAGTGGTTCGGTCTAAAAGGACTCTTTTTCCTTGCCTTACTCTACTCTCCGAGTCTCACACTCGAGAGTTTAACTTCACTAGTCAACAAGCTCCTTTCACCGGTGGAGAAACCTTTACACTTCGCTTACACACTATTTCCGACACTAAGCTAGATGTCGAGTTCTTTTCAAGGGTACAACCACTCCCACACACAATGTATTTTAAGGACTAAAATACTAACCACTCACACTCACATGATTATGATGGTTTGGTACAACAATGATGTATGAATCAACACAAGATCATACAACAACAAAAAAACAAGACTTCCAACTTCTTGTTGAAGCTTGAATGTATCTTGATCTTCTTTGCTACAAAAGAGATCACTAATATGATATGAAACTGAGTTAGAGATGTTAGAGAGAAGGAATGTATGAGAATATGATAGAAAGGGATGAAAAACAACTTGGTTTGGCTTTGCTATTTATAGCCAAAAACATCAGCAAGCACCACGGACCACGGAACCCTTAAAAGGGTTCCGCCCGTGTTAACTTTTGATGTCGTCGGGGTCTGACAGCATGATCTCAAAATGTTACCAAAGTCAACCATATCTATCCAAGATTGTGTAAAATATGTAGAGTCTAAATCTACATATAGAATCTAGTGAAATCTTCTAAGGATCTCAATGATGCACTACATGATGTCATGTATTTGTTTTTCTATTTTTAGAAATATGTAAATACATATGTAATGTTTGGTTTTTAAGAAACCAAAACATTCTTGAACTAAAAACTACTATCATACATTATGGTTTAGATTCATATCAAGATATGATTAATCACAATGTAAATGCTTGAGTGATGAAGATATTATTTGTAAAAGCTTGTTTTAATATCTATTAAACTTGACAAGCTTTAAGCTTTACAAAAATTAAATTTACTTTTGTCGTTAACAAAACTTGGATAAAGATCAAAAATATAAATAATGTTTAATGACGATATTTGTATTAACAAAGTATTCGAGCTCGAGCCAATTTATAAAATTTTATTCGAGCTCGAGCCGAGTAGTTAACAAACGAGCCTAGCTCATTTAGGCCAAAATTCGACTCTGCTCGGATCGTTAACACCCCTAGTTTATACTATGGTTTACAACTTTATTCGTCATCGGCATCCTCTGTGGTTGCTTACTCGGATGCAGATTGGTCTCGATGTCTTACTAGATGCATGTCTACTTCAGGTTATTATGATTTTCTTGGCAACAATCTTCTCTCTTGGTCCTCTAAGCATCACTTTACGCTTTCTCGATCTAGTGCTAAAGCTGAGTATCAGGGTGTTGCCAATGCTGTTGTTGAAACCTGTTGGTTATGTAATTTATTACGTGAGCTTTATACACCGCTTTCGACTGCTACACTTGTATATTGTGATAATGTGAGTGTTGTCTATCTCTCATCTAATCCTGTGCAGCATCAACACACGAAACATATTGAGATTCACATTCACTTTGTTCGTAATTGGCTACTGGTCATGTTTGTTTTCTCCATGTTCCGTCTCGACATCAGTATGCTAACATCTTCACAAAAGGCTTACGTACTACTTTGTTTGACGAGTTTCACTCTATCTTGAGTGTTCATTCCTCTCACGCTCAAACTGCGCGGTTTTATTAACGAAAATTTGTTATAGTCTTAGCCACATTTATTATTATTGGGTTATAATTAGGATATAAACCCATTATTATGTTATTTATACACATTTTTTTATAAGCAAATTACAAAAAGAAACCGTATGGATAGTGATTATACTATAATGAACTTTTTTTCTATGGTTTACAGTTATGACCATTTTACGTCATTATCAAAGTAGTCACAATCATGCGTCGCAATCATACTTTTACATCGCCAAGCCACGCAACCTTTTCCCCAATACCTTTTTCCATTGTGTTCTTTTTCCATTGTGTTGCCAAACAAATCTTAAACCCATATCATTTTAGTTTTTCCATTGTTTAGTTTTTTTTAATATGTTCGTATAAACTACCTGTTATCAAAATATGTCTCTTAAACCCATATCATTTTAGTTTTGAGTGGAAGTGTTGGATACCAAAATTTAGTTTTTAGTTGAAGTGTTGGATACCAAAATGCAGCTCAAAGTGATCGGTAATAAGCTGGAGACTTCCATTGTCTAGCCCAAGCCACGCACAGGGCACGCCCAGGCCACGCCTGTATAACGCCTAAGCCACTTCACGCCTCAGGAACACGAACATTATGAGTTTGGAAGTTTTGAATCTAGAAAAACCATGAATGAATATTATGAGTTTGGAAGTTTTGAATCTAGAATGAGAAAGGTTTATGGGTATTTATAAGTTGAACAAAAAGTAGAAAAATATGATTTCAATAAAAACAACCATTCCACGCCCAGGACATCTCAGGACATCTCCACGCCTACATCTCCAAGCCACGCCAAGCTGTGCATCCACGCCGTGAACACTTCACTCATGATCTCACCAGAATGGCTGAGGTTACACGCCAAACCATGCATCCACGCCACTCATGCATCTCACGTGAACAAATTCGTGGTTACACGCCTACCATGCATCCCATAAAGAACACATGGTTCATGCATCCACGCCCAGGCACGCCCAGGAACACGCCCAGGTACACGCCTAGGTTCATGCCAAGCCCAAGGCACGCCTTCCACGCCCAGGAAACGCCTAGATAATTAGTGTACACGTGTTCGGTTAAAAACTCATTACAGTACCAATCTAACGTCTCATATTGAAACGTTCGTTTTAGAAAATTTTCTGTGCGTGGTTTATTTGTGTAAACTACCAGAGAAAGTGTCCATTTAAAAAATTTTCTCTTTTTTTATCTCATTATTATTAAGTGAATATATAAGATTGCACGTACATCGTTTTGTACAAACTATAAAACACACTGTATTGCATAGAAGATGATATATCATATATGTATTAGAATATATTGTGAATATCTACTCCTTTCACTTTTTTGGTAGGTGGAAAAGAAAGTAATAGGTTTTCATTTTCTTTGTGACATCATGATTAAGATAATGCACGAGGACAGATGTTAGTTTGAAGAGTTGTGAATTATATAACACGAGATTGGCAGCGGTCCGCCGCGTTGCGGCGGGGCGTCGTTTTAAGCAAACATACAGGACCAAATTTGAAGTCTTGAAAACCAAACCATGAACAATTTCCCTTAGATAAAAGACATTATAGATTCATGGAAACTTGTTACTACAAAGAGTGGGAAGTTTGAGAAATATGAGAACAACAATGATATGAAAACCGCATATCACCATTTTAGACCTCGTTCACATGTTTATGGATACACGAAATTAAATTGCATACATTACATAAAAGTTACTTGTAGTAAGTCAATTCCAAATTAACAACCTCCTGGAGCAAATCTAAGCAAAATTCGTTAACCAAAAAGTTACATTAGTTAACGATGTGAGTATAGTTTAATCAAATTAGCTAAAATATGAGAAGATTTAAGCGCTTTTAAACTTTTAATGGGAGTTAACTACAGTATGCGGTTTAGCAATTAGCGAAGATAACACATTCGGTGCATCATGATAGTGTTTATATATCGTGGGGTCATGCCTCTAATGTGCATCTATTTTCTTTGCTTCGCAACTGCAATAACAATACATAGACAAAGTCATACATAAACGAAAGTAAATATAAAATGGATAATGCCACGATGGCCCTAAACCGTATAAACACTATCATTCTTACTTACCTAGGTCGATAGATCGATCGTAGTAGTCTTGACTTCGTATGTGCCACATAACCATTCACATGTTTTTTTTGATAGCGAAAGTGGCATCTTAAAATGGATATGCGACCATGGCCACAAAATGTATAAACACTATCATTCTTACTTGCCCGGCTGGATAGATCGATAAATAGTAGTCTTGTAATTTGTATGTGCCACATAACTTTTTAGTGGTTGAACCTTGACAGAAATTGTTAGGATGTAAGGAATAGTTCAAAGGCGGTCACCTGTTTAGTTAGAAATGCCTCGAAAAGCCAAAACGTTGGATCAAACTTTATCATATATCATTTTTCTTGCTTAAAAACCTTAGAAGAGTTCATCCTTCCACGCACTGCTTACTTGGTTATTCCTACAAAACATACATTTTTCAATATTTCTTACACTAAGTCACGCCTACAAATTTTTCAAAGACAAGTATAATTGGTTGAATATAAACATGTAAAACATTTAACAAATGTTCAATTTTTTTTACAAATAAATGAAACATTCCAAATGAATCAAGTTACCAACAATTAAGTGCATGTGAATGTAAACTAAAAAGACTGAATGTAAAGCATTGTAAATTACCACGCCCAAAGCGTGCCACCTCCTATGCAAGGTGACGAGTAACGATAGTTGGCCTAGATAGCCATCATATATCACCCCTCTTAGTTTTTCTAGGCTGTTTTTCTCGGATGTGCGGCTTGGTTTATGGTCTATTGATAGCTCGGTTGCTCTTTCACGCTTGCCAAGTACAGTCCTCGAGTCACCAACATTTGCAATTATCATGTTCCTGCCATTCAAGGTTCAACCACTAAAAAGTGAATGTCAAGTCTGTCTAAGGTAGTGTTTGGATGTGTGATTTGAAAGTGACTGTCATTTTGACCAAGGGAGTGCTCAATTTCGCTTCATAGATCTAACACAATAAACAACCAGTATAAAAACTTATAAGAAAGCATAAAAACTTATAAAAATCATAAAAAGGTACCTTTTTGCAAGTTAAAGGTGAAGCATCAAAGCTCTAACACAATAAACAAAACCAACAAAAACCATATCACCAAAAGCTTCACCTTTAAGTCAATGTTTTTGTTCGTGACGACCAAGCTTTACGGAAACGGGTCGTTGCTCTTTGTTTACGGGAAAACATGTCAAGTAAAAGGACTCAAATCAAGTTCACACTTAAGATCGAAAGTGTCAGACATCAAGGCCCATTAGTAAATGTGGAACGGGTAATAGAAACATCAAGTTCACCGTGGTCAAATAGACTGTTGCATAGTAGCCGTTTATACCATGTCGTCTCGGTCATTGCCCGCCAGTTACATTCAATCGTAATCACCGTTAACTATCATCATTGCCCTTTATGGCATTAAAACACCTCTACGATGCCGTCGACCCGCCATGGCTGCGACTCAAAAAAGGTTACCCCGCCAATATGGATGTTCTAGACTATTACACAATCTGAATAGGAATATAGGCAAATGTAACAATGAAAGTGAGATGAATCAAGCTCCGGAAAAGAAAAATACACGCATTGGCTGCAAGTGAGTATGTTATGTTGTCAACCTGTAGCAATCTCATTCTTAATCAAACCTATCATAGTCAAGACCATTTGCGACAAGGTGAAGTTCGTAACAGCCTCATGGCGAAGATAGTCTAGTTTGGGGCGAATAATGAAAGGTCCAACTCTGTTTTTGGTTTTATAGTTGCCCCTTTTTTGCAAATAAGCACTTCACAATGTGTAATAAAGATAATAAAATGCTCATATCGATGTATATTATATATTATATATGACTATAATGAGTGCGTTAGGTTTATAAATCGATAAATGTGAAAATAAAGCAACATCATTCATTGATTAACTCAAATTTATCATTGATATTTAAGTATGTATATCATCAAATTATATGTTTTTTCACAAATTTAATGTAAGAAGAATAAGTTTCGCTTACCCCGACCTCGCTTGTACCGTCGCATTTCATTTGTAGAAGCAATTTGTTTTGTGATGGCAAGCAACGTTCCTAATAATCCCAAGTGCGATCTCCTCAAAAAAAGGATCATGAGAATCTTGAAGATTTTACATACTTATATACTTTAACATGTTTGTAAAATGATTTCAAAAGCTAACGACATCGAAGAAACGATAAGTCCTTAACATACTCAAAAATGTCACGTTTCACGTGACGCAGAGGCCACTCCATTCTCCATTATTGATATGCACAACCAACTAAAATCAAGATCAAACTCCATATTCATAAGTAAACATCAGCCATGATTTTGAACTCTTATTACAAAATAACAACAATCCCACAAATGATACCAAATAATGAAATTTAACTAATTAATACTATCACAAAACATCAAATTTTAATTACCTCTGATAACAAAACCCAATGACTCGATAAATTCATAAATACATAAGAAGAACCATTTTCAAGATAACCAAGAAAATGAACAAATTCAAATACCTTGTCCATATCAATATATCAAAAACAAAATTAGAACTCAATGGTTACAATTCAAACACCCCCTAAGAAAACAACAAAACCCACATAAAAAATAATGTTTCAATCTAAGGTGTTTTATATTAAATTTTTATAAAGTAAATCAATTATAACTATGTATTCGTCTTTGACCTTCTAATCAACAATCAAAAACCCAAAATCAATAACCTAAAACCCAAACAAATTTAGGTTTTGCATTACCGAAAACAAAAGTTAAACAACCAAATCTTGCTAATGACCGTATAACTATCAAAAGCAAGTTATTTTCCCAAAACACCTTACCGCAGCTTTTCCGATTCAAACATCGTCGAAGATCGTCACACCTATCAAGCCGTTTCTTCTCGTAAGACGTCACAACTAAAAATTAAGATCGGCACACCTCGAATTCGAAGTTGAGGTTAGGAACCATCTAAAAAATCAGCTTGTGTTTGTGTTAATAATTGAGGTGGCGAGATTGTTCTAGGTTCTTCATCCATGTATATATAGGTCAAAGCGGTGACTAAGCTCTACATGGGCACAAATAAAACCGAAAGGTTAACGTTTTTTGGGCCGTGGCTTGGGAAAACTGGCGGGAAATCGAGGAACAGATTAATTTACGCATAAAAAAGTGGACGTTTTATTTGGGTTTAATATATACGAGAGGTATATAAAGTTAAGTGATTTTTAAAGAGGTGATTGTGCATTAATAAATAGAATATAATATATAATATTTTTTTTTTAGCATTTAATTATTTATTTATGATTGTGCACTAATAAATAGTAATATAATCTTTTTTTTGGCGAATTTTAGATTAGGACAAGAATTAATAAAAGAATATAATATATAATAAGTTTTTTTTTTTAGCTAATTTTTATGAATGATCATAATACTAATAAAAGTAATATATTTTTTTATGCAAGGGCTTAATTTTAATGGCGCTGATGATTGTGATTAATAAATAGTAATATAATATATAATCTTTTTTTTTTAGCATTAATTATTTAAATTCTATGCTTATCAAGCAAACTAATAAATAGTAATATAATCTTTTTTTTTTTTGGCAATTTTTAAATTGCTGCAAATGAATTAATAAAAGTAATATAATATATAATCGCTTTTTTTTTTAGGGCGAATTTTTAAATTTGGCGCTGATTGGCACTAATAAATAGTAATATATTTTACTGTAGCAGATCAAGTTTTTCTTTTATCAGCTAGAAATTAATTTACCCTACCAAGATCAGAAGTCAGAATGTGATCAGAAGACGCGTAGCAAAAACGGGCGTTTTGTGATTTAATATATACTTATAATAATTATTATTTATGAAATCGACCAACTAATTAATATAATGGTTAAAAAGTTGAACATTTCACCAATATTAAAGAAGGAGGTTATAAGTTAAGTAGTTTTCCAGCAATATTAAGATTGTCATTAAACAAAAAAAGCGTAAACTTAGTTTTTTTAGGATTTTCATAGCAAAAAGATCATAAATGCTTTATACTGGTTATATAGATTAGGGATAAATTGATTTCTAAATGTATTCAAGTCTTCACTTTTACTTTATTGTGTAACTTTTGTTCCCTATTAAATGTCATAATATTATAATATTGTTAATTTTTTAGCAGATTAAGCAAATGATGCTTACGTGTCACTAATTAGTAAAAAATTAAGAGATAATGATTTTTAAATATATTCAAGTTGTCATTCTCTTTATATACTAAAAACCGCATACTTGCCTTTCAGAACAAGATTAATTGCAAACTTTTCCAATTCCAGAAAATTCCGGGCTCAAGCCTACGAAAATAAAAAGCTTAACATTAAATGCAAAGTTTCACAACTTGGCAAAAACTCCCCGAGGTTTAAGTGACGTTGCAAGGTAGGTCCCTGAGAATTAATTGCTAACTATAGCAACCTGGCAAAATTAGTCCCTAAGTTTAAGTTTGTCGCTGAAGTAGTCCTTTTAAGTTCAATCCCACGATCGCTACGGTTTCCACACTCAGATAATACTTAAAAGCATAACTTTGTACCAAAAACCTTGCATTAATTGCAAACTTTCCCAACTTCGCAAAACAACCGAGTTCTGGCGTATACCGCAGAGTCCAAACATTAAAACGAAAGTTTCACAACTCTCGCAAAAAAGTCCTTGAGGTTTAATCGTCATAAAGTAAGTCCAAACATTAAATGCAGTTTCACAACTTGTAAAATAGTGCCGTTGTCACGCAGCAGCCTTTGTTCCATCCCACAGATCGCTACGGTTTACACCTGTTTTTACTAAGTTGCGTAACAGTTTTTTTTTTCCTACAAAATTTATTCCCAAACCCCCATTATCGCCTACAAAATGCACACCAATTACACCAAGAACACACGAACCACCAAACATCATTAAACACATAATCATTCTTTTGGTGTGCAAGATGAGTGACCGCCACTACCATCGCCACCGCTTCTGCTGATCGCCACCATCACAATCTGACCGCCATCATCATCAAACACATTGATCATTGAATAGTTTTGTGAACTTGTTAATGCAGTCACGAGCAGTAGCTGCAAACCCTTGTCCGCTATTCAAAGCATCCCTAAGTGGGTTTTTTGAAGTTATCGAGTGTCCCAGATCTTATGTGTTCCCATTGTTTTCTCTTTGAAAGCGTTCTCATCATAGCTGAAAACAAATTATTGAAATACGTGATAACTCAACAGTGAGCAATCATAAACGTTTTGAAAACATGTAAATCAACAGACGTTAGGTATGATTGCTCACTGCTGAAAACACTTGTGAAGCAATGAACTAAGCTTTTTTCCAAAGCCAAGAACAAGATGAGATTGTACAACATTTTCTAATTCTTGCAGTCCTGCAACGCGTATTTAACTTAGCTCAAAGAATTGTACAATAATTAAATTTATTATATGCATTTGGGTTTATTGATTCCGATTGCATTTGTGGTTATTGAATTTTAGGTTTTGAATTTGGGATTTAATTTTGGGTTTTATTTAAATTTTGGATTTATTCTAGGAAATAATTGGTTCTTGTGTGAATGGGGTGTGATGTGAAGATGATGTTGGTAGTGGTTGATTCTGGAGCATGAATGATATTGATGTGTGTGTGTTCTTGGTGTAATTGGTGTGTGTTTTGTGAGAGATAATAAGGTGTTTTGGAATAAGTTTTGTAGAGAAAAAAATGCTACACAACTTAATAAAAAATGACAACTTTGATACATTTAAAAATCATTATCCCTTAATCTTTTACTAATTAGTGACACATATGCATTATTTGCTTAATCTACTAATTTAATACACAACATAGAAGAATTAGCAATATTGAGACATTTAATAGGAAAAAAAATGTTACAAACAAAGTAAAGAGTGACAACTTAAATACATTTACAATCAATTATCCTTATATATTATGGATATGTAAAAGGCCGGTTAATGATAATAACTACATGAATTTTTACCATTTCATTAACCTTACGTATCATGTTCTTTTACGCAATTTTACTCAAAAACAATTCTTTTTCTACATTACCAGACTAATTATCATCTCGTGATACTTCTTTCACTTTCATTTTTTGTGAAAAAGCACCAATGTATCACCACAACAAAACATTACAAACAAAAGACATTCAACTTTCATAATCAAGCCGATTAAAAAAAAAAAAAAAAAAAAAGAGACCCAAAAACAAAACTACCCATGAAAACAACTAACAAGAACACAATCTTGTATCTTTATTTTACTTGTATCTTTCTGTCAGGAGATTGGGGTCTTTACAATTCTCCTTGTATTTGTATTTAGTATTTCCCATGGTGGTTAACATATTTCCCTTTTTCCTTGGAAAGAAAACAAGAACACAATCTCAACTTACTATATAAAATTGCAAACAAAAATGATCCTGCACAAAGGAAAAAGGATTTTAGGGCCCAGCCACTAAAAAACCAAAAGGAGATATTACAAGGGCATACCCCACAGTGTAGGAGATAGTGGAAGCATGTCAATGTCTTTTGGCCACATCAGTTGACCACCGGATAAGATTATTGGCACTACTGTCTTTTCAACCAAGGTTATAAATAATTCATGGCATGATGGTATGATTAAGTTTTATATTTTTGCGGTTAAGACAAAGCTTTTTTGTTTATAAGACGTGGTATAAGGCGACACAAAATATGAAAATATTTATATATTTATATCATATTTTATATATATATAAAGTTTACAAAAAGATGTGGCAAGATAAAATATTTATATCAACATAATGACAAACATATACATAACATACAAGAGGCAGAGATCAATGCTCACACTCATGTAGCCTTTTAACCATGATCACAACATATACATATTTCACATATTTAGTTGAAATTAGGTGTTAAACTAGAATGCTATGACATATCGTCGCAACAAATTATATTTCCAGATTGAGTTAGCCTAAAGTAGAAATTATATCGAAGTACTAAACTACTTAAGTATTACAAGTTTACAACCGTCTAAATCAACTTCAATGCAAAAATTAGTAACAATTAGAAGGTTTGTGATCCTTGCATTAGGTTGTTTGGATTTGACAATTTATTCTACTAAACTATGTAGTTATTGGCTGTTTCCAGTAAAACATAGTCGTTAAAAGAAAATTCAAATCATGAGGAAGACGTACATTAGGTGCAATTGGAGATTGACCAGCTCAAAGAGCTAGACAACGTCAATAAATACTATTTTGTTTAAACAAATTAAACTGACTCGCAAAGTTGAATACGGAAAAGATATGATTGTGTACTTCGTAAAACATGAATAAACTTGATGCTAGGTCACTCGGCTCCAAAAATATGAACACGGACACATTAGAGAGATTTATAAAAACCACGCTCATATTTGTAAACTTAAACTTAATGCATACCGGGCTAGAACCCTAACCTAATGAACTCAACTAAATCTAACTTGGATGAAGTTCGAACTCAAAGCATCTGATAAAAACTCAAGACTCGTTTACAAACAAACTCACTTTTGTACTGCTTACTTGACTATGTAGGCTTAAAACAAACAAATTTAAAAACATATTATATCGAGGTTTCGCATTCGAGGCTTACTAATGAGGTTTTCCTTCTAGGTAAAACGAAACGAAGAAAAAAAAAATAAAAAAATGAGTAGGGTTTATTCCTCAAAAGCGAAGGTTCGAAGAAGACATATTGCTCGCTTGAATGTCACTACACGACTCGAACTACTAACTACCTTCGAATTTAAGACATTCGAAAATTCAAACCGTAATTCCCGCGAATATTACCGAATTCTCATGACCGTTAAGTTAAAAAGGTAAGGCCCAGTCTTGTTTCCACGTGTAATACTGACCAATAAAAATCATACATCGCAATTTACTCCGTATCATTGTTTCCACGTCATCATTGTGTTTATACATCCGTTTTAACCAATTTTTTTTGTTCATTTTCAACACAATAGAAACAATTTTTAAGGAATCCAAAAAGATCAACAAAAGTAAATTAAACATTAAATCATAATTTGATCACCTTTTGAAATCCCCAGATTGTTGATTCATTTACGTCTTTTAATTGATAATTTACATCTTTCAATGGCGGTTAAGGTTTTGAAATATGCTCGTTGCGCGTTGTTTTTAGCCTTAATTATACATTTTACGAGTTTAACGGCTGTGATGCCGACAACGGACGTTAAACAGTATCCTAAAGCCATATCTGTAAGTTCAAAATTTCTCAACATGTTGAACGATTAGATCTTTTGTTTTTTCTTGGAAATGTTGTTTTGGTTCGCGATTAATGTATGCATATTGGTACTAATCAATGAACCAAAAGGATCTTAGCGGATGTATATGTGTTAGCATGTGACTTTTACATTATAATCGCCTTGAGTTCTATACGGGACCTTTAAAGTATGACATGGAATTTTTGGCGATCTTAATCGATATTGACAAGACCCCTAAGTTATATAATTTGATACTTTAGCTTCTACCATATTTAAAAAGTGTAACATGGAATTGTCGGCGACCTGGATGGATTTGACAAGACTCATAAGCTTTATAAGAAATACCGATAAAACAAAAAACGTGTTCACAATGAGTATTTTCTGAAATTTCTCTATTGAAAACAGAAAATGTGTTTTCTGCTATTATAACTATGATTTAGATAACTTGAATTTAGAGTCCTCCAATTTTCAAAAGGTTTCCTGGAGAACGAAGAGTTACTCTATTCTCAAGAAAATTAGAGAAATAAAATTAAGAAAACTTTCCTGCAAGTAAACGCACCCTATAGTGTGGTAGGGAATCAGATCCAAACAAACATACATGAACAACAGCAACACGAGTTAAAAGTCTCGAAAAAAACTAATTCGACACAAGTACATTACAAGGCTCACATGATCAGGCTGATCGAGTTACATCCATGGCCTAAAATATAATACGGGCCATTCCATGCCAACGGACCCCAGGTGAAGCGCTTTGGCATCCTAGTACTCCCGGCCTAATGGCGCAGTTAATTAGGTTCATGAGGTGAGAATAAGCTGCACAACTCTAACATGAGGAGGCCCCTATTATTAACATGATAAGATATCTTGACGTAGGCTGGTCACATCTATCAACTAAAACACGTAAATTCTTCCGTGTCCTTGTGATAATTTCTTCTTAATGCGCTTGCACTTTTCAAAACACAGTTCCTCTTGATCACAAGCTTTTGCGTATGTAATCATGGGTTATTATTTATTTGCATTATTTAAGAAGGATTTCTATACTAATACTATGGGAGCTGCTACATTCTCTAATATTTTTATCTGATTTGTGTTTCAGGAGTTGGAAGAAGTTATTGTTAAGGGATTAGGGTTTCAATCGAATGATCTTAAGATAACCGGGTTTGATTTGAAGGATGCTTTAGTAGGCCGGTCCGTTGCTTATGAAATTGATTTGGAGATGGACAATCAAGTACTTCCATTGAAGCTCTTGGACGATGTACATAAATGGCAACATGTTGATTTACCTATTCTTCAAGTCGATGATCAGGCCAGAAATGTGAGTAATGACAATGGATTGGTATCTAAGAAGAAAAAGAAGAGTTCACAAAGGTCGTCTGTTTTGACTCCGTTCAAGCTCGCAGGTCCAATGGAGCTCTGGATCCAAGATGCTAAGAAAACAAAACTTTCATTACCCGCAAATAACATAAAGCATGCTGTTAAAGATGGTAACTTGAGGAAAGTTATATTAGCTGATGGGGCTGTTGTTAACGTCAAGGGAGCCAAATCAGTCAGCTTACTCAGACCAATTGATCTTGATCTTCCTATGACCAAAACCAAAAATAAGTTTGCTTCCGGTTTCTTAACACTATCTGACCGCCTGAAGCACGCTTCTCGTACCCACAGCCAACTCGTCTCATTATCTATCGTGGGCCCCACATCTCTCACTTCCCCTAAACCGTCGGTGAACAAGCTAAAGCTGAACCATGTGACCTCACTTTGGCCCATTGTATCCGTTAATGGGTCAAACACAAATTTGATTAGTTTTGAGAAACTACTCGCTTCAATATTGGGTCCTAAAGCGAGTGAAGAAGGTTCTTTCAGGGTGTTGAGAGCAGAGATATCGGCTCAGACTTTTGTGAAGATTGGGTTTACTGCAGAGAAAACGACAGGAAATGGGCCCGAATGGGAGGGTTATCCTGAATGGAGAACAAAGTCAGAGGTCCTAAGACTGTATTTCGAGGTATTGGCTAGGCTCGATGGGGACAAGATTGTGCCTGAGAGAGTAGTTCAGATCGATCCAGTTAGGGTGAAAGATAGTATGTCTCCTAATTTCATTACTGGTAATATTAGCTCATCAAGGGCTTTTACTATGCGTCAACCTAAGCTATTCACTTTGTAAAGTCTTCGGAGGCCAATTTAGTTAGGTCTAGCAGTGTAGGTAAGTGTAAAGATCCTTTTTGAACCTTTGCTAGATCATGTTTTGTGTAAAATAGTAAGCAGTCTTTGTTTGTTGGAAGCATCTTGTCAGTGAATTTGATTGGCTGAATTCGTTTTGACAATTAACATTCATTCTGGATAAATAAGATGCAAGAAACAGGTGTTATGTTTGGTAATCGGTCGAAATAGGGACGGGTTAAAATTAGTAATTTTGAGCGGGTCAAAACGTGTCTGGTTGATATTAACACTTCATCCCAAATTCTGTTACTTTATTAGTGTGTCAAATCTCAGTACAATCATTAAGTTTTTTCAACAATAAACACAATTTTTAGTAAATAAGTTAGGAGGTTTTATTCATTAAACATATACTTCGACACCTTTTAACATGATTGACCCCGACCATTCATAAGTAATAGAGCCAAGTACGAGTCAGGTTGGCTTTCAGTCCTAGGTTTTGTCTCGTTTTAAGGCTGTTCTGACTCGACTTGTGAGTCGTACAAATTTAACAGCTATGCCTCTACGCACTTGATAATGAGACTTACAGCCATACATTAATGTGTTAATCAGCTGACTGGTAAAAAGTACTTGGGCATATAACTAACATTTAAATACCGGATTTGGTATCATGGATGTAATAAGATTAGCATATGTAGTATATATAGGTATTCTGATACTTCTATTTCAGGTATAAACTGATTGGTACATTACAAAGAACACGAAGTAATAAACAAAGCCATGATAAGAGAATCAACATTTGTATACCATTTCAAACTCAAACTCTTTCACTTTCTTATGAAAGTAACTCCCTTCTCAATGCTTCCTGCTAACTCTTTTTTCGCTTCCTCCAATCCAGCCCTGTTGATGCCAAATTAAGCAAACATAAATCATCCATTTTTAACTAAAACTTACCAAAAATTTAAAAGAATCGTGTGTTGATGTCTTACCTTTCATACTCATTCAAAGGTCCAAGTTGGTATATTTCTTCCGCACCACCTCGGCCTAATTTGACTTGGGTTGCAAAGAACGGAAGTTCCGTGACCTGTTTAGCAACAATTCACAAATACTTAATAAACTCGGATCCGAGAAAATTATATGTGGCATATTTGACCCATTTACTTATGAATGGACCAATTTGGGTTATGGACCTTATCCTAACAGGTCAATCAAATATGTCAAAGGGGTTGAAAGTCGCCCAAAGTCTCCTTAGTGCTCACAGCCTTCTAAACCGTTTTGAATGTTAAAGAACTTGATTAGTATTGTAGTAAGATAGTTTTTTAATCATATTTGCAGCTCAACCCAACATAACCCGTTTTGACCCACGCAAGAAACAGACAAAATTGATACGTTACGAAACCCGCCCATTTTTCCACATCTAGAGAATGGAGATATGTATATGTAGAGCTGCGTTATACCTGAGAATCTACGTAAGCACACTCCACAATGCCAGCATCCCCTCTTAAGCCACGGAGACAGCAATCTGCAAACTTAACTGCAGCATACGCCTATGAAGTTGACAGATCGTCTATTTTACTTCCATGGGTTTTAAAACTTATTCAACTATGAACCTCGTTATGAGATAAGAATAAAAAGGCTTACCATTGATAATGTTGCAGAACCAGCCCCAGCTTTTGCCTGTAATGGTCTCATATAAATAATGATTTTACCTCTAATGGATGAAAAAAATAATACAACAATATAGATCAAAAGGGAACCGGTTGATAGTGTATTTTAATTGCATAACAACCATCAGGATTATTTTCGAAGTTTTGATTACTACTTAAGTAAGAAAATGATGTATAGATATTTGACTTAAGTTGTTTAGGGTAAAACTAGTCCTGCCCGTCTCGACCCATACACATTTTATACCCATTCTGACCCACCCATCCATTTTGTCACTTCTAAAGTAAACCGATCCTGTTTACCTGAACAACTTCGGTTCCACCATCTTGAATACGCTTTGTCAAGTATTCGGTTTCTTCTTTAGTGAAGGAGCATGGAGGTTTCACCTACAAAGTTGATGAAAGTGAGTATGAAGTTCAGTTATTTAAGCTTGAATTGAGCTCTTTCTTTACCTGGGAAAGAAGGGGCAGAATTGTAACTCCTGCATGTCCTCCGACCACCGGGACCCTAACATCTCTTGGATCAAGTCCCAAAACTTCCGCCTGAAAATTACATCAATTAAAAATCCCGCATATCATCACAAAAAGAATGATGCAAAAAACTGGACAAGAACAGAACTGACTGCATACCACAAAAGTGTTGGCTCTAACAACATCAAGCATGGTTACACCAAGAAGACGTTTGGGATCATAAGTGCCGGCTTTCTTGAAAACTTCTGCAGCAATTGGGACTGTTGAGTTCACAGGATTGCTGATCAAGTTGACAATTGCATTAGGGCAAGACCTAGAAATTCCTTCACAAAGGGTTTTAACGATTCCAGCGTTAATCTTGAAAAGGTCATCCCTTGTCATTCCGGGCTTTCTTGGAACACCAGCAGGTATAATCACAAGATCCATCCCTGTTAGTGCAGCATCAAGCTGCGGTTGGCCTAGAAAGCCTCTCACCTGCCAACAAAAACAAATAATCGATAATGAAAAATGCATAAGGCATCTGTATTACAGGCTTAAGATTGTAATTTAGCCGAAAGTTACCACAGCTCCAGTATCCATGTGGCTAATATCAGCTGTGACACCGGGAGAGTTGACAACATCATAAAGGTGAAGAACTGAAACCAATGGGTTCATCTTCATTAGCATAGCTAAAGGTTGACCGATCCCTCCAGCAGCACCCAAGATAGCAACTTTGAACCCAGGTGCACCTCCTTTTGCTCTGCAGTTTGCTCGATCCAATACCGACCCTCCCTCCATCTAAATTTACATAATTCAACTAACTGATTAGAAGTTGTGGAGCTAGTACCATTATACAAAATATAGCAGTATCCAATACTTATATATATACGTTACACTTCGTACAACTAGGATTTGTACTCGTTAAAGCTTAATATTACCATTAAAGCCCTTTCATTGAGTACTTCTGCATTTCAAAAACTTGCCTTTTAAAATAAAAAAACCCGAACCCAATGATATAGTTTTTTGGTTGACCAAATTAAACTCTGCCAGTTAGTAAGATTCAGATTTCATATGTATCATACAGTGGAACAACAAGTAACGATTCTCATGAGTTTAGTTAGAGTTTATAGCCATTGCATACGATCAAAAAACACAAACCTATCAATGAAATTGTACTATGATAAATCCAAAGGGGTCATGTGATCTGAAACAAAACAAATATACTTACACTAGAGTTTCGTTACTACTACAATATATGATCATTAAATTCCTATTCGACATCACGAATCCGATACTAAAGTTATAAACTTAAGCTAAATTAAGCAATACCCATTTCTCATATTCACATCCAATACACAATAACACATGAAAAACCATAATAATCAAACACCCCCAAACATATGTGATCAAATTCATCACATAAAAAAACCATATTGTCATGTCTACCTAAAACATTAAACAGTGATCAACTAACAACAAAAATAACACACATAAAAAATCTTTAAAAAAACAAAACATATCAAGATTATAAACCAGAACATTTGAAGGGTGAAGATGAGCTGCAAGCCTTGCAATTCTCTGATTAGCATCCATTTTTTTTTTTAACAAAAAAGTGTTTCTTGTTGATCAAGATAAATGGGTTTAAAACAGAGGGTGTGTAGATAAATATAAAGTATTTGGTATGGTGTGAATTTAATATTAGAATAAAAACAATTTCAAGAAACTAATTTGTGGGAAATAAGCCCTTATCCCTATATCTAGACCATTTGTGGCTCTGTGTGTAGATATAGTGACTGATTTTGTATTCTTTTGAATCTTGATTAAAAACCTATGTTGGAAATTTAACGCTATGTTCTTAAGTCTATAATTTAAAGAATGGAAGAGGATGGGATGGGAAGGGCAAAGTATGGGATGAGATGGGAAGAAAGTGGTTATTTATTTTTGTTTTCAAGTTTTTTAAAGTAAAAAAGGAAAAGAAGTTTTACACAAATTACCAATATATACCCTCAGATACCAATATGCTACTTCACAAAGACAAGAAACTAATACGTATTACCGATTATTAAATGAATTTGAATGAGAATTCTCAAGTTGAAGTAGTAGCCAATGAAGCGGCTTTTATTCCAGCAACATGATTTACATTTTTGTTGACTTACTATTTCACATTTACTTGTTATATCTTTCGTAGTATATCTAATATCTTCTCCATACCAGTAATGGTATATGCACTACGAAAGATATAACAAGTAAATGTGAAATAATAAGTCAACAAAAATGTAAATGTGAAATAGTATTACGTATCTTATCTGAAAATGAGCACATACAGATACATACATGCACAAGTATGTATATGTATTACGTATATGTACTACTAATTAATGTAATAGTTATAGTCTGATATAGACTTTGAACCAAACTGCATCAATCTTTTAGTCTTTGATTTGAATTCATCACAAGCAAAACTGGAAATGCTTGCATAGTTGCATTCATCGTCCCACAACAGTGTTTATGTCATGGCTAGCAAACATACCAGTACTTGAAAATTCTCATTCAAAACTGGAAATGCCTGCATTCATCATCCCGCAACATTGGATGAATATGAGGATAATATTGTAATTTTATTTGAGGCCTGTAATGTTGAAACCCGTTTCCCTTTCCAATCCGCCCAAAATTGGACGGAACAAAATAACACTAAAAAGTCCATCCCTTCTCTCCCTCTCACCTTCCCGTCCCCTACCTTTTCATCTTAAAAAAACTCAAGAACGCCTCATTTTTTTATTTCCCTTCCCCTCCCCTTCCATTACTTTAAAAAATAAACTCGAGAACAGAGCGTAAAAATATTAGAGTTTTAATTTAAAAGTTCTTTATAATTGATCTGAAGATGGAAACTGAATGAGCTGATTCAACTTCTTTTGGAAATGTTTCCGTGAGATATAAATTTCGAAACGGCAAGTATGGTCTAGTACTCGAGCGAGCGAGTATTTGGTTCGTTATGGACACGTCTGTATAGTCTTAGGCGGATGTCGAAAATGATGTAATGTGAAACTAGGAGCGTTTTACAAATGTTCAACTATAAACCCGAACTAGTATCGTGTGATAGACTATATACGTGTAACAGTTCCTAATGCGCCAATTTTTTGGCCTTGTGAACTTACTATTAGCGATCGGCTAATACTAGTGGCGCGCCAAGCTTGAAGGTTTTTCTCACAGGGGCCGAAACTAGTAATAATTACAAATATACATTTGGAAAAGGAGTCTACATAACTTACATAATCGTGTTTAAAAGAAGTAAATGGGCTGTTATTTGTTTTGATGGACCATAGAGTTAACATTAAGACAAAATGATAACTAGTAATCTCTTTTAATGGACGGTCAAATCTTTTTGGAGTTTTTTTTATTGAATTAATGGGAGAGCTCGATTTTATCAAGCATTTTTATTGACCAATTGAAAGTCAAAATTAAAAGAATTAGTCAAACTTTGATAAATTTAGTTAAAAATTTTGGTGAAAAAAAACGTAAAAGTATTTGTATCAAATTTTCGAAAACAAAATTTAATAAAAAAAGATGAGGCGGATAATAGAACTTTAATTATTAAATTATAAATAAATTATTTACACTTACGTTAACATATTATTTTTCATGTTTTTTATTAACTTTATAAATTTAACAAATACCTCATAAAGTTTATACATGTTAGACTTTCTTTTTATTATTATTATTTTTTCCTAAAGAATAACATATATGCTGTTATTATTTATAAATATTATTATCATTATGGATTAAATTAATATATATGCACGGGATTATAAAGATCATAATGAAAGAACAAGTCATTTTGATATGCAAATGAATCACAAGTTTGTACATATACTAGCGACTCATGTTATTATTCTTTATGAGTTTAACAGGATATCCGGAAAGGTTTTTTTTACTATTCATACTCAATAACGCTCATGTTATTATTCTTAGTTAGTTTAACATGTGTATACACGGGTTTAAATATTAAATACGGATGACGTTATTATTGACGGGAATATTATTTACAAAATGAAAGCACGGTTTACCGTGATATGAAAGTAAATACAAGAGATTTACATGTAATAACGACTCATATAATTCCTTTTAAAAGAATAAATAAGAATATCCAAAAAAACATTATTTTAAACTTTGTTCTTAAGTTCATCAAGTGTTATTACGTGCTATTAGATATGCTTAATGTTTACAAACATGACCAATAAGTTAACTTTAAATAACAACATCAACCTCAATATCGTGCTATATATCTAATAAAAATCAAATTTTTTGTCCAACAAAAAATAATACAAAATATTTATCTATATAAAAAAACTATAGACAATAACAAATCTAAACGATGAATAAAATTAATCAATGATAAAGATGATCGTTATTTATATTTTTAAATAAAATTATATAAATATTTACTAAATTAAACTTATTCAAAACTCCATTAGTATAGTTTATGTCAAAACTCCGTGCAAACACGGAATCAAAAACTAATAATATTACATACACTACTAATTTAACTTAAGTTCTAGAGGAGGCCGCCATCCTGAATCCTCCATAATCGCTTCATAGCTCTGCCCTTGGTAAACATAAGTTTCTCATAAACCCTCAGCTAATATGTTTTCCGTCTCGCTATAGCTTTACTTAATGATGTATGGATGCAAAATATAGATGTCTTGCGTTCTCTAACTTTTTCTAGATGTACTTAGAGAGAAAAAAACAATATACAAAAGCACTTAATTTCAAATTGGGTCATGTTATACAAACTCACTCTATGGCTCAACTGTACAACCCGCAAAGCAGATAGTACAACACCACAATAAACACAGTACAACTCTTCGATGTTTGCAATGATTGAAACCCCCATTAGGGGGTCCATATAAAGTGCCCCTTTCAAATTACGTCGAATATCTTGTAGTGTACGTGTATGTCTTGCAACAAGAAGTACGGAACCATGCATGGGCGTCTTTGAGTTGCAACAATCACACCTACATATTCGTTAAAAGAAAACAGCTGGTGAAAAGAATCGATTGCTAAGATATTATTCGCCTTCCACAAACTTTATAGCTGCCAACTTGTGTGTAAAGTATATATCGCGTTGACATGCTTTTTTCTTTCTAACTAATATGTCACGCCTAAAACTTTTAATGCAAATGATACAAGTTTTGAAGATGCACTCAATGATTATTAGATGATAGATTATATATTAGTGGACCATACTTGTGGGTTTGAGTAATCAAATGAGAAGAGTTATTTAAATGAGAAGAATGAGAAATAATTTTAGTCACAAAATTCAAATAAGAAAAAAATAATAACTGGGAGATGCATTTATTTTTGTGGAAGCATCTAAAATTAGTGGTTGTGGTTGTTTCTCATTTTTTTCATCTTAATTTTATTTCTCATTTGATCATACTCATGTTGGCAAAAGTTCAATATAGAACCAAAATTTATCATAGATCCAATCAACCAATAATAGTCATTCATTTTTTTATTATGATAAATTTTCACCCTTTTTAAAAAAATTAAATATCTCGCAAACCGTTAATCGTTACGCGATAAAAGTTATACCATCGTGACGAGAATTAAATTATCTTTCTATAGATATGCACTACTATATATTTTAACATTTTTTTCAAAATTTCGTCAACAAAATCATATATGATTTGTGAAAATCATATATGATTCGATTTTTACAAATCACATATGATTTTTGAGAATCATATATGATTGTAAAAATCATATATGATTCGTAAAAGTCGAATCATACATGATTTTTTAAAATCATATATGATTCGAAAAAATCATATATGATTTTTTCGGACGGAATTTTTGAAAAAAATGTTTGTCGAAAATATGTAAAAGTGCATATCTATAGAAAGATAATTTAATTCTCGCCACGATGGTGTATTTTTTATATTTTGAAGATTTACCGTTTGTAAGATATGTTGTTTTAAAAAAAAAAAGTGGAAAATGATTTTGACATTTAGATAAAAAATAGAGGGTTATGATTGGTTCATTTGTTCTATGACAAATATGAGTTTTATATTGATCTCAACTCTACTCATGTTATCTATGTAATTTATATATTGTCATCAGTCCTAGAAAGAGTTTAAGATTCAAGATTAAGATAACTCAAAATACCTTTGAACATACCATGACACTACACATCATGACATCAACGACCCTTTCTATTAACTCTTTTAAGATTGATAATTCAAATCTAACTCCATCATCTGTCCTTTAAATAAAAGCTTTATTCCATCGTTTCAATTTTCAAAATTTTAGAGTTCCCCCAAAACATTCCTCTTCGTGTTACACACACTAACGTATATACACTCATCTCGCCGTAAATAAAAAACCAATATTATAAATATACATGTAATCCTCATTATGTAAACGCATTCAATAATAAAACTCTATTTTCTTCTACGATATCAGAGCTTTAGGTACAATACCAAAAAAATAAAAATAAATGAATAAATAAATAAATTTCTATCTTCCAGACATCCGCTACTCGTCGGTTATATGGAGAGATCCCCGTTTATTTACTTTCGCTTGTTTTTGTTTAATTAGTGTTTTCATGCAAAAGTCATAAATCTCATCTTACAAAACCCTAACCGTCGTAATACACCCTATGAATGTTGATAAATCAATCAATTAAAATTTTTTTCATCTATAAAACTTTGTTTCTACATGTGGGGATTATTGTTTTCGGTGACAATAGTTGAACAGAAAATTTGCGCTCCTACCTAAAGGCAAAATAATTTCTGACGTAAAAACATCACTAAAAAAGATAAAGTCGTCAAGCAATATAGTGTAAGGTTTTGGTGGTCATCGACATGATCTATAAAATATGCACTAAGAAAAATAAATAGGTAGAAACCATGTAGCCAAAACCCTAAAATCAAGATCTTCAGACCAAGGATATAACTTAAATAATAAACACATAACAAGGGTGTTTATAAAATTACTTACTTGTTCCTACTTTCTTGTACTGCTAGTAATCTTTTGTTTGCACTGAATCACCTTCTGCTTGTTTCTCTTCATTAGGATTGATCAAATGGGATTTAGGGGAGATTCACTTTTGTTACTTGTGTCAGGTATCCACCACTACTGCACAAGTAAAAATAAGGTTAGATCTTATGCATAGTTGGATTGCCATTAGTCGGCTAGAAGTTGACTAAGGGTTTGAATCCCTTGGGGATCGACCAAATGGAAGATAAGAGGGGTTAGGGAAATCAGTTAGGGTTTAGAGGAGTGAATAAATTCTAGTTTAGGATGTCTTGATTTTTATAAGGAATCTAAGAACATTCGCTAGAATACCTATAATTGTCACTAAATACCAAACTTAGTCCTTGCCATAGGTTAGATGGTTTTACCTTTTATGTACTATTATACACATCTATAAGAATATTCCATATTCTCGCTTCCTCACCATTTTCAATTTCATTTTGTATATCATCTCTCTAATTTCAGCTTGCTTGTTATGTTTAGTCTGAAATGGTGTGACCATCGGCTTTTTTATGTGAACGCGAAAGCTGTTGTTCTTATGCACACAAATCCTACATAAACAACAATGCCGTTGAATACAACTATGCATATGTTCAAACAAAACAACAAAGAAAATGATTAAATAAAAATAAATAAATAAAAAGAAAAAAAAGTCGAAGTGTCTTTGCAACACTTGTTTCAGTCTGCCCATATGGAGCCTCCTATTCAAACTGCGAGGGTATATTATATGATTAGATTAATGGACCAAGCTCAATTATGAGCTTGAGATCAATTAGGTTCAAGGTTATGATTACTTGTTACCAAAATCATGTTTTATTATAAATACACATGTAATTCTCATATCTGATCACACAACACACTCAATACTAAAACTCTTTTACCCTATTACAAAACCGACATTCATCGCCACAACCACAAGTCACAAATAATTACCGTCTTTTTGCGCGGGTAGAATCCTATTTACATGTTTGATTTTTATATATGTTGGAGGTAGTTACATTAATGTTCCATCTTGTTTCTTGTATACTATCCATGTTGGAACTGTATTATAAGTTTGGCAAGTTTTCATATATTGAAACATATTGTACAAGTGATCTATGCTGAGACGTACAATATGATAAGAGTAGCTCATGGTACAAGTTGTTAAAGCAACAACCACCCACTAATTTGTGTGTGTGAAATTGAAATGGTCAATGAGAAAAAGAAGGATAATGGGGTGATTTGGATGACACTCTCAGATGCAACCATTAGCCCATAATCCTAACTTTTTGGGCATGACCAAGATCATGGAAAGTTCCTATTTGTGGTGACTTTCAAACTATATATTTGAAGGTATTACGTAGACTCAAAATGAGACGTATGAGACTCACATGATAAACACACAACACACAAATAATAAAGCTGCTGAGTTTTGTGTCTTGCCATCAAGTTTTCTGCTTCACCATTGACATTGTGTTGGGTTCGTACGCTAACGAAAACAACACGAGGTATGCATCAAATCCTGGGGTCCATTACGTAAGAGGCTCGTAGCGTATTGAGCACGTAAACACCTTTAAGGACAAGGAGTTTGATCCCGTGCGGAGCTCTTTAACACTTTATTTGTGTTCAATATGAAAGCCTAAGTTTGAAGGTTGCGAGTATTGCTACATCAATTGGTCAGGTCTATACCACTTTCATTGAATGCTAGTCTTTGTGGTAAATAACTATTTTACTATATAGATTATTTCACTTTGTTTTAATGATTCACAAGATGGTGTTCTTAGAAAAATCTGATATTAACCTGCTAAATTTCAACAATCTTAAAGGTGTTTAACTCTACATATTAGAGGGTTTACGTTGGAACCATAATCTGATTTTAAGGGTTTTTACAATTTGTAATAAAATCAGTTTCAAGACATGTTGTTTAAAGAGCTAAGTATTGTATTGTGATACAAGTGTGTTTTGAATTGAGGCACGAAATTGGTCATGAAACGGTAACAACTGGACTGAAATTTTAGTCTAATTTTGTGGTTTTTGTATGGTAACAACTGGAGTGAAATTTTAGTCTAATTTTGTGGTTTTTGTAACACTATTGGATGTTTTGATAGCCATGGTATTTCACCATCACCTTGTAGATGAGTTTCATGCATATAATGAGTTTACTGAAATATAGTAAAGTGAGTTTCGTGTAGTTAGATGTTGAACTGATACTCTATTTGCATTTATTGGTTTGTTTATTTGGTGACATGGGTTGATGATTTATTTGTACACGAGGGTACAATCAGAAACAAACACGAATTAAATGTAGACTATAAATATGTCGTTTTATAAATCCTTTTGTTGTAAGGTTACAACAAACTGCGGATATGAGATTATGAATGCATGAAGCTCTGAGATGATAGATTCCAAACGTGAACCTGAGTGGTTCCTAATAGTGTGTGGAATCACTATTATGTGTGGTTGAGGTTATCTACTCGAAATGTAATGTGTTGATTCTTGTGGATGTTCCTCATGTTTTGTGTGACACCAAATGCCAAGTACATTCATGATGGAATGTATCGATCACAATTTCGAGGAGGAACATTGTGATGTGACAAAAATACTAGATGATTCTAGAGAGCGTTGGATGTCTTGCGTGGAGTAACATTATGTATAGTTGACAGGAGGTGGTCACTATCAGATTGTGCCAAATGTTGTTGCACAATATATACTCAAGGTGTTTGTTATATTTTATATCTTTAATGTGTTCGGTTATGTTTATTTGTTAAAAGAAAAAAAAATGTTTTGATAGTTTTTGTTCAAATTAATTATTGTGCAATATTTCGTTGAACAACGAGTTTATTATTCGATGATATCAAAACCAGTGTTTAACGAAAACACTTGAGTTCATTTGTTGCAAACCAATATGAGGCAGTCCACAAAGAAAATTGAATGGTTAGTAGTGTCATATCAAATTAGTGAAGCATGTAGGCTCATTGTAAAATGTGACTTGGTATATACAAAATATTGCCAAATGGTGGGGGTATTAATTATACATGCTACATGTTTAATTTAACCTTGCTTGTGAGCAAGTGTGCCGGTGAGCATGTGAAACATGAAATAGTGAGCACCGAATGACATTATGGAATTCGGGTAAATCACAGTGGTGATATGGTTTCACAAGTTGCGGATACTATATACTAACACAATGAGTTATATTTGAATATGCAATTAACATATTTGATTTTATTTCGTGTAAGAAGGTGTCTTATTGCCTAAGTTGTGGAAATAGAGGTGTTTGAATGGATTAGAGATACAATTCCTCAAATTCATTGTGATAGAATGTCTAGACAAAATTATGAGAATAGTACTATTATATACATGTTCATCAAGTAATCTAGAAACTTGATATTGACACTACTAAGCCTCTGACGAGAGGCTTGATGAGTGTTTGTGTTGTGACCGACAAATGATTTAGAGACTTGTCGGGTATCTCCTTTAAGTCTTTGACAAGAGACTTATTGAGAGTTGCTAGAGGCATGGGTTTGAAACCATTGAGAATCGGTTAGTGATGGAAACCCAACTTGATTGTAGTGTTCCTACATTACAAGTTTAATGGGTACTAACGAAGTAATTAATTGGTAGAAGGTGCTATCGACAAATTAACCCATGTATAGCTTCGATAGCACGGCGTTGCCGAGAAAGGATGAGATTCTTCTTTTAACAAAGCTTTTGAGGCGTCTTAGCAACGAATACGTTAGAGTAGCTTTGCCTGTATGACCTAAAGGTGGTGCCGCCTTGAATGGAGAGTTGTGGTTTCTCTCTTAGAGGGTCATGAAACAAGATTTTAGCGCATGGCCATATTAGCGCTCAGTGAGACTGCAATGGTTACGATAGGGAGTGTGTAGAAGCGTGCCGGTGAGATCATTAAGGTTCGTGGTTTAATCTTCAGACACCAATGAACCGATTTCACTTTGCATACTTTGAGTAAACGGGGTTTAATCGTAATGACACCTTTATGACACAACCTTTCAGAGTAGTAGAAAACTTTCCAACCTGGTGCAGGATTGTTGGAACTGTATTATAAGTTTGGCAAGTTTTCATATATTGAAACATATTGTACAAGTGGTCTATGCTGAGACATACAATATGATAAGAGTAGCTCATTGTACAAGTTGTTAAAGCAACAACCACCCACTAATTTGTGTGTGTGAAATTGAAATGATCAATGAGAAAAAGAAGGATAATGGGGTGATTTGGATGGAACTCTCAGATGCAACCATTAGCCCATAATCCTAACTTTTTGGGCATGACCAAGATCATGGGAAGTTCCTATTTGTGGTGACTTTCAAACTATATATTTGAAGGTATTACGTAGCCTCAAAATGAGACGTATGAGACTCACATGATAAACACACAACACACAAATAATAAAGCTGCTGAGTTTTGTGTCTTGCCAACAAGTTTTCTGCTTCGCCATTGACATTGTGTTGGGTTCGTACGCTAACGAAAACAACACGAGGTCTGCATCAAATCCTGGGGTCATTACGTAAGAGGCTCGTAGCATATTGAGCACGTAAACACCTTTAAGGACAGGGAGTTTGATCCCATGCGGAGCTTTTTAACACTTTATTTGTGTTCAACAGGAAAGCCTAAGTTTGAAGGTTGCGAGTATTGCTACATCAATTGGTCATGTCTATACCACTTTCATTGAATGCTAGTCTTTGTGGTAAATAACTATTTTACTATCTAGATTATTTCACTTTGTTCTAACGATTCACAAGATGGTGTTCTTAGAAAAATCTGATATTAACCTGCTAAATTTCAACAATCCAAATAGGCAATCGTGGTGATGCATGCATGCGTGTACGTATATATATATATATATATATATATAATTGAAGTATAGTCGTGTTATAAATGAGATATTAAAGTTGCTTGTTATCAGGTTTGGATTCTCAAGTTCGATGTATGCAGCATGCATGTGTATATCACATGTATGCACATATGTGATTCGTTAGTTGGAGCTTAATTTACTTGTTGGATGACATATGAGCCGTGTATCTATAGGTGTGTATACTTTATACCATACATTTTATATTTAAATTCATTTTTAAAGATATACACGCATTGCATGCATATGTATTTTATAAGTCAAATGATTAAAAAAAGTATCATACTTGCTACTATTTGTTTTTGTGGGTAGCGAACAAATTTTTTTTTGGCTTTGTGGGTACTTTTCTGTCAAATTCATCCTGGTTAGGGTACTATGTGACATTTTTGTCCTTCGGGAAGAAAAAGAATCTATTAGCTAAAAGGGACAAATAAAAATGTCCAAAATTTTCGCAAAATACCTTAAAAAAGATGAATTTGAAAGAAAAGTACCTACAAAAGCAAAAAAAAAAAACTGTTCACTACCCACAAAAACAAATTGTGACAAGTATGATACTTTTTTTAATCATTTGCCCTATTTTATATGCTATTGACCAAATAACAAAAATCATGTTTTTGCTATGTTCTAATATATGCTTTTGAGTTTTGATCACTCTAGATGGTTAAAAGATCTACTGAAATATTGTTTTCCGTATAATCCTGTATCTATATTGTGATTTGTTAAGTTTTGATTGTCTTCATTTATGAGTTATCTCTTAATCAAGAATATAAATTTAATATCACAGCTCAATGAATATGTTCTTACATGTTAGAATTATATATATTTTTTAATTTATAGATTGTTTTCTTTATTTTTCAGTTTATTGATAAAATTGTGAATGCTCGAGTAGAATTTCCTTCTTTTTTTCTTTTTCTTGGAGTTCTTTTGACTTTCACCAATTGAAGTTGCGAGACCAGCTTAGTATATATATGAGGTTAGAATAATCTCTCCTTTCACGCATTTAAGTCAGACACAAAGATTTCCGTGAACAAAAATTAATTATAACAAAGGTTGCAAATTTACTCAATCATATAGGTCGGCAAAAATGTTGAGGACTGTATGTCTGTACTCTGTATATACTACCAGTTGATAAAACTAAAATAAAACGTTGAATATTACACGTGTGTATGGGGTGCTTTTAGTCAACATTGGGCGGCCGCAGTTATTTGAGTCAAACAACTTAGGGAGGGAGGAATGGAACCCTAATACCCTAATACTCTGGGGGTGCCACATCACATCTATCAAATAAAAACCTTCCAACTCAAAACTACCTCAATACTACCCTAACACTACCCTAACTAGACGAAGTGGTACATCGATCCTACCCTAACACTACATTTCATAAAAGACAAAAAATATAGAACAAAGCTAATAATCAATCGGGTTCTGAACTCGATTTGTTCCAAATTTTCAACTACCCTAAGTACTAGGAACGGAGTACCCGATCGGGTACTTGAGCTTGATGTTGAGCCCGAGCTCCACTCCGTCCTACCTTATTGATCCATTCACATTATCATATATTCTCTTTTGAATAAAAAATGGGAATAATATATTTCATATTGATATTTTAAAATTGTGTAATATATTTATAGTTGTTTTATAAGAGATAACTTCCTGATTTTCACTCTGGATTGCATATGTTTTGTTTTAGCAAAAAAGATAAATATTTTAGATATCGTTACCTAGAAATAAGTTTTAACTTACTTTTTTTTCTATGGTTCAGTGTATTGTTTCACGAAGAATTACTCAATAGCTTGAAAATCAGAATTTAATTCAGAATTTATTTTGTATTTGATGCTAGTAATACTTAAGACTAGACGCACAAGTCATTACTCTCTCATTCTACACATTAGCGATACATCACTATTTAACCTTTTTCATTTTTTCTACTTTTACCCATAATAATCACCACTTTTCTCACATTTTATTAAAATACTCATACACTCACAAATCAAATAAAAAATAATAAAAATACAATGGAGGCCCCACATTTTGCACTACACACGATAGATGAGGCAACTCACCTTTCACCTCCTCTTTTCCACTACCTCATGCGTGAGGTTTGCATTGTGTAGTAGGTTGGTGCGTGAACGAGTACCTCACGAGTGATAGGTCACCTCCTGTTACTTTCAGCCTAAAAACTACGTAGATTCATGAATGGATTGAGTTTTAAATGTATTTTAATTGGTATAATTTTCAGCAAGTACTATATAGCACAAATGAAAATATTTATGATCAAAGACTCAAAAAAGTTTAAGTGGACACTTAATATGAGACGGAAGGACATATTAATTGAACTTGTTTAAAGTTAGTGTTATAAGTAAGGTTTTGCTATTAGCAACATAAGAGTTACATTTAAAAGTTAAAAAAAAATGCAAAGGTGGTTATAATACACCTATCATTTCACGTGTGGTATTTTCTATTTTGAAAACTTTGAAAGATTATATGCATCACCGTTTTATTTTCTTTCATATTTAATATCTCAACTGATAAATTACTACTACGTACATTAACAATATGTGACCCCTACCTCCACATATTTCCACCGACCGGTTAACACTAATATACATATGTAAATCACAAAAAGTTGATGTCCAAAGTTGAATATTCCTAAATCAGTGCTGCATCAAAATTTAAATTACATATACTTTTGTTACAATCATACTACTACACCTAGCAATGTAACTTAACAAACAATCAAACTATCGTTTTTTTTCTTCTATAAGATAGTTATATTGTAAGCCATTATATATAGTATAATTTTACGATGAACGGATAAAACCACCACCAAATGACCTATTGGTAAGGTCTTTGGCTTTCAAACAAGAGGTCAAGGGTTCAAATCTCGCTAGGTGTGTACGTTTTGAGAATGGCCAAAAAAGAGGCCAGAAATGGTCATAGGATTAACCTGGCAAAGCCGTATATATCTTAATCAAAATACTCGCTCACCTCAAATTACTTGAATAGAGAAAATCACATGTGTTTACCATTTATCCGTTTACAATTAATAAATAATTCAATTACACGTTTCTAGTTTAGAATTTGTATTCTTTCATTTGAGAAATAGTTAGTCGACACCAACAAATGTACGGAGTTAAGGTTATTTCGTCGATGTAAACCATTTGAAGAAAACTTGTATTCTTTCACATACACCTAAAACCATACACCGACACTTCGTTTCCAATATGTGGCACTACCATTATAACTGCATTGCTATTTTTTATTTTTATTTTCATCATCATTGCTAAACAGTAATTTAGTGGTGAAATTTTAAGATTCTTTAGCTTAGATTTAAGTTCCAACTTCTTAAGCTGTAACTTTTAGCTTATTCATTAACAAATAAGTTCAAAGAAAAAAATTATGTAAAAAAATAGTTGCCTTCTTTAAAGTGAGCAAACACGCTCTTACAGCAGTCGTTAAATCGGTTTAACCATATGTCTTTCATAGAAAAACACATGCAACAATCTAAATTTATCACTTTAATGTCACTTTTTAAGTCAGTTTAAACATTACTTTCCCCGTATTATCATCGTTAGCGCAAAACATATATACCAAATACCAATATAGGTTTACCGCCCATCACATTTTTTATAGAAAAGAAAACATACCTTTTCTAGTCGACCACATTAGGGCTGAGCATGGAAGGTTCAAAACCGAACCGGACCGACCGAACTGACAAAAATCGAACCGACCCGACAACCTTTCGGTTCGGTTTCGGTTTTGGTTTATTACGATTTTCGGTTTCGGTTCGGTTCGGTCCGACCCAAAACCGACAAAAACATGCACAAACACACGTAAACCGAACCGACCCGACGGACCCGACACTAAACCGAACCGACCCGACCATATTCGGTTCGGTTTCGGTTTAGGTTTTTTGTGGTTTTCGGTTTTGTCGGTTTGGGTCGGTTCGGTTCGGTTTTGGACCGACGCTCAGCCCTAGACCACATATTAAAGTCCTGTTAAAAAAATATTAACAGTGAAACCGGTACCAATACAGGTTTACCGCCCATTAGACGACGCGTTGTTGTTTAGGAAGAACTCGGTCGATCATACAACCGAGTTGTGAATTTTGTTGTTGTGTGTGTGATTTTAATTTTTAACAGTGAAACCGGTACCAATACAGGTTTACCGCCCATTAGACGACGCGTTGTTGTTTAGGAAGAACTCGGTCGATCATACAACCGAGTTGTGAATTTTGTTGTTGTGTGTGTGATTTTAATTTTTATGAGGTATATTTATGTTTAAGTGATGTATGTTAAACTTTGAAAAGAAAAGTTGGGTTAACGTGTTAAGTTGCGCTAACATTCGCAGTTACTATTATCACTGGTCTTAAATAACACGTAATATTAAATAAAATAAAATAAAAAGTAAATTACATAAATGGTCTATGTGGTTTAGCAAAAATTTCACCTACCGTTCCTTAAACTTAAAGTTGCATAAATAGTCCCTATCGTTGCTAAAGAATAACATGAATGGTCTTTTTCAGGGATAAAAGTTGCATAAATCATCCATGTGGTTTGGCCAGAAAATTTCACCTACGGTCCCTTAAAAGGACCATTCATGTTATTTTTTGGCAGCGATAGGGACAATTTATGCAACTTTTAAGTTTGAGAGACGATAAGTGAAATTTCGCTAAACCACAGGGACCATTTATGTAATTCTCTTAAAAAATAATAATAATAATAAAATAAAAAATTTGAAATAAATTATAATATCATCTAAGATTCTGGTGGGATAAGACTTATAAAGTTAGCAGAAGTTTCTTCGTTTCATACCTTGCTTCTTCCATCTGAACTTAAGAAACATCTACGCAATGACAGCAAAAACCATTATTTGACCAATAAAAATAATCCCTACACCACCATTCTCCGACCACCGGAAAATGTCACCGGAAAAAACCTCCGGTCACCACCTTTTTCTCATCTTCCTAACTCTCCTCATATCACCACTCCAGTTATCATCCCAATCAACCCAGCTTGACCATCTCTTAAATTTCAAGTCCAAAATGACAAACAAAAACACAAACACAAACACAAAACCATTAAACACATGGACTGAACAAACCCCAGTTTGCAACTTCACTGGAATCTCATGCAACTCTGAAAATTCCATCACAGAAATAACCCTTTCCGACCAAAAACTCACCGGAATTCCAGATTTTGGTGCACTTTGTAAACTCGAAAAACTCGAAAAAATCGATCTTGGGTCGAATTATTTTCATGGACTGATCAATACCCAGATTTTGGATTGTGCTAATTTGAAGTATCTTGATCTGGGTATGAATAATTTTACAGGTCAAGTACCGGAAATATCTCAGTTAAGTCAGTTAAGTTTTTTGAATTTGAATTTAAGTGGTTTTACCGGGAAATTTCCATGGGAGGGTTTTCAAAATTTGAAGAATTTGAGCTTTTTAAGTATTGGAGATAATGATTTTGATGAGATGTTTTTTCCTATGGAGATATTGGAGTTATATAATTTGGAGCATATTTATATGTCTAATTGTAGTGTTGGCGGGAAAATACCCGAAATGATAGGGAACTTGAGTTTGTTAAGGAGTATAGAGCTCGCGGATAATCGTCTAGTTGGCGAGATTCCTGCGAGTATTAGTAAACTTTTAAAGCTCGAAATGCTCGAGCTTTATGATAATGAGCTTAGTGGTGTGTTTCCGGTCGGGTTTGGGAATTTGGTGAATTTAGTAGAGTTTGATGTTTCGAATAATAGTCTTGAAGGTGAGGTGTTTGAGTTGAGGAATTTGACAAAGTTGGAAAGTTTGCAGCTGTTTGAAAACAAGTTTTCGGGTGGTATACCTGAAGAGTTTGGTGAGTTTAAGTACTTGACGCAGTTTTCGATTTATGATAATAAGTTTACGGGTGACCTGCCTGTGAAGATTGGGTCATGGGCTGAGTTTGAGTATATTGATGTGTCACAAAATATGTTTACGGGTGCTATTCCACCTGATATGTGCAAAATGGGTAAATTGGGTAGGATTTTGATGCTTGAAAACAATTTTACGGGTGGGTTGCCTGAGACTTATGCGAGTTGTGAGTCATTGTTTCGGTTAAGAGTTGATAATAATTCGCTTTCGGGCCGTGTTCCTGATGGGATTTGGAGTTTGCCTTTGTTAAGTACGATTGATCTGTCTATGAACCAGTTTGAGGGTCAAATTGGATCAAGTATTGGTGAATCAAAGTCATTGGCACAACTTTTTCTAGCTAACAATCGGTTTTCGGGTGAATTGCCCGTTGAAATATCGAAGGTGTCCACTCTAGTGGAAATCGAGCTTATTTCAAATCAGTTTACAGGTACTATTCCTTTGAATATTGGTGATTTGAAGAAGCTTGGTAATCTTCATTTACAAGATAACATGTTTTCGGGTCCTATTCCAGAGTCTTTAGGTTCATGTGTGTCCTTATACGAAATAGACCTCTCGGGAAACTCGTTGACGGGTCATATTCCAGCGAGTCTTGGTTCGTTACCGAGCTTGAACTCGTTAAACTTATCGGGTAACAAGCTATCCGGTTTAATTCCAACGAGTTTATCATCTTTAAAGCTGACCCTTATTGACTTGTCAAACAATATGTTGGTTGGGCGTGTACCGGCGTCTTTGTTATTTGTGGCTGACAATGGTAGCTTTGCTGGAAACGCGGGTTTATGTGCTGATGATGGTAAAGATTTGAGAAAATGTTTACCTGTTTCTCATAAGTCCGGTAGGTTAAATGTAGCCGTGTATTGTTTCATAGCGGGTGCGCTTTTGGTTGTGCTGTCGTTATCGTGTTATGTTTTTGTTAAGTTGAGGAAAAACACTCATAACAGTCCGATATATTCATGGGATGTGAAACAGTTTCATGTTTTAAAGATTAGCGAAGATGAAGTGTTAAAAGGTCTTAAAGACGAGAATATAATCGGGAAAGGCGGGTCTGGGAACGTGTATAAAGTTGTTCTTGAATGTGGGGAACAGTTAGCGGTAAAACACATGTGGAAAACCGAACCCGATAATGGTAGTTCGAGGAGTAGTTCCCCGATTTTACCTAAAGGGAAAACCCGATGGAGGGAGTATGATGCTGAGGTGGCAGCTTTAAGCTCGCTTAGGCATATGAATGTGGTGAAATTGTATTGCAGTATCACGAGTGAGGATTCAAATTTGTTGGTGTATGAATATATGCCGAATGGGAGCTTGTGGGATCGGCTGCATACGTACCAGAAGATCGAGATGGATTGGCGTGTTAGGTATGAGATTGCCATAGGGGCGGCACGGGGGTTGGAATACCTACATCATGCTTGTGACAAACCGGTGATACATCGGGATGTGAAGTCGAGTAATATCTTGTTAGATGAGGAGATGAAACCGAAAATAGCTGATTTCGGTTTAGCAAAGTTTGTTCAAACCGAAAAGGTTATGGAATCGACACACTTGATTGCAGGGACACACGGTTACATTGCTCCTGGTAAGTTCTTATAACGTTTACACGATTTCTCTTTATTAGCTAATCCATTTATGCTAAAATTCATCCAACTTATTTTACAGAATACGGATACACAATGAACGTGACAGAAAAGAGTGACATCTATAGTTTTGGGGTCGTTTTGATGGAGTTGGTAATGGGGAAAAAGCCCATGGAACCTGAGTTTGGCGAAAACAAGGACATAGTTCATTGGGTTCACAACGAAATGAGAAGAAGAGACAACGTGTCAGCGTTGGTAGACCCTAGCATTTCAAAAGATGCTAAGGAAGACGCGTTAAAGGTTTTAAGAATTGCGGTCCGTTGCACCATGAAGATACCAACTTTGAGACCCTCAATGAGGATGGTAGTGAAAATGTTGGAAGAAGTCGAGCCGAGCTCACTTACTGATATAGTAATCGACAAACACGGCGAAAACAACATTTCACCCTACAAAGTCTGAGTTTTGTCACTAGTGTATGTAGAAAGTAGAGTAAACGGTTAGACATGATCGTAGAAGCGCGATCGTTACGTTTTTGAGGTTCTATTGTTATAGTGTTGTAATATTGTTTCCATTGTACCATATAGTTACAGGTTCTATTGTACAGAATAATGTATAGTTTTCAATACAGAATAATATATACTTTTCAATACTGGTGGTATAAATTGTCACATTAGTTTCAGAAAAGATATTTCATATTTGATTGAAGAACATATGCCAAAAGGTAAGTCAAACCCTCTAGTCCCCATATCACCCACCATGTGGAAATTTCATATAAAGCCACTTTAATTTGTACTACATTTTCTTGACAAAATGAGCATAAATCCAAAATATGGATAGCACTTATCAAATTCAAATTGTTAACTTGCTGCGAAACATGAGTCATCTAGACGAAAACATGCTCCTCAAGTCAAGAAGACGTCTAAAAAGATACAAAAACAGTAACGAGTACAAGTCATAATAATGTTATAGATTCTAAAGTAGGATACAAAAAGGCCAAAAGTTATCATAGGTGAAGAAAATGATGAGCTAGGTGCCTTTAATTTCAAGAGTGGTTCCATTTAGGGGTGTTGATCGGTTCGGTCATCAGGTTGTTCGGTTAGTTCGGTTCGGTTAATTCGGTTAAAATATTTTTTTAGGTCAATCCGAGAACCGAACCGAACCAAATTCAAATTCGGTTTTCGGTTCGGTTCGGTTGAATTCTAATTCGGTTCGGTTTTCGGGTTGACCAGAATAACCCGAATTTCACTATTTAAAAAAAAAAAATAATAATTAGATAAATATTTAGCAAAAAAATATATTTCAAGCATAAAAAGTATTTTATTATATTACGATAACCTTTTAATAGTATTTATTTATATATAAATATACTTAAAAATATATAAATATATAAAAAATATATATATTTATATGAATTCGGTTTTCGGTTCAAACTGCCAAACTCATACCCAAACCGAGAACCGAATTAGTAATTCGGTTTGGTTCGGTTTTAGCAAATTCGGTTCGGTTATTAGTTCGATTCGGTTATTTTCGGTTTGGTTCGGTTTCGGTTTTCGGTTTATTCGGTCTTTTCGGTTTTTTCGATCACCCCTAGTTCCATTCGTTATGACTCATAGATAAGCTAATAACCACTACATGACTTGTAAACATATGAAGTTGACACAAATATACGGTTAGGAAAGCTAGTATCAGTTAGCTATTTTCCGTAAAGCAATCAAATAAAAGCGTAAAAGCCGTACTAATCTCGTTTGAAATCACTCGTTCAACTTCACTAATTAGAAGGCCACCCACACCGTATAAAACCCATTCCGTAATGCTATATTTAGAATGGATAGGTTATTGACTTACTGGTACTTATAAAATGATCGTAATACTTTTTTTTTTTTCTTTTTTTTTTTTTTTTTTTTTTTTTTTTTTTTTTGATAATTTTATAAATTTTTTTTTGGTTTTATATATTTTTATTAAGGAAATTGCATATATATCCCTCCAAAGCCTCATAATTGCATATATATCCAACCAAAACTCATAATTGCATATATATCATTCCAAAGTTTTAAAATTGTCATATATATCCAACTAAAACTTATAATTGCATATACATCTTTCCAAAGTCTTAAAATTATCATATATATCCAAATAATTATTTTAATAAAAAAAAAAACATAAAATAATTATAATTGATATATAAAATGAAGATTATAATTTTTATTTTTTATTTTTTATTTTTTTTTTACAATTACAAAATATCTTTTTATTGGTTTGAATTTAATTATCTCATTTGATTTATATATATAGGAGTTTACGTTTAGATGGAACGATGGATGGTGAATTTTTGTTTTGGTTTTATATATTTTTATTAAGGGAATTGCATATATATCCCTCCAAAGCCTCATAATTGCATATATATCCAACCAAAACTCATAATTGAATATATATCATTCCAAAGCTTTAAAATTATCATATATATCCAACTAAAACTTATAATTGCATATATATCTTTTCAAAGCCTTAAAATTGTCATATATATCCAAATGATTATTTTAATAGAAAAAACGTAAAATAATTATAATTGATATATAAAATGAAGATTTTAATTTTTTTTGTTAATTTTTTTTTTACAATTAAAAATATCTTTTTATTCGTTTGAATTTTATCATGTCATTTGATTTATATATATAGGAGTTTACGTTTAGATTGAACGATTGATGGTGCAGTTGATATTCTTATTCAAGATTCGTCGATAACAAACACGGTTGAGTCGCCGAACATGATTGCTCTTTCTTTTCTTTAAAAATGGTTTAAAGATATTTTGTAATTGTTATAATAATAATAATAATAATAATAATAATAATTAGGTTATAATCGTTATTTTATATATCAATTATAATTTTATATATAAAATAACGACCCTATAGTTGATATACAAAATAACGATTATACCCTTATACTTATTAAATTATTATTTATTTATTTATTTATTTATTTATTTATTTATTTATTTAATTATTATCTTTTTAACAATTACAAAATATCCTTAAACCGTTTTTTAATAAAAGAAAAAGCAACCATGTTCGGCGACTCAACCGTGTTCTTTATCGACGAATCTTGAATAAGAATATCAACTGCACCATCCATCGTTCCATCTAAACGTAAACTATATAGACCAAATGACATAATAAAATTCAAACCAACAAAAATATATTTTGTAATTGGCAAAAAAAAAATTATAATCGCCATTTTATATATCAATTATAATTATTAAACATTTTTTTCTATTAAAATAATTATTTAGATATATATGACATTTTTAAGGCTTTGTAAGGATATATATGCAATTATGAGTTTTGGTTTGATATATATGACAATTTTAAGGCTTTGAAAGGTTATATATATGCAATTATGAGTTTTGGATGCATATATATATGCAATTATGAGGCTTTAGAGGGATATATATGCAATTCCCCTTTTTTATTATAAGAGCGTGAAACAAAAAGTACGAAATAGAAAATATATATTTTAGAGAAGTCAAAAGTAGTTAAACACAAAAAATACTGAGAAGAAAATCACAAAAAACTATCTTAACCTATATAAAGTGGGTAAAACTGCCCAAAAAAGTTCAAAACATAAACATATAGTTTCACAAGTCAAAATTAGTAAAAGACAAAAAATACGAAACAAAAACTATAAAAATTTGTCTTGTTCTGTCATATTCCTACTCGAGAGTTAAATTACTATTAAAAAACACCTTTTAGGGGTGTTCACAATTCAAGTAATACCCGCATAAACAGAAAACCGCAACTGATTAGAACCAAAAAAACATTGAACCAAATTTGTCAAAGCTAAACTGAACTAAACCAAATTTAATCCAATTCCATTTCATGTAACCATACCAATAACATCAAAGTAAACTTACTTGATGGTATAACCGACGGATTAGATGATGAAGCCATAGTGTTAGGGTTCGTCGATTCTGGTAGTGATGTCACCAATCCGATGGAGGGATTTATCTCAAGTAATTGGTGTTGATTGAGAGAGATTTTGTTATGTCACAAGATACAGGTAAGTGACCACAACCGTGGGATTATATTTCTGTTATGACAGTTATTTCCATCAAATAACTATCAATTGTTGTTAGTTAGGATAGATAATGTCATTAAGGCCTAGTTAAGGGTCTAAATGGTCAATGCCACATCTAAAGGGATTTATTCTAACATTCTTCCACTTGGCCGTAAGACCATTTATTCATATATACATAAACCTGGAAATTATATTGGCCAATTACAAGTTTATGTGAATCATCATAATTCCATAATAACAACAAAGTAAAAAGATACAGCCTAACATGTTACGTTTGACACGGGACCCCCATCAATTATACTAATGGTACTAATCTGAAATATATGATTTCATTAAGCCAAAATGACAAAAGAGTAATGTGGTACAAATAAGTTTGTCTATAATGAGGGTACAAAGTTGAAAGTAAATTTAGACAAACTAGACATTATAGTAAAGGATATTGTCTTAAAGCGCTTGTTTATAAATTAAACGTTATCATGAAATAGTGCACTAACTACAACATTATATAAGGTCTTGACGAAAACCCATTTTAGCAACATGGCCTTGAAATACTTTGGGTGGTAGACCTTTAGTTAGCGGATCTGCAAGCATTTCATGAGTTCTAATGTGCTCGATACATATATGTTGTTCCTCCACTCTTTCACGTACAAATAAGTACTTTGTATCGAGGTATAAACCAGCTCCAGTTGAACTATTACTGTTTGAGAAGCTCATGACTGTGCTATTACACAATAAATCTTTAATGGCCTTGAGATGGAGTTAACAATTTTGAGTCCAGTGATCAAATTTCTCAATAATATTGCATGACATGTCGCATTATAAACTGAAACATACTCATCCATCATTGATGAGGTCGGCGTTAGCACTTGTTTTTTACTCTTCCAAGAAATAGGCCCACCTGACAGCATGAAAATATATCCTAAAGTTGACCTACTAGATTTCGCAAAGTCTGAATTCGAGTATCCAATAACTTCAAGATTGTCGGATCAAGTGTAAGTTAAGTTGTACTCCTTCGTTCCTTGCATATATCGCAATACTTTCTTAGCAACTTTCCAGTATGTAGGCCAGGATTAGATTGAAACCTGCCTAACATGCCACATATAAAAGCGATATTTGGTCGAGTACAAAACTTGAGCATACACTAAGCTTCCTACTATGGAATCATAAGGAATTCGCTTCATTTCCTCATGTTCAACCTCAGTTTTCGGACATTGATGAGACCAGAAAACATCACCCTTAATTATGGGAGCGACCGTGGGGGAGCAACGTTGCATATTAAACCTATTGAGTACACGTTCAATATATGCCTTTTGGGAAAAATCCTAATGTCTCATTGGCTCGATCTCGGTGAATTTCAATTCCAATAACATACGAAGCCTTAACAAGATCTTTCATGTCAAAGTTTCTAGATAGAAAGCGTTTTGACTCATGCAACAAATCAGAATTATTACTTGTTAAAAGGATATCGTCAACATAAAGCACAAGTATAATAAATTTGCTCCCACACGTCTTGAGGTATACACACTGATCTACCATATTCTTAATGAAGTTGTGTTTCTTCATCACTTCATCAAATTTTAAATACCATTGACGGGATGCTTGCTTAAGTCCATAAATAGATTTCTTGAGTTTACAAACTAAATGTTCTTGGCCTTTAGATTTAAAACCTTGTGGTTGGGCCATGAATACATCTTCATGTAAATCTCCATTAAGAAATGTCATTTTGACGTCCATTTGATGTAACTCCAAGTCAAAATGAGCTACAAGGGCCATTACGATCCTTAGGGAGTCTTTTCTCGATACCGGAGAAAAGGTTTCTTTATAATCAACACCCTCTTTTTTAGTATACCCTTTTGCAACCAAACGAGCTTTGTATCGCTCAACATTTCCATTTGGGTCAAGTTTGGTCTTGAAGACCCACTTGCATCCAATAGGTTTTACACCCTTTGGTAATTCAGCAAGTTCCCAAACGTTGTTTTTGCTCACCGAGTTCAGCTCATCTATCATTGCTTCCCTCTAATGAGTTGATTGGTCAGAAGTAATGGCATCCTCATATGATTCAGGGTCATTGCATTTCCCTAAGTCAAAATCAGCCTCATTCAAATAAGTATAATAATCGTCAAAGTTTGTGGGCTGCCGATGTCGTTGTGACCTACGCAACGGTTGTTGAGTTTCTTGTGGTTCAACATTAATTTCAGGGTTATGTTCATTTTCCTCGACATTATTTGGATGATCTTGAGCAATCAAGTGATCATTCGAGGTTTCAAGTGGCGTGTTAATCAGGATAGGCACATGAATTATTGGTGTCTCGTCTTGAGCCTCTTGAAGTTCAATTCTTCTAAATGAACCGCTCCCACTGTTGTTAACATTTTCAAGAAACTATGTGTGGCGTGTCTCAAAAATTCTGGTACTATGAGACTGACAATAAAATCGGTAACCCTTTGATTGTTCTGGGTACCCATTGAAGAAGCAAATAATAGTTTTCAAGTCTAGTTTCGTGATTGAGGATTGTATAACGTTGTTTCGGTTGGACATCAAACCCGTAAATATCGTAAGCTAGGTTTTCTTCCTATCCAAATTTCATATGGTGTTTTGGGAACAGATTTTGTGGGAACTCTGTAGAGGATGTGGACAACCGTTTTCATTGCCCCAGTCCAAAGAAATTTGATAAGGTTTGAATTTGCCAACATACTACGAACCATGTCCATAATGGTACGATTTCTCCTCTCAGCTACACCATTTTGCTGAGGGGTACCCGACATGGTATATTGGTTAATAACCGCATGATCTTTGCAAAAGTCAAAGAAAGATCCAAGAGCTTGACCAACATCCGTATGTCTGCCATAATATTCACCTCCCCTGTCCGATCTTACCACTTTAATTTTTCGGTCAAGTTGATTTTCAACTTCCGCTTTAAATGTTTTAAACATTTCAAGTGATTCAGATTTTTCATTAATTAAGAACAGGTACATGTAACGTGAGTAATCGTCAATGAAGGTAATGAATGATTTATGAGCACCAATGCTTGAAGGAAAAGGTCCGCATATGTTGGTATGGATTAGTTCTAATAATCCGGTACTTCGTGTGGCACCTCTCTTATTTCCTTTGGTCATTTTTCTCTTTATGCATTCTACACAATTTTCAAAATAAGAGAAATCAAGATGGGGTAGAACTACATCCTTCACAAGTCTAGTCATTATGTCTAGCGAAATATGGCCTAAACGTTGATGCCATAAAATTGATGAGGTTTCCTGATCTTGTTTTCTCTTATTTTGATTCACATTCTCATTAACGTTGAATGATAATAGAGATTCCGAAAGTTGATTATCTAAACATGACTTAAAGAGGTTTCCCTCTAGACAATCATTTCCAACAACACGGGAATCTAAACTAATATATACTTTATTGTATCTAAACGTAAATATAAAATCATCAATAATTAGTTTAGATACAAATATTAAGTTTTGAGTCATGCTCGGTACATAAAGAGTGCCATAAAATTTTTACAAAATCCACCCTATAAAACTAATGAAAGGGTCCCAACAGCTTCTACGTTCAAATCAACTCCATTCGCGACTTTAACCGTTTGTTAGTTTCTTTCCAATCTCCGGATTGTAGGGAATCCCTGTAAAGAATTAGCAATGTGTTCCATGGATCCAGAGTCAATCCACCATGAATTACAAGGATATTAATATTAAAAGATTCATTAATCATAAAAGATTCAAATATACCTTTCTTTGCTAACCATTCCTTGAATTTTGGACAATCCTTTTGAGTATGCCTTTTCTTATGGCAAAATTTACATTTTGGACCATCTTGGAATGAGCTAGTACTTGCACCCGTTTTACGGACTTTATTTGGAGTAGAATTATCTCCACTTGAACCTTTGACCTTCCATGAGCCCTTTCTTTTATTGGTTTAATGGTAGCAACATGAGCGACATCAGGCTTTTCAACTTTGAGGCGTTCTTCCTCTTGCACACACATGGCAATCAGTTCGCTTATTTTTCATTTCTCCTTTTGCGTATTGTAATTGATCTTGAAAGGACAAAATTGCATAGGGGGAGATGTTATAATGAAATGAACTAAGAAACCTTCATTGATTTCCATGTCCATGCCTTTTAGTTTGTTTGCCATATCGTTCATCATCATTATGTGCTCACGTACACCACTAACCCCGTCATACTTGGTAGTCAACATTTTGAGGAAGAAGTGCTTGGATAGGCTGTTGAAGTCCCTTTAAATTGTTCCTCTACGGAGCTTAAGTACTCCTTTGCATTCTCAGAGTCAGAAATGGCTCCTCGAATGGCAACGGATATGGAATTTTTAATGATCACGAGGGACATACGGTTAGATCGCTCCCACTGTTCATAAGCATGTTTTTTATCTGTTGTACTATCAGCAGTAAGTGCAGCGAGAGGTTCAGTATAAAGCGCATGATCAAGGTCCATTACTCCAAGTTTCACTTGATCTCTCCATGTTGAGAAGTTAGTACCAGTTAAGAGTTCAATTTCAGACAAGTAACCCGTATTGGAAGTTAAGGTAGATGCTGACATAGATTGAAAATTAAAAATATGCTCAAATAAAACTAAAGGAATTAATGGGATATATATGTAAAACATATCAGTAAAAACATAAACATGTCATGAACACCAAAATAATAGGTATAAAGATGTTGTGCCCAATTATCAACCTCAAGTTGGTTTAGTTAACAATTGAAAGTTTGAAACCATTAATAATCTTTAACTAGTCTAAGCATGCACATATATCACATATCACCGTTGGGTAAAAACGTAACATATGTGTTAATTATGCTAATATATTTCATTGTTCAAGTTATCATACAAATGGCCGTTGGGTTCATTGAGTTACAACTTAAGCAATTTCATAGTATGGCATGATTAAACTCTTATGTCAATTTACACAACCATTCGTTGAACTAGTTACCTATATTAACATATGAGTTGCCACTTCACAGATTCAAGAAATAAATAAATTGAATTATTAATGTACTTCTTTAACCACTGATCTGATGCAGAATTTTAACATACACAGAAGATTGGAACCATATAAAGCATTTTATCATACAACAACAGTATCACAGTATGTATCAAATTCCATATTAATAGATTTTGATTTCATGCATTCTTTAATTCTTCCTAATACAACAGTATGCATAGAAAAATATAAAATTAACATTCGAAAGTCATAAACCTAGTAGATTTATTAATCACAAAGACAACATGTGTACTTATAAAGCATGATGCAATCTGATTTAACTTTTACCACATATTCATGTAATCTTATAAGAGAAATGATAAAGAGACCTAAATTTAAGTCTAATTTTATACCTAAATTCAAGTGTCATCATTTTAATGGGTTGTAAAGTAATTGGGTTTATGTCTTCAACCTTTACGATGATGCAACTTGAATTTAGGTCTAAAATTAAGCCTAAGTTTATGTCTCTATATCATTTACTGTATCATTTTATAAAACACTCACCACTACCACCACCACTACTACCATTACCACCACCACTACCAGTATCAAAACTAAACCACTAAGACTACCAAATCACTACCACATCTACCACAACTGTTTTACAGTATGACACCTAAAAACATCTAAAATCAGCAAAATCTTCATAAATTTCTTCTTCTTTTACAATATGACAGCAAAATCTCAAATAAATACATAATCATCAATTGCATGTCATTAATACAGCAAAAAAATACATAAAAATGTTCATAAATACTTCTTGAATTATTTTATTGAACAAGGATCAAACCAACTTGCAATATTATATTGCATCACTTATGGTGTGTTTCGTTTGTAAGTAAGATTGAAATTATATTTAGATTTAAGAAATGTTTGAAAGAAAATAAGGAGAAAGAAAATTAATTTTATGTATTTGTTTAATAAGTTTTATGTTATTTGAAATTATAAAAAATAAAAAATAAGAAAAAGAATGAATAATATGTGATTGAGAAAATTCTATCAAGTAAAAAGAAAATTATGATTGGTTGGAATCATAAAAACCCACCAACCTACGGGGATTGAAATCTATGATTAATTACCTTTATGTCATTCTAAAAAATATACTACTAAACACTTGATTTGAATGATTCTTGAATCCAAACCCACTAAAAACCATGTACCAAACGGGCTCTTAATGAATTGACTTATGTTAAAAAAAAATAATAAAAAAATAAATAAATAAATAAATAAATAAAATAAATCCTTAATGAATTGACTAATAAAACTCATCATTCAACAAATCTATACCGGTATGCATCGTTTGACTCATAAAATTTTCCCATGAAAGATTCTATGTTTATAACAAAACTAATAATTTTCGTTCCTTTAAATCATAGTTATTCACGATACCTTAATCAAGATTATAACATGAGATTAAATTGCTCTTGATACCACACGTTAGATTAATTCAACATATAATGGATCAATCTCATGTAATCATAACAATAACATCAAAGTAAACTTACTTAATGGTAGAACCGACAGATTAAATGATGAAGCCATAGTGTTAGGGTTCGTCGATTCCGATAGTGATGTCGCCAATCCAATGAAAAAATTTATCTCAAATAATTGGTGTTGATTAAGATAGATTTTATTATGTGACAAGATACACGAAAGTGACCACAACCCTGGGATTATATTTCTGTTATGACAGTTAATTGATAGTTAGGACAGACAATGTAATTAAGGCATACTTAATGGTATTAAGACATAGTTAATGGTCTAAAGGGATGTATTCTAATAGTTCTGCCATATTCTTACTCGAGAGTTAAATGACTATTAAAAAGCACCTTTTAGGGGTGTTCACAATTCAAGTAATACCCGCATAAACCAAAAACCGCAACTTATTAAAACCAAAAAACAATGAATCAAATTTGTCAAAGCTAAACCGAACTTAACCAAATTTAATCCAATTCCATTTCTTCTAGTTTCGGAAAAATATTTGATTCAAGAACATATCATATGCCAAAGGGCCGGTAAGTCAAACCTTTTTAGTCCCCGTCTCCCCACCGTGTGGAAATTTCATATATAGCCACTTTAATTTGTACTTCATTTTATTGACAAAATGAGCATAAATCCAAAATATTGATATATTATCAAATTTGAATTGTTAACTTTAGTTTCAACATAGAAATGTCATAATCTGGAGGTACTTGCTGCGAAACATGAATCATCTAGAAGAAAACATGCTACTGAAGTAACCAAGACGTCTAAAAAGATACAAAAAAGGATTACAAGTCATAATAATGTTAGATTCTAAAGTAGGATACAAAAAGGCCAAAAGTTATGATAGCTGAAGAAAATGATGGGCTAGTGCCTTTAATTTCAAAGAGTGGTTCCATTTGTTATACCGTAACTTATAAGTAAAAATGCCATAATTAGCTAATAACCACTACATGGACTTCTACACGTATGAAGTTGACACAAATACGTACATTATACGGCTAGGCAAGCTAGTATTACTTTAGCTATTTTCCGTAAAAGCAATCAAATAAAAGACGTACTAATCTCGTTTGAAATCACTCGTTGTAACTTCACTAATACGTTGAATTCATTAAATGGCTCATTTTAAAAGGCCCAGCCACACCGTATAAAACCCATTCCGTAATGGCAATGTTTTGAAAAGCAGGTTTTTAATCGACTCGGTCGAGTCATCGCGTTATCAGTTCAACCGGTTTGACCGTCAGATCAACCCGATTTTTTATTAAAAAAACTATTTTTTTCAGCCTGTTCAACCATTGGGTCAACCCGGTTTTCTATAAAAAAAAAAAGAATAAAAAAAAACCAAACCCGACCGGGTTTCGAGAACCGGGTAGACCCGAGTCACTCAAAACCTGGCAGGTCTAACCGGTTAACCCCTTTTCTAAAACCCGGTTATTTTTACCCGTTTTTCTGACCGAACCCTGTTCGACCGATTGAACCGGCTGGATCAAACCGGGTTTCAAAACACCGTGTAATGCTATATTTAGAATGGATAGCTTATTGGTATCTATAAAATGATTGTAATATATTTTTTTTAATTTCTTTTATATATTTTTATTATAAAACTGCGAAACATAAAATATGAGATAGTAAATATATATTGTTGACAAGATAAAAGTAGTCAAGCACAAAAGTATGAAGCAGAAAATCATAAAAAAACTGTCTTAACCTATTAATAAAATAGGTAAAAATGCAAAAAAAAAATAAGAAACATAAAACATAAAATTCGACAAGTCAAAAGTAATAAAATACAAAAAATACGAAACAAAAACTATAATAAAGTGGATTGTTTTCTCATATTCCTACTTGAGAGTTTAATGCCGATTAAAAAGCACCTCTTAAGGGTGTTCACAATTCGGATACTACCCGCAGAAACTGAAAACCGCAACTAATCCGAACAAAAAAAACTGAACCAAATTTGTCAAAATCGAACTGAACCGAATTAGATATTCGGTTTTCGGTTTAAACATGGTTTTTGGAAAAATATAAACCGAACCAAATTGAAAACCGAATTCATAACACAATTATAATTTTTATATATTTATATACATAAAAAGACTATTAAATTTTTTCATAATATAAACTAAAACACCTTTTATCTTGAAATTTTTTTAGGTTGGATATATATGTAATTTTTTAGCCTTTAAAACATATACATGTAATTACAAGTTTAAGTTAGATATATATGCAATTTTAAGCTTTTGCAAAGATATATATGCAATCCCCCTTTTAACAAACCCACCAAACTAATTAGCCTTGGACATGTGGTTGTTTAACCAATAATCTTAAGACGTTTAGGCCACTAATGTAACACCCCCAAAATTAGCTCAGCGGAAGACTTTACAACTTCGGGGTGCTACGAAATTGGTACATAACCCAAGTATAGCAACACAAAATAAACTCATCCATAATTTAAAAACATAGTCAAACGATAGTAATTAAGTTTTACATTTATTAAAAAATACGAAAGTAAGCCCATTAGAAATGGTTCACAAAAACGGTCCCAAATGACATCAGAATGAAGTGAATCCAAAACCATGCCATCACTGCCAAGCGCCTCCCAATTCAGTCACTAAAGCCATACTTATCAATTACCTGAGAAAAACATGCTAAAAGTCAGCAAAAAGCTGGTGAGTTCATAGGTTTAATAAAATAACGGAGCATTTGGACCAAACAGTAAACCCACTTATTACGCAAACTAAGCATAACATATAAGCAACCATAACACTCAAATCACATACATATACCAACATGTTATACGTCATGGCAAGTTGATGTATCCACAAATCCGGGTGAAACCCTGGCAAATTGGGCAACCAAGTCCAGACGGGGTGGTCAACCACGATAGATCTATCTATAACATTCACGCTTTCCGCAGGAACTAATGACCTAATTGTGCACAGTTAAATGAGATACTAAACCTTAGCCTTGAGTACGTAATAAGTGCAACAAAAACACAATTTCATAACCGGTCCAATCAAAACGTTTTGCATGTTTTCTCACCACAAGATTTAATAAAGCAAAAGTATGAATAAAAGTGGGGCTATGAAACTCACCTCAACAAAGAAACGCAAAAACAATCACTCTAAAGGAGAATAACAGAACAGCAATGAGAATATCACAGCACAGCGGAGTCGGCACGACCTAATAATAGCAAAAAGACGTGACTCAGTATCGATCGTCATGAAGTCGCCAATAATAAAGTCGTACGAAAACATAAACATTCTTGCTATTCAAGGCAACACGGTGGAGTGAAATACTTGGTCTTGTCACTTGTGGAACGTGGACTCAAACAACGCACGCGAACTCAAGATTACACGAAGTCCAACCCAATAATCAAATTGACAACCAACTCAACAATGACGCAAACTCACGCGACAATAATAAGCAAGAATATGTGCGTCACATAGGTCACAAAGCGGTCAGGTCTAATAGATTAGACTAGGTTTTAATAAAGTGCTCGAACGATTCGTCAATTCTTATTTGTCACACCCCCAAATTACAAGTTTTGCAGCGGAATGGAATACCTGAGGGATGACTGTCATAGCATCAAAGTTACAGTTATATCGAACGACCTAAAGTGTCATTTTGAAAATATCGTTTGATTAAGTAAAATAATCAGAGTTTACAAACATAGGTCCCAAAAGATTTCCAATGTCCCAAAATGAGTTTGTTACAATCAAACGATAGTAAGTGCATAAAATATATGTGAGACGCGTCGTCACTGCGACTCTATGATAAGTCCACATGCATGCCATGAAGTGAATGCCTTAGATACCTGAGATAAAACATGCTAAAAGTGTCAACACAAAGGTTGAGTGAGTTCATAGAGTTTGTGTTGTCATGAAAAACCTTTAAAGAACGTCATGCATCAAAGGCAAAGTTTTTGGTCATTGAGAATAGTCCACAAAGCAAAGGCATTGTAAATCCACTCAGTTCCAAGTTCGGCCCATACAAAACTTGCAACCTGTGTGTTCACAACCCACTGCCAAAAAGTAGTATGTCTAGAAGTCAAGTACACGTTATCATAATAGTTCACAAAGCAAAGGCATTGTAAATCCACTCAGTTCAAGTTCCGCCCATACAAAACTTGCAACCTGTGTGTTCACAACCCATTGCACAAAAATATAGTGTGTCTAGTGGTCAAGTGTACGTTGTCATAATAGTTCACAATATAGCACCACGTATATAATAATGTATGCCAGGCAAAGCCCCTAGAATCAATAATATGCGTTCCGTAACATAGTGAACGAGAGGCTGGCCGACCTCTAATAGCGCTATCCATACTACTTACTAATAGGAGACTAACAATGCGAATGTACGAACGGTACATCATACAACTATTAATATACAATTAAGAACACTCCGAACATGGGAGAATTTGCACTGCTCCGTATAAGGGAGACTTTAAGTCGATAACGCCCGTAAATAGGGGAGACATATAAAGTGAGTACGGTTCATTAAGTTCAAAAAAGGTCATAAGTTCATAATTAAGTCCAAGTGTTCCATTCAAAAGTTCATAATTAAGTTCGAGAGTTTAAGTCGAGTTCAAAAGTTCAAAACAATCAAAGAGCTCAAAACATATCAAAAGGTTCAAAATAGTCAAAGGGTTCAAAATCGAGTCAACAAGTTCAAAATATACCAAAAGGGTCCTTTACAAGTTAAAAGTGTTCAACTATATGACAAAAGGTTCAAATCAAGTTCAAAGTGTTCAAATATAAGTTAAAAGGTCCAAATCAATTTAAAAGAGTTCAAATATACATGTCGAAGGGTTCAAAATCAAGGAAAGTGGTTTCAGCCAGTAGTTCATAACATAGTAATCAATTTAGTTCGGGCATAATCTACTTACTAGCATAAGTAAAGGAACAACAATATTTAAGTTCATATAAGGTAAAGTAAAAGCAAGTAGTTGAGCATGTATCTCCCCAAGAGTTTATAAACAACTAAACGAGTAAAAGTGGGCTATTTAACTCACCTGATACAATGATTATGATGACAAAAGTAGATACACTAAAATGAGGTGCGATTCTATCCTCAACTTGTGATGATTATGAGGATTGATGATAGAAAACTTAGTTAACTTCAATATTATAACTCTAAACATTTAATGGATCACTAATAACCATATGTAACTCTGATCTTGAAAAAAAAATATGAATTCTTCTTGTGTTCTATGTTTGGCCGACCACCAAGGAGAAGAAAGGAGAGTGTTTGATTTGTTTTCACCTTTGCAAATGTGTTTCTATGTGTTTTGTTTCTAAAATATCTTGTATAATAAAAATGACTAGTCATAAAGGAGTATGTGTCCATATTACTTGAGATATTTCATAAAAACATGGTGACTAAGGGTATTTGGTCGGCAAGGGGGGGGGGAATAAATAGGTTGTGTATTTTTGTTGCCAATTGTATTTTAATGTTAAGTATAGTGTGTATTTGGTACATGTAATTAATTATTTATTGTAGCGTTAACTAGAAATCAATTTTAATAGAACAAAATAAAATATATTGAAGTCATAAAAATTATAAAAATACATTTCTCGCAAGAATGAGTGAAATAATATTATTCGAGTTGAATTTACGAAAACCATCGTAAATATATATTTATAACAATTTATATACAAAATAAATTTAAAACATCGGGTAAACTAATAATATAATTTGTATGGTCTTAAAATGAGTATAAAAATATATCAGGATAATTTTTGGAAGTGTCGGATCAATTATTCAAAATAAATGATCGTACGATAGCGTTTATTTAATATAAAAATATACGTTAATGAACTATGCAACCCATGCATGAGCTAATATGAAAAGGATGTTATAGATGATATGCAGACTAACTCTAGTCTATATGTAATGTCCTCAACGATGCTTCATGAATACGCAGCTAAATCCTTACGGTTCGCGAATTTGATACTCGTAAACCTAGTTTACGAAAAATGGTGAATAAAAATCATGAATATAAATTTTTCTCCGGGAATGAATAGTGTTTTGTAAATAGTAAAATTTTGAAATAACCTCTCAAAATATCGACTCGACTTAAAAAACGATGAATAGTAAAATGATAAATAGTAACCAGTGAATAGTAAATTCCGAGATGAATAGTAAATTTGAGAAATGACCGGAAATTGAGAATTGTGACATTATTAAGTTCGTCAACTTAATAAGATGGGCGTTTCCTTCGTCTCATTTATTAATTCCAAGTTAACCTTGAAAGGTTGCACATAACGATCTTAGGATGGGTCCGAACTAATAACTTTCTCTTCGCATGCTTATCAGGCCCTTATTGGATTCGTCAACCCAATAAGTCCAATAACCATGTTGGTAGAATTTATTAACATTAACCAATCCGCAATCTAATCCAGGTTAAGCCTCTTTAAATAAAATTCATGGGTCTCATGTCTCGAAATGTATTACCTTTTTGTTACTTATTATCTTTTAAAGAAAACGTTTACTTTATCAAAATTGTACAATTAAACTAATGTTTAATTGTATTACTCATATTCTTTATTGTTTAAAACGTGGTATAATAAACTCATTCGACCTATCATTTCGAGTCATCCCTTCTCGAGTCAATGCTAGTTGACTCGAGCCCATTGATAAGGATTTAAAACGCATACTTTTAGGGGTCATTTAAGCTCTTAATCGCCCACTTTTATATCCATTACTGCTTAATTTCGTTCCTTTTCACTTTTAGGTCTTCGAAGCAAAATTGGAATGATGCATATTTGGACGAAAATGAGCGTAATATATGAAGAAAATGGTTAAGTCAAGATCGAAGACACTCAAGTTGCTGGAATTGTCGACGCACGGCCACAATCCAAGGGCGAACGGCCCCCATAACGTAATTAAATTTGTGACTTCAGTAGACTTTTGTTAAATTATTACCGCCGACGGCCAGGTTGAAGAGGAAGGGGGTCACGAAGACTTTTCTCTCATCACTTGATCCGCAATCGCACGACGCATCATGGGGTTCTGACCGGATCAAAACCCAACGACGCCGTCCAACTATTACTTGGCCAAGACGAAACCCTAATGACGCTGACTGACGGCGTCCCAACTATAATGTGACGCCGTCGCGAATGTAAAATTATATATAGAAATCGAATTTTCAGAATTTTAAGAGGTAGACTTGTGGAGTAAAACCTAAATGACTTTTAGTCTTGTAAGATATTGGATTTCATAAACACATAACACATCAAAGTATGGTTCGAATGAGATGAAGTAATTTAGAGAGAGAAAGTAGAGTGTGGGAGCCTTTCTAGAGAGAGAAAGTAACAAAAGAAAGAATGTTAGATTGAAAGGTCCAACCTCTACCGGAGGTAGATGGTATTTATAGTTACAAACTAAACGGCCCTCCTTCGGACTGTGGATCGCATACAGTGGGTAAAGACCGTCCGTCCTCCACGGTAAGTTGCACTAAACTAAATAACTAACTAAATAACTAGTAAATAACGAATGTCTACGAGCCAAATTATGCTAGATTATACTTGGGGTGACCGACTCTTCACTATGGAATTTCTAATTCCTAACAATCTCCCTAAGGGAGGTCACCCCATGATTTACATTTTGAATCCTAGCATTCTATTCTTGAATTTGTTCTTGAGCTCATAGACTTTAATTCTTCAATTCCGTAATCTTTGTACATTAGTAGCGATTCTATAAAGTCCGCATTGATTTGAACTTTAAGTGGAGGCCTTTAACTGATCCACATCTTTGATGATCTTTGAAGCTTTTGAGATCATCACCACAGAAATCTTTGGATCACCCTTTATTGTGTTGCCATCATGTGTTGTTGTGACTTTCGGACCGACATGCTCACACTTTAAATCATGACATCTTTCCATCAGAAGAAGCTTTACCTGGTTCATGATATTTGCAGCAGCGTAGCCAAGTATAGTATGAAAATATCGAGCCGTTCTGTAGATATGCACCGTACCATGATTTCTTTAATTAAGTGTGAATCTGTGAGCATGCGGACTTTTGGATTGACTCCTCAATTACGAGCGGTACAACCGTCAAAATGTACCTGCAAACAACGTATCAATAAAACCTGCGAAAGTGTCTTTGATCACTTTCGTTGAATTGAGGTACACGTCCCACGGCCCACGGTTCCCCGTTGATCGAGTACAAGTCATTGTGATCAGGTAGGATTCTAAGAGTCTCCTTGACGGGGTTTTAGCGGTGCTCTAGTTTCTCAAACTGGAACGTCTCAAAGAAGATAACACGGAGTGAGTGAACCAAATTGAGATTCAGATTGATGAAAGATTGATTTGAAAACAATCGTATTACTTACTTGAAGAAAGAGTTTTGCTACGTGAAAGGTTTTATGAGAAAGATCAATTTTCAATCAAAAATACTTATTGTATTTGAAAATGAATACACATTCGACGTACTAGAGAAAAGAAGATTTGCACATCGAACGGTTTTCCAAAGTATTCGATCAATTCCATTTCTGGAACAAGGTTGATTCAAGAATGAATCTCCCCATTGTTTCTATCCAGTTGTGCAAAGCTTGATCTTTAGAAAATATCTCACATGCCACCCACCAAGAGCTTGTTTTATGTTGGCTCTAGAAGGATTTCCATCTTCATCGTGAATATTTTCATATCACTTTCGGATGTTCGGCAATACCACAAGGATAATGCGTAGGACTCTTAATATATTATTACTTTCCACATTGTGTGAAACAGCAAGTCTTCATTAATTTTGTGTCCTAATGAGATATAGTGGATGATCTCTTGGCTCTAGACTCAATTAGTGCACTTTTGGTTCCTATGCCGGAGACTAGGGAGAGGGTCTCCTTCTTCAATATCAACAATCTCTAAGAGAGTCGATAGATAATGTAGGTTACCCGTGAGAATGAAACAAGTCCTTTTAAGAGGAACTTGAGTGGCTTGGGGAGTTGTAGTGCAGTGCGTCACTGGGTCCATGACGTCTTGTCTTCAATACCGGTGTTACCTTAGTAACTACCAGTAGCATATGTATTGAACCCGGTTATTGCCCTAAGGTTGAATTATTGGAGGGCTATTTCTTTTCACCCTTTTTCACATTCATTTTTTTCATTCTTCAACCCCTTCATTACTACAGAGACTTCATAACTAGAACCTTGTTGGGTTTATTCCATTACTAGCTCTATCTCAGTCCGCACTCTTCCCATATCTCACTTTTCTCCTTTTTTTAAATATACCTAAGGACTCTACACTATCTAGTGGATTGTCCCTGGGTAGATCCCTCCGGTTCTGGTGGGATCGTGGGAACGAATACCTAACCTCACCATCCTTATAACTCCATACATAAAGTAAAATGGTCGGTATTTTGGTACAGTTCATTCTTCCTTGAAACCAATTAAAAAATCATTTGGAAAAACAATCAAGGTACTTGTGATACGAGATCAAAGCATTTTGTACCTTAATAGTTTTGATCATTTAGAAAACCTCCCCCTCAACATGTGCATATGATTTAGAAAATGTTTAGCACATGGAGGCAAGAGGACTTTGAAATATTTTCTTTGATCACAACTTTCATAGAAAAGGCCATTTGATTTTCTTTGGTAAATTCTCCCCATCAATATGTGCGTAGGATATTTGGAATCATTTTATCACATAGAGGCAAGAGTTCTTTTGAAGCACATTTACGATCACACAAGCCATTAAGAAACCATTCGCTCCCCCTCAATATGTGCATCAATAAATGAAAGAGTTTGGTACATATTAGAGAGCACTTTAAATCAAAACGATCATCTTATATCAAGTTTCATTATTAAATCACAAATTCTCCTCCGATAAAAAATATCAAACCCTTTGAGATTTGTGATCCCATCTGATTTAAATCATTTATAAAAGTTTGGTGAAAGACGTAGCAAGATCTAATTTTGAAAAATGAGTGATAGAGGACCAATTCTAGACATTAAAGATTGTTAGTGTCAGGTATGATAGTTTTTAAGAGATCTTTTAAGTAAGACAAAACAATTTCACAATCAAACAAGAACAGAAAAAATTTCATTTTGAAAGACCTTGATTCTAAAGAAAAAATCATACCATGACATAACATTAAATCTTTAGATCACCACTTATATTGTACAATCGGACTTTTATGAAGAAATATTGTTTGAAAATAATTTATTTTAAATCACTCTCCCCTCAATCGATGACCGTAGTCGATGATTGAGTGACTTAGGTTTTGATAAACATGAAGTCCGGTGATTTTTCAAAATTTAGTCCAATATATTTTCAAAACAATATTTTCCATTTTCAAAACAATTTAATCAAATTTTTTCAAAATTGTTTAAAATGATATCATGCACAAAGATACGTTAGTGGTTGAGAAGATTTTTGTTGTTGTTGCTAAGGGTTGGAAGAAAAACCGTGCAGGCATGATGAGACTTCTTACGTTACATTTTAATGCCAACCGAGGTCAAATTAAGCTCCGTTTCTTCAATCACTTAGAAAACCATCTGTGATGCATGGTGAGACCTCTTACGTAGCATTTTTCCATGCCAACTCTCCATAGAAGTCCAATTAAGCTCCGTTTCTTCATATGTCAACCCAAGAAATAGTTACCCTTTCCTTTCGACATCCAATCATCTTCATTTGTGGGATCCGGATCGAGAACATTCTTATGTACCAATATACCTGCATACGTTAGTGAACACACATACAGATATATGGTGGTCGACATCACCCAAACAGCAATCGACTAATAAAAGTCAATCCCACATAACAATCAGTTCATATAAGGTATGGGATTTATGTGTTTATCAAACTCTAATCATCTAATCCTAGCAATCATATCCTAGGCACCTAGTCCTTCAACATAGGTTAACATCATTTTTCAATTGAGCATATAGGATAATTAGATAATCTCGTTAGATGATATAGATTTGAAAGCATTCTCCCCCTCAATCAATGACTTATTTTCTGAAAAGATTAAAAGCGCTGAAGTCATTGATTGAGTTTTCAATTTTATAAAAACTCTGAACGATTAATTTAAGCAACTCATTTACCACCATTTTTTGAAAACAACAAATATTTTCCTGAAGAATTTTAGACGGAAAAACATTTGTGTAGGAACAGCAGTCTTTTTGACGACATGCTTTCCTTATTTTGTTTTAGGATAAGTGCATGAAATATTTTGAAAGTTGGTATAGTGCAGCACTTTCATTTCTTTAAAAAAGCGGGTTGCTATCAGAAATAATAGCAAGCCATAGTTTTAGCGCGGGTTACAGTCTGAAGTAACTGCAAGCCATATGATTTGTGACATGTTTTGAAAAGAATATTTACACCTCCTGCTCGAACTTCATCTAAAGTCCCGTGCCATTATTGAATGATATTTCTAAGACCGTAGATGTTATCGATACCAGAAGACATGTCTTGAAAAACATTTTTTTTTTTTGTCTTTTTCAAATTTTCGATTTTATGGGTTTTTTGTTGGTTTTATATTTTTCTATTTGGTTTTTTGAAAATTATATACAAAGATAGAGAAATAGTTTTAAGAGGATGATGATACGAGTACCGAGATAAGGAAATCCTTCAACACTTTGTAGAAGATAGAAGTCATCATCTCTTAAACTTTCACCACCAAAGCATTCGAGGCTCTAGAATCGTCGCAAGAACTTGAGCCATCAAAAAGTGAATCTTTGGAAGCTTCTTCCCAACCGACAAACTATAAAGACCATTTCCCCAAGTAGAAATGAATAAGAACGGTCTCATTGAATGAAGCTCAGCACCCCGAAGAATCACGAGAACAACGAGGTAACAAGTTGAAACATTGATCGTCACTGTGGTTATCAAATCCGGAATAACGATTAGACCGATCACATAAACTCGTTGTGCGTCCCGATGTACACATTACTCTTTGAGATTGACCAGTTTCTCATTGGGAACAATGTATCAACATCTTCATTTTACCAGTTGCATTCCGTTATCTTCCATATAACCAATCACCATAATGTACCAAGTACCCAACCGAGTAGACACGACGACATCACAAACTGGTTGAATCATCTTCTCTGCGGATGTCGACTCCAGAATAACTGATTAAGCTCGATCATGTGAACATGTTGTGCGTCCCCGATGTACACATATCTCTCCCCTGATGGTTGCAATATCATCGGAATCATCATTACATTGTGTACATGAAGCAATAACCGGAAGCACTACCATAAACCATATAGAAGATGTCGATAAGCAATATCATCTCACGCTCCAAATATTCTTCTCATATTTCTTCCTACTGAAAGCTGAGTTAACACATACCAAAAGTTCCCAGAGACCACTTCCCCCCAAATGATTGGAATAATATATCCTTCCCCCAAATGGTTGGAATAATAACACCAAACTCCATGAATTAAACACTGGGTTTCTCTGCGGTTAAGACATTTGTCTTCCTGGAATAACTTCAATTGACCAGAAGTATTAAGTTCATCACGTGTACTCGTTGTGAGTTTAAATGTATGTCTCCTTACCCCTTGCTGGATTTGATACCTCAGAATCAGCAAAACATAATACACTCATATCCTTGAAATCTTTTGAGAAGAACACAATTAGCTCAAATGTATCTTGTGAGAATCAACTGCTACAGAAACTCTCTCCGACTATCTTAACCAACCCATATGTAGACAATTTCAAGTGACTACCGATGAAGAAAAACCCAATATACCAGACTTGAAACTGAATTCGATTTCCGCACATTTGTATCTTAAGCTTGCACTTAATGATGGAAGAACGGTGTCGAGAATTTATGTTTCAAGCAAATCTCGAAGTACTCACTACTCAAAAAAAGTATGAGACATTAACACCTCTTGCGATTATCCACACCGTCATCAATGTGTGACACTGAGTAAAACAACATAACTCCTAATAGTGATAGTTAACCAGGTCTTCAACCATCCACCCCGACTGCTGGTAACTAGATAAACCAAGTCTTCAACTCAAATTCTTAATCCCGAGCAAGTTATCCAATAAGAACATGCCTTTGTGAAAGTCAACTTCAATCTCAAATAGGTGATAAATGATTAACTCCGAAGTAATCAACTTGTGTCAAGTGCCCAAAACGTGAATAAACATACAATCGGATGTACATTGACCTACTAAATGAACCGGAACAAATGATTCCTCAACATCGATGAATTCTTCCTAAAAGTATACATGTAGAGACTGATCTGAAAGATTCATCAATAATGTCTTCGAGCGGATGAGGTTGTCATTTTATTCAATGTTCATTTGGTTGATTTACAGAGTGCACATTGGAAGGAACAATAATCCGTGAAGATTTGGTAAAGGAATACCAAAGAGCGGATCATTATTCATGAATGCAACTGCAATATTATGATAGTCATTATCAACACCTTGAGGAATAACTGGAGATTAGGCTTCTTGAGTAGTCTGAATTGTACTTCTTGGATGATCAACATTCGCTAGCGGTTGGAAGTACTCAACAAACATATCTTGAAACAACGAAACCCAAACAATAAATCCCATTTATCCTTAGTGAGTGAGACACTAGGCGTTGGAGGAGAGTCATCAAACATTAAGTCGTATGACCATTATTCAAACCTCCATCATCATGTAGTATATTCACTCTTCTCCCCCTCAAAAATTGCATCCGAGGTTGCCATTTTTGATTTAACAAGTGAATAAGAATATACACCAATGAACGTAGATCCACGTGATGACTGAATGAGCATGGAAGAAGCATGAAGATTGTTGATGAAGAATGTCGATGAGAATGGTCATAAACATGAAGATTTCTCTTCTTCTGAAGATAAAGCGCACTGAAGCGTACACCTTTCTTTTCTTTGAGGCACGGGGCCTGAAGTGTTATCTCCATATCATAGTGTTGAAGAACGAGGCTGAATCGATGTGAACAGACGTCATAGCCGAAATAATATCAAGATTGAGTTACTTGAACCCGTGAGTTATGAGATATCAATCCTTGTGTTATCCATACTTTAAACCAGTCCATGTATTGAAGGATCGAAGTATCAACTCCAGAATGAGTAAGGTCTACCGCACTAACATTACAAGCTTGTTTGCATATATATTGTTAGTGACATTAGTATCCAAACCCTTTGGGGTTTCACAGTCAACCTTGATTTTGTCATCAGAAAACACCTTTCCGGTAGGAATCCACCTAAGTCCAACATCCTTAAACATTCTACCAGATGGTATCCACTTATGGCAAGGTCTAGGATTGTTAGGCTTCTTATGCATAGTGGAAGACTTATTCTTATTCCTAGTTTCCAAAGATTTAGCAGTTGGTATCCATCTAGGCGAAGTTTTCAGTTTGTTTTGCTTCATATGCACAGCAGATGACTTAGTGAAAATCCTAGACTTAACAGGTTGAACCTTTGTATGAGCATTTACTTTGTAACACCCCAACCCGACAAGGGTAGAAGTGTCACATTCTGGTGTCATATCAGAACATACAAATAAAATATTTACAAACAAAAACCTTAAAAATGAAGTATCAAATCATATAAACAATAGATCGACGAAGAAAAATACAATATCCAAATGGAAATGAAATATCAAAACAAAAACTCTTCAAAGTAAGTCCAAATAATAAGGTAACTAGGGTTGGTCCACTAAGAAAATCCAACTCTCAGCCCATCAAAGCTCATCTTCAAACCTAAAACACGCAGCAGGAAAAAGAAATGCGACTGAGCTTAAAAAGCCCAGTGAACAGATATAACAAAACGAAAGCTAAATAAAATCTGAAATGCAAAATGAAATAAGGAATCTGATAAGAAGGTTGCAATGAAAGGGAACCAATGAGTCAATGAGGATCCTGCAGAACACAATTATACAGATATCCAAAACGAACAGATAACAAGGCGAACGAAGCAAAGCAAAGCATCGATGACATATAAACAAGCACATACAAACCGACATACAAGTCTGAAACATATACAAACATAGCAGACGTCATATCCACACAACTCATTATGGCATGCAATCAAATCAGAAATCAGGAAGCCATACGGTCAAATAGAAATCTAAAGGCAAGCGGAAGCAATTTATGTAAATGAGCATGGCGATCACATGGTCAAAACCATTAGTTGAAAACATAACCAATATCATAACAAATGGCGGAAGTACGAACGGCAGTCAAAACATGGCAATCACGTAACAAGTAGGAATACAGTATGAGCACTATAATTAAATGAACTAGTGACATAGCAGGACAATTAAACAAGTTAACAAGTCAGTCGTCATAAGTTGACCCATTTACCCAAATCGATCCGTAGCATAGACAGAAATGTAAACATGCCAGTCAATAATAAGCGATAAGGATACAACGGATAGTCATAGACCACGAGATTAAGCGAACGAAGTACACATAATAAACAGACAAAACTATCGATTACACCTTAGCATGGTCACCGACAAATCGAGGGTCACATAACAGTGAGATCACATAACAGTGAGATCACATATCATCAGATGACAACAGGTAAATCAGGTAACCGTATATTAATCATATCGTAGCAGGGTAATCAGTAGTCACATAAAACATGAATAGCATAATCAAATCAAATAAACATATAATAACCCGGTACGTGAATGGAACGATAGTCTGAAGTAACGGAATGAGAGTGTGACAGATCAGAGCAATGGAATATATATATATATCTTGGTAGTAGATTGAGTCATATAAGGGTACTGAGTAATGAACAATTAACACAGAATATGGTGCGTTGGGGAATACAGAAGGTACAGTATAGGTATATCAAAAAGTGTAAAGGTTGTCAGAAATCTACCACGAGCCCGGAACATATCATATCATATCATAACATAAGTAACCATTGTATTCGGGGTGACCTCGAATACCATATATAATAGGAGGAGACCTCGTAACCAATGGAGTAGCTAGCTCCCAGATCGTGAAGACGCGTATACCTACATCATTCAGCATATAAATCATATCATATCATATCATATCAAAACATATCTAGGATGCATCCATACGCCCCCCGGAAACATAGTGGCCAAACATATATCTGAGCTCATAATCATATAACATAACGGGGACGGTGTGTAACATCACTCATTACACCGAGTCATGCCATTGGTTCATCAATGACATGGTCATGGTACCTCCATGACTAGGAACACATATTTGGCTCGGGTATCAAACTAAAGGGTCAAAGCATAATCATATCATAAGGGTTCATATAAAAGTTTCATAAGTCAAAGGTTCATATCAGAGTCCCATATCATAAGTTCATATCAGAGGTTCATATCAAAGGCTCATAATCAGAAGGTTCATAATCAAAGATTCATAATCATACAGTTCATGTCAGAGATTCAATCAAAGGGTGCATAGCAAAGTCATAGGGAAGCCCTAAAAAGAAGGCTCAGAGTAGAAGCATAACAGTCCAAATCTAGAATCAAAGGATGAATACAAATCATGAGAAACCTTAAGAGGTAAGGTCAGAATATCTGTATATATGTACCTTAACCGCAAGTGCAAACACATCATAAAGATCGGAAGTTACCCTTTCTTCAGCGAATCTACACGAATTAATAATCGGCTTATATTAATAACTTATTTTAAATCAGATTACCCGTTTTAGTTGGCTTTCCATTTTTGTAACTTTTCATAATTAGGCAGGTTAATAAATTAGGATTATAATTGATAATAAATAGACTTAAAGGTTTAATATAACAAATGTCATATTTTAGATTCTTTAATAACTTATTAGTAAGGTCCGAGGTTAAATATGATAATTGTCAAAAGTTTAGGATTTGATATGCGAAATTTCTTAAACCTTGGGGTTTGCATGTGACAAGGTCCAAAGTTTAAGGTTGTAAGATGACAATTCATAAAATCCAAGGTTTGCATGTGACCAATTTCCAAAAGTAATGGTTAAAAGTGATTATAACCTTAATATTAAAATTTATTCAATTGTAATATGCATGAACGCCGATTCAAATTCATGATTCAAACATTCATTGAACTTGCTTACGAATTTGCCCTCGCTTCGCGGTTCAAGAGACTAACCGACACGACTTGGTGATCACGCATAACGACTAACCTCCGACTCAACTTCCACGACACCCTTTTAACGTATCGTATAACTCACTCATAAGTCCCGCGATCACCCTCGAATATAACCCCTCACAAGCCCATTCATGTATTTTTTTTTCTTTTTATCTCTTTAACTTATACATACATATACATATGTTATCAAAAAGCAAGATTCAAACCCAAGAAAGGAGCATGACACGAAATTAGTTGGCATGTTTTAAAACCCATTTACCTTAGAGGAAAAAGTGCATGTCGTGTGGAAGAATTCAAACAGAATAGTTTCATAAGAGTCAATATTACATGGTCTTTTATTTTCAATTTGCAGCCAAGGATACTATTTCATGCATTCAATATTCATGACTTCATGCAACTAACTTATGTGATTGTAAAGATCTGTATATCGAGCCCTTGGAAGTGGAGCAAACCACGACTCAAAAGAAGGTCATAAGAAGAAAAGTAAAACGAGATTCTGATGTAATATGTTACCCTTATTTTGTGTACGTTTGGAAGAAACAAGGATCAAGACGAGCACGAAATCACTTCTCCTTTGTCCTAGCAAAACCCACGACATCCTCCCTTGTTGGCTTAGAACCTCACGACCATGCCATCAAACCCACGACCAAGATATCTTTTACGAGCCGAACACGACCACAAAACCCTTTAATAAAAGATACACGAGCACAGCTTCAATGGAGCACTCCTTTTTGTGTTTGAAATCGAATGGAATGGTGGAGAACATGCTTTGCCGTCACTTGGTAAAGAGAGATTAGGGTTTTTGTTTTTATTTTTGAACTTGATAGATGGTAGTTATTAGGAGATAAATGAGAATTAATAGGAAATAAGTTGGGTGATTTGGGATTGATTTGGGTGTGTAAAATAGGCCGACCATGGGGGGATTTTGATGACCAATAAAAACAATTTTATCACTTACCATATTAACTTAATTTATATAGTTTATTTTAATTGTTTGTATCTAGTAAATATCATGTAGTCCGTTTAACTTGTAATGTGCGATATATTTATTTAGTAGACATAAGTGTAGGTAAGTGTTATCATCTTGTAGAAATCATTTACTTCTTATTTAGGTTAGAACGTACTTGACAAGATTGACGCATTATACGTATTTCACAATTAATAAGCTTGAGGGGTAAGTTAGTCATTTAACACGTTTACGTTTTTAGGGTTTTACAACTCTTCCCCTCTAAAAGAAAATTTTCGTCCTCGAAAATTGAAGTCGCAGAGGTACACAGAGACGTACAAGTTCAAGGCAGATGTAGCAGTCCATAGTCTCACACAGATCATAATGATTCCGGTTCCAAAGCATACAGAACTTACACATAGCAGATGTCGGTGGGAGTTTCGCAAAGAGGTACAGAATTTCAGACGAACATGAGGAGTGTCAAATAACGGATATAAGCCTTATTCCATTCACGTACCAACCTCAGGCATTTCCCAAGATGTCATATTGGTTCTGTGCTAAACCGTCAAGCTACCTCACACAAGCTAGCCACTTGTGAATGGCTAACCGTAAGAAGCTTAAAACTGCTTAAAACACAAATACAATGAAGTCCAGGAGAATATAATGAATTCCCGAGTTGTTAAGTCCCACGGAGACTCAATGGTGTGTCAAAACTAACTCAGATGATAGAGTGATCACTAAGGATAGTGATCAGTAAAGGTTTTGGATTGATAATTACACTACTGATTGATTAGAATGTATTTGGACACAGAATTGGAAAGCACAACAATCAGACACAACAAATGCAAATACGTAAGTTTTAAAAACTACGAAACGCATACAAAATAAAAGTGAGATCTAAAAAATAAAAGACCTAAAAATATGAAAATGACATTTTTGGAATCCTAAAAATAAAAGAAAATTATTAGAAAAAGAAAATTATTTTTACCACTATTTAATTAATTATTATTAATTAAAAACTATTTTAACTATTTAAAAATGACCTAAAATAGAAGAAAATTCAAAATAAGGCTAGAAAAATAAAATTATAATTGAGATAAATCTAAAATATTATAAAACTAATTTTAAAACTAAAAATATATTTTTTACACTTTTTATCTAATTATTACTAATTAATTACTATTTAAAATACACTTAAATTCTAGAAAATATAAAATAAACCTGGAAAAATAAAATTTCAACTTGGAAAAATCTAAAATATGATAAAACTAATTTTAAAACTGAAAAGATATTTTTTATGCTTTTTAATTATTTATTACTAATTATTTAAGACTTTTAACTATTTAAAATTCTAATAAATACTAAAAAGATAGAGAAAAATATGAAACTTTTTCTAAAAATAACTTAAGGTGACAGAAAACTAAGAAAAATATAAAAACAAGATTTGCTTATTAATAAGATGAAAAGAAAAATCAAAAAGCTAAAACCTATTAAATAAACACTATCACTATATTTAAATTGATGTTTTTCTGGATTTTCTTTTTGAAAACTATTTAACTACTTAAAATATGAAACTTTTATGAACACAAAGATTTTACAAATCAAAAATAAGCTATTTGAGAAGCTTATGAGCTTAACAGATTTGTTAATGAGCTTATTTGATGAATTAAGCTTGAACAAGCTCACAAACTGAAACAAAAGCTAGAATAAGATAAAATAAGCTACAAGCTACTTATACGAAGCTAAAAGACACAAAGATTAACACTGAAAAGCTAGGAAAAAGCTAATAAGCACTTGAGTCTGAACTACTCAACCAAACAGGCCTGCAACCATGTTTAAGGGCAAATTAAGCTAAGCAATTAAGCTCAAAAGCTCAAAACAAGCCTTGAGGTATCAAGATAAGCTGGTTGGCTTTCCAAAAAACTAAAGATCACTTACTATGGACAACTATAGAGCTTTTGGTGAGCTTATGAATATAGCACCAAACCACTTGCCGCTTAAGTCGAGTCAGTATCAACCGAGTGTTGGCCAAAAACAAAAGCTACTAGCAGCCCTATCTAACAAGTTAGAAATTGAAATATGAAGCTTGGGTTCTCAAGATGGCTAGGTTGGCTCTCCAAAGAACCCAGTATCACAAGCTTTGAGCAACTAATAAGCTCTATGTGAGCTTATCAATTTAGACCATTAACGTGCCGGGGCACCCTTTTCACCAAGGTACCAAAAGAAACCAGAAAATAAGCACTTAAAAAGCTGATTAAAGGAAAGCTAATATTTTTCTAATTTTGTTTAGCAACTGAACTTTAATACCCCAAAAGATTTTAAGCTAAAACTCACTATTAAACTCACACTGAAATTATCTATTTTAATAAAAAACGACCAAAATGAGAAATTTGACTTTTATAAAAACTAGTTAAGTTGACTAAAATGAAATTTAAACTGATTCTATGCACTGATTATGTTGTTTTAAGGTGAGCTAAGATTGATTTGAGCAATTTAAGCAACTTGTAAACACAAAACAATGATCATAGATCATGAAATTCCAACAGTGGACACACAAGATGTGATCAAATGAGATTTTGACTTTTGCTTGATCAAGGTCTGTGTTTCTTGGTTTCTTTGAGTTAATTAGACCAAGTGTGACACAAAGCAATAACAAACAACCACTCAAACAACCTTTAAGACAGGTAAACTCACAAATCCAAACAGGACTTTACTTAACTGTTTGGAAGATTTTCAAAGCTAAACACAAATTACAACCATGAAACTGATTACAGGCATCATATTATCACTTATTAGGACTAATTAAGCATTAAACAACAACCATTACAACATTAAACTAAGAACTGATGATGATGCAATTTTAACTGTTAAAACTAAATTTTTATAAACTACAACTTTAAAAGAACAACCAACTGATTTTAATGGTTAGATACACTTAACTATATCTAATGAACATAAAGAAACAGAAATTCAAGCTAATGAATAACTACTACAAGATGAAAATTCCAAAATGATCAAAAGTGCTTACAAATGGCTATCCAACTGAAAACCAAGAACTAGGAACCAAGAACACTCCTATAGGCTTACCACTAAGCCACTAACCCAAGGCCATCCAAGATTTACCCTGCTCCAGCTGTGAACACCATTTCCAATGGATTTTTTATTTTTCAACTATTTAATTTGTATTTTTGGTGATTTTTGATTTTTGCTTCTAAACTGGATTTTAAGATATCTAATAGCTTTTATAAGCTATCTAGGAGCTTATGTGGCTTATTTAGTCCATAAGAACATCTACAAACAACATTTGATCATTCATAAGATTTTGAAAATAAGGAAAATTTGCATAATCTGAGATATAACTTGATACTTGAATTGAGGTTTCACAAAAGCTTTATTATAACATAAGAACTTGAAATACAGAGTTTTAAGACTAAAACATATCTTGAAATTAAAAGTAAGCTAAAATCGACTTAAAATTTAAAGATTACACTAGATATATTGATACATTGCTTCTTCTTCCACCTTTATAGACTTTAGAGACTCTATGTTGACCTCTGAATGTTTCCCACCAATTTCACCATTGGATCTCTAATTCATCATATCCGTCCAAGTGTACTTTTGGCGCCAATTTCTTCTTGAGCAGGTTTGAGTCAATTAATGGGGTGGGTTTGAGTCAATTAAAGATTTTTGGTGTTAGTGGAGGTGGAGGGGACAAGGTAAGGAGGGTGGATGGAGAAAATCATGGAAACCACCATGGTTTCGGTTTAGGCCTTGAAGGAGAGGGAGATGAACAGAGTCTTGGTTTTGACTTATTTGACTGAGTGGTATTAATAAAGGGGAGTTCACAATGGGTAATGACAGGGGTCAAAAGGAATATGTGGGTGGCTCAAGTGGGGGGCCAAGGTTCAAGGGTCATGCTTGGGTTGGGCTTGGATAATGCATGTTGGGCCAGCTGGTATTGGATTTGGGTTGAAATAATAATAAGGGTCCGGTTTGGTTAAGTATACAAGGACCAATATTGTAATTTCTCCAAACTTGAGGACTGAACAAGACACTTTTCCAAAGATATCACAAGGACCAAACTTGACAAACTTTGATAGTACAAGGACCCTTTTTGCATAAATTCCATTTTAAAATATCCAAGGACTAATTTTGCAAATTTTCAAACTCTAGGGACCTTTTCTGCCATTTGACCAAAGAATCATTCAAGGACCAATTTTAACAACTTAGAATATTTCAGGGACCTTGAATGATAAAATTCCACATTTTTGAATTCCAGGGACTAGATTTGACAACTTTTTGAAACTTGGGGGACTAAAACTGCCAATTTTACAAACTTGAATCATTTTTCATCTGATTTTGATATTTTTGCATTTAAAACACATAAAACACTGATTTGTGATATTTTCATCATTTTGATGCATTTTTGAGTGTTTTCGGATGATTTTGCAGTTTAGATTGTACAAAAATGATGAGTATTTAGACACTCATCAATCCCCATGAGATATTGCTAGTCACTAGCAATGATTTAGATCTTTAATGGATTTTAAAAACTCTTTACCAAAAGCCATCACTTCGGGAGTAGCCAATTGTTTTGATTCAAGTAAGAACCTTGGTACAACGATAACCAAATGATTTTGAGCAAATCATAAGCTATAAACGGATTTGATTTGTCTTTACCGAAGCCGTTTGCTTGCTCGGACTAGCCAACTCTTAGATAAATTATCGAATTATCTTTGGTGAGTGAATACCAATTGTGGTTTTCCATCGCCTTTACCACAAGCCATAAACTTGCGGGCTAGCCAACTCTTCACTTTTAGGATATGGTGAGTTGAATACCATACAATTTTGGGCAAATTGCAAGCCATAAACGGATTTGAGAAATCTTTACCAAGAGCCGTTTGCTCCTGGATTAGCCAATCCTTTTGTTTTTAGACATGGCGGACTGATTACCATATGATGAATAAGTGAAAAACACTTATTCCAAAAAACATTTGGCCAAAAACGGGGGAATTGGGTGGATAATACATGATAAAATTCGTGAGAATTCCCCCACACTTAGAAATGAATATTGCCCTCAATATTCAAAGTACCGGTTATGCGAAACATAGAACGAAAAGGGAAATATTACGGCCATTATTTAGAAAGAGATTTTTTTGAAAAGATTTTATATACAACAGTGGGGCAACTCCCCACACTAGGGTGGTAGAACAGAGAAGAAGACGTAAATATGGGTGAAAAACCATATGGTGTGTGCTATTTGTTTTTGATTCCCGAGTCATTAGCTTGACTCGATCCCCGAATTCATTGGTTCATGGGGAAAGTTTGTAGATCCGGGACAACCACAGGGGAATGTCCTCTCCAAAATAATGCTTCACTCGATGACCATTCACTTTAAAATTAGGACCATCGGATTGAGATAACTCAATGGTACCATAAGGATAAACCTTAGCGATAGTAAATGGACCAGACCAACGGGACTTGAGCTTTCCCGAGAAAATCTTCAATCTTGAATTGAAAAGAAGGACTCGATCACCAACGTTGAAAACGCGGTTCTTGATTTTAGAGTCATGAATCTTCTTTGTCTTTTTCTTGTAGATCAAAGAGTTCTCGTAAGCTTGATCACGGAGTTCATTTAATTCATTCATTTGAACTTTCCGGTGATCACCGGCTGTCTGAATATCGAAATTGGCATGTTTTAAGGCCCAGTATGCCTTGTGCTCTAACTCAATCGGAAGATGACATGCCTTTCCGTACACAAGCTTGTATGGAGTACACCCGATGGGTGTTTTGTAAGTGTCATCGGAAGGCCCGAGTGCGTCATCTAGCTTATCCGACCAGGATGCACGATTTTCGCCTACCGTCCTTTCAAGAATTCTTTTAATACCACGGTTTGAAACTTCCACCTGCCCACTTGTTTGGGGGTGGTATGCGGTAGAGAGACGGTGGGTAACACCATACTTTTGCATGACACGATCAAATTGGTCATTGCAAAAATGGGTACCACGATCACTGATTATCGCTCTCGGAGTTCCAAACTTGGCAAAAAGAGATTTCAAAAATTTCACAACTACTCGGGCATCATTGGTGGGTAAAGCTTTCGCTTCAACCCATTTTGACAAATAGTCAACAACCACGAGTATGTACTTGTTTCCGCGAGAAGATGGAAATGGCCCCATAAAGTCAATACCCCAAATGTCAAATATCTCACAAACTTGAATGGCATTTTGCGGCATTTCATTTCTTTGAGATATATTTCCGTGACGTTGACAAGTGTCACAGGCTTTGACAAATTCGTGGGCATCCTTATAGATTGTGGGCCAATAAAACCCGAATCAAACACCTTTTTAGCAGTGTAGTTTGGACTATGATGGCCCCCGGTGGGTCCAGCATGGCAAGCTGTGAGAATGTCAATAGCTTCTTGTCCATAAACACATCGCCTGATGACTTGATCTGCACAAATTTTGAACAAGAAAGGGTCGTCCCAGAAATAATGTTTAACATCTTTGAAGAATTTGTTCTTCTGTTGGGTCGACATTCCTTTCACTATGAAGTTACCCGCATGGTAATTTGAAGCGGTCGAAAACCATGGGGTGGTCGAGTTTCCACGAAAAGAAACCGCATTGAGTGTCTCGAGAGGAAATGTTTCATTTATTTCCTTTTTCTCGAAAACATCTTGGTGAGGGTTTTCTAATCTGACAGATGATCGCAGCTAGATTCTCGCTCCTTTTTATCACGTATAATGATATCAAATTCTTGCAGGAGGAGAATCCAACGGAGCAATCTCGGCTTTGCATCTTGTTTTGAAAAGAGATATTTGAGAGCCGAATGATCCGTATACACCACGCATTTGGTCAAGATTAAGTATGGCCGAAACTTCTCAAATGCATACACCACGGCTAATAGCTCTTTTTCGGTGGTGGTGTAATGAGTTTGAGCTTCGGTCATAGTTTTACTTGCGTAGTGGATAGGCTGAAAATGCTTGTTTCTACGTTGCCCTAAGACTGCACCGATAGCAAAATCACTTGCATCGCACATGAGCTCAAAGGGCAAGTCCGTCGAGCAACGAGAATGGGTGCCTCAGTAAGCTTTTTCTTCAATGTTTCAAAAGCTTCTATGCACTCGGGTGAGAAGATAAAAGGAGCATCCTTTTCAAGAAGATGAGTCATAGGCCGGGCGATTTTAGAGAAATCTTGTATGAATCTACGATAGAAACCGGCATGACCTAAAAACTCCTAATACCTTTGACGGTAGTAGGATGAGGTAATTTAGCAATAACATCGACTTTTGCTCTATCTACCTCAATCCCGTTCTTGGAAATCTTATGGCCAAGGACTATGCCTTCTTTGACCATAAAGTGACTCTTCTCCCAATTTAGACACAGATTGGTGTCTTCACACCTTTGAAGCATTTTTTCTAAATGGGAGAGACATGTTTGAAAAGAATCCCCAATAACCGAGAAATCATCCATAAACACCTCCATTGTTTCCTCGATCATGTCGTGGAAAATGGCCATCATACATCGTTGGAACGCGTGCGGGAGCATTGCATAAGCCAAAAGGCATACGTTTGTAGGCAAAAGTTCCGTATGGGCAGGTGAATGTGGTTTTCTCTTGATCCTGGATCAATAGGGATCTGAAAATAACCCAAGAAACCATCAAGGAAGCAATAGTATTCATTCCCTGCTAATCTCTCAAGCATTTGGTCCATGAAGCAATAGTATTCATTCCCTGCTAATCTCTCAAGCATTTGGTCAAGGAAGCAATAAATGCATACTCGAGATGAGGAGGTAAGTCCTTAAGCTCAACCTCAGGAAATTCTTCAGTTTTCTCAACTGACTTGACTTCCTTGTTATGAAGTTTGATGGGAGGGAGAGGAGGAAAAGTGTCATGATTTAACAATTTCTCAAGAAGAATATCTCCCTCCAGATTAATCTCATTTTGATTAATCTCATCTGGGATTGAATCACTAGGGTGAGGGGTTGATGATGAATCATCATTAAGCAACTTCTCAATAAGAAGTATGTCCCCCTCAATGTCAATTGGAGCATGATCAATTTCCCACGGAACAGAATCACTAACCAAGTATGCTTCAATCTCTTCCAAGATGAAGTCTCTTCCCTCAAAAAGAGTGATAGAAGGGGTAGAATTGGCTATGATAGGTTGAGAAGATGTGGTGGGATCCCCACTCACGGAATTATGAGAATAACCAAGAACTTCTTGAGAGTACTCTTCAATAGCAACATCAATGATATCTATTCGGTTAACCGACTTAGAATCATAATTTGCGGAGTACCTCGAAGTTTGATCAAGGTTAAAAGTAGCAGCTTCATTACCAACACGTAATGTGATTTCCTGCTCAAATACATCTATGAGAGCACGCCCGTTCTCGGAATCCTCGACCAACAATGAGAGGAAACCGATGATCGGCATCAAAATCAACAACCACGAAGTCAGCTGGAAAATGGAACTTTCCTACTTTCACAAATACATCCTCGGCAATGCCAAGAGGACGGGATATGGAACGATCAGCAAGCTCGAGAGTCATGCATGTAGGAGTAAGTTCCGGAAGAAAAAGTTTCTTCCACACTGAATAAGGCATCAGGTTGATGCTTGCACCAAGATCTGCTAGGGCAAAGCATTCAACCATTCCGGGAAATACACAAGGTAAGAGAAATTTTCCAGGATCTCCAAGTTTCTCAGAAGCTTCTTCGATAGCTGGCCTTCGTTAAGAGGAGTTTTTGCCATTTCAAACAACTTTTCCTTATTGCTTAACATGTGTTTGAGAGTTGATGCAAACTTGGGCATCAGCATGATAGCATCCGAAAGTTTATGTCAAAATGTAACTCTTGAAAAATTTGAAAAAATTTGTCCATTTGATGACTGGCTTTCTCGCGGAGCTTTTGCTCATTCAAACGTGATGGGTAAGGAATAGAAGATTTGATGATGGGTAAGGAATAGAAGATTTGAAAAAATTTGTCCATATCGAAGTCAAATCGGAACGACAACCAAAAGGAATCGGAAGATATCATAACAGACGGAAGTCTAGTGTCTACCCAAATCCTCACAGGTCAATCCTAAGGTCAACAAGACGAAACCTGGCTCTGATAGCATAATTGTAACACCCCAACCTGACAAGGGTAGAAGTGTCACATTCTGGTGTCATATCAGAACATACAAATAAAATATTTACAAACAAAAACCTTAAAAATGAAGTATCAAATCATATAAACAATTGACTGACGAAGAAAATACAATATCTAAAATGAAATGAAATATCAAAACAAAAACTCTTCAAAGTAAGTCCAAATAATAAGGTAACTAGGGTTGGTCCACTAAGAAAATCCAACTCTCAGCCCATCAAAGCCCATCTTCAAACCTAAAACCTGCCGCAGGAAAAGAAATGCGGTTGAGCTTAAAAAGCCCAGTGAACAGATATAACAAAACAAAAGCTAAATAAAATCTGAAATGCAAAATGAAATAAGGAATCTGATAAGAAGGTTGCAACGAAAGGGAACCAATGAGTCAATGAGGATCCTGCAGAACACAATTATACAGATATCCAAAACGAACAGATAACAAGGAGAACGAAGCAAAGCAAAGCATCGATGACATATAAACAAGCACATACAAACCAGACATACAAGTACTGAAACATATACAAACATAGCAGACGTCATATCCACACAACACATATATGGCATGCAATCAAATCAGGAAATCAGAAGACATACCAGTCAAATAGAAATCTAAAGGCAAGCGGAAGAAATTTATGTAAATGAGCATGGCGATCACAGTCAAAACCATTAGTTGAAAACATAACCGATCATAACAAATGGCGAACGGCAGTCAAAACATGGCATCACGTAACAAGTAGGAATACAAGATGAGTACTATAATTAAATGAACTAGTGACATAGCAGGACAATTAAACAAGTTAACAAGTCAGACGTCATAAGTTGACCCATTTACCCAAATCGATCCGTAGCATAGACAGAAATGTAAACATGCCAGTCAATAATAGCGATAAGGATACAACGGATAGTCATAGACCACGAGATTAACTGAACGAAGTACACATAATAAACAGACAAAACTATCGATTACACCTTAGCATGGTCACCAGACAAATCAGAGGGTCACATAACAGTGAGATCACATATCATCAGATGACAACAGGTAAATCAGGTAACCGTATATTAATCATATCGTAGCAGGGTAATCAGTAGTCACATAAAACATTAATAGCATAATCAAATCAAATAAACATATAATAACCCGGTACGTGAATGGAACGATAGTCTGAAGTAACGAAATGAGAGTGTGACAGATCAGAGCAATGGAATATATATATATATATATATATATCTTGGTAGTAGAGTGAGTCATATAAGGGTACTGAGTAATGAACAATTAACACAGAATATGGTGCGTTGGGGAATACAGAAGGTACAGTATAGGTATATCAAAAAGTGTAAAGGTTGTCAGAAATCTACCACGAGCCCGGAACATATCATATCATATCATATCATAAGTAACCATTGTATTCGGAGGGGTGACCTCGGAATACCATATATAATAGGAGGGGAGACCTCAGTAACCAATGGAGTAGCTAGCTCCGAGATGTGAAGAGCGCGTATTGCACACGACATCATTCAGCATATAAATCATATCATATCATATCATATCAAAACATATCTAGGATGCATCCATACGCCCCCCGGAAACATAGTGGCCAAACATATATCTGAGCTCATAATCATGTAACATAACGGGGACGGTGTGTAACATCACTCATTACACCGGAGTCATGCCATTGGTTCATCAATGACATGGTCATGGTACCTCCATGACTAGGAACACATATTTGGCTCGGGTATCAAACTGAAGGGTCAAAGCATAATCATATCATAAGGGTTCATATAAATGTTTCAGAAGTCAAAGGTATCAGAGGTTCATATCAAAGGCTCATAATCAGAAGGTTCATAATCAAAGATTCATAATCATACAGTTCATGTCAGAGATTCAATCAAAGGGTGCATAGCAAAGTCATAGGGAAGCCCTAATAAGAAGGCTAAGAGTAGAAGCATAACAGTCCAAATCTAGAATCAAAGGATGAATACAAATCATGAGAAACCTTAAGAGGTAAGGTCGGAATATATGTACCTTAACCGCAAGTGCAAACACATCATAAATATCGGAAGTTACCCCTTCTTCAGCGAATCTACACGAATTAATAATCGGCTTATATTAATAACTTATTTTAAATCAGATTACCCCTTTTAGTCGGCTTTCCATTTTTGTAACTTTTCATAATTGGGCAGGTTAATAAATTAGGATTACAATTGATAATAAATAGACTTAAAGGTTTAATATAACAAATGTCATATTTTAGATTCTTTAATAACTTATTAGTAAGGTCCGAGGTTAAATATGATAATTGTCAAAAGTTTAGGATTTGATATGCGAAATTTCTAAAACCTTGGGGTTTGCATGTGACAAGGTCCAAAGTTTAAGGTTGTAAGATGACAATTCATAAAATCCAAGGTTTGCATGTGACCAATTTCCAAAAGTAATGGTTAAAAGTGAAAATAACCTTAATATTAAAATTTATTCAATTGTAATATGCATGAAACGCTTTCAGATTCAAACATTCATTCGAACTTGCTTATAGAATTTGCCCTCGCTCGCGGTTCAAGAGACTAACCGACACGACTTGGTGATCACGCATAACGACTAACCTCCGACTCAACTTCCACGACACCCTTTTAATGTATCGTATAACTCACTCATAAGTCCCGCGATCACCCTCGAATATAACCCCTCACAAGACCATTCATGTATTTTTTTTTCTTTTTATCTCTTTAACTTATACGCACATATACATATGTTATCAAAAACAGTAGCCAAACCCAAGAAAGGAGCATGACACGAAATTAGTTGGCATGTTTTAAAACCCATTTACCTTAGAGGAAAAAGTGCATGTCGTGTGGAAGAATTCAAACAGAATAGTTTCATAAGAGTCAATATTACATGGTCTTTTATTTTCAATTTGCGTACCAAGGTTACTATTTCATGCATTCAATATTCATGACTTCATGCAACTAACTTATGTGATTGTAAAGATCTGTATATCGAGCCCTTGGAAGGGGAGCAAACCACGACTCAAAAGAAGGTCATAAGAAGAAAAGTAAAACGAGATTCTGATGTAATATGTTACCCTTATTTTGTGTATGTTTGGAAGAAACAAGGATCAAGACGAGCACGAAATCACTTCTCCTTTGTCCTAGCAAAACCCACGACATCCTCCCTTGTTGGCTTAGAACCTCACGACCATGCCATCAAACCCACGACCAAGATATCTTTTACTGAGGGAACACGACCACAACACCCTTTAATAAAAGATACGAGCACACTTCAATGGAGCACTCCTTTTTGTGTTTGAAATCGGATGGAATGGTGGAGAACATGCTTTGCCGTCACTTGGTAAAGAGATTAGGGTTTTGTTTTATTTTTGAACTTGATAGATGGTAGTTATTAGGAGATAAATGAGAATTAATAGCAAATAAGTTGGGTGATTTGGGATTGATTTGGGCGTGTAAAATAGGCCGACCATGGGGGGATTTTGATGACCAATAAAAACAATTTTATCACTTACCATATTAACTTAATTTATATAGTTTATTTTAATTGTTTGTATCTAGTAAATAGCATGTAGTCCGTTTAACTTGTAATGTGCGATATATTTATTTAGTAGACATAAGTGTAGGTAAGTGTTATCATCTTGTAGAAATCATTTACTTCTTATTTAGGTTAGAACGTACTTGACAAGATTGACGCATTATACGTATTTCACAATTAATAAGCTTGAGGGGTAAGTTAGTCATTTAACACGTTTACGTTTTTAGGGTTTTACATACTTTCTTCAGGGATTTTGTGAAACATTTATCATGATTAGCATTAAAGATACATTTCAGACACTTTGAGCAAAAGCTTGTTTGGATTCAGAAATAGATATAGATTTCTTTGAGTGATCTGCTATGGGAATAGCTTTAATCGAAACGTAACTACTCTTAGGTGTAAGCCAATCCCTAGTCTTTAGATTAGTGTTCCTAGGTAATGGTTTAGAACTACCGCAAAGTGCCTTGAAATCTCGAATAATTCATCATCCTAGGTCTTGCACCTAAAATTCCGTCTTTGCGATTCTGTGCCTTCTTTCTAGCCATTTCTAGATAAGAGTTCTGATACAAGTCATTCATATCAATTTTCCTAGGCAAGTGAGGTGAAGTGACTGGTTTTGTCAAAACTTGTTTCGCATCAACTTGGGAGGCAAACCGCGTTTTTGAAAATTTTGGTCGCTTCGGATCTAAGCATTCGGTTGTCTAACAACTGGTTTCCCCAAGTTTGATGGTTTTGAAAACTTAGTGTTCACACTATTCCCTGTTGTTTTATGAGCTCATTTTTAAAGAAACAATAGCGAAACTCTTTTCCTAAAGTTGAGCTTTGAGATCATCAATTTTTGCTATCAAAGAGTTTGCTTCCATTGACTTAGTTCTAGCTTCTTTGACAGAGTCACTTAGTTCTATATGATTGTTTCTCAAAGACTCATTTTCCTTTAGTAATTTGGCCACACAAACCGCTAATTCATCATTTCTCATTTGAATATCATCAATAGCATTAACGTCAGAATTACTTGTAACCAAATTACTTTTCACATGCATACCAGAAATATGTTTCTTCAAAAAGTTGATGGTTGAGTCTTTGTCTTGAAGCTAAGCTGTCAAAGTGTTCATTTCAAAAAGTTCACGGAATTCAGGAAGTTCCGGATTTTTACATGGTTTGTTAATTTGGAAACTTTCTTCTTTACTTTGTATCGCAATTTCAAGTGAAATGCAATGTTTTTCAAGATTTAAGAATTTGTTTGAAAGTTCATCAAAAGCCTTTTTATCAACCATATTGTTTGTGTTAAAACACTTAATCTCAGACTCAGCCTCAGTTACAGAAGATTTATCAAAGTCATGTTGAGCATCATGGTCAGTTTGTTTAAGTATTTTAGCAGATGCATTGTGTTGAATAGTAAAGGGTACCTCATTACATGACACCTGTTCAATTTCTCGACGATATCGCATCCACATCATGTGTAACAAGAGTCACCGAACCGGGTTTGTTTCAAGCTTATCTGTCTCTAAGTCTCAGTATTCAGTGTCAATCGATCCAACATCCGTGCCATACCGCCTCAACACAACAATTTAATGATTGTACCGAGATTCATTCGCCTTTCGATCACAAAGATCCACTTCTTGTGTGACAGAGTTATGAGCATTGGTTACATCATTCTTTGTTGTTTCGATATTCTCATTCGGCAACACCCGACCTTTCAGATATATTACTCGACTTATCACAAATATCTTTCAACTGCACCAGACCCTCATCTACTTTTACATCTTTCTGAGTAACTTCCTCAATATACTTCTCCACATTATCCCTGAGATGGATAAATGTATTGATGAATTTCTGAATTTCCATTCCAAGATGCTTTTTGAAGGAAATACTCGTCAAGTGTTGATCAAAATCTACAGAATATTCCTCATTGATAAATGGTTGGAATTGGTGGTAAATCATCCGAGTGCAACAATGGAATCATCCTTCATTATCTTCCCTTTGATGAGCTGGATCTTCAATTGTTCTAATTCTAGCAACAATGTTCTCTTCAATGTAGGTAAGTCCTGACGGAAAAGAGCACTACATGTTCGATCCATTGATGTGGATGTGAGTAACATGAGGTGTGATTGAAGTTGTTGATAAGATTCAATGTTACTTTCTTTATGCATGGTATTCTATAGCCTAGACTGGTGCAATTCTCTCTCATTAGATTTTGAACCCGGAGATCTCACATCCTCATTGATTGATTCCATCATCTGTAACCGTTCAGAGTAGCTAGTGTTCTCATGGTTGTCAACAACATCATACGTTTGAGTACTTCGAAATTACTTGAATCGAGTGTAAGACATGATGTTGGTGTGTGCATGGGATTTTACAATTCTGTGATTTAAACCGAGAAATAGAATCTTTCGTGGGATTTTACTAAAATCAAGACCAAACCGTAAGAAGGTGAGAAGTAGAATGTAGTAAAGGAACTAGAAGACGATAAGGAAGTGAAGATCAATTGGTGTTATGGTTGAGTTTGTGATATTCCCTAGTTCTTTATATGTATACCCCCTGTTGGGGGTTCAGGGGGGCGCCCGAAGGATTTTTCGGAAAATTAGGGTATGAAAACAAGGGTTTTGTATGTTAGGTTTAGAGACACATCGCAGGAATTGACAAATCACAGTCCTTGACAAGTCGCTTAACAGATAACTCGCATAAGACAACTTGCTTTAATAAGCAATCAGACAACTCGCATAGGAAACTCTCTTAGGCAACTCGCTTCAATAAGCAAGTAGACAACTCGCATAGGCAACTCTCTTAGGCAACTCGCTTAGGCAACTCGCTTCAATAAGCAAGCAGACAACTCGCATAGGCAACTCTCTTAGGCAACTCGCTTAGGCAACTCGCTTCAATAAGCAAGCAGACAACTCGCATAGGCAACTCGCTTAGGCAACTCGCTTAAAGAAATTCAGTCAACTCGCATTGATGAAAATAACCACAACTCGCATCCAAGAAATGCACTACGTGACTCAACTCGCTTCCAACCACTATTCAAAAAACACCACTTTTCAATCCAAAAACAATCCAACCAAGATGATTCAAGCCTTCCAAATCAAAAACCTTATGAAATCCACCAAAACAAAGAGCATGAAATATGAGTGATCAAACCATGGCTCTTGATACCATTTGTAAGATATTGGATTTCATAAACACATAACACATCAAAGTATGGTTCGAATGAGATGAAGTCATTTAGAGAGAGAAAGTAGTGTGGGAGCCTTTCTAGAGAGAGAAAGTAACAAAGGAAAGAATATTAGATTGAAAGGTCCAACCCTCTACCTTGGGAGGTAGAGGGTATTTATATTTACAAACTAAACGTCCTCCTTGGATGTGGATCGGCATACAGTGGGTAAATACCGTTCGTCCTCCCGGTGTTGCACTAAACAAAATAACTAACTAAATAACTAGTAAATAACGTAATGTCTACGAGCTAACTTATGCTAGATTATATATGGGGTGACCGACACTTCACTATGGAATTTCTAATTCCTAACAAGTCTGGTTTGGACAATATCTTAGGGTTCTCATACCTATTTTACATCAAGATAAGTGTTTTACTTCATTGATTTCATTATATCTTCGATTGTATGTGTGTATGCTTGCATGTTTAACATGTCCGGCTAAATTTCTTGTGTGTTTGCTTAGATCTATGAAACCTAGTTATTAATTATTGATTGGTTGTCTCTTATCTTAATTGTAATTGGCTTATGAGTGCATTAGGCCATTGTTGTGTTTAATTGCTTGAGTAATCTTTGTGAACCTTAGCTTATAGATCACGTAGCGGAATTGTAGGCTAAACATTCAAAGATAACCTTAGAGTTAGTTTATGAAACCTAGAGATTTCGTAGGCAATAACCTTAAGGTAGTCTCAAAGAGTTAGGGAAAAACGCATACCCTACGACCTTAGAAAACACAACGCGTTAAGAATAAGGACGTGACAATTCAACCACCAATAAAAGATAACTAGGGAGTAATAGTATCTAGGTAGACACATTTTTAATCATCATACGAGCACACATCAATAGACATAAGACTACCCATTAGTTTAGATAATTAGATAGTAGAGTAATCGGTAGAAGTACCAAACTCCCAAATCCAAACCCCGAGATTTTACCCTTAGCTTTCTAAAAAATATAAAAAGATAAAAAAATAATCTTCCTCAACCTCAACCTTAGCGTAGTACACTTCTTACTAGCATTCCTATTCCCCTAGAGAACGATATCAATACCCGAGGCTTACCCAATACTACACTGCAATGATTAGGTTCACTGCCTAGGGTGTTGAAAAACTTGATCGACGAAAAGGAAGTTCCTTTGACCCCGAACGCGTTATACGCGCATCAAGTTTTTGGCGCCGCTTCCGGGGAATAGAATAGCTAGTTAGATTTCTATCTCGTTTAGGTTCCCTTGCTTGATTCCTATCAAGTAAGATTTTTTTCTCCTTTTTAGCTTCCTCATAGTCTATCCCCCTTCTTCGTGACTTTGTTAGTAATCCCATCACTTTTCATCATGGAATGTGATAACCCGCCACCACTCATCGACCCACCAATCATTGACCCGCCAGGAGGCCGTACTCTTGGTGAATACTCTAGACCAAGCCACCAAGGCTATAGGAACACTATTGAGCTCCCTGATCAAGCTCAAAGTACGGCCCTGTGATCCGACACCATCCGGTTGGTGCAAAACGGATGTTCATTCCATGGACTTCGTTCCGACGATCCTAATCAGCATCTCAAGTATTTTCTTAAAATCGTTGATTCCATCGACCTTGATGCTACCACACGGGAGACCACGCTTGCGGCTCTTCCAATTCTCTCTACGGGACCAAGCTAGTAATTGGATTGAGCGACTTCCCGCCGGATCCATCTCAAGTTGGGATGATCTCACCACTCGTTTCCTTGCCCAATTTTTCCCACCGGGGAGAACTACTAAACTTAGGAATGAAATCTTGATGTTCCAACAATGTCAAGGTGAATCTCTCTACGAGGCATGGACTCGATTCAAGGACTTGCTCCATAAAGTTCCTCATCACGACATAGATCTTTGGCTTCAAGTTCAAATCTTTCATGATCATGTCAACTTCTCAACTAAGCAATCCATCGACCAAGCGGCCGGTGGCAAACTTAGTGATCTCACCGCGGAAGAATCGTGGGGTACAATAGAGGACCTTGCCCTCTATGACAACGAAAGTTGGAATGACCCCCGTGAGTTGCCCAAAACCGTTAAGGCAATCTCCTTGCCTCCCATTGACTCACAAACTTCCAATCGTAGGATGCTCAAACTTGAAGATCAAGTCAAATTTCTAATGAGCTCCTACGAGAATCCTAAGTCTTCGCGCCAAGTAAACAAGGTCTCCTCCTTGTGTGAGCTATGTAGTGGTCCTCATGACACTCGTACTTGCATGAGACTCTCCGAACAAGCTTCCGTTGACTACGCATCCTCGCGTACCAATGAAATGGGAGGAAGATTCCCCACAACACCCGAACCTAGTACTTTCAATGATGCCCGAGAAGCTTGGAGGGGCAAACTCGACTACAATTGGGGACAAACAAAAGAATTCACCTCTAATGATTCCCCATGGTCCCACGGCCTAGGGGTGTGCAAGAAACCAAAAAACCGAGCCTAAACCGAAAAAAACCGAAACCGATTGAAAAACCGACGGTTCGGTTTTTATATTTTGAAAAAACCGAAGTTTTTGGTTCGGTTTGGTTTTAGCTTTAAAAACCGACCAATAGAAACCGAACCGACATTTAAAGTCAAAATAATATATCTTGCCTTGTTGTTCATAAATAATATAAGTACTTTATCTTGTTATCTTCCTTTTACATTACAGTTGTCAATGATGCATTTCAAATGTGTGATAACTCTGCTAATATTTTATTTCATAACAATATACATAACACAAATGTGCTTTAAGGTAAAAAAAAAAAAAAAGGGGGTACACAAATGTCACAAGAACACATTAAGTTTGAATGTTAATGGTTGTTCTGTTGGAGATGGTGCAATTACATCAAAAGATTGAAGAACTTGTTCCAACATTATTCTTTTTCGCTTTACACACCCTTCAAATGTTTCAGTGTACCTTTCAAGCTCTAACAAATCCTTGGAACTTGGAGGCAACTTTGAGAATGTTGGCACTTGATTTAAGACGGTTCTTTACCCGTTTTAGTACCGTTGTACCGGTACCGGTTTAAGATATGGTTCTATTTTATGATATATGTCAAATCTACTTTGAAAAAGCAAAGCTCGATAAATCGTATAGAAACCGAAAAAAAACCGACAACCGAAAAACCAACCCATACAAAACCGAAACCGAATGGTTTCTAAAAATCAGAAACCGAAATTTTTCGGTTCAATTTCGGTTTTATACAAAAACCGAGCCAAACCGAACCATGCTCACCCCTACCACGGCCCTAGCCAACAAAACATAGAAGGGATGTTGCAACACCTAGTTTCATCCCAAGAAGCTCAAATAGCCAAGCTTTCGGATCGCTTTAACCAACAACAAGCCGAGATGGATAGGAAGATAGATAACCTTTTGAAATCCATGAACAATAGTGATAGGAAGATCACCGAAAAGGTTAATGCCATCTCGACTCATTCTCCCGAAGCTTCCGGTGTGAAAATTAAGGACCCAAGTAAGTTATCCAAGTATGTTCAATTCGTCAACACCATCACCTTAGTGAAAACAAATAGGACTAGTGACGAAGTGAACCATGAGACAGCACTTGAGATTAGTGAAACTCCTAAGGAAGAATCGACCGACGAAGTAGACAAAGTAGGTGATGAATACTTCAATAAGTTTCCTACGGAAGAGGAACTCTCTCACCACCCACACTTAGTACGCGACCTTCGTCACATGTATGTTAGGAAAAGCCCTGAGATCAAATTTGGAAATCCTTGGAATCTTGATAAGGATTTAAAAGGTACCATTTTGAGGGGTCATTTAAGCCCTTAATTGATCACTTTTGTATTCGTTACTACTTAATTTCGTTGCTTTTCACTTTTTAGGTCTCTTGAAGGCAAATTGCTGGAATGACACTTATTCGGACGAAAAGGCAAAATCGAAGAAAATGGCCAAAGTCAAGAATCAAGATACTCAGGTTGCTTGGAACCGAAAGGGATGGCGTCAGGTTCTAAGTGTGACGCCGTCGTGCATATTTTGCGACGGCTCAGTAGCCAAATTGCTAATTATCAAGTGACGGCATCAGGTTTTAAAAGAGTAGGGCGCCACAACTCGGCGGCCTAGATTTGATCCAGCGGCGTCGAAGATAAAGCCAATGGCGCCACAACCATAAGGTGACGCCGTCACAAGCTACAACATGCGCAAGTAGCCATCTTGTTTTGGCCATAACTTTTGCATACGAACTCGGATTTAGGTGATTCAAAATCCCACGCCAATCCGAACGAGAAAATCTATAGTTTGGTGAAAAATGGTCGTGACGCCGTCACTCTATAAGTGTGACGCCGTCACTCTTTGCCGACAGAAAATCTGCCTATAAATATAACATTATAACTTCACTTTTTGTAAGCCCTAAACCCTAAGTCCGATTTCAGGGTTTAGGTAGGTGTTTTTCGAGCAACTTAAAGGGTTCCAAACACTCTATAAACATCATGTAATGGTTTGTTTGTTAATCCAATCCTATGTTATGTCTTCAATTATCATAATTGTTGCTTGCTCTTCATTAATTATGCTTAGCTAATTCACCTAGTGTTTGCTTATGATTGTATGAAACTTGTATATAATTAATTAGATCTTATTGATTTCTTAATGATGCTTGTGTCTATCTTCATCATTAGGGGTGTGACAATTTCAATGAGTCTAATTGGTTTAGTTTATAATTTTTGCATCCTACTGTCTCTTGTTTGATTGGTTGTCTCTTATCTTAATTGGAATTGGCTTAGGAGTGCGACTAGGCTATCGTTGTGTTTAATACTTGATAAATCTTTGATAGTTTATGAATGACTTAGTGGATTTCGTTTACTAAACCCAAAGATAACCTCAAAGTTAGTTTATGAATGACTTATTGGATTTCGTTTACTACACTTAAAGGTGACTTCAAAGAGTTAGGGAATGCACACCTTACGAACTTAGAAAACCCAACGCGTTAAGAATAAGGACTTGACAATTCAACCATCAATAGGACGTGACAATTCAGTAGGTAGAATTGGATAGCTAGCAAGGAGTAATACATCATAAGTAGATACGCTTCACGTTCTGGTAGACCCATAATTTAGTTAGTATCTTTTGGGATAGTTGACTAGCAACTAACTCCACCATCCCCTCCAAAACCGAGATTCATAAAATATAAAAATACAAAATAATCATCCCTCACCTTTAGACTTAAATCGACATACACTTCACCTAAACGACACTATTCCCCTAGAGAACGATATCAATACCCGTGGCTTACCCTAATACCATACTACAACGATTAGGTTCACTGCCTAGGGTGTTGAAAAACTTGCTCGACGAAAAGGAAGTTCCTTTGACTCGAACGACGCGTGTAGCGTTATCAAGTTTTACGCTGCCGGGGAATAGTTATTATTGAGGCTTGATTTCTATCTCGTTTAGGTCTACTCACAAGATTCCTATCAAGTGAGATTTTTTCTTTTATTAGCTTCCTTGTAGTCTATCCCCCTTCTTTGTGCCTTTGTTCGTAAAACTGTCCCATTGACTCTTCCGTTCACCATTATGGAGAACGCGAATCCACTATATCCGAGATTAGGTTTTTTCATAAAAAATTATGCTATTACTAAAGCGGATTATTCAAGATGGTGGGAAGAAAGTAACCAAGTCCATAAACCTTTTGAGGGTTTCACCATTCCATCAAGCCCACAAAACACCTCATCTAGTGAAACCTATGCTTCGTATGAGCCTTCACCTAGGATAGACTTTCGTGAACAACCTCCGTGTTTAGAAACTATTTTTAGTGAGGCCCTTAGGAGAACTGACCAAATTTGTGAAAATATTATGGTAAGTAACCAAGCATTAAACCATAAGTTGGATCAATTACTAGATTTGGTTTCATCACGACCTAAGGAAATAATACATGACGAGCATATAGATGATGTAGATGTGATTGAGGATAAGGTGAAAAGTCTAGACCCACAAGGTATCCCGCAAGTCCCACCATCATTTAAGGCATACACACAAAGACGTGACTTACAGGAAGTAGTAGAAGAGACTTTAGGAATCCCGATGGAGGTAGAACATTTGAACCAAACTCAACTAGAGAATATAGGTTTGAATACTTGTAGTCTCAGTCTTATTCTTAGTTCTAGGGAATTTTCTAGTGTTGATGAACCGGAACCTCAATCTTTATTTCCATCCTTATATATACATCTAGGAGACAAAAGAGGAACCGACCCACCCATCAACCAATTTAGTCCGGTAGTTTTAGGATGAAGGAAGCAATTCACACACCCCCTTCACCTCACATGGAAAATCATCACCCTAAGGGTGTGTATCGCTACGATCACCCGCACTTAAACTTAAGTGTAGGGAAAACTTCCCCTTTATCCCTTAAATAAGGGTAGAGTCAGGCTCGTGACTCGAACAAAAACAAGCGCTTCTTGGGAAGCAACCCATATGTATTTGTTTTTTTTTTATTTGTGTGTCGTATATCTTTTATTGATTGTTTATTCTCATGTTTGAATTTGTAAAAATGCTTTATTTTGTCTTTAACTTCGTCTTAATTACATATAAAGGTATTTTACAAAAGGGATAAGTGTAGGGAGGATTACACACGTTTTCAAAAAGAACGTGAACATGAGAATTGCGATTATTTGAGAGATATACATGTGTGTTTATTCGAGTCAAATGCTTGTATCGAGTCATAATGGATGTTTTGCAGGAAATTTTTCCAGATTCTAAAGATAAAATTTTCTAATTTTTTCCAAAAATCGCACCGGTTTACGTCATGATAACTGACCGTCGAGGTCGAACCGACGGCGTCGGAGGAGTAGAAACGCTTCTAACTTTTCTCGTTTTCTGAGCTACTTATAAATTTTTGGAATTTTCTAGGTCTTAATTTTCTAGAAAATCTGCAAACATCCATTCCACAAGCATTATATCTTATTTAAGTCCGGAATTACATCTTGTTGTGATTTTTCTTTGTTCGGTTTGATGCGTTGGGTTGTTTGTTTTCTTAAAGTGTGCGTGTTTATTTATCAAGAAGAAGATACATAAGATTGGAAGGAGCTTTTCACGCAAAACACTCTTCTTGAAGAAAGATTTAACCACTACTTCACACGGATCCTACCGAGCTAATCAGGGGAGTATTAGTTTCTTTCATCTTTTATTACCTTCCGTTATCATAACTTTGATACTTTCGGAGAACATTGGGGACAATGTTCAGTTTAAGTGTAGGAGGGAAAATAAAACGGGAACTTTGAAACTATGCTTATCCTTGATTATTTACTTTGTCCAATTGCATTTGTGTAATAAACCATGAGAAAATGTCGGTTAGGGTAATTTTGGCACCAAATTTTTAATTTTTCATGACATATAGGAGTGGGACATTAGTCTTAACAAAAGTGTCTCACGGATAGGAAGTTATATGACTAGCACAAAAACCCTTTACCACCTAAATTCCACCCAAAATATGAGGATCACCCTTAGATTAGTAGGAATTAAAGCATTCATCTGTAATGCTTAGTGTGAACCGGTAGTATAATAGATTCTAGAACTTGTTTTGTGATGCATCCCGAGATCGCTAGTAAGACTACACTTGTGTAGTTCGGAATAACTAAATGATAAGAGGCATTAGGATAACCCTTGTTTGACACCCGTAATATAATTACTTCTTCCACATCGGTTGAGTAATTCCCCCACACCCTTGCGTTGTACTCATCTTTAGTACACGATACCCCTAGTTAACCCCTCAGAGCCTATCCTTTTCGTGGTTCTCGTGATGTTTCGGTTTTTTCGGAATATCAATGAAGAGCATTGTTTACACCCCACCCCCAAATGTACACCCAAATCGCCTTAGCCTACCTTGTATGCACTCGCTTTTAGTGCATTATTGTTATCACCCTAAAAACCCTTAGTTCAATTATCTAGTTGCTTGCATAAGTTGCTAAGTCGAGTCATATCCTTTGTATACAGTTTTGGGACGATTGGGACTCATGGGAAAAGTTAAAGTTTATGAAATGACGGGAAGGGAACGTTAATTCAAATTCCCTTTATTTGCGTAATAATGTACTCCAAGTGTTTTGATTTTTTCAATTCGGGTCAAATTAGTGTTAGAGTAATAAAAACTCAAGTGTAGGGATGTGCCTATAAATCCCTATCATTTTGATGTTACCGTAGAGGATGGTAGAGTAAAAGTGTATAAAAAAAAATCGAAAAAAAATAGAAAAAGATAAAAGAAAAAAAGTGTTGAAAAAAAAACATACGGGCTACCATCCTACATCTATCCTTTAAATTTATGTTTGTTTGTTTCAGTTATCTAGAGTTTAGAGTGTCGAGTCTTGGCCTAGCAACGCCATTCTTCGTATGCTTGTAACATAAAGATTTTTACCTTGCCACCACTAAATAGCATATCCCACCAAACCCTTTGTTTCCCTACCGTAAGCCCAACATTACAACCCTTTAAAATTCCTCTTGGATAGTCCTTCCTAGGTGCTTACGTCAAAGCGATGGAGGTTTGATCTAGTCTCAAGCCTATGGTAATCTATGTACTAGGACCGGTTAATGAGTGTTTAACTTCCATTTCCACTTTGATATATTTCATATGCACCCGAGAGATGTTAGTATCCAAAAACCCCTTGTGAGGTGCTAGTATGTAATTTTTGTGCTTGTTATGACTTTTGCGGGGCTTATATGTGTTGTGGATTATTTTAAACCAATGCTTCATGACCCCTAACTTATAAATTAATTGGTTAAAAGCACATTTGCTTGAGGACAAGCAAATACCAAGTGTAGGGATATTTGATAAGGATTTAAAAGGTACCATTTTGAGGGGTCATTTAAGCCCTTAATTTATCACTTTTGTATCCGTTACTACTTAATTTCGTTCCTTTTCACTTTTTAGGTCTCTTGAAGGCAAATTGCTGGAATGAAACTTATTCGGACGAAAAGGCGCAAATATACGAAGAAAATGGCCAAAGTCAAGAATCAAGATACTCAGGTTGCTGGAACTGAAAAGGACGGCGTCAGGTTCTAAGTGTGACGCCCGTATATTTTGTGACGGCTCAAGAGCCAAATTACTAATTATCATGCGTGACGCATCAGGTTTTAAAAGAGTAGGGCGTCACAACTTCGACGGCCTAGATTTGATCCGTAATGCGTCCGAAGATAAAGCCGACGGCGTCCACAACCATAAGGTGACGCCGTCACAAGATGCAACATTGCAAGTAGCCGATCATTTTGGCCATAACTTTTGCATACGAACTCGGATTTAGGTGATTCAAAAGCCCACGCGACTGGAACGAGAAAATCTACAGTTTGGTGAAAAAATAGTCGTGACGCCGTCAATCTATAAGTGTGACGCCATCACTCTTTGCCACGAGAAAATCGCCTATAAATAGAACATTATAACTTCACATTTTGTAAGCCCTAAACCCTAAGTCCGATTCCAGGGTTTAGGTAGGTGTTTTTTCAGCAACTTAAAGGGTTCCAAACACTCTATAAATATCGTGTAATGGTTTGTTTGTTAATCCAATCCTATGTTATGTCTTCAATTATCATAATCGTTGCTTGCTCTTCATTAATTATGCTTGGCTAATTCACCTAGTATTTGCTTATGATTGTATGAAACTTGTATATAATTAATTAGATCTTATTGATTTCTTAATGATGCTTGTGTCTATCTTCATCATTAGGGGTGTGACAATTTCAATGAGTCTAACTAGTTTAGTTTATAATTCTTGCATCCTACTGTCTCTTGTTTGATTGGTTGTCTCTTATCTTAATTGGAATTGGCTTAGGAGTGCGACTAGGCTATCATTGTGTTTAATACTTGATAAATCTTGGATAGTTTATGAATGACTTAGTGGATTTCGTTTACTAAACCCAAAGATAACCTCAAAGTTAGTTTATGAATCACTTAGTGGATTTCGTTTACTACACTTAAAGGTGACTTCAAAGAGTTAGGGAATGCACACCTTACGACCTTAGAAAACACAACGCGTTAAGAATAAGGATGTGACAATTCAACCATCAATAGGACGTGACAATTCAGTAGGTAGAATTGGATAGCTAGCAAGGAGTAATACATCATAAGTAGATACGCTTCACGTTCCTGGTAGACCCATAATTTAGTTAGTATCTTTTGGGATAGTTGACTAGCAACTAATTCCACCATCCCCTCCAAAACCGAGATTCATAAAATATAAAAATACAAAAATAATCATCCTCACCTTTAGACTTAAATCGACATACACTTCAGCCTAACGACAATCGTTCCCTAGAGAACGATATGAATTCCCGTGGCTTACCCTAATACTACACTACAACGATTAGGTTCACTGCCTAGGGTGTTGAAAAACTTGCTCGACGAAAAGGAAGTTCCTTTGACCCCGAACGACGCGTGTAGCGTTATCAAATCTCAACATACCATGTTGCATAGGACATCTTTTCGTGGCAAAGGCCTACATTGATCGCAAATCCCCAATAAACATCATGATTAGCACCTACTATAATTGGGTAATGAAGAAACCTATCCCAAATAGGCAAGACCCCGATGATCATAGAGTTAGTTGTAATTTCCTTGGTAGAGTTAAGGGATTACCCGTCAATTTAGGTAGTTTCACGTACCCAACGGATTTCATAATTGTGGAGGATATTAGTACGGCCATAGATCCTAGCTTGTCCCACGTAATTCTAGGAAAACCTTTCATAGAAAACACCGAGATAACTTATGATCCGTCGTTAGGGATAGTTAGGTTCAAAAATGAGACTTGTGACGTAGCTTACCAAATGCCATTTAAGATTGAGAAATTTTCATCACTATCCAATGATGAAAAGGAACTTAAGCTATCGGTCTACTATAGGAATGAGGAGGATAAGGAGAAAGGAGTAGATTATGTGATGAATAAGATTTTTGGGTTCTATAAGGATTGTTTGAAACTAGGACTGGAATATAGAACCGATTGGGGGAAAAATGACTTTCTAGAAAGATGCATTATAGTGCATTATTATAATATGGAAAACCCCAATAGAGACCCGTCATGAGGAAAAAGGTGACGGCAATGAAGTCACGTAGGAGCACGACTTTGAGTCTAGCTACAAGCCTCATAAATAAAGAAAAGCGCTTCGTGGGAGGCAACCCATGCTTAATTGTTTGCTTGTTTGTGTGTCATATATCTTTTCACTATTGTATGTTCTCATGTTTGAAATTGTGAAAATGCTTTATTTTATCTTTAATCTCGTCTTAATTACATATAAAGGTATTTTACAAAAAAGGATAAGTGTAGGGAGGATTACACACGTTTTTAAAAGAACGTGAACATGAGAACTACGATTATGGAAAAAGATATATATGTGTGTTTGTTAGAGTCAAATGCTTGTATCGAGTCATAATGGATATTTTGCTGGAATTTTTCCAGATTTTAAAGGTGTAATTTTTCCAGAAAAACGCAGCAGGTACCGGTTTCTGTCAGGATAACTGACGCGTCAGGATTATAACCTGACAACGTCAGGGGGAGGAGAAACATCTTATATAATTTCTCACGTTTTCTGTGCTAATTATAAATTTTTGAAAATTCTCAGGTCTTAATTTCCAGAAAATCTGCAAACATCCATTCCACAAGCATTATATCCTAGTGTAGTTGAGTCATATATAGTTTACCGCTGATTTTACGTGAAGGTTTCGTCTATTTTCTTAAAGTGTGGAGGTTTTATTTATCAAGAAGAAGAAACATAACATTGGATGAAGCTTATCACGCATACATTCTTCTTTGGAAAGAATTTAACCACTATTTCACACGGATCCTACCGAGCTAATCAAAGGAGTAATAGTTTTTTTCTCTTTTAATTACCTTCCGTTATCATAACTTTTATACTTTCGGGGAACATTGGGAACAATGTTCAGTTTAAGTGTAGGGAGGGAGAATAAAACGGGAATTTTGAAACTATGCTTATCCTTGATCATTTGTCTTGTCCTATTTCAATTGTGCAATAAGCTATGAGAAATATTTTTAGGGCAATTTTAGCGCCAAATTTAAAATTTTTCATGACATGTACGGGTGGGACTTTAGTCTTAATAAAGCGTCTCATGGATAGGAGTTATATGACTAGCACAAATACCTTTTACCACTCAAATTCTACCCCAAAAATGTGAGGTTCGCCCCTAGATCTATAGGAATTAAAGCATTCCCCTTTAATGATTCGAGAATGTACCGGTAGTATAATAGATTCTAGAACTTATTTTGTGATGCATTCCAAGATCGCTAGTGAGACTACACTTGTGTAGTTAGGAATAACTAAATGATAAGAGGCATTAGGATAACCCTTGTTGATACCCGTATTATAATTACTTCTTCCACATCGGTCGAGTAATTACCCCACACCCTGTACTCATCTTTAGTACACGATACCCCTAGTTAACCCCTCAGAGCCTATCCTTTTCGCGGTTCTCGTGATGTTTAGGTTTTCCGGAATATCAATGAAGAGCATTGTTTACAATCCACCCCCAAATGTACACCCAAATCGCCTTAGTCTACCTTGTATGCACTCACCGTTAGTGCATTATTGTTATCATACTAAACCCGTAGTTCAATTATCTAGTTACTTGCATGGTTGCTAAGTCGAGTCATATCTTTTGTACACAATTTTGGGATGATTGGGACTCATAGGTAAAGTAAAATTTTATGGAGTGACGGGAAAGAACGTTAAATTCAAACTCCTTTTATTTACATAATAAAGTACTCAAAGTGTTTTGATCTTTTCAATTCGGGTCAAATTAGTGTTAGAGTAATAAAAACTCAAGTGTAGGGATGCTCCTATAAATCCCTTATATTTTGATGTTATCATAGACGATGGTAGAGTAAAAGTGTATGAAAAAAAAACCCGGGCTACCATCCTACATCTATCTTTATATTTATGTTTGTTTGTTTCAAAGTTATCTAGAGTTTAGTGAGTCGAGTCTTGGCTTAGCAACACCATTCTTTTCATGCTTGTAACATAAGATTTTTACTTGCCACCACTAAATCGCCTATCCAACCAAACCCTTTGTTTCCCTACCGTAAGCCTAACGTTACAACCCTTTAAAAGACCTCTTAGATAGTTTTTCCTAGGTGCTTACGCCAAAGAGGTGGAGGTTTGATCTAGTCTCAAGCCTATGGTAATCTATGTACTATGACCGGTTAATGAGTGTTTATCTTCCATTTCCATTTACTATATTTCATATACACCCGAGAGATGAGAGAATCCAAACACCCCTTGTGAGGTGCTAGTATATAATTTTCGTGCTTGTTATGACTATTGCGGTGCTTTTACTTGTTGTGAATTATGTTAAACCAATGCTTCATGCCCCTAACTTATAAATTGATTGGCCAAAAGCACATTTGTTTGAGGACAAGCAAATACCAAGTGTAGGGATATTTGATAAGGATTTAAAACGTACACTTTTAAGGGGTCATTTAAGCCCTTAATCGCCCACTTTTATATCCGTTACTGATTAATTTCGTTCATTTTCACTTTTTAGGTCTCTTGGAAGCAAAATGCTGGAATGATGCATATTTGGACGAAAAGGAGTTAATATATGAAGAAAATGGCTAAGTCAAGATTGAAGACACTCAAGCTGCTGGAATTGAAGCTGACGGCGTAACAATCCAAGGGCGACACCGTCCCTCTATACGTAATTAAATTTGTGACGCCTCAGTAGACTTTTTGCTAAATTACACCTGACAGCGTCAGGCTTTGAAGAGGAAGGGCGTCACGAAGACTTTTCTTCTCAAACGGCCTAGATCCAGAATCAGACGACGTCACTACTGAAGCCCGACGGCGTCAAAAACTCAACGTGACGCCGTCCCAACTATTACTTGGCTAAGACGAAACCCTAATGACCGCAATCTGACGGCGTCCCAACTATAAGGCGACGCCGTCGCTAATGTAAAATTATATATAGAAGTCAAATTTTCAGAATTTTAAAAGGTATACTTGTGGAGTAAAA
>OU343222.1:68192759-68281738 GCA_910596185.1 Chrysanthemum makinoi | reverse complement strand
ATGCCTTAGTGTAGATGGTGATGATATTAGGCCTAGATCAAAAGGATAAGTGGCAAAAGGAAGGCTAGTGTAGTTGAGAACATTGATGTACAAGATGAGGTAGTACAAGTTAGATTGTGGAGGCGTAGTGAACAAGTGGATGATAGTAGGCCTTGTGTAGAGGTTGAGGATTTGCAAACTAGTATGGATAAGGGCAAAGGGAAGGTTATAGAGGATGAACCTGATGGTAGTTTGATGATGTCTTTGATAGTGACAATGACAGTGAATATGGTTCGATAAATCACTTGACTATCTAAGTCCCGGGTGAAGGAGGTTATAGAACTTAGAAAAGGATCAAAGCCAATAGATTGAAGGAAAGTGAGACTTTGCAGAAATGAGTGAAAGCTCCATCAAACGCTGTCCTCCTAATAACCATAGAAGTGAGATTTTGATGGAACATGATATGTTCATGAACAACTTGATGAAAAGGTTACAACCATCCGTAGGCATTTCAAATGAAGATCCTTTTATTTGTGTGAGAAGCCTGGTGTGATATCCAAGTCTATGATGAAAGTAGTCATTGGAGACTGAGGCACCCAAAGGTACTATACTAGTTTGTTTTTCAAATACATATATTGTTTATGAATTTTGGTTAAAAAAAACATTTGTTATTTGTAAATGCAGGGTTGGTGAAAAGTATGCCAATGTTGCAAAGTTTAAAGAGTGTTTAACCTACTATGCTTTGGCAAATGGCTTTTCCTTGTACGGTAGGAGCAATGCTACAAGGTTGTGGCAAAATGTGGACAGAGACCACTAAAGTTGATTGATCTTGACAAAGGTAAACAAAGGAAGAAAACTAAACATCCTAGTGTTAGTCCAGATGAATTACCCACTGTCCTTGGAGATGTTATGCTAGGTGGATGGCTAATGAGAAAACTTTTCAGATACAAACTTTAGTTGATGAACACATGTGTGTTAGGAACTTCCAATTTGGTTCATTAGTAAACTATAAGTGGATAGGAACAATATTTGGTAGTAAGATTAGGGCTAACCTCGACATTAAGTTGAATACTATAGCCGCCTAGTGATGAAAAAAAAAGTATATAAGGTATCCTCAAATCAATGTAGAAATGCTAAGAGGTTTGCCTTGACAGAGTATGAGAAATCAGTGGATGAGCATTATGCATTGTTGAGATCATATGGAAGGGCAATTTTAGATACAAATCCACGGGTCCACCTGTCAAATTAGGAGCGATCTGCAACCCCATCAAAAACATACTTTGATAGGTTTTATGTATGCTTCTTGGTGGAGGAAAGAAGAAAGTTGTGGGTCAAAAGAGAGGAAGAATGTTACAAATGAGACTAGTGGGTCAAAGGTATGGAGTTACTTTTATTTCAACTGCATACAATGTATCATACTTTTAAACTGTTTTAACCATTTGTTTCATTCACAGGTTGGTGGGTCAAATGAGACAAATAGGAAGGGGTTGAAAAGAGGATGCACATCAGCTTATGCAAGATGGTTTGGTGACAAACATGATCAACAAGTAGCCGGAAACAGATGATCAACCCTGAAGATACACTGAAGACCCACAAGATCACATTGAGCATGAGGAACAACCTCAACATCACATTGAAGACAACCGAGGATCAAACAGGTGATTGAAATGACCGCCACTCAAGTTGAACATATGCAAGCTGAAGTAGGTCAGACTCAAGAACAAGTTCATGAACATTTACAAGAACAACCGAAGGCACCATTTGAAAAATAGGATGACTAAACTGAAAGTAAAGGCCTAGTGAAAGAATTTTTGAAGTTGAAGTTGGCAAAACATTTGGATGGCGCAGTACCAATGAGTCGTGATTGGAAATAGATGATGCTTGAACAACAACTAAATCCATGAGCCCTTTTTGTATATCTTTTGTGGGCAGCTAATGTAAACTTTAATAACTTAGTTTGGGTATGTAATATGTGTAGATAACTAATGTTAATAGGTCATGGCCATCAACCAATGGCCCATTTTGTATATCTCTTTAGGGCACTAACTGATGGTCATTTTGTATGTAATATGGGTGGAACATATAGCAGCCACTATGGTTACTAGTTTATGTAATGACCATCTAAGCACAAGCCCATTTTGTACATCCTTTAAGTGGCAGAAAAGATGGTCATTGTTAAACTACCAAGTTTAATGTTTAATGAAAAATGCATTTTGAAAGTATGTTTTGTTATTAGACTGTTATTAGGATCAAGTGTTACTGGTTTAATATGCATGTTTTTAACTATCATGAATGACATCTTTATACCAAGAGTGCTTTTTATGCATCAATGAACTTAGATGTTGAAGTCCAGACATGGGCATCCTATTTGCTTTTAACTTATCCAATAATGAAATATGCGTTTAACTTAGACTGCTATGTACCAATGAGACATGGGCATCCTATTTGCAGTGTTTATTTATGCAACCTATACACTAATTGATAATGCAAATGAATCGCATATAGGCTATAAGCGTCAAGTTGACATCCTGCTTTTATGCATCAAAGATTGCTTTTTATGCACTCAATGACCTTAGACTATTGGTATCAATGAGGTATAGGTTTTTTGGTATCATTGTAAATTTAATGACAATCAACCAATTTGTTTTAAAGACAATTTGCCCTTATAAAATCCAATCAACCAATACCATATCCCACACATCTTCTACTCATATCTTTGTATCTAAACAAGATTCCTAATAACATGAGTTCGGCAAGAGATAATGTCCAATAACCACAGTGTCTCAGAACAACTTTATATTAACCATTTCCAACCAACCACCAAGTATTCTAAAACTTTAATGCACATTTCCTTTATGCATTTATCGACAAATTTATTTATTTCGAGATAATAACCATTTCAAGCTCAACAGAGGACAAGATGCACCAAGGTGGTTCTCAAGGACCCTCATGGGAGGTTACTTTCCACCATTGCAAAAGACACGGTTCCAAAGCTTACGAAAGGACAAAGGCACCAAGATGAAGATAATTATGATGAGGAGGTGCCTTAATCGCAGAAGCAACTTGACAAGCTTGCTTTTGATGCAAGGCCCAGTGCGGGTTTTGCCAAACAAGGCAACATGTGCCGAGATGGGCATCAAAGACCGTTGCCAAGCCCACAACAAAGAAGCCGTGGGGAAGGGGAAGGGTAAGGGGAAGAGGACAAGGTCTAGGAAATGAGTGTTTTGGAACTTGTGGGTTATTTTGTGGCTTTAGTAAGGTTATCATGCATGGGTTTAGTATGCCCTATAATAAGGTTACTGTAATGGACTCCTGTTTAATCCTATGACTATGGTTCCACTCCTATGTAATATGACTATCCTAACTGTTTGCATACCATACTAACACTTAACAATTCAACACATGTACAAAACTAAAACATTCACATTCATTATCTAAAGTTAAGTTTTTACATTACTACATTAACAATCAATTAGTTGGATAGTTTCATACCAAACCAAACACAAATGATACATAACACTCCTAACATCATCATGAACAACCTATCATACAATTCAAGTTTTGACTTTCCAAATTTTCACCTCCTCTTCCAACCTTGTCTTTGTAGCCTTCAACTCCTCTTCCAACCTTGCTTTATCCAAAATAAGAGTTCAATCATGGTGCATTTTCAATGCCTTCACTGAAAGAACCCATAAACCAACTCCTTGTAGTATTCACTAGAAGGTCTACATCCGTAAATTCATACGCACATTGAGCACATTTTACAAATCTCTTTCCGTGGTTCGTCCTTGTGGTTGATGTTTGGACTCTCAATTGTCGATCACACTTACAAAAACGTTCAATCTTACCTCCAACTAAACGGATTGTGCTGAGGAATGAGCTACTCATAATTAGGGTTCTTGATATTCAAAGTATTTGGGGAAAATTAGGGTGAAATGGGTAACGGGTTATGATTGGGTTTGGGGGAAATTGGGTTAGTTTTAATGTTTGTAAAATGTTCCAAAACCCCCCCCTAAAGATACACCTTTGTTCATACCACTCCAAAATACATAAACATAGGTTAAAACGGGTTAATGATGATTAAGGAACTAAATTTTGATTTAGTGTGAGTCAAGCTACAAAAGGAAAATTATGAAAGTTTAGGGCACATGAAAAAAAAAAAAAAGTTTTTCCAAAATTTAAAAGTAAAGCTTCACTTTTGATCATTTTTTTCCCTAGATTTATTAATCACAAAGACAACATGTGTCCTTATAAAGCATGATGCAATCTGATTTAACTTTTACCACATATTCATGTAATCTTATAAGAGAAATGATAGAAAGATCTAAACTTAGGTCTAATTTTATACTTAAATTCAAGTGTCATCACCCTAATGGGTTGTAAAGTAAGTGGGTTTATGTCTTCAACCATCACGATGATGTCACTTGAATTTAAGTCTAAAATTAGGCCTAAGTTTAGGTCTTTACATCATTTACTCATTTTATAAAATACTCATGGATTCATTAATTAATACTCGTACTTTAATAGCAAAAGCGCATGACACATACAGGCACGTGATACATACTTCTTGAATTATTTTATTGAACAAGGATCAAACCAACTTGCAATATTATATTGCATCACTTATGGTGCGTTTGGTTTGTAAACAAGATTGGAATTAGATTTGGATTTAAAAAAGATTTGAAAGAAAAAAAGGAGAAAGAAAATTAATTTTATGTATTTGTTTAATAAGTTTTATGTTATTTGAAATTATAAAAAATAAAAAATAAGAAAAAGAATGAATAATATGTGATTGAGAAAATTCTATCAAGTAAAAAGAAAATTATGATTGGTTGGAATCATAAAAACCCACCAACCTACGGGGATTGAAATCTATGATTTAATACCTTTATGTCATTCCAAAAAAATATAGTACTAAACACTTGATTTGAATGATTCTTGAATCCAAACCCACTAAAACCCATGTACCAAACGGGCCCTTAATGAATTGACTTATGTTTAAAAAAAAAAAAAAAAAAAAAAACTTAATGAATTGACTAATAAAACTCATCATTCAGTATGCATCGTTTGACTCATAAAATTTTCCCATGAAAGATTCTATGTTTATAACGAAACTAATAATTTTCGTTCCTTTAAATCATAGTTATTCACGATACCTTACTCAAGATTATAACATGAGATTAAATTGCTCTTGATACCACATGTTAGATTAATTCAACATATAATGGATCAATCTCATGTAATCATAACAATAACATCAAAGTAAACTTACTTAATGGTAGAATCGACAGATAAAATGATGAAGCCATAATGTTAGGGTTCGTCGATTCCGATAGTGATATCGCCAATCCAATGAAAAAATTTATCTCAAATAATTGGTGTTGATTGAGATAGATTTTATTATGTGACAAGATACACGAAAGTGACCACAACCCTAGGATTATATTTTTGTTATGACAGTTATTTAATTGTTAGTTAGGATAAACAATGTCATTAAGGCATACTTAATGGTCTAAATGTCATTAAGACATAGTTAATGGTCTAAAGGGATTTATTCTAATAGTTCTGTCATATTCCTACTCGAGAGTTAAATGACTATTAAAAAACACCTTTTAGAGGTGTTCACAATTCAAGTAATACCCGCATAAACCGAAAACCGCAACTTATTAAAACCTAAAAACATTGAATCAAATTTGTCAAAGCTAAACTGAACTTAACCAAATTTAATCCAATTCCATTTGTTCTAGTTTCGGAAAAATATTTGATTCAAGAACATATCATATGCCAAAAGGCCGGTAAGTCAAACTTTTTTAGTCCCCATCTCCCCACCATGTGGAAATTTCATATATAGCCACTTTAATTTGTACTTCATTTTATTGACAAAATGAGCATAAATCCAAAATATTGATATATTATCAAATTCGAATTGTTAACTTTAGTTTCAACATAGAAATGTCATAATCTGGAGGTACTTGCTGCGAAACATGAATCATCTAGAAGAAAACATGCTCCTGAAGTAACCAAGACGTCTAAAAAGATACAAAAAAAAGGATTACAAGTCATAATAATGTTAGATTCTAAAGTAGGATACAAAAAGGCCAAAAGTTATGATAGCTGAAGAAAATGATGGGCTAGTGCCTTTAATTTCAAAGATTGGTTCCATTTGTTATACCGTAACTTATAAGTAAAAATGCCATAATTAGCTAATAACCACTACATGGACTTCTACACGTATGAAGTTGACACAAATACGTACATTATACGCCTAGGCAAGCTAGTATTACTTTAGCTATTTTCCGTAAAAGCAATCAAATAAAAGACGTACTAATCTCGTTTGAAATCACTCGTTGTAACTTCACTAATACGTTGAATTCATTAAATGGCTCATTTTAAAAGGCCCAGCCACACCGTATAAAACCCATTCCGTAATGGCAATGTTTTGAAAAGTTAGGTTTTAATCGACTTGGTCGAAGTATCGCTATCACCAACCGTTTCAATCCGCCGATCAACCCGATTTTTATTAAAACTATTTTTTCAAATGTTCAACCATCTGGTCAACCCTGGGCTTATAAAAATAAAATAAAACCAAAACCCTCGATCGTTTTCGAGAACCGGTAGACCCAGTCACTAAAACTTGCGGTGTCTAACCGTTAACCCCTTTTCTAAAACCCGTTATTTTTACCGCTTTTCTCGATCAACCTCGTTCGACCATTGAACCGGTTTGATCAAACCGTTTCAAAACACCGGTAATGCTATATTTAGAATGGATAGCTTATTGGTATCTATAAAATGATTGTAATATATTTTTTTTAATTTCTTTTATATATTTTTATTATAAAACTGCGAAACACAAAATATGAGATAGTAAATATATATTGTTGACAAGATAAAAGTAGTCAAGCACAAAAGTATGAAGCAGAAAATCATAAAAAAACTGTCTTAACCTGTTAATAAAATAGATAAAAATGCAAAAAAAAAAAAAAAAAAAAAAGAAACATAAAACATAAAATTTGACAAGTCAAAAGTAATAAAATACAAAAAATACGAAACAAAAACTATAATAAAGTGGATTGTTTTCTCATATTCCTACTTGAGAGCTTAATGCCGATTAAAAAGCACCTCTTAAGGGTGTTCACAATTCGGATACTACCCGCAGAAACTGAAAACCGCAACTAATCCGAACAAAAAAAACTGAACCAAATTTGTCAAAATCGAACTGAACCGAATTAGATATTCGGTTTTCGGTTTAAACATGGTTTTTGGAAAAATATAAATCGAACCAAATCGAAAACCGAATTCATAACACAATTATAATTTTTATATATTTATATACATAAAAAGACTATTAAATTTTTTCATAATATAAACTAAAACACCTTTTATCTTGAAATTTTTTTAGGTTGGATATATATGTAATTTTTTAGCCTTTAAAACATATACATGTAATTACAAGTTTAAGTTAGATATATATGCAATTTTAAGCTTTTGCAAAGATATATATGCAATCCCCCTTTTAACAGACCCACCCAACTAATTAGCCTTGGACATGTGGTTGTTTAACCAATTATCTTAAGACGTTTAGGCCACTAATGTAACACCCCCAAAATTAGCTCAGCGGAAGACTTTACAACTTCGGGGTGCTACGAAATTGGTACATAACCCAAGTATAGCAACACATAATAAACTCATCCATAATTTAAAAACATAGTCAAACGATAGTAATTAAGTTTTACATTTATTAAAAAATACGAAAGTAAGCCCATTAGAAATGGTTCACAAAAAGGGTCCCAAATAACATCAGAATGAAGTGAATCCAAAACCATGCCATCACTGCCAAGCGCCTCCCAATTCAGTCACTAAAGCCATACTTATCAATTACCTGAGAAAAACATGCTAAAAGTCAGCAAAAAGCTGGTGAGTTCATAGGTTTAATAAAATAACGGAGCATTTGGACCAAACAGTAAACCCACTTATTAGCTAAACTAAGCATAACATATAAGCAACCATAACACTCAAATCACATACATATACCAACATGTTATACGTCATGGCAAGTTGATGTATCCACAAATCCGGGTGAAACCCTGGCAAATTGGGCAACCAAGTCCAGACGGGGTGGTCAACCACGATAGATCTATCTATAACATTCACGCTTCCCGTAGGAACTAATGACCTAATTGTGCACAGTTAAATGAGATACTAAACCTTAGCCTTGAGTACGTAATAATTGCAACAAAAACACAATTTCATAACCGGTCCAATCAAAACGTTTTGCATGTTTTCTCACCACCAGATTTAATAAAGCAAAAGTATGAATTAAAGTGAGGCTATGAAACTCACCTCAACAAAGAAACGCAAAAACAATCACTCTAAAGGAGAATAACAGAACAGCAACGAGAATATCACAGCACAGCGGACTCGGCACGACCTAATAATAGCAAAAAGACGTGACTCAGTATCGATCGTCATGAAGTCGCCAATAATAAAGTCGTACGAAAACATAAACATTCTTGCTATTCAAGGCAACACGGTGGAGTGAAATACTTGGTCTTGTCACTTGTGGAACGTGGACTCAAACAACGCACACGAACTCAAGATTACACGAAGTCCAACCCAATAATCAAATTGACAACCAACTCAACAATGACGCAAACTCACGCGACAATAATAAGCAAGAATATGTGCGTCACATAGGTCACAAAGCGGTCAGGTCTAATAGATTAGACTAGGTTTTAATAAAGTGCTCGAACGATTCGTCAATTCTTATTTGTCTGTCACACCCCCAAAATATCGCAGCGGAACGATAGTGTCTTTGGGGTATGACTTCATAGCACAAAGTATGGATACAGAAAACGACCTCTAAAATGAGACGTTTTGAAAGCTTTACCATTCGATTAAATAAAGTTAAAGTTTACACAACATGAGATCCCAAAGTTTGATAATATATAAAGGGTTTACAAAACATGTCGAATGGTAATAGATAAAAACACAAGACTCCAATGTATGCCATGTGACCCAAAGCTCCATGAAATGCTATCGCCTTACGACCTGAGATAAACATGCTAGAAAGTGTCAACACAATGGTTGGTGAGTTCATAAGTTTGTTGCAAATGATTTGAAAAAGTCTATAAAGAATGTTAATGCAGCAAAGGCATTGTAAATCCATTCAGTTCGAATTCCATACAAAACTCGAACCTATGTGTTCACAACCCATTGCCTAAAATAGTATTGTCAATCTTGTTTGTAAGTAGGACATATGTGGATACGATATATACATGTACTTAATGCAAAGAATCACAACCAACTGAACCTCTTGACAAGTCTAAATTGTTTGTGGTGTTTCATTGAATACATGTGATTATATTCACCCAGTCACGTCATCAAGGACCCTAGGATGGGGGCGTCAGCCGATAGTACTATCAATACCTCTCCACCGCTCCCGCATGAGTTAACCAGCTTGCTAAAGTATGTATGTTGAGGCATAATTGAAAACAAGTTTAGCACATTAAGGCACATATCGCAATAAACCACACATAATGTCCAAAGAGTATAAGAAGTATAGTGTAACACAATTGTATAAATGGTTTGAGTATTCGCAAGAATAAAAACAAGTATTTAAGCATGTATCTCCCCCAAAGAGTTTGTAAGAATTTAAACGAGTAAAAGCGGGTATGAACTCACCTGGTATGATTGATATGCTAACAAAATGAAGTGCACGAAAATGAGGCTCGAAACTATCCGCGACCTAAATGAATGTCATGACTAGAGTTATGATATGTTGTTGTGAATGCATGATACAATGTCGTGCATGCAAATCCATATGTAATCTATACCACTTGTGCGTTTTTGAAAATAGAATTTATCGTCGAAATATATGTTTATGACATCTCATCATGTTTATAAAATACTTTACAAGTATATACGTTGAATAAACATCCTACGATAATCATTTTGTGATTTATTGTGAAATTATAACTTTTCGTCGTAAAATAATGTTACTTGACAATTTGTGAAAGTGAATGAACGGCTTTGAAAAGCTAGTCGTAAAATGGTGCACATTGAATGTTAGTAAACAAACTCAACGGTTTTGGGAAGCTAGTATCATTATCTCAAAGTTTTAGTATTTAAGTTTTCATCCTAGAGGTCTCGATCATAGAGTAAAACATATAGGTAAAGTATGGTATTTTAGTCCAAAAATATAGTTTAAGGGTGGTTTTCCGGCAAAGTTTGAATGACTATATTTATTTCGTTACAACTCCACTTGACAAACGGTTGGACATTTTGGAAAATATGCCAGGCGAACTTACTTTTACTAGAAGACATCACTTTATAAAGAGTTTTACTTTAATGTTAAAAACGTCCTCCAACATGGTGACTAGTTTGATGTAATACTTGCCTATTAGAATTAATATAGTTTTTCCTTATATAATAAAGTTACGGCAACTTTTGTAAACGTGTATAATTTGACCATTACAAATCCGTTTTACATCCTTAGACTCGTATTAAAGTATACTAATATATTTTTGATAAGTCGACACATTTTATAACACTTAAGACTCATTTTTGACTCGTAAAAAGTTAATATAACATGCTGAATTTTCTGGTATTATTAGTTTTCGTCAGCCAACTTGAAAAATTCATAACTTCTTCGTTATAGCTCCGTTTTAATCCGTTCAAGCGGCCAAGTTTTCGTTTTAAAGTATATTTTCCAATTATCTAGCCCAAAATATTTTACCTACTGTCGGATTTTCCAGATTTTGAAAATAAGGACAGACCCTTTTGCAAACTTGTCGAAATGAGTTTATCTCGCGCCAAACCTATTCTAACCCATTCAAAACAACTCCGAAGCTATTCTAATCCTACCATACACCTTATTAGGGTGTCATGGGTTCCTAGGCATCACCAAAAGTGATATGTTTCAAGGAGTAATTATAGGATGAAATATATATATAACACTTAAAATCAATGAAAAAGTGGTATAAACCTCCATAAGACTTGCATGTTTTCTCAAATATGATGAAATGAATATAACCATGAATATGAAATATGATGATGAATATGAAAAGCTTACTAGTTAACTTGATGAGGTTAGTGAACAAAGGTTTTATCCTAATCACCCAAGGTTTTTATTTCAAAACCTTAATCAAGAGTGTAACTAGAGTGAATAAAACTTGTCTTGAAAATTTTTAGTGATCTCCTTGATGGTCCTTGGGGTGGCCGGTTCACTTGGAGAAGAAAGGAAGAGAGAAAATCTTTTTCACTTGGATATTTTAGTTCTATGTGTAAGTTGAAGTTAAATATGATATATGTATATGAGATATTTTGCAAATGATGTGAGTCATTCAATTGTGTCGACATACACAAGAAATAAAAAGGACTTGGTGTATTTTACATTGTTAAGTGTATACATCTATCAGTATAAGTGTAATTGTTTAAGTATAGTTGGTAACTTGTGTACACATTTGAGTATTTAGGGTAGCGTTAGATAAAAATAAATTTTCACGGGTCAAGATAAAATATATTGAAGTCATAAAAATTATAAAAATACATTTCTTGAAAGATTTGAGTGAATAAATATTTATCGGGTTGAATTTAAGAAAACCGTCGTAATTATATAAACTTAACAATTTATATACAAAATAAATTAAAAACATTGGGTAAACTCATAATATTATTTTTATAGTCTTAATATGAGTATAAAAATATGTTGGGATAATTTTTGAAAGTATCGGATCAATTGTTCAAAATAATTAATTACGCGATAGCGTTTATTTAATAAGAAATAATGCTTTTAATGTGAAATGCAAAACCATGCATGAACTAGTATGATGAATGTTGAGTTTGAGAAATGACCAAAAATTGAGAATTGTGACATTCTTCCCATGTCAGAAGAATCGCGTCCTCGCGATTCAATCGATGATACTTAAAGGTCTATCATTAGGTTCGCGAAAACAGGGTGTATGGTCAAAGTGCTTATGCCAGAACTTACGCGTCTAGGTTTCTTATCTAATGAGGCTCATTGAATCTGAATAATACAGTGGATCACTTAATGGTCTAGGAAAACGTACCGCTTACGAGACATTACTGCCTGCGGTCCCTACATAGAATGCTCGACCTCGGGGTGGACTGATATTGAGTACAGGGTTTGGGTTGTTTCCTTCAATTGCCACAACTAGATGAGCTTGCATCGGTGGCTTATTCAACTGAGGACAATTATTCCGGTAGTGATTGGGCGTTGCACGCACTCAAGCAAGTCCTTTGGTTATTCCTCATGTTTCCCACGTTAGCGTGATGCTACCTGTGTTTTACACTTGCTCTTTAAAATGGTCCGTATCGATTGCAATTTGTACACAAGCGGCAAGGCTTGGTCTTCGGATGATGATAAGCACACTTAGCACATTTGGGATGTGTACCTGCATACTCTCTTTGTTCAGAGTGCCGGTTGCCACAAAAACTCTTGCCCTTTTGTTGTCTCTAGCACACGCCCACGTCTGCATTCTATTCGACCCACTCGCTTCCTTCCTCTTTGTCCACTGCTCTTCAAGGAGCCATTTCTAACCATCTCATCTGCCGGGTTTTGCCCTCGTGATTGCACTTTGTATTGTAGACGGCACAGTCGATTGCGTTTTACAGTTCCACAGTTTTAGGGACAAGACCATATATGTACCTCGCGATTCTCTTGGATTCAGGGGTAACCATATGAGGAACTAGTCTGGCTAATTCATGGAAGCGATTTGTGTAGGCTGCGTGACCTGCTCCTATCATAGAGTGATGATAAAGTTCATGTTCCGTTTCGCATTTCATTGTCCGGCAGTACTCCTCTTGCAATAACGCCTTAAATTAGTCCCATGTCATACCTATAGCCGTAGCCTGCCTCTAGCAGAGCTAGTTGTGTGTTCCACCATGTCAATGCCTTCCCTGATAGCAAGCAAGCTGCATACTTCACCCTCTCGATGTGTGGCACATTGTCAGATGTCGATCACTGACTCTGCCTTCTCTACCCATCGAGTATACGCCAAAGCACCTCCTATACCATCAAACTCCATGGGTTTTCATGCTGAAAATTCCTTATAACGTGCATCCAATTATGTTGTTGTTGTTGTTGTTGTTGGTGTTGTTATTATTGTTGCCACTGCCAACTACATTGTTAGTGTCGACATTCCCGTCCCGTGGTTTCCGAGTTATTCATATGGTTTCCAACTTGTGTGACAATAGTGGGAAGCAAGATTTGAAGTTGTTGAGCGATGATGGCGGCAAAATCAGGGTTTCGCCAGCGTTGTTGTCATTGTTACCCATGTCGCGCCGCCTTCTCTACCCCATGCTCACCGTCCTTCCACCTTTCATGCCGCACCACCTCGGTTAGTGCTGCGTGTTACCCTCTTTGGTGCCATGATCTCTGCAAGGAAAGGACCTTTGAGTTCCCAATGTCTATACTTAACGCCCTCAAACATAATACCACGCCACAAATTGGTTCCTAAGGTGTCCACATCGATCTACGTATGCGTGGTCGCATATGTCCACGTGGGTTGTGACGCATTTATAATTATGTTGGCCACCATAATTATAATTGCCTCATTTCACACGTGTACATACCACCAAGCATACATGTCTCGGTGATTGTTGTTACTGAAGTAGTTAGCCATTCTATCATCTGATTCTAAACGGTGGAGGAGGGATTTAGGGTAGGTATCTAGGGAGAGTCGCACTTGGTGTATAGGAAATCCCTTTAGGAGCTAAAGTCGCTATGAGGTTTAGTCGCCAGCAGTTCCCAAAGTATCCTCAAGAGAACTCCCATCCTCTGGCAAAATCATCAAATCTATACAGCTATATAGTAACACTTATTTAGCTCGATCTCGTGTCTTCATCAAACAAGAACTGTCACGAGATCAAGTTAGATAAGTGCTCATTACTGAGCTCCATATTTTTAATGACTTGACTAGATTTTGGGACTCCCCTATCGGTACAAGGAAACCATGGTATCCTATGAGGTGAATCTAGAATAAATTATTAAGAAAACATATGCGCACGAAATGTGTGTAAGGCGATAGGAAAAGAAAGGATCGACGTGAAAGCGGTTATAGTCTAGGAACTAAAATGCAACCTAGTTCTCTATAACCAAGTCTCTGATACCACTCTGTCACACCCCCAAAATATCGCAATGAACGATAGTGTCTTTGGGGTATGACTTCATAGCACAAAGTATGGATACAAAAAACGACCTCTAAAATGAGACGTTTTGAAAGGTTTACCATTCGATTAAATAAAGTTAAAGTTTACACAACATGAGATCCCAAAGTTTGATAATATATAAAGGGTTTACAAAACATGTCGAATGGTAATAGATAAAACACAAGACTCCAATGTATGCCATGTGACCCAAAAGCTCCATGAAATGCTATCGCCTTACGACCTGAGATAAACATGCTAGAAAGTGTCAACACAATGGTTGGTGAGTTCATAAGTTTGTTGCAAATGATTTGAAAAAGTCTATAAAGAATGTTAATGCAAAGAAAGGCATTGTAAATCCATTCAGTTCCGAGTTCCGCCATACAAAACTCGCAACCTATGTGTTCACAACCCATTGCCTAAAATAGTATTGTCAATCTTGTTTGTAAGTAGGACATATGTGGATACGATATATACATGAACTTAATGCAAAGAATCACGTACCAACTGAACCTCTTGACAAGTCTAAATTGTTTGTTGTGTTTTATTGAAAAACAGATTATATTCACCCTAAAGTCACGTCATCAAGGACCCTAGGATGGGGGCGTCAGCCCGATAGTACTATCAATACCTCTCCGCCGGCTCCCGCAGGAGTTAACCAGTTGCTAAAGTATGTATGTTGAGGCATAATTGAAAACAAGTTTAGCACATTGATTGGTCCCCAAACGGTCAAGTTTAATCACACAAGCTAGCCACTTGTGAATGGCCAACCGTAACAAACTTAAAACTGCTCAGAAACCAATGCAATGAAGATCAGGAGAATATAGTGGATTCCCAGGTCGTTAAGTCCCACATAGACTCAATGGTGTGTAAACACAATCAGAGATAGAATGATCACTAAGGATAGTGATCAGTAAGGATTTGGATTGAATAACTACACTACTGATTGATTGGAATGGAATGGATACAGAATTGGAAAGCACAACAATCAGATTAAAGAAATGTAAATCGTACGTTTAAAAACTACGTAAACGTACAAAATTAAAAGGTGAGATCTAAGAAATAAAAGACCTAAAAATATGAAAATGACATTTTTGGAATCCTAAAAATAAAAGAAAATTATTAGAAAAAGAAAATTATTTTTATAACTATTTATTTAATTATTATTAATTAAAAACTATTTTTAACTATTTATTAATAATCTAAAATAAAAGAAAATATGAAATAAAGTTAGAAAAATAAAATTATGATTCAGAAAAATCTAAAATATTATAAAACTTATTTTAAAATTGAAAATATATTTTTTACACTTTTTATATATTTATTACTAATTAATTACTATTTAAAATACACTTAAATACTAGAAAATATAAAAATAACCTGGAAAAATAAAATTTTAACTTGGAAAAATCTAAAATATTATAAAACTAATTTTAAAACTGAAAATATATTTTTATGCTTTTTAATTATTTATTACTAATTATTTAATACTTTTAACTATTTAAAATTATAATAAATACTAAACAGATTATGAAAATTATGAAACTTTTTCTAAAAATAACTTAAGGTGACAGAAAACTAAGAAAAATATAAAAACTAGATTTGCTTAATAATAAGCTGAAAAGAAAAATCAAAAAGCTAATTAATATTAAATAAACGCTATCACTATATTTAAAATGATGTTTTTCTGGATTTTCTTTTTGAAAACTATTTAACTACTGATTATAAGCTACTTTTATGAAAACACAAATTTTACAAACTGAAAATAAGCTGTTTGAGAAGCTTATGAGCTAACAATGGATGTTTTAGCTTATTTTGGAGAATTAAGCTTAATCAAGCTCACAAACTGGAAACAAAGGTAGATTATGAATCAAACAAGCTTAAGCTACTCAAATGAAGCTAGAAAACACAAAGAAGCATACTGATGAGATGGAAATAAGCAAATAAGCACTTGTATAAAACTAAGAAATGGACAGAAATGGGACAAGGTTGAGGCTTATTGCAGCCCTACCAAACAAGCTAGCAAATGGAAGACTAAGCTTGGGACCTCAAGTCAGCTAGGAAAGCTTTCCAAAGAACCAAGTTATACAGGATTTGACCAACAATTAAGCTCTGTGTGAGCTTTTAATTGAGCTTGAAAAACTGGTGCATGTGGCACTTTTTCAACATGTACTCAAAAGAAGTTGGAAAATAAGCTATTAAAAAGCTGATTAAAGGTAAACTAGTATTTTTCTAATTAAGTTTAGCAACTAAACTTTAATACCCCAAAGGATTTTAAGCTAAAACTCAATATTAAACTCACACTAAAATTTCTATTTTATTCAAAACGATCCAACTGAAATTTGACTTTTTATAAAAACTAGTTAAGTTGACTAAAATGAACTTTGAATCACTACTACTTACTGATTATGTTGTTTTAAGGTGAAATAAGACTGATTTGATCAATGATAACAACTTGTAAACATGAAAACAAGATCAATGATCATGACAATCCAACAGTTAGTGACAGAGATGAGATCAAATGCAATTTTGACTTTTTGTCAAATGAGAACTAGTTTTCTTGACTGAGATGAGTTGTTAGGCACTTATGTGACACAGAGCAAGCACAAACAACAACACAAACACTATCTATCACAGTTTAACTAACAAATCCAAACAAGACTTAATATAACTGTTTTGGAATTTTTCAAAGCAAATCACAAATTAAAACCATGGAACTGATTTCAGACCTTATAATATCATTTATAGAGACTAAATAGACATGAAACAACAGTACTAACAACATCAAACACAAGACTGATGATTATACTAATTTAACTGCCAAATGAGATTTTTAACAACTACAAATTTAAATGAACAACCAACTGATTTTAATCTTTAACTACACTTAACTAAAGCTAATGAACATGAAAACACAGAGATTCAAGCTAATAAATAACTAAAATAGTGAAATGCAAAAATGAACAAAAGGCTTACAAAGTAGAATCCAAGCACAACCGAGAACTGATGCACAAACACACAACCTATAGCTTTCCACAAAGCTTCTAACCCAAGGCCATCCACAATCTACCCTGCTCCAGCTGTGAATATCATTTCCAATGGATTTTTTTTATTCAACTATTTTATTTGTATTTTTGGTGATTTTTGAGTTTAACTTCTAAACTGAATTTTAAGGTCTCTAATAGCTTTTAGAAGCTATATAGAGCTTATATGGGCTATTTCTCCAAAACAACAAATAAAAATAACATTCGAATCACATGAGATTTTAACTTGAAATTGCACAAACTTGAAAATGAAGCTTAAAACTGAAATTGATGTCAACAAAAGCTCAATTATACATTAAAGACTTGAAATACAGAGTTTGAAAGATTAAAGATACACTAGAATTTGAAATTAGACTAAAACGACATGCATAAATAAAAATTACACTAGATGATTTGATACATTGCTTCTTCTTCTCTTTATAATGACTTTTGAGACTCCTTGTTGACCTCTGAAACTTTCCCACCTCATCTGAGCCATTGGATTGGACAAAATCATCATAACCATCCAAGTGTCTTTTTGGCGCCAAAAAAGTCTATTAGCAGGTTTGAGCAGGTTTTATTCAATAAATGAAGTTTGGGTGTTAGTGGAAGTGGAGGGGGACAAGGTAAGGTGGTGGTGAAGTGATAGGAGCAAGTGGAATGAAAACAGCTCTGGTTTGAGGAGTCACTGGTTTTGGCGGGGTTTTGTGAGAGAGAGGAACAATACCTGGTGTTTGACTTCTTTGACCCGTGGTATTATTAACGAGAGGGGGGTCCAAAATGGTTTTGACAGGGATCAAAATGGATATTGGCCTGGCTCAAGGGGGTTCAAGGCTCAAGGGTCAAGGTCCAAGTGGAGGATTGGGCTAATGTTGGGCCAGCTGGTATGGACTTGGGTTGGATTTGTGTTTTGGGCTTGATATTTAAAAGGTGTCCGTTTGGTATAGCAAGTATACAAGGACCAAAAATGTAATTCGGCCAAAGTTGAGGACTGAACTTGCCCATTTTCCAAAGATATCACAAGGACCAAAATTGACAAACTTTGATAGTACAAGGACCCTTTTTGCATAAAATTCCATTTTAAAATATCCAAGGACTAATTTTGCAATTTTTCAAACTTTAGGGACCTTTTCTGCCATTTGACCAAAGAATCATTCAAGGACCATTTTTGGCAATTTAGAATATTTCAGGGACCTTGAATGATAAAATTCCACATTTTGATTTACCAAGGACTGTTTTTGACAACTTTTGAAACTCGGGGGACTAAAACTGCCAATTTTGCAAACTTGAATCATTTTTCATCTGATTTTGATATTTTTGCATTTAAAACACATAAAACACTGATTTGTGATATTTTCATCATTTTGATGCGTTTCTGAGTGTTTTCAGATGATTTTGCAGTTTAGATTGTACAAAAATGATGAGTATTTAGACACTCATCAATCCCCACACTAAGATATTGCTAGTCCCTAGCAATGTTTTAGAACTTTAATGGATTTTAAAAACTCTTTACCAAAAGCCATTACTTCTGGAGTAGCCAGTTGTTTCAGTTCAAGTAAGAACCTTGGTACAATGATAACCAAATGATTTTGAGCAAATCATAAGCTATAAACGGATTTGATTTGTCTTTACCAGAAGCCGTTTGCTCTGGACTAGCCAACTCTTAGATAAATTATCAGAATTATCTTTGGTGAGCTGATTACCAATTATGGCTTTTCCACTGCCTTTACCACAAGCCATAAACTTGCGGGCTAGCCAACTCTTCACTTTTTAGGATATGGTGAGTTGAATACCATACAATTTTGGGCAAATTACAAGCCATAAACGGATTTGAGAAATCTTTACCAAGAGCCGTTTGCTCCTGGATTAGCCAATCCTTTTGTTTGTTAGACATGGCGGACTGATTACCATTTGCTGAGTAAGTGTAGACACTTACTCCAAAAAAATTTTTTTTTTTTTTTTTTTTTTTTTTTTTTTGCCAAAAACGGGGGAATTGGGCGGATAATACATATGCTAAAATTCGTGAGAATTCCCCCCCACACTTAGAAATGAATATTGCCCTCAATATTCAAAGTACCGGCGGTTATGCCGAAACAAAGAACGTAAAAGGGAAATACTACGGCCATTATTTGGAAATGATTTTTTTTTTTTTGGAAGGATTTTATATACAACAGCGTGGGGCAACTCCCCCACACTAGGGTGGTAGAACAGAGAAAGAAGACAGAAATATGGGTGAAAACCCATATGGTGTGTGCTATTGTTTTTGATTACCGAGTCACTAGCTTGACTCGATCCCCGCATTCATTGGTTCATGGGGAAAGTTTGTAGATCCGGGACAACCACAGTAGGAATGTCCTCTCCAAAGTAGTGCTTTTCAAACATGTCTCTCCCATTTAGAAAAAATGCTTCAAAGGTGTGAAGACACCAATCTTTGTCTAAATTGGGAGAAGAGCCACTTTATGGTCAAAGAAGGCATAGTCCTTGGCCATAAGATTTCAAAAAACGGGATTGAGGTAGATAGAGCAAAAGTCGATGTCTGAATATCGAAATTTGCATGCTTTAAGGCCCAATATGCCTTGTGCTCAAGCTCAATCGAAAGATGACATGCCTTTCCGTACACTAGCTTGTATGGAGTACACCCGATGGGTGTTTTGTAAGCTGTACGAAAGGCCCATAGTGCGTCATCCAGTTTATCCGACCAGGATGCACGATTATCGCCTACTGTCCTTTCAAGAATTCTTTTAATGCCACGGTTGGAAACCTCCACCTGCCCACTTGTTTGGGGGTGGTATGCAGTAGAGAGACGGTGCGTTACACCATACTTTTGCATGACTCTTTCAAATTGGTCATTGCAGAAATGCGTACCACGATCACTGATTATCGCTCTCGGAGTTCCAAACCTAGCAAAAAGAGATTTTAAAAACTTCACAACAACTCGGGCATCATTGGTAGGTAAAGCTTTTGCTTCAACCCATTTTGACAGATAGTCAACAGCCACGAGTATGTATTTGTTACCGCGAGACGAAGGAAATGGCCCCATAAAGTCAATACCCCAGATGTCAAATATCTCACAAACTTGAATGGCGTTTTGTGGCATTTCATTTCTTTGAGATATATTTCCGTGACGTTGACAAGCGTCACAGGTTTTGACAAAGTCGTGGGCATCCTTATAAATTGTGGGCCAATAAAACCCGGAATCAAACACCTTTTTGGCGGTGTAGTTTGGACTATGATGGCCCCCGGTGGGTCCAGCATGGCAAGCTTTGAGAATGTCAATTGCTTCTTGTCCATAAACACACCGTCGGATGACTTGATCCACACAGATTTTGAATAAGTACGGGTCGTCCCAGAAGTAATGTTTAACATCCTTGAAGAATTTGTTCTTCTATTGGGTCGACATCCCTTTCACTATGAAGTTACCCGCATGGTAATTTGCGAAGTCAGCAAACCATGGGGTGGTAGAGTTTCCACGAAAAGAAACCGCATTGAGTGTTTCGAGAGGAAATGTTTCATTTATTTCCTTTTTCTCGAAAACATCTTGGTGAGGGTTCTCTAATCGGGACAGATGATCAGCAGCCAGGTTCTCAGCTCCTTTTTTATCACGTATAATGATATCAAATTCTTGTAGGAGGAGAACCCATCGGAGCAATCTCGGCTTTGCATCTTGTTTTGCAAAGAGATATTTGAGAGCCGAGTGATCCGTATACACCACACATTTGGTTAAGATTAAGTACGGCCGAAACTTCTCAAATGCATACACCACGGCTAATAGCTCTTTTTCTGTGGTGGTGTAATGAGTTTGAGCTTCAGTCATAGTCTTACTTGCGTAGTGGATAGGCTGAAAATGCTTGGATCTACGTTGCCCTAAGACTGCACCGATAGCAAAATCACTTGCATCGCACATGAGCTCAAAAGGCAAATCCCAGTCAGGAGCAACGAGAATGGGTGCTTCAGTAAGCTTTTTCTTCAATGTTTCAAAAGCTTCGATGCACTCAGGTGAGAAGATAAAAGGAGCATCCTTTTCAAGAAGATGAGTCATAGGCCGGGCGATTTTAGAAAAATCTTGTATGAATCTACGATAGAAACCGGCATGACCTAAAAACTCCTAATACCTTTGACGGTAGTAGGATGAGGTAATTTAGCAATAACATCGACTTTTGCTCTATCTACCTCAATCCCGTTTTTGAAATCTTATGGCCAAGGACTATGCCTTCTTTGACCATAAAGTGGCTCTTCTCCCAATTTAGACAAAGATTGGTGTCTTCACACCTTTGAAGCATTTTTCTAAATGGGAGAGACATGTTTGAAAAGAATCCCCAATGACCGAGAAGTCATCCATAAACACCTCCATTGTTTCCCCGATCATGTCGTGGAATATGGCCATCATACATCGTTGGAACGTGCCAGGAGCATTACATAAGCCAAAAGGCATACGTTTGTAGGCAAAAGTTCCGTATGGGCAGGTGAATGTAGTCTTCTCTTGATCCTGTGGATCAATGGGGATCTGAAAATATCCCGAGAAACCATCAAGGAAACAATAGTACTCGTTCCCTGCTAATCTCTCAAGCATTTGGTCCATGAAGGGTAGAGGAAAATGGTCTTTTCGGGTGGCGTCATTCAACTTACGATAGTCAATGCAAACACGCCATCTTGTTACCAATCGAGTTGGAATTAGCTCGTTTTCTTCATTTGTGACAACAGTAATGCCACCCTTTTTAGGAACACAATGAATTGGGCTAACCCAAGGACTATCTGAGATCGGGTAAATCAATCCTGCGTCAAGAAGTTTGATAACCTCTTGTTTGATAACATCATGGATTTTTGGATTCACCCTTCTCTGATGTTGAACTGCTGGCTTGAAGTCATCCTCCATCAAGATTTTGTGAGCACAAAACTCAGGGTTGATACCCTTAATGTCGGAGAGTTTCCAAGCAATTGCTTGCTTGTGTGACTTTAAGACCTTTATGAGAGCAGCTTTTTCATCTTTACTCAAATCTCGAGCAATAATGACAGGTAATTTATCATCACCTTCTAGAAATTCATACTCGAGATGAGGCAGTAAGTCCTTAAGCTCAACCTCAGGAAATTCTTCAGTTTTCTCAACTGACTTGACTTCCTTGTTATGAAGCTCGACGGGAGGGAGAGGAGGAGAAATGTCATGATTTAACAATTTCTCAAAAAGAATATCTCCCTCCAGATTAATCTCATTTTGATTAATCTCATCAGGAATTGAATCACTCGAGTGAGGGGTTGATGATGGATCATCATTGAGCAACTTCTCAATAAGAAGTATGTCCCCCTCGATGTCAATTGGAGCGTGATCAATTTCCCATGGAACATAATCACTAGCCAAGTATGCTTCAATCTCTTCCAAGATGAAGTCTCTTCCCTCAAAAGGAGTGATAGAAGGAGTAGAATTGGCTATGATAGGTTGAGAAGATGTGGTGGGATCCCCACTCACAGAATTATGAGAATAACCAAGAACTTCTTGAGAGTACTCTTCAGAAACAACATCAATGATATCTATTCGGTTAACCGACTCAGAATCACCGAAGTTTGATCAAGGTTAAAGGTGACAGCTTCATTACCAACACGTAATGTGATTTCTTGCTCAAATACATCAATGAGAGCACGGCCCGTTCTCAGGAATCCTCGACCAACAATGAGAGGAACCCGATGATCGGCATCAAAATCAACAACCACGAAGTCAGTTGGGAAATGGAACTTTCCTACTTTCACAAATACGTCCTCGGCAATGCCCAGAGGACGGGATATGGAACGATCTGCAAGCTCGAGAGTCATGCATGTAGGAGTAAGTTCTGGAAGAGAAAGTTTCTTCCATAATGAATAAGGCATCAGATTGATGCTTGCACCAAGATCTGCTAAGGCAAAGCATTCAACCATTTCTGGAAATACACAAGGTAAGAGAAATTTTCCAGGATCTCCAAGCTTTTCTGGAAGCTTCTTCAGGATAACTGCAGAGCAGTTCTCGTTAAGAGGAGTTTTTGCCATTTCAAACAGCTTTTCCTTGTTGCTTAACATGTGTTTGAGAGTTGATGCAAACTTGGGCATTAGCATGATAGCATCCGCAAAGCTTATGTCAAAATGTAACTCTTGGAAAATTTGGAAAAATTTGTCCATTTGATGACTGGCTTTCTCGCGGAGCTTTTGCTCATTCAAACGTGATGGGTAAGGAATAGAAGATTTGGATTTCTGGTTTTCAACGGGAGCTACTGGAGGTTCAAAAACAACTCCTGGATTTGATTTGGGTTTCTGGACAACTTGAGGTTGGATTACCGAAGGTAGGACGTGTGCGGTACTTCGTGGGCTTGAAAAATGCACCTTGTCCGTTGTATCCTTGGTAACTTGACTCATTTCTCCTAGTGGAGGAGGCATTGGAGTCGTAGGTCCATTGTGTGTCTTAGGTTCACTTTCCACTACCTTTGGGATAGAAGAAGAAGAGGTAGTAGGAATAGGTCCATCATATGAAACACCACTTCTGGTTGTGATCGCCTTTGCATCGCCCCTCGGGTTAGCGATCGTGTTGCTCGGAAGTTTTCCCGAGCCCGAGGGTTGATCATTTAAAGACTTCTTAAGATCAGCAATCTGACTGACCAACAACCTGTTCATTTCATCTTGGGATTTCATGAATTGCTTCAACAACTCATCAGATGATGGTCCAGTTGGAACAATGGCGGGAGGTGGATTAGGAAAATTCTGGCCTCTAATGTTAGGATTAGGGCCTTGATTTTGAAAATTTCCTTGATTAGGATTCATATTCCCATGAAATTGATTCCCTCGATTGAAATTGTTTTGATTAAGGTTCCTTGATGTTGGAAACCTTGATTTGGTGCAGGATAGAAATTACCTTGGTTTTGATAACCTTGGTTCATTCTAGGTTGGTTCTGATTCCGGTTTTGCATGTTATGATTCTGGTTAAAACCGGGTGGTGCCTGATTAGTGTTAGCACGGTAGTGTGGTTCATTTTGAGGACGGTATAGATTACCTCCTTGATGTGCAGTACCGGCTAGAGCATTGGCTTCAAATGGACTACCATCGGTGGCAGTACAGTTGTAGTATGCATGAGGACCACCACAGGTAACACAACTCTCGACTTTCTTCACTTCACCATGCGATGGTGTCTGTGTGAAAGTCACTTTCTTTTGATTAGCAAGAACCAAAGCCTGAAAAATATCTGTGAGTTTGTCAATCTTAGCATCGGTGCTAGATGTACTCACAGGAGATGAAGAAGAAGGTCCAGCATGAGACTGATATGTCTTTGCTCGGAAAGGGCGGACTTGAGACTTATTCTCAATAATTTGCAAGGCTTCTTTGGTGGTCTTGCTCAGGAAATTACCTCCCGCGGAGGCATTCAAAGAATCTTGATTGGTCTGGTTCAGACTATTGTAGAAAGTATCCATTTGCATTAACTCGGTAAAACCGTGATGCGGACACTTGCGAAGCAACTCTTTGTAACGATCCCATGCCTCCCCGAATGATTCATCAAATCGCTGAGAAAATTTCATTATCTCATTCTTAAGACTTGTAGTTCGGGATGGAGGATAGAACTCGTTAACAAACTTAGTGACTAGATCCTCCCATGTCTCAATAGAACGAGGGGGTTGTTTCTCAAGCCAATTCCGGGCTTGTCCCTCTAGAGAAAATGGGAACAGAAGAAGCTTGATGGCTTCATATGGGACATTCTTGTACTTGATGGTAGATGCAATCTTGTTAAACCATCGAATGTGTGCATGAGGATCATCCCGCTCAAAACCATAGAATTGGCTTTGGGTTACTAGATTAAGCAACCCGGTCTTGAGCTCAAAGGTATCAGCCACGATGGCCGGGACAACAATGGCATCTCCGTAACCCTCGATGGGTGCTTGGAGAAGCTCATTCATCGGCTTGTCTTCTGCCATTACGACAGGTGGTGGTGGTGGTAGACGTTCCTCATCCACGGCTGAAGGAGCGAACGCCCTCTACGCTCTACGAGGAATCTTGCCAAGTTCAGAAAATGGACTTGTAGAACTGGAAGAACGAGTGCGCATGCACTAAGTATAAAAATCAGTTTTCAAAACAAATGTGAGGCAAAACGTCAAATGAACTTAGCCAATAATCTCAAATGAAATGGCTTCTTTGAAAAAGGTACACCAAATCACAAGGACACAAAGGCAAGTTTTAAATCTGTTGTTCGGGAACTTATTATGGTCACACCCCCAGTTAGTAGGTGTACTGCCTTGATTTGCGGTGGTTGATTTTTATGTATTAATTAAGTACCACTGAAAAGACGTAGGTATAGATTTGTGCTGATGGGTTTAAAAACTTTTGGACAATATTTTTGGATCGTCTCGTTTAACCAAATCGTATTTCTTTAAGAATCACCTCAAAGAAAATACAAGATAGAAAACGTTCCGATTGTTTTGTTGTTTTATATTTTTTTTTTGTTAACACTTTAGGAAAAGTGCTAATGAACTTTTTTGAGATTTTATATCTTTACAAAAAAAAACTTTTTACAAAATGTGGTATATGTGCAAGAATGGGTCTGAAAAAGGTTTAACACACGCTAAAGCCTCCCCGGCAGCGGCGCCAAAATTTGATTGGTCCCCAAACGGTCAAGTTTAATCACACAAGCTAGCCACTTGTGAATGGCCAACCGTAACAAACTTAAAACTGCTCAGAAACCAATGCAATGAAGATCAGGAGAATATAGTGGATTCCCAGGTCGTTAAGTCCCACATAGACTCAATGGTGTGTAAACACAATCAGAGATAGAATGATCACTAAGGATAGTGATCAGTAAGGATTTGGATTGAATAACTACACTACTGATTGATTGGAATGGAATTGATACAGAATTGGAAAGCACAACAATCAGATTAAAGAAATGTAAATCGTACGATTAAAAATACGTAAACGTACAAAATTAAAAGGTGAGATCTAAGAAATAAAAGACCTAAAAATATGAAAATGACATTTTTGGAATCCTAAAAATAAAATAAAATTATTAGAAAAAGAAAATTATTTTTATAACTATTTATTTAATTATTATTAATTAAAAACTATTTTTAACTATTTATTAATAATCTAAAATAAAAGAAAATATGAAATAAAGTTAGAAAAATAAAATTATGATTCAGAAAAATCTAAAATATTATAAAACTTATTTTAAAATTGAAAATATATTTTTTTACTCTTTTTATATATTTATTACTATTTAATTACTATTTAAAATACACTTAAATACTAGAAAATATAAAAATAACCTGGAAAAATAAAATTTTAACTTGGAAAAATCTAAAATATTATAAAACTAATTTTAGAACTGAAAAGATATTTTTATGCTTTTTAATTATTTATTACTAATTATTTAATACTTTTAACTATTTAAAATTATAATAAATACTAAACAGATTATGAAAATTATGAAACTTTTTCTAAAAATAACTTAAGGTGACAGAAAACTAAGAAAAATATAAAAACTAGATTTGCTTAATAATAAGCTGAAAAGAAAAATCAAAAAGCTAATTAATATTAAATAAACGCTATCACTATATTTAAAATGATGTTTTTCTGGATTTTCTTTTGAAAACTATTTAACTACTGATTATAAGCTACTTTTATGAAAACACAAATTTTACAAACTGAAAATAAGCTGTTTGAGAAGCTTATGAGCTAACAGTGGATGTTTTAGCTTATTTTGGAGAATTAAGCTCAATCAAGCTCACAAACTGGAAACAAAGGTAGATTATGAATCAAACAAGCTTAAGCTACTCAAATGAAGCTAGAAAACACAAAGAAGCATACTGATGAGATGGAAATAAGCAAATAAGCACTTGTATAAAACTAAGAAATGGACAGAAATGGGACAAGGTTGAGGCTTATTGCAGCCCTACCAAACAAGCTAGAAAATGGAAGACTAAGCTTGGGACCTCAAGTCAGCTAGGAAAGCTTTCCAAAGAACCAAGTTATACAGGATTTGACCAACAATTAAGCTCTGTGTGAGCTTTTAATTGAGCTTGGAAAACTGGTGCACAGGGCACTTTTTCAGCAGTACTCAAAAGAAGTTGGAAAATAAGCTATTAAAAAGCTGATTAAAGGTAAACTAGTATTTTTCTAATTAAGTTTAGCAACTAAACTTTAATACCCCAAAAGATTTTAAGCTAAAACTCAATACTAAACTCACACTAAAATTATCTATTTTATTCAAAAATGACCCAACTGAAATTTGACTTTTTATAAAAACTAGTTAAGTTGACTAAAATGAACTTTGAATCACTACTACTTACTGATTATGTTGTTTTAAGGTGAAATAAGACTGATTTGATCAATGATAACAACTTGTAAACATGAAAACAAGATCAATGATCATGAAAATCCAACAGTTAATGACAAAGATGAGATCAAATGCAATTTTGACTTTTTGTCAAATGAGAACTAGTTTTCTTGACTGAGATGAGTTATTAGGCACTTATGTGACACAGAGCAAGCACAAACAACAACACAAACACTATCTATCACAGTTTAACTAACAAATCCAAACAAGACTTAATATAACTGTTTTGGAATTTTTCAAAGCAAATCACAAATTAAAACCATGGAACTGATTTCAGACCTTATAATATCATTTATAGAGACTAAATAGACATGAAACAACAGTACTAACAACATCAAACACAAGACTGATGATTATACTAATTTAACTGTCAAAATAAGATTTTTAACAACTACAAATTTAAATGAACAACCAACTGATTTTAATCTTTAACTACACTTAACTAAAGCTAATGAACATGAAAACACAGAGATTCAAGCTAATAAATAACTAAAATAGTGAAATGCAAAAATGAACAAAAGGCTTACAAAGTAGAATCCAAGCACAAACTGAGAACTGATGCACAAACACACAACCTATAGCTTTCCACAAAGCTTCTAACCCAAGGCCATCCACAATCTACCCTGCTCCAGCTGTGAATATCATTTCCAATGGATTTTTTTTTATTCAACTATTTTATTTGTATTTTTGGTGATTTTTTAGTTTAACTTCTAAACTGAATTTTAAGGTCTCTAATAGCTTTTAGAAGCTATATAGGAGCTTACATGGGCTATTTCAGTCCAAAACAACAAATAAAAATAACATTCGAATCACATAAGATTTTAACTTGAAATTGCACAAACTTGAAAATGAAGCTTAAAACTGAAATTGATGTAAAAAAAAGCTCAATTATACATTAAAGACTTGAAATACAGAGTTTGAAAGATTAAAGATACACTAGAATTTAAAATTAGACTAAAACGACATGCATAAATAAAAATTACACTAGATGATTTGATACATTGCTTCTTCTTCTCTTTATAATGACTTTTGAGACTCCTTGTTGACCTCTGAAACTTTCCCACCTCATCTGAGCCATTGGATTGGAAAAAATCATCATAACCATCCAAGTGTCTTTTTGGCGCCAAAAAAGTCTATTAGCAGGTTTGAGCAGGTTTTATTCAATAAATGAAGTTTGGGTGTTAGTGGAAGTGGAGGGGGACAAGGTAAGGTGGTGGTGAAGTGATAGGAGCAAGTGGAATGAAAACAGCTCTGGTTTGAGGAGTCACTGGTTTTGGCGGGGTTTTGTGAGAGAGAGGAACAATACCTGGTGTTTGACTTCTTTGACCCGTGGTATTATTAACGAGAGGGGGGTCCAAAATGGTTTTGACAGGGATCAAAATGGATATTGGCCTGGCTCAAGGGGGTTCAAGGCTCAAGGGTCAAGGTTCAAGTGGAGGATTGGGCTAAGGTTGGGCCAGCTGGTATGGACTTGGGTTGGATTTGTGTTTTGGGCTTGATATTTAAAAGGTGTCCGTTTGGTATAGCAAGTATACAAGGACCAAAAATGTAATTCGGCCAAAGATGAGGACTGAACTTGCCCATTTTCCAAAGATATCACAAGGACCAAACTTGAAAAACTTTGATAGTACAAGGACCCTTTTTGCATAAAATTCCATTTTAAAATATCCAAGGACTAATTTTGCAATTTTTCAAACTTTAGGGACCATTTCTGCCATTTGACCAAAGAATAATTCAAGGACCATTTTTGACAATTTAGAATATTTCAGGGACCTTGAATGATAAAATTCCACATTTTGATTTACCAGGGACTGTTTTTGACAACTTTTGAAACTTGGGGAACTAAAACTGCCAATTTTGCAAACTTGAATCATTTTTCATCTGATTTTGATATTTTTGCATTTAAAACACATAAAACACTGATTTGTGATATTTTCATCATTTTGATGCGTTTCTGAGTGTTTTCAGATGATTTTGCAGTTTAGATTGTACAAAAATGATGAGTATTTAGACACTCATCACACATTAAGGCACATATCGCAATAAACCACACATAATGTCCAAAGAGTATAAGAAGTATAGTGTAACACAATTGTATAAATGGTTTGAGTATTCGCAAGAATAAAAACAAGTATTTAAGCATGTATCTCCCCCAAAGAGTTTGTAAGAATTTAAACGAGTAAAAGCGGGGTATGAACTCACCTGGTATGATTGATATGCTAACAAAATGAAGTGCACGAAAATGAGGCTCGGAAATTATCCGCGACCTAAATGAATGTCATGACTAGAGTTATGATATATTGTTGTGAATGCATGATACAATGTCGTGCATGCAAATCCATATGAAATCTATACCACTTGTACGTTTTGAAAATAGAATTTATCGTCGAAATATATGTTTATGACATCTCGTCATGTTTATAAAATACTTTACAAGTATATACGTTGAATAAACATCCTACGATAATCGTTTTGTGATTTATTGTGAAATTATAACTTTTCGTCGTAAAATAATGTTACTTGACAATTTGTGAAAGTGAATGAACGGCTTTGAAAAGCTAGTTGTAAAATGGTGCACATTGAATGTTAGTAAACAAACTCAACGGTTTTGGGAAGCTAGTATCATTATCTCAAAGTTTTAGTATTTAAGTTTTCATCCTAGAGGTCTCGATCATAGAGTAAAACATATAGGTAAAGTATGGTATTTTAGTCCAAAAATATTGTTTAAGGGTGGTTTTCGGCAAAGTTTGAATGACTATATTTATTTCGTTACAACTCCACTTGACAAACGGTTGGACATTTTGGAAAATATGCCAGGCGAACTTACTTTTACTAGAAGACATCACTTTATAAAGAGTTTTACTTTAATGTTAAAAACGTCCTCCAACATGGTGACTAGTTTGACGTAATACTTGCCTATTAGAATTAATATAGTTTTTCCTTATATAATAAAGTTACGACAACTTTTGTAAACGTGTATAATTTGACCATTACAAATCCGTTTTCTACATCCTTAGACTCGTATTAAAGTATACTAATATATTTTTGATAAGTCGACACATTTTATAACACTTAAGACTCATTTTTGACTCGTAAAAAGTTAATATAACATGCTGAATTTTCTGGAAATATTAGTTTTTCGTCGCCAACTTGAAAAATTCATAACTTCTTCGTTATAGCTCCGTTTTAATCCGTTCAAGCGGCCACGTTTTCGTTTTAAAGTATATTTTCCAATTATCTAGCCCAAAATATTTTACCTACTGTCGGATTTTCCAGATTTTGAAAATAAGGACAGACCCTTTTGCAAACTTGTCGAAATGAGTTTATCTCGCGCCAAACCTATTCTAACCCATTCAAAACAACTCCGAAGCTATTCTAATCCTACCATACACCTTATTAGGGTGTCATGGGTTCCTAGGCATCACCAAAAGTGATATGTTTCAAGGAGTAATTATAGGATGAAATATATATATATATATAACACTTAAAATCAATGAAAAAGTGGTATAAACCTCCATAAGACTTGCATGTTTTCTCAAATATGATAAAATGAATATAACCATGAATATGAAATATGATGATGAATATGAAAAGCTTACTAGTTAACTTGATGAGGTTAGTGAACAAAGGTTTTATCCTAATCACCCAAGGTTTTTATTTCAAAATCTTAATCAAGAGTGTAACTAGAGTGAATAAAACTTGTCTTGAAAATTTTTAGTGATCTCCTTGATGGTTGTTGGGGTGGCCGGTTCACTTGGAGAAGAAAGGAAGAGAGAAAATCTTTTTCACTTGGATATTTTAGTTCTATGTGTAAGTTGAAGTTAAATATGATATATGTATATGAGATATTTTGCAAATGATGTGAGTCATTCAATTGTGTCGACATACACAAGAAATAAAAAGGACTTGGTGTATTTTACATTGTTAAGTGTATACATCTATTAGTATAAGTGTAATTGTTTAAGTATAGTTGGTAACTTGTGTACACATTTGAGTATTTAGGGTAGCGTTAGATAAAAATAAATTTTCACGGGTCAAGATAGAATATATTGAAGTCATAAAAATTATAAAAATACATTTCTTGAAAGATTTGAGTGAATAAATATTTATCGGGTTGAATTTAAGAAAACCGTCGTAATTATATAAACTTAACAATTTATATACAAAATAAATTAAAAACATTAGGTAAACTCATAATATTATTTTTATAGTCTTAATATGAGTATAAAAATATGTTGGGATAATTTTTGAAAGTATCGGATCAATTGTTCAAAATAATTAATTACGCGATAGCGTTTATTTAATAAGAAATAATGCGTTTAATGTGAAATGCAAAACCATGCATGAACTAGTATGATGAATGTTGAGTTTGAGAAATGACCAAAAATTGAGAATTGTGACATTGTCACACCCCCAAATTACATGTTTTGCAGCGGAATGGAATACTTGGGGGATGACTGTCATAGCATCAAAGTTACAGTTATATCGAACGACCTAAAGTGTCGTTTTAAAAATATCGTTTGATTAAGTAAAATAATCAGAGTTTACAAACATAGGTCCCAAAAGATTTTCAATGTCCCAAAATGAGTTTGTTACAATCAAACGATAGTAAGTGCATAAAATATATGTGAGACGCGTCGTCACCGCGACTCTATGATAAGTCCACATGCATGCCATGAAGTGAATGCCTTAGATACCTGAGATAAAACATGCTAAAAGTGTCAACACAAAGGTTGAGTGAGTTCATAGAGTTTGTGTTGTCATGAAAAACCTTTAAAGAACGTTCATGCATCAAAGGCAAAGTTTTTGGTCATTGAGAATAGCCCACAAAGCAAAGGCATTGTAAATCCACTCAGTTCCAAGTTCCGCCCATACAAAACTTGCAACCTGTGTGTTCACAACCCACTGCCAAAAGTAGTATGTCTAGAAGTCAAGTACACGTTATCATAATAGTTCACAAAGCAAAGGCATTGTAAATCCACTCAGTTCCAAGTTCCGCCCATACAAAACTTGCAACCTGTGTGTTCACAACCCATTGCACAAAATATAGTGTGTCTAGTGGTCAAGTGTACGCTGTCATAATAGTTCACAATATAGCACCACATATATAATAATGTATGCCAGGCAAAGCCCCTAGAATCAATAATATGCGTTCCGTAACATAGTGAACGAGAGGCTGGCCGACCTCTAATAGCGCTATCCATACTACTTACTAATAGGAGACTAACAATGCGAATGTACGAACGGTACATCATACAACTATTAATATACAATTAAGAACACTCCGAACATGGGAGAATTTGCACTGCTCCGTACAAGGGAGACTTTAAGTCGATAACGCTCCGTAACATGGGGAGACGTAATATAAAGTGAGTACGGTTCATTAAGTTCAAAACAGGTCATAAGTTCATAATTAAGTCCAAGTGTTCCATTCAAAAGTTCATAATTAAGTTCGAGAGTTTAAGTCGAGTTCAAAAGTTCAAAACAGTCAAAGAGCTCAAAACATATCAAAAGGTTCAAAATAGTCAAAGGGTTCAAAATCGAGTCAACAAGTTCAAAATATACCAAAAGGGTCATTTACAAGTTAAAAGAGTTCAACTATATGTCAAAAGGTTCAAATCAAGTTCAAAGTGTTCAAATATAAGTTAAAAGGTCCAAATCAATTTAAAAGAGTTCAAATATATATGTCGAAGGGTTCAAAATCAAGGAAAGTGGTTCAAATAGTAGTGTTCATAACATAGTAATCAATTTAGTTCGGGCATAATCTACTTACTAGCATAAGTAGTGAAACAACAGTTATTTAAGTTCATATAAGTGCAAAGTAAAAGCAAGTAGTTGAGCATGTATCTCCCCCAAGAATTTATAAAACAACTAAACGAGTAAAAGTGGGGCTACGAACTCACCTGATACAATGATTATGATGACAAAAGTAGATACACTGAAATGAGGTGCGATCTCTATCTGCAACTTGTGATGATTATGAGGATTGATGATAGAAAACATAGTTAACTTCAATATTATAACTCTAAACATTTAATGGATCACTAATAACCATATGTAACTCTTGATCTTGAAAAAAAATATGGATTCTTCTTGTGTTCTATGTTTGGCCGACCACCAAGGAGAAGAAAGGAGAGTGTTTGATTTGTTTTCACCTTTGCAAATGTGTTTCTATGTGTTTTGTTTCTAAAATATCTTGTATAATAAAAATGACTAGTCATAAAGGAGTATGTGTCCATATTACTTGAAGATATTTCATAAAAACATGGTGACTAAGGGTATTTGGTCGGCAAGGGGGGGGGGAATAAATAGGTTGTGTATTTTTGTTGCCAATTGTATTTTAATGTTAAGTATAGTGTGTATTTGGTACATGTAATTAATTATTTATTGTAGCGTTAACTAGAAATTGATTTTAATAGAACAAAATAAAATATATTGAAGTCATAAAAATTATAAAAATACATTTCTCGCAAGAATTGAGTGAAATAATAATTATCGAGTTGAATTTACGAAAACCGTCGTAAATATATATTTATAACAATTTATATACAAAATAAATTTAAAACATCGGGTAAACTAATAATATAATTTTTATGGTCTTAAAATGAGTATAAAAATATATCAGGATAATTTTTGGAAGTGTCGGATCAATTATTCAAAATAAATGATCGTACGATAGCGTTTATTTAATAGAAAAATATACGTTAATGAACTATGCAACCCATGCATGAACTAATATGAAAAGGATGTTATAGATGATATGCAGACTAACTCTAGTCTATATGTAATGTCCTCAATGATGCTTCATGAATACGCAGCTAAATCCTTACGGTTCGCGAATTTGATACTCGTAAACCTAGTTTACGAAAAATGGTGAATAAAAATCATGAATATAAATTTTTCTCCGGGAATGAATAGTGTTTTGTAAATAGTAAAATTTTGAAATAACCTCTCAAAATATCGACTCGACTTAAAAAACGATGAATAGTAAAATGATGAATAGTAACCAGTGAATAGTAAATTCCGAGATGAATAGTAAATTTGAGAAATGACCGGAAATTGAGAATTGTGACATTATTAAGTTCACAACTTAATAAGATGGGCGTTTCCTTCGTCTCATTTATTAATTCCAAGTTAACCTTGAAAGGTTGCACATAACGATCTTAGGATGGGTCCGAACTAATAACTTTCTCTTCGCATGCTTATCAGGCCCTTATTGGATTCGTCAACCCAATAAGTCCAATAACCATGTTGGTAGAATTTATTAACATTAACCGATCCGCAATCTAATCCAAGTTAAGCCTCTTTAAATAAAATTCATGGGTCTCATGTCTCGAAATGTATTACCTTTTTGTTACTTATTATCTTTTAAAGAAAACGTTTACTTTATCAAAATTGTACAATTAAACTAATGTTTAATTGTATTACTCATATTCTTTATTGTTTAACACGTGGTATAATAAACTCATTCGACCTATCATTTCGAGTCATCCCTTCTCGAGTCAATGCTAGTTGACTCGAGCCCATTGATAAGGATTTAAAACGTACACTTTTAAGGGGTCATTTACGCCCTTAATCGCCCACTTTTATATCCATTGTTGCTTAATTTCGTTCCTTTTCACTTTTTAGGTCTCTTGGAAGCAAAATGCTGGAATGATGCATATTTGGACGAAAATGAGTGAATATATGAAGAAAATGGTTAAGTCAAGATCGAAGACACTCAAGCTGCTGGAATTGAAGTTGACGGCGTCACAATCCAAGGGCGACGCCGTCCCTCTATACGTAATTAAATTTGTGACTTCTCAGTAGACTTTTTGCTAAATTACACCTGACGGCGTCAGGCTTTGAAGAGGAAGGGGGTCACGAAGACTTTTCTTCTCAGACGGCCTAGATCCAGAATCAGACGACGTCACTACTGAAGCCCGACGGTGTCAAAAACTCAACGTGACGTCGTCCCAACTATTACTTGGCCAAGACGAAACCCTAATGACGGCGATCTGACGGCGTCCCAACTATAAGGTGACGCCGTCGCGAATGTAAAATTATATATAGAAATCGAATTTTCAGAATTTTAAAAGGTAGACTTGTTGAGTAAAAACCTAAAATGACTTTAGTCTTGTAAGATATTGGATTTCATAAACACATAACACATCAAAGTATGGTTCGAATGAGATGAAGTAATTTAGAGAGAGAAAGTAGTGTGGGAGCCTTTCTAGAGAGAGAAAGTAACAAAAGAAAGAATATTAGATTGAAAGGTCAAACCCTCTACATTGGGAGGTAGATGGTATTTATAGTTACAAACTAAACGTCCTCATTCGGACTGTGGATCAGGCATACAGTGGGTAAAGACCCGTCCGTCCTCCACGGTGTTGCACTAAACTAAATAACTAACTAAATAACTAGTAAATAACGTAATGTCTACGAGCTAAATTATGCTAGATTATATATGGGGTGACCGACACTTCACTATGGAATTTCTAATTCCTAACAATCTCCCCCTAAGGGAGGTCACCCCATGATTTACATTTTGAATCCTAGCATTCTATTCTTGACTTTGTTCTTGAGCTCGTAGACTTCAATTCTTCAATTCCGCAATCTTTGTGCATTAGTAGCGATTCTTTAAAGTCCGCATTGATTTGTACTTTAAGTGGAGGCCTTTAACTGATCCACATCTTTGATGATCTTTGAGCTTTCTTTGAGATCATCAGCCACAGTAAATCTTTGGATCACCCTTTATTGTGTTGCCATCATGTGTTGTTGTGACTTTCGGACCGACATGCTCACACTTTTAAATCATGACATCTTTCCATCAGAGTAGCGGAAGCTTTACTGGTTCATGATATTTGCAGCAGCGTAGCAGACGCATAGTATGAAAATATCGAGCCGGTTCGTAGATATGCACCAGTCATGATTTCTTTAATTAAGTGTGGATGCTGTGAGCATGCGGCTATGTAATGACTCCTCAATTCGATCACCGCAACCGTCCAAATGTACCTGCAAACAACAGTTATCAATAAAACACACGAAAGTGTCTTTGATCACTTTCGTTGATTTGAGGTACACGGCCCACGGCCCACGGTTCCCCGTTGATCAGTACAAGTACTGCCTGTGATCAGGTAGGATTCCTAAGAGTCTCCTTGACAGGGTTTCGCAGCTGCTCTAGCTGTTCTCAAACTGGAACGTCTCAAAGAAGATAACACGGAGTGAGTGAACCAGCGAATTGAGATTCACTGATTGATGAAAGATTGATTTGAAAACAATCGCGTATTACTTGAAGAAAGAGTTTTGCAATACGACGAAGGTTTTATGAGAAAGATCAATTTTCAATCAAAAATACTTATTGTATTTGAAAATGAATACACATTCGACGTACTAGAGAAAAGAAGATTTGCACATCGAACGGTTTTTCCAAAAGTATTCGTCAATTCCATTCCTGGAACAAGGTTGATTCAAGAATGAATCTCCCCATTGTTTCTATCCAGTTGTCGCAAGCTTGATCTTTAGAAAATATCTCACATGCCACCCACCAAGAGCTTGTTTTATGTTGGCTCTAGAAGGATTTCCATCTTCATCGTGAATATTTTCATATCACTCGGATGTTCTGGCAATACCACAAGGATAATGCGTAGGACTCTTAATATATATTATTACTTTCCACATTGTGTGAAACAGCAAGTCTTCATTAATTTTGTGTCCTAATGAGATATTATGGATGATCTCTTGGCTCTAGACTCAATTAGTGCACTTTTGGTTCCTATGCCGGAGACTAGGGAGAGGGTCTCCTTCTTCAATATCAACAATCTCTAAGAGAGAGTCGATAGATAATGTCGGTTCCCCGTGAGAATGAAACAAGTCCTTTTAAGAGGAACTTGAGTGGCTTGAGAAGTTGTAGTGCAGTGCGTCACTGGGTCCATGACGTCTTGTCTTCAATACCAGTGTTACCTTAGTAACTACCAGTAGCATATGTATTGAACCCGGTTATTGCCCTAAGGTTGAATTATTGGAGGGCTATTTCTTTTCACCCTTTTTCACATTCATTTTTTTTCATTCTTCAACCCCTTCAGTGCTTACCGAGACTTCATAACTAGAACCTTGTTGGGTTTATTCCAACTAGCTCTGTCTCAGTCCGCACTCTTCCCATATCTCACTTTTCTCCTTTTTTAAATATACCTAAGGACTCTACACTATCTAGTGGATTGTCCCCTGGGTAGATCCCTCCGGTTCTGGTGGATCGTGGGAACTAATACCTAACCTCACCATCCTTATAACTCCATTCTTAAAGTAAAATGGTCGTATTTTGGTACGTTCATTCTTCCTTGAAACCAATTGAAAAAATCATTTGGAAAAACAATCAAGGTACTTGTGATATGAGATCAAAGCATTTTGTACCTTAATAGTTTTGATCATTTAGAAAACCTCCCCCTCAACATGTGCATATGATTTAGAAAATGTTTAGCACATAGAGGCAAGAGGACTTTGAAATATTTTCTTTGATCACAACTTTCATAGAAAAGGCCATTTGATTTTCTTTGGTAAATTCTCCCCCTCAATATGTGCGTAGGATATTTGGAATCATTTTATCACATAGAGGCAAGAGTTCTTTTGAAGCACATTTACGATCACACAAGCCATTAAGAAACCATTCGCTCCCCCTCAATATGTGCATCAATAAATGAAAGAGTTTGGTACATATTAGAGAGAACTTGCACTTTAAATCAAAATGATCATCTTATATCAAGTTTCATTATTAAATCACAAATTCTCCCCCGATCAAAAATATCAAACCCTTTGAGATTTGTGATCCCATCTGATTTAAATCATTTATAAAAGTTTGGTGAAAGACGTAGCAAGATCTAATTTTGAAAAATGAGTGATAGAGGACCAATTCTAGACATTAAAGATTGTTAGTGTCAGGTATGATAGTTTTTAAGAGATCTTTTAAGTAAGACAAAACAATTTCACAATCAAACAAGAACAGAAAAAATTTCATTTTGAAAGACCTTGATTCTAAAGAAAAAATCATACCATGACATAACATTAAATCTTTAGATCACCACTTATATTGTACAATCTGGACTTTTATGAAGAAATATCGTTTGAAAATAATTTATTTTAAATCACTCTCCCCCTCAATCGATGACCGTAGTCGATGATTGAGTGACTTAGGTTTTGATAAACATGAAGTCCGGTGATTTTTCAAAATTTAGTCCAATATATTTTCAAAAACAATATTTTCCATTTTCAAAACAATTTAATCAAATTTTTTTCAAAATTGTTTAAAAATGATATCATGCACAAAGATACGTTAGTGGTTGAGAAGATTTTGTTGTTGTTGCTGAGGGTTGGAAGAAAAACCGTCTGCAGACGCAGTGAGACTTCTTACGTTGCATTTTAATGCCAACTGAGGTCAAATTAAGCTCCGTTTCTTCAATCACTTAGAAGAAAACCATCTGCTGATGCAGTGAGACCTCTTACGTTGCATTTTTCCATGCCAACACTCCATAGAAGTCCAATTAAGCTCCGTTTCTTCATATGTCAACCCAAGATATAGTTACCCTTTCCTTTCGACATCCAATCATCTTCATTTGTGGGATCCGGATCGAGAACATTCTTATGTACCAATATACCTGCATACGTTAGTGAACACACATACAGATATATGGTGGTCGACATCACCCAAACAATCGACTAATAAAAGTCAATCCCACATAACAATCAGTTCATATAAGGTATGGGATTTATGTGTTTATCAAACTCTAATCATCTAATCCTAGCAATCATATCCTAGGCACCTAGTCCTTCAACATAGGTTAACATCATTTTTCAATTGAGCATATAGGATAATTAGATAATCTCGTTAGATGATATAGATTTGAAAGCATTCTCCCCCTCAATCAATGACTTATTTTCTCAAAAAGATTAAAAGCTAAGTCATTGATTGAGTTTTCAATTTTTACGAAAACTCTGAAACTGATTAATTTAATAGCAACTCATTTACCACCATTTTTGAAAAACAACAAATATTTTCCTGAAGAATTTTAGACGGAAAAACATTTGTGTAGGAACAGCAGTCTTTTTGACGACATGCTTTCCTTATTTTGTTTTAGGATAAGTGCATGAAATATTTTGAAAGTTGGTATAGTGCAAAGACTTTCATTTCTTTAAAAAAGCGGGTTGCTATCAGAAATAATAGCAAGCCATAGTTTTAGCGCGGGTTACAGTCTGAAGTAACTGCAAGCCATATGATTTGTGACATGTTTTGAAAAGAATATTTACACCTCCTGGTCGAACTTCATCTAAAGTCCCGTGCCATTATTGAATGACATTTCTAAGACCGTAGATGTTATCGATACCAGAAGACACGTCTTGAGAAAACATTTTTTTTTTTTTGTCTTTTTCAAATTTTCTGATTTTTATGGGTTTTTTGTTGGTTTTATATTTTTCTATTTGGTTTTTTGAAAATTATATACAAAGATAGAGAAATAGTTTTAAGAGGATGATGATACGAGTACCGAGATAAGGAAATCCTTCAACACTTTGTAGAAGATAGAAGTCATCATCTCTTAAACTTTCACCACCAAAGCATTCGAGGCTCTAGAATCGTCGCAAGAACTTGAGCCATCAAAAAGTGAATCTTTGGAAGCTTCTTCCCAACCGACAAACTATAAAGACCATTTCCCCAAGTAGAAATGAATAAGAACGGTCTCATTGAATGAAGCTCAGCACCCCGAAGAATCACGAGAACAACGAGGTAACAAGTTGAAACATTGATCGTCACTGTGGTTATCAAATCCGGAATAACTGATTAAGACCGATCACATAAACCTGTTGTGCGTCCCCGATGTACACATTACTCTTTGAGATTGACCAGTTGTCTGTTCAGCGGAACAATGTATCAACATCTTCATTTTACCAGTTGCATTCCAGTTATCTTCCATATAACCAATCAGCCCATAATGTACTCAAGTACCCAACCAGAGTAGACACGACGACATCACAAAGAATCTGGTTGAATCACTGATCTTCTCTGCGGATATCAACTCCGGAATAACTTATTAAGCTCGATCATGTGAACATGTTGTGCGTCCCTGATGTACACATATCTCTCCCCTGATGGTTGCAATATCATCGGAATCATCATTACATTGTGTACATGAAGCAATAACCGGAAGCACTACCATAAACCATATAGAAGATGTCGATAAGCAATATCATCTCACGCTCCAAATATTCTTCTCATATTTCTTCCTACTGAAAGCTGAGTTAACACATACCAAAAGTTCCCAGAGACCACTTCCCCCCAAATGATTGGAATAATATATCCTTCCCCCAAATGGTTGGAATAATAACACCAAACTCCATGAATTAAACACTGGGTTTCTCTGCGGTTAAGACATTTGTCTTCCTGGAATAACTTCAATTGACCAGAAGTATTAAGTTCATCACGTGTACTCGTTGTGAGTTTAAATGTATGTCTCTTACCCCTTTGCTGGATTTGATACCTCTAATCAGAAAACATAATACACTCATATCCTTGAAATCTTTTGAGAAGAACACAATTAGCTCAAATGTATCTTGTGAGAATCAATGCTACAGTAAACTCTCTCCCACTATCTTAACCAACCCATATGTAGACAATTTCAAGTGACTACCGATGAAGAAAAACCCAATATACCAGACTTGAAACTGAATTCGATTCGCGCACATTTGTATCTTAAGCTTGCACTTAATGATGGAAGAACGGTGTCGAGAATTTATGTTTCAAGCAAATCTCGAAGTACTCACTACTCAAAAAAAGTATGAGACATTAACACCTCTTGCGATTATCCACACGTCATCAATGTGTGACACTGAGTAAAACAACATAACTCCTAATAGTGATAGTTAACCCGGTCTTCAACCATCCACCTCGACTGCTGGTAACTAGATAAACCAAGTCTTCAACTCAAATTCTTAATCCCGAGCAAGTTATCCAATAAGAACATGCCTTTGTGAAAGTCAACTTCAATCTCAAATAGGTGATAAATGATTAACTCCGAAGTAATCAACTTGTGTCAAGTGCCCAAAACGTGAATAAACATACAATCGGATGTACATTGACCTACTAAATGAACCGGAACAAATGATTCCTCAACATCGATGAATTCTTCCTAAAAGTATACATGTAGAGACTGATCTGAAAGATTCATCAATAATGTCTTCGAGCGGATGAGGTTGTCATTTTATTCAATGTTCATTTGGTTGATTTACAGAGTGCACATTGGAAGGAACAATAATCCGTGAAGATTTGGTAAAGGAATACCAAAGAGCGGATCATTATTCATGAATGCAACTGCAATATTATGATAGTCATTATCAACACCTTGAGGAATAACGGAGATTAGGCTTTGAGTAGTCAATTGTACTTGGATGATCAACATTCGCTAGCGGTTGGAAGTACTCAACAAACATATCTTGAAACAACGAAACCCAAACAATAAATCCCATTTATCCTTAGTGAGTGAGACACTAGGCGTTGGAGGAGAGTCATCAAACATTAAGTCGTATGACCATTATTCAAACCTCCATCATCATGTAGTATATTCACTCTTCTCCCCCTCAAAAATTGCATCCGAGGTTGCCATTTTTGATTTAACAAGTGAATAAGAATATACACCAATGAACGTAGATCCACGTGATGACTGAATGAGCATGGAAGAAGCATGAAGATTGTTGATGAAGAATGTCGATGAGAATGGTCATAAACATGAAGATTTCTTTCTTCTAAGATAAAGCGCCTGAAGCACACCTTTCTTTCTTTGAGGCACGGGGCCTGAAGTGTTATCTGCAGACGCCATAATGATGAAGAACGAGGCCTGAATTGATGTGAACAGACGTCATAGCCGAAAGAATATCAAGATTGAGTTATTTGAACCCGTGAGTTATGAGATATCAATCCTTGTGTTATCCATACTTTAAACCAGTCCATGTATTGAAGGATCAAGTATCTGAATCGAGTAAGGTCTACCTGCACTAACATTACAAGCTTGATTGCATATATATGGTTAGTGACATTAGTATCCAAACCCTTTGGGGTTTCACAGTCAACCTTGATTTTGTCATCAGAAAACACCTTTCCGGTAGGAATCCACCTAAGTCCAACATCCTTAAACATTCTACCAGATGGTATCCACTTATGGCAAGGTCTAGGATTGTTAGGCTTCTTATGCATAGTGGAAGACTTATTCTTATTCCTAGTTTCCAAAGATTTAGCAGTTGGTATCCATCTAGGCTTAAGTTTTCAGTTTGTTTTGCTTCATATGCACAGCAGATGACTTAGTGAAAATCCTAGACTTAACAGGTTGAACCTTTGTATGAGCATTTACTTTGTAACACCCCAACCCGACAAGGGTAGAAGTGTCACATTCTGGTGTCATATCAGAACATACAAATAAAATATTTACAAACAAAAACCTTAAAAATGAAGTATCAAATCATATAAACAATAGACTGACGAAGAAAATACAATATCCAAATGGAAATGAAATATCAAAACAAAAACTCTTCAAAGTAAGTCCAAATAATAAGGTAACTAGGGTTGGTCCACTAAGAAAATCCAACTCTCAGCCCATCAAAGCTCATCTTCAAACCTAAAACCTGGCCAAGCAGAAAGAAATGCGGCTGAGCTTAAAAAGCCCAGTGAACAGATATAACAAAACGAAAGCTAAATAAAATCTGAAATGCAAAATGAAATAAGGAATCTGATAAGAAGGTTGCAACGAAAGGGAACCAATGAGTCAATGAGGATCCTGCAGAACACAATTATACAGATATCCAAAACGAACAGATAACAAGGCGAACGAAGCAAAGCAAAGCATCGATGACATATAAACAAGCACATACAAACCAGACATACAAGTACTGAAACATATACAAACATAGCAGACGTCATATCCACACAACTCATTATGGCATGCAATCAAATCAGGAAATCAGAAGCCATACCAGTCAAATAGAAATCTAAAGGCAAGCGGAAGAAATTTATGTAAATGAGCATGGCGATCACACAGGTCAAAAATCATTAGTTGAAAACATAACCAGTATCATAACAGCGGAAGTACGAACGGCAGTCAAAACATGGCAGTCACACGTAACAAGTAGGAATACAAAGATGAGTACTATAATTAAATGAACTAGTGACATAGCAGGACAATTAAACAAGTTAACAAGTCAGTCGTCATAAGTTGACCCATTTACCCAAATCGATCCGTAGCATAGACAGAAATGTAAACATGCCAGGTCAATAATAAGCAGATAAGGATACAACGGATAGTCATAGACCACGAGATTAACTGAACGAAGTACACATAATAAACAGACAAAACTATCGATTACACCTTAGCATGGTCACCAGACAAATCAGAGGGTCACATAACAGTGAGATCACATAACAGTGAGATCACATATCATCATTTGACAACAGGTAAATCAGGTAACCGTATATTAATCATATCGTAGCAGGGTAATCAGTAGTCACATAAAACATGAATAGCATAATCAAATCAAATAAACATATAATAACCCGGTACGTGAATGGAACGATAGTCTGAAGTAACGGAATGAGAGTGTGACAGATCAGAGCAATGGAATATATATATATATCTTGGTAGTAGATTGAGTCATATAAGGGTACTGAGTAATGAACAATTAACACAGAATATGGTGCGTTGGGGAATACGAAGGTACAAGATAGGTATATCAAAAGTGTAAAGGTTGTCGAAATCTACCACGAGCCCGGAACATATCATATCATATCATATCATAAGTAACCATTGTATTCGAGGGGTGACCTCTAATACCATATATAATAGGAGGGGAGACCTCAAACCAATGGAGTAGCTAGCTCCCATCAGTGAAGACGCGTATTGCATACGACATCATTCAAGATATAAATCATATCATATCATATCATATCATATCAAAACATATCTAGGATGCATCCATACGCCCCCGCAGAAACATAGTGGCCAAACATATATCCTGAGCTCATAATCATATAACATAACGGGACGGTGTGTAACATCACTCACATCGGAGTCATGCCATTGGTGCATCAATGACATGGTCATGGTACCTCCATGACTAGGAACACATATTTGGCTCGGGTATCAAACTAAAGGGTCAAAGCATAATCATATCATAAGGGTTCATATAAAAGTTTCATAAGTCAAAGGTTCATATCAGAGTCCCATATCATAAGTTCATATCAGAGGTTCATATCAAAGGCTCATAATCAAAAGGTTCATAATCAAAGATTCATAATCATACAGTTCATGTCAGAGATTCAATCAAAGGGTGCATAGCAAAGTCATAGGGAAGCCCTAAAAAGAAGGCTCAGAGTAGAAGCATAACAGTCCAAATCTAGAATCAAAGGATGAATACAAATCATGAGAAACCTTAAGAGGTAAGGTCAGAATATCTGTACCTTAACCGCAAGTGCAAACACATCATAAAGATCGGAAGTTACCCTTTCTTCAGCGAATCTACACGAATTAATAATCGGCTTATATTAATAACTTATTTTAAATCAGATTACCCGTTTTAGTTGGCTTTCCATTTTTGTAACTTTTCATAATTAGGCAGGTTAATAAATTAGGATTATAATTGATAATAAATAGACTTAAAGGTTTAATATAACAAATGTCATATTTTAGATTCTTTAATAACTTATTAGTAAGGTCCGAGGTTAAATATGATAATTGTCAAAAGTTTAGGATTTGATATGCGAAATTTCTTAAACCTTGGGGTTTGCATGTGACAAGGTCCAAAGTTTAAGGTTGTAAGATGACAATTCATAAAATCCAAGGTTTGCATGTGACCAATTTCCAAAAGTAATGGTTAAAAGTGATTATAACCTTAATATTAAAATTTATTCAATTGTAATATGCATGAAACGCTTTCAGATTCAAATTCATGATTCAAACATTCATTCGAACTTGCTTATAGAATTTGCCCTCGCTCGCGGTTCAAGAGACTAACCGACACGACTTGGTGATCACGCATAACGACTAACCTCCGACTCAACTTCCACGACACCCTTTTAACGTATCGTATAACTCACTCATAAGTCCCGCGATCACCCTCGAATATAACCCCTCACAAGCCCATTCATGTATTTTTTTTTCTTTTTATCTCTTTAACTTATAATGCACATATACATATGTTATCAAAAACAGTACCAAACCCAAGAAAGGAGCATGACACGAAATTAGTTGGCATGTTTTAAAACCCATTTACCTTAGAGGAAAAAGTGCATGTCGTGTGGAAGAATTCAAACAGAATAGTTTCATAAGAGTCAATATTACATGGTCTTTTATTTTCAATTTGCAGCCAAGGATACTATTTCATGCATTCAATATTCATGACTTCATGCAACTAACTTATGTGATTGTAAAGATCTGTATATCGAGCCCTTGGAAGTGGAGCAAACCACGACTCAAAAGAAGGTCATAAGAAGAAAAGTAAAACGAGATTCTGATGTAATATGTTACCCTTATTTTGTGTACGTTTGGAAGAAACAAGGATCAAGACGAGCACGAAATCACTTCTCCTTTGTCCTAGCAAAACCCACGACATCCTCCCTTGTTGGCTTAGAACCTCACGACCATGCCATCAAACCCACGACCAAGATATCTTTTACGAGCCGAACACGACCACAAAACCCTTTAATAAAAGATACACGAGCACAGCTTCAATGGAGCACTCCTTTTTGTGTTTGAAATCGAATGGAATGGTGGAGAACATGCTTTGCCGTCACTTGGTAAAGAGAGATTAGGGTTTTTGTTTTTATTTTTGAACTTGATAGATGGTAGTTATTAGGAGATAAATGAGAATTAATAGGAAATAAGTTGGGTGATTTGGGATTGATTTGGGTGTGTAAAATAGGCCGACCATGGGGGGATTTTGATGACCAATAAAAACAATTTTATCACTTACCATATTAACTTAATTTATATAGTTTATTTTAATTGTTTGTATCTAGTAAATATCATGTAGTCCGTTTAACTTGTAATGTGCGATATATTTATTTAGTAGACATAAGTGTAGGTAAGTGTTATCATCTTGTAGAAATCATTTACTTCTTATTTAGGTTAGAACGTACTTGACAAGATTGACGATTATAATGATTTCACAATTAATAAGCTTGAGGGTAAGTTAGTCATTTAACACGCTACGCTTTTAGGGTTTTACAACTCTTCCCCTCTAAAAGAAAATTTTCGTCCTCGAAAATTGAAGTCGCAGAGGTACACAGAGACGTACAAGTTCAAGGCAGATGTAGCAGTCCATAGTCTCACACAGATCATAATGATTCCGGTTCCAAAGCATACAGAACTTACACATAGCAGATGTCGGTGGGAGTTTCGCAAAGAGGTACAGAATTTCAGACGAACATGAGGAGTGTCAAATAACGGATATAAGCCTTATTCCATTCACGTACCAACCTCAGGCATTTCCCAAGATGTCATATTGGTTCTGTGCTAAACCGTCAAGCTACCTCACACAAGCTAGCCACTTGTGAATGGCTAACCGTAAGAAGCTTAAAACTGCTTAAAACACAAATACAATGAAGTCCAGGAGAATATAATGAATTCCCGAGTTGTTAAGTCCCACGGAGACTCAATGGTGTGTCAAAACTAACTCAGATGATAGAGTGATCACTAAGGATAGTGATCAGTAAAGGTTTTGGATTGATAATTACACTACTGATTGATTAGAATGTATTTGGACACAGAATTGGAAAGCACAACAATCAGACACAACAAATGCAAATACGTAAGTTTTAAAAACTACGTAAACGTACAAAATAAAAAGTGAGATCTAAAAAAAAATAAAAGACCTAAAAATATGAAAATGACATTTTTGGAATCCTAAAAATAAAAGAAAATTATTAGAAAAAGAAAATTATTTTTACCACTATTTAATTAATTATTATTAATTAAAAACTATTTTAACTATTTAAAAATGACCTAAAATAGAAGAAAATTCAAAATAAGGCTAGAAAAATAAAATTATAATTGAGATAAATCTAAAATATTATAAAACTAATTTTAAAACTAAAAAGATATTTTTTACACTTTTTATCTAATTATTACTAATTAATTACTATTTAAAATACACTTAAATTCTAGAAAATATAAAATAAACCTGGAAAAATAAAATTTCAACTTGGAAAAATCTAAAATATGATAAAACTAATTTTAAAACTGAAAAGATATTTTTTATGCTTTTTAATTATTTATTACTAATTATTTAAGACTTTTTAACTATTTAAAATTCTAATAAATACTAAAAAGATAGAGAAAAATATGAAACTTTTTCTAAAAATAACTTAAGGTGACAGAAAACTAAGAAAAATATAAAAACAAGATTTGCTTATTAATAAGATGAAAAGAAAAATCAAAAAGCTAAAACCTATTAAATAAACACTATCACTATATTTAAATTGATGTTTTTCTGGATTTTCTTTTTGAAAACTATTTAACTACTTAAAATATGAAACTTTTATGAACACAAAGATTTTACAAATCAAAAATAAGCTATTTGAGAAGCTTATGAGCTTAACAGATTTGTTAATGAGCTTATTTGATGAATTAAGCTTGAACAAGCTCACAAACTGAAACAAAAGCTAGAATAAGATAAAATAAGCTACAAGCTACTTATACGAAGCTAAAAGACACAAAGATTAACACCTGAAAAGCTAGAAAAAGCTAATAAGCACTTGAGTCCTGAACTACTCAACCAAACAGCCCGCAGCCATGTTTAAGGGCAAATTAAGCTAAGCAATTAAGCTCAAAAGCTCAAAACAAGCCTTGAGGTATCAAGATAAGCTGGTTGGCTTTCCAAAAAACTAAAGATCACTTACTATGGACAACTATAGAGCTTTTGGTGAGCTTATGAATATAGCACCTAAACCACTGCTCAGCCTTAAGCGAGTCAAGATCAACTGAGTGTTGGCCAAAAACAAAAGCTACTAGCAGCCCTATCTAACAAGTTAGAAATTGAAATATGAAGCTTGGGTTCTCAAGATGGCTAGGTTGGCTCTCCAAAGAACCCAGTATCACAAGCTTTGAGCAACTAATAAGCTCTATGTGAGCTTATCAATTTAGACCACCCAACTGTGCACAGGGCACCCTTTTCAGTCAAGGTACCAAAAGAAACCAGAAAATAAGCACTTAAAAAGCTGATTAAAGGAAAACTAGTATTTTTCTAATTTTGTTTAGCAACTGAACTTTAATACCCCAAAAGATTTTAAGCTAAAACTCACTATTAAACACACAATAAAATTATCTATTTTAATCAAAAACGACCAAAATGAGAAATTTGACTTTTATAAAAACTAGTTAAGTTGACTAAAATGAAATTTAAACTGATTCTATGCACTGATTATGTTGTTTTAAGGTGAGCTAAGATTGATTTGAGCAATTTAAGCAACTTGTAAACACAAAACAATGATCATAGATCATGAAATTCCAACAGTGGACACACAAGATGTGATCAAATGAGATTTTGACTTTTGCTTGATCAAGGTCTGTGTTTCTTGGTTTCTTTGAGTTAATTAGACCAAGTGTGACACAAAGCAATAACAAACAACCACTCAAACAACCTTTAAGACAGTTAAACTCACAAATCCAAACAGGACTTTACTTAACTGTTTGGAAGATTTTCAAAGCTAAACACAAATTACAACCATGAAACTGATTACAGGCATCATATTATCACTTATTAGGACTAATTAAGCATTAAACAACAACCATTACAACATTAAACTAAGAACTGATGATGATGCAATTTTAACTGTTAAAACTAAATTTTTATAAACTACAACTTTAAAAGAACAACCAACTGATTTTAATGGTTAGATACACTTAACTATATCTAATGAACATAAAGAAACAGAAATTCAAGCTAATGAATAACTACTACAGTAAAATTCCAAAATGATCAAAAGTGCTTACAAATGGCTATCCAACTGAAAACCAAGAACTAGGAACCAAGAACACTCCTATAGGCTTACCACTAAGCCACTAACCCAAGGCCATCCAAGATTTACCCTGCTCCAGCTGTGAACACCATTTCCAATGGATTTTTTTATTTTCCAACTATTTAATTTGTATTTTTGGTGATTTTTGATTTTTGCTTCTAAACTGGATTTTAAGATATCTAATAGCTTTTATAAGCTATCTAGGAGCTTATGTGGCTTATTTAGTCCATAAGAACATCTACAAACAACATTTGATCATTCATAAGATTTTGAAAATAAGGAAAATTTGCATAATCTGAGATATAACTTGATACTTGAATTGAGGTTTCACAAAAGCTTTATTATAACATAAGAACTTGAAATACAGAGTTTTAAGACTAAAACATATACTGAAATTAAAAGTAAGCTAAAATCGACTTAAAATTTAAAGATTACACTAGATATATTGATACATTGCTTCTTCTTCCACCTTTATAGACTTTAGAGACTCTATGTTGACCTCTGAATGTTTCCCACCAATTTCCAGCCATTGGATCTCTCTAATTCATCATATCCGTCCAAGTGTACTTTTGGCGCCAATTTCTTCTTGAGCAGGTTTGAGTCAATTAATGGGGTGGGTTTGAGTCAATTAAAGATTTTTGGTGTTAGTGGAGGTGGAGGGGACAAGGTAAGGAGGGTGGATGGAGAAAATCATGGAAACCACCATGGTTTCTGGTTTAGGCGCGAAGGAGAGGGAGATGAACAGTAGCCCGGTTTTGACTTATTTGACTGAGTGGTATTAATAAAGGGGGGGTTCACAATGGATTATGACTGGGGTCAAAAGGAATATGTGGACTGGCTCAAGTGGGGGGCCAAGGTTCAAGGGTCATGCTTGGGTTGGGCTTGGATAATGCATGTTGGGCCAGCTGGTATTGGATTTGGGTTGAAATAATAATAAGGGTCCGGTTTGGTTAAGTATACAAGGACCAATATTGTAATTTCTCCAAACTTGAGGACTGAACAAGACACTTTTCCAAAGATATCACAAGGACCAAACTTGACAAACTTTGATAGAACAAGGACCCTTTTTGCATAAATTCCATTTTAAAATATCCAAGGACTAATTTTGCAAATTTTCAAACTCTAGGGACCTTTTCTGCCATTTGACCAAAGAATCATTCAAGGACCAATTTTAACAACTTAGAATATTTCAAGGACCTTGAATGATAAAATTCCACATTTTTGAATTCCAGGGACTAGATTTGACAACTTTTTGAAACTTGGGGGACTAAAACTGCCAATTTTACAAACTTGAATCATTTTTCATCTGATTTTGATATTTTTGCATTTAAAACACATAAAACACTGATTTGTGATATTTTCATCATTTTGATGCATTTTTGAGTGTTTTCAGATGATTTTGCAGTTTAGATTGTACAAAAATGATGAGTATTTAGACACTCATCAATCCCCCACACTAAGATATTGCTAGTCCCTAGCAATGATTTAGATCTTTAATGGATTTTAAAACTCTTTACCAAAAGCCATCACTTCTGGAGTAGCCAATTGTTTTGATTCAAGTAAGAACCTTGGTACAATGATAACCAAATGATTTTGAGCAAATCATAAGCTATAAACGGATTTGATTTGTCTTTACCAGAAGCCGTTTGCTCTGGACTAGCCAACACTTAGATAAATTATCGAATTATCTTGGTGAGTGAATACCAATTGTGGTTTTTCCATCGCCTTTACCACAAGCCATAAACTTGCGGGCTAGCCAACTCTTCACTTTTAGGATATGGTGAGTTGAATACCATACAATTTTGGGCAAATTGCAAGCCATAAACGGATTTGAGAAATCTTTACCAAGAGCCGTTTGCTCCTGGATTAGCCAATCCTTTTGTTTTTTAGACATGGCGGACTGATTACCATATGATGAATAAGTGAAAAACACTTATTCCAAAAAACATTTGGCCAAAAACGGGGGAATTGGGTGGATAATACATGATAAAATTCGTGAGAATTCCCCCCCACACTTAGAAATGAATATTGCCCTCAATATTCAAAGTACCGGCGGTTATGCCGAAACAAAGAACGTAAAAGGGAAATATTACGGCCATTATTTAGAAAGAGATTTTTTTTTCACAAAAGATTTTATATACAACAGTGTGGGGCAACTCCCCCACACTAGGGTGGTAGAACAGAGAAAGAAGACAGAAATATGGGTGAAAACCCATATGGTGTGTGCTATTTGTTTTTGATTCCCGAGTCATTAGCTTGACTCGATCCCCGCATTCATTGGTTCATGGGGAAAGTTTGTAGATCCGGGACAACCACAGGGGGAATGTCCTCTCCAAAATAATGCTTCACTCGATGACCATTCACTTTAAAATTAGGACCATCGGGTTGAGATAACTCAATGGTACCATAAGGATAAACCTTAGCGATAGTAAATGGACCAGACCAACGGGACTTGAGCTTTCCCGAGAAAATCTTCAATCTTGAATTGAAAAGAAGGACTCGATCACCAACGTTGAAAACGCGGTTCTTGATTTTAGAGTCATGAATCTTCTTTGTCTTTTGCTTGTAGATCAAAGAGTTCTCGTAAGCTTGATCACGGAGTTCATTTAATTCATTCATTTGCACTTTCCGGTGATCACCGCTGTCCTGAATATCGAAATTGGCATGTTTTAAGGCCCAGTATGCCTTGTGCTCTAACTCAATCGGAAGATGACATGCCTTTCCGTACACAAGCTTGTATGGAGTACACCCAATGGGTGTTTTGTAAGCGGAAGGCCCAGAGTGCGTCATCTAGCTTATCCGACCATGATGCACGATTTTCGCCTACTGTCCTTTCAAGGATTCTTTTAATACCACGGTTTGAAACTTCCACCTGCCCACTTGTTTGGGGGTGGTATGCAGGAGAGAGACGGTGGGTAACACCATACTTTTGCATGACACGATCAAATTGGTCATTGCAAAAATGGGTACCACGATCACCGATTATCGCTCTCGAGTTCCAAACCCGCAAAAAGAGATTTCAAAAATTTCACAACTACTCGGGCATCATTGGTGGGTAAAGCTTTCGCTTCAACCCATTTTGACAAATAGTCACAACACACGAGTATGTACTTGTTTCCGCGAGAAGATGGAAATGGCCCCATAAAGTCAATACCCCAAATGTCAAATATCTCACAAACTTGAATGGCATTTTGCGGCATTTCATTTCTTTGAGATATATTTCCGTGACGTTGACAAGTGTCACAGGCTTTGACAAATTCGTGGGCATCCTTATAGATTGTGGGCCAATAAAACCCGGAATCAAACACCTTTTTGGCGGTGTAGTTTGGACTATGATGGCCCCCGGTGGGTCCAGCATGGCAAGCTGTGAGAATGTCAATAGCTTCCTGTCCATAAACACATCGCCTGATGACTTGATCCGCACAAATTTTGAACAAGAAGGGGTCGTCCCAGAAATAATGTTTAACATCTTTGAAGAATTTGTTCTTCTGTTGGGTCGACATTCCTTTCACTATGAAGTTAACCGCATGGTAATTTGGCGGTCAGAAACCATGGGGTGGTAGAATTTCCACTAAAAGAAACCGCATTGAGTGTCTCGAGAGGAAATGTTTCATTTATTTCCTTTTTCTCGAAAACATCTTGATGTGGGTTTTCTAATCTGACAGATGATCGCCAGCTAGATTCTCACTCCTTTTTATCATATAATGATATCAAATTCTTGCAGGAGGAGAATCCAACGGAGCAATCTCAGCTTTGCATCTTGTTTTGCAAAGAGATATTTGAGAGCCGAATGATCCGTATACACCACGCATTTGGTCAAGATTAAGTATGGCCGAAACTTCTCAAATGCATACACCACGGCTAATAGCTCTTTTTCTGTGGTGGTGTAATGAGTTTGACCTTCATCATAGTTTTACTTGCGTAGTGGATAGGCTGAAAATGCTTGTTTCTACGTTGCCCTAAGACTGCACCGATAGCAAAATCACTTGCATCGCACATGAGCTCAAAGGGCAAGTCCCAAAGAGCAACGAGAATGGGTGCTTCAGTAAGCTTTTTCTTCAATGTTTCAAAAGCTTCTATGCACTCAGGTGAGAAGATAAAAGGAGCATCCTTTTCAAGAAGATGAGTCATAGGGCGGGCGATTTTAGAAAAATCTTGTATGAATCTACGATAGAAACCGGCATGACCTAAAAACTCCTAATACCTTTGACGGTAGTAGGATGAGGTAATTTAGCAATAACATCGACTTTTGCTCTATCTACCTCAATCCGTTTTTGGAAATCTTATGGCCAAGGACTATGCCTTCTTTGACCATAAAGTGACTCTTCTCCCAATTTAGACACAGATTGGTGTCTTCACACCTTTGAAGCATTTTTTCTAAATGGGAGAGACATGTTTGAAAAGAATCCCCAATAACCGAGAAATCATCCATAAACACCTCCATTGTTTCCTCGATCATGTCGTGGAAAATGGCCATCATACATCGTTGGAACGTGCGTGAGCATTGCATAAGCCAAAAGGCATACGTTTGTAGGCAAAAGTTCCGTATGGGCAGGTGAATGTGGTTTTCTCTTGATCCTGTGGATCAATAGGGATCTGAAAATAACCCGAGAAACCATCAAGGAAGCAATAGTATTCATTCCCTGCTAATCTCTCAAGCATTTGGTCCATGAAGCAATAGTATTCATTCCCTGCTAATCTCTCAAGCATTTGGTCAAGGAAGCAATAAATGCATACTCGAGATGAGGAGGTAAGTCCTTAAGCTCAACCTCAGGAAATTCTTCAGTTTTCTCAACTGACTTGACTTCCTTGTTATGAAGTTTGATGGGAGGGAGAGGAGGAAAAGTGTCATGATTTAACAATTTCTCAAGAAGAATATCTCCCTCCAGATTAATCTCATTTTGATTAATCTCATCTGGGATTGAATCACTAGGGTGAGGGGTTGATGATGAATCATCATTAAGCAACTTCTCAATAAGAAGTATGTCCCCTCAATGTCAATTGGAGCATGATCAATTTCCCACAGTAATCACTAACCAAGTATGCTTCAATCTCTTCCAAGATGAAGTCTCTTCCCTCAAAAAGAGTGATAGAAGGGGTAGAATTGGCTATGATAGGTTGAGAAGATGTGGTGGGATCCCCACTCACAGAATTATGAGAATAACCAAGAACTTCTTGAGAGTACTCTTCTAAAGCAACATCAATGATATCTATTCGGTTAACCGACTCAGAATCATAATTTGCGGAGTACCTCGAAGTTTGATCAAGGTTAAAAGTAACAGCTTCATTACCAACACGTAATGTGATTTCCTGCTCAAATACATCTATGAGAGCACGCCCGCTCTCGTGAATCCTCGACCAACAATGAGAGGAACCCGATGATCGGCATCAAAATCAACAACCACGAAGTCAACTGGAAAATGGAACTTTCCTACTTTCACAAATACATCCTCGGCAATGCCAAGAGGATGGGATATGGAACGATCTGCAAGCTCGAGAGTCATGCATGTAGGAGTAAGTTCCGAAGAGAAAGTTTCTTCCACTTGAATAAGGCATCAGGTTGATGCTTGCACCAAGATCGCTAGGGCAAAGCATTCAACCATTCTGGAAATACACAAGGTAAGAGAAATTTTCCAGATCTCCAAGTTTCTCAGAAGCTTCTTCGTGATAATCACTGAGCTCTCGTTAAGAGGAGTTTTTGCCATTTCAAACAGCTTTTCCTTATTGCTTAACATGTGTTTGAGAGTTGATGCAAACTTGGGCATCAGCATGATAGCATCCGCAAAGTTTATGTCAAAATGTAACTCTTGAAAAATTTGAAAAAATTTGTCCATTTGATGACTGGCTTTCTCGCGGAGCTTTTGCTCATTCAAACGTGATGGGTAAGGAATAGAAGATTTGATGATGGGTAAGGAATAGAAGATTTGAAAAAATTTGTCCATATCGAAGTCAAATCGGAACGACAACCAAAAGGAATCGGAAGATATCATAACAGACGGAAGTCTAGTGTCTACCCAAATCCTCACAGGTCAATCCTAAGGTCAACAAGATCTAAACCTCGCTCTCGATAGCATAATTGTAACACCCCAACCCGACAAGGGTAGAAGTGTCACATTCTGGTGTCATATCAGAACATACAAATAAAATATTTACAAAAGGAAACCTTAAAAATGAAGTTTCAAATCATATAAACAATTGATGACGATTAAGAAAATACAATATCTAAAATGAAATGAAATATCAAAACAAAAACTCTTCAAAGTAAGTCCAAATAATAAGGTAACTAGGGTTGGTCCACTAAGAAAATCCAACTCTCAGCCCATCAAAGCCCATCTTCAAACCTAAAACCTGCCGCAGGAAAAGAAATGCAGCTGAGCTTAAAAAGCCCAAAGGAACGATATAACAAAACAAAAGCTAAATAAAATCTGAAATGCAAAATGAAATAAGGAATCTGATAAGAAGGTTGCAACGAAAGGGAACCAATGAGTCAATGAGGATCCTGCAGAACACAATTATACAGATATCCAAAACGAACAGATAACAAGGAGAACGAAGCAAAGCATCGATGACATATAAACAAGCACATACAAACCGACATACAAGTAACAAACATATACAAACATAGCGGGACGCCATATCCACACAACACATATATGGCATGCAATCAAATCGAAATCAAGACATACCACCAAATAGAAATCTAAAGGCAAGCGGAAGAAATTTATGTAAATGAGCATGGCGATCACACTGGTCAAAACCATTAGTTGAAAACATAACCGATCATAACAATGGAAGTACGAACGGCAGTCAAAACATGGCAAATACACGTAACAAGTAGGAATACAGTATGAGTACTATAATTAAATGAACTAGTGACATAGCAGGACAATTAAACAAGTTAACAAGTCAGACGTCATAAGTTGACCCATTTACCCAAATCGATCCGTAGCATAGACAGAAATGTAAACATGCCAGTCAATAATAAGCGATAAGGATACAACGGATAGTCATAGACCACGAGATTAACTGAACGAAGTACACATAATAAACAGACAAAACTATCGATTACACCTTAGCATGGTCACCAGACAAATCAGAGGGTCACATAACAGTGAGATCACATATCATCGGATGACAACAGTAAATCGTAACCGTATATTAATCATATCGTGAAGCATGGTAATCGTAGTCACATAAAACATTAATAGCATAATCAAATCAAATAAACATATAATAACCCGCAGACGCGGAATGGAACGATAGTCCCAGTAACGAAATGAGAGTGTGACAGATCAGAGCAATGGAATATATATATATATATATATATATCTTGGTAGTAGAGTGAGTCATATAAGGGTCGAGTAATGAACAATTAACACGTAATATGGTGCGTTGGGGAATACGTAGGTACAAGATAGGTATATCAAAAAGTGTAAAGGTTGTCAAATCTACCACGAGCCCGAACATATCATATCATATCATATCATAAGTAACCATTGTATCTGGGGTGACCTCGAATACCATATATAATAGGAGGAGACCTCAAGAACCAATGGAGTAGCTAGCTCGAGACTGTGAAGACGCTGTATCGTATTGCACACTACATCATTCAGCATATAAATCATATCATATCATATCATATCAAAACATATCTAGGATGCATCCATACCGGAAACATAGTGGCCAAACATATATCCGAGCTCATAATCATGTAACATAACGGGACGGTGTGTAACATCACAGACACACCGGAGTCATGCCATTGGTGCATCAATGACATGGTCATGGTACCTCCATGACTAGGAACACATATTTGGCTCTGGTATCAAACTGAAGGGTCAAAGCATAATCATATCATAAGGGTTCATATAAATGTTTCAGAAGTCAAAGGTATCGAGGTTCATATCAAAGGCTCATAATCGAAGGTTCATAATCAAAGATTCATAATCATACGCTCATGTCGAGATTCAATCAAAGGGTGCATAGCAAAGTCATAGGGAAGCCCTAATAAGAAGGCTAAGAGTAGAAGCATAACAGTCCAAATCTAGAATCAAAGGATGAATACAAATCATGAGAAACCTTAAGAGGTAAGGTCAGAATATCTGTACCTTAACCGCAAGTGCAAACAGATCATAAGGATCGGAAGTTACCCCTTCTTCAGCGAATCTACATGAATTAATGATCGGCTTATTATTAATAACTTATTTTAAATCGATTACCCTTTTAGTCGGCTTTCCATTTTTGTAACTTTTCATAATTGTAAGGGTTAATAAATTAGGATTACAATTGATAATAAATAGACTTAAAGGTTTAATATAACAAATGTCATATTTTAGATTCTTTAATAACTTATTAGTAAGGTCCGAGGTTAAATATGATAATTGTCAAAAGTTTAGGATTTGATATGCGAAATTTCTAAAACCTTAGGGTTTGCATGTGACAAGGTCCAAAGTTTAAGGTTGTAAAATGACAATTCATAAAATCCAAGGTTTGCATGTGACCAATTTCCAAAAGTAAAGGTTAAAAGTGAAAATAACCTTAATATTAAAATTTATTCAATTGTAATATGCATGAAACGCTTTCAGATTCAAACATTCATTCGAACTTGCTTATAGAATTTGCCCTCATGCGTTCAAGAGACTAACCGACACGACTTGGTGATCACGCATAACGACTAACCTCCGACTCAACTTCCACGACACCCTTTTAATGTATCGTATAACTCACTCATAAGTCCCGCGATCACCCTCGAATATAACCCCTCACAAGACCATTCATGTATTTTTTTTTCTTTTTATCTCTTTAACTTATAATGCACATATACATATGTTATCAAAAACAGTAGCCAAACCCAAGAAAGGAGCATGACACGAAATTAGTTGGCATGTTTTAAAACCCATTTACCTTAGAGGAAAAAGTGCATGTCGTGTGGAAGAATTCAAACAGAATAGTTTCATAAGAGTCAATATTACATGGTCTTTTATTTTCAATTTGCAGCCAAGGTTACTATTTCATGCATTCAATATTCATGACTTCATGCAACTAACTTATGTGATTGTAAAGATCTGTATATCGAGCCCTTGGAAGGGGAGCAAACCACGACTCAAAAGAAGGTCATAAGAAGAAAAGTAAAACGAGATTCTGATGTAATATGTTACCCTTATTTTGTGTACGTTTGGAAGAAACAAGGATCAAGACGAGCACGAAATCACTTCTCCTTTGTCCTAGCAAAACCCACGACATCCTCCCTTGTTGGCTTAGAACCTCACGACCATGCCATCAAACCCACGACCAAGATATCTTTTACGAGCCGAACACGAACACGAGCACAGCTTCAATGGAGCACTCCTTTTTGTGTTTGAAATCGGATGGAATGGTGGAGAACATCCTTTGCCGTCACTTGGTAAAGAGAGATTAGGGTTTTTGTTTTTATTTTTGAACTTGATAGATGGTAGTTATTAGGAGATAAATGAGAATTAATAGGAAATAAGTTGGGTGATTTGGGATTGATTTGGGCGTGTAAAATAGGCCGACCATGGGGGGATTTTGATGACCAATAAAAACAATTTTATCACTTACCATATTAACTTAATTTATATAGTTTATTTTAATTGTTTGTATCTAGTAAATAGCATGTAGTCCGTTTAACTTGTAATGTGCGATATATTTATTTAGTAGACATAAGTGTAGGTAAGTGTTATCATCTTGTAGAAATCATTTACTTCTTATTTAGGTTAGAACGTACTTGACAAGATTGACGCATTATACGTATTTCACAATTAATAAGCTTGAGGGGTAAGTTAGTCATTTAACACGTTTACGTTTTTAGGGTTTTACATACTTTCTTCAGGGATTTTGTGAAACATTTATCATGATTAGCATTAAAGATACATTTCAGACACTTTGAGCAAACAGCTTGTTTGGATTCAGAAATAGATATAGATTTCTTTGAGTGATCTGCTATGGGAATAGCTTTAATCGAAACGTAACTACTCTTAGGTGTAAGCCAATCCCTAGTCTTTAGATTAGTGTTCCTAGGTAATGGTTTAGAACTACCGCAAGGCCTTGAAATCTCAAGAATTCATCATCCTAGGTCTTGCACCTAAAATTCCGTCTTTGCGATTCTGTGCCTTCTTTCTAGCCATTTCTAGATAAGAGTTCTGATACAAGTCATTCATATCAATTTTCCTAGGCAAGTGAGGTGAAGTGACTGGTTTTGTCAAAACTTGTTTCGCATCAACTTGGGAGGCAAACCGCGTTTTGAAAATTTTGGTCGTTCAGATCTAAAAGCATTCGGTTGTCTAATAACTGGTTTCCCCAAGTTTGATGGTTTTGAAAACTTAGTGTTCACACTATTCCCTGTTGTTTTTATGAGCTCATTTTTTAAAGAAACAATAGCGAAACTCTTTTCCTGAAGTTGAGCTTTGAGATCATCAATTTTTGCTATCAAAGAGTTTGCTTCCATTGACTTAGTTCTAGCTTCTTTGACAGAGTCACTTAGTTCTATATGATTGTTTCTCAAAGACTCATTTTCCTTTAGTAATTTGGCCACACAAACCGCTAATTCATCATTTCTCATTTGAATATCATCAATAGCATTAACGTCAGAATTACTTGTAACCAAATTACTTTTCACATGCATACCAGAAATATGTTTCTTCAAAAAGTTGATGGTTGAGTCTTTGTCTTGAAGCTAAGCTGTCAAAGTGTTCATTTCAAAAAGTTCACGGAATTCAGGAAGTTCCGGATTTTTACATGGTTTGTTAATTTGGAAACTTTCTTCTTTACTTTGTATCGCAATTTCAAGTGAAATGCAATGTTTTTCAAGATTTAAGAATTTGTTTGAAAGTTCATCAAAAGCCTTTTTATCAACCATATTGTTTGTGTTAAAACACTTAATCTCGATTCGGTTTCGCCATGTAAGATTTATCAAAGTCATGTTGAGCATCATGGTCAGTTTGTTTAAGTATTTTAGCAGATGCATTGTGTTGAACAGTAAAGGGTACCTCATTACATGACACCTGTTCAATTTCTGATCTGATATCTGCATCCATATCATGTGTAACAAGAGTCACTGAACCGCTGGCTGTTTCAAGCTTATCTGTCTCTAAGTCTCAGTATTCATGTCAATCGATCCAACATCCGGTGCCATACCAGCCTCAACACAACAATTTAATGATTGTACCGAGATTCATTCGCCTTTCGATCACAAGATCCACTTCTTGTGTGACAGAGTTACTGAAAGCATTGGTTACATCATTCTTTGTTGTTTCGATATTCTCATTCAAAGAACACCCCACCTTCGATACATTACTCGACTTATCACAAATATCTTTCAACCGCACTGCACCCTCATCTACTTTTACATCTTCTCGAGTAACTTCCTCAATATACTTCTCCACATTATCCATGAGATGGATAAATGTATTGATGAATTCTTGAATTTCCATTCCAAGATGCTTTTTGAAGGAAATACCCGTCAAGTGTTGATCAAAATCTGCGGAATATTCCTCATTGATAAATGGTTGGAATTGGTGGTAAATCATCCGAGTGCAGAATGGAATCATCCTTCATTATCTTCCCTTTGATGAGCTGGATCTTCAATTGTTCTAATTCTAGCAACAATGTTCTCTTCAATGTAGGTAAGTCCTGACGGAAAAGAGCACTACATGTTCGATCCATTGATGTGGATGTGAGTAACATGAGGTGTGATTGAAGTTGTTGATAAGATTCAATGTTACTTTCTTTATGCATGGTATTCTATAGCCTAGACTGGTGCAATTCTCTCTCATTAGATTTTGAACCCGGAGATCTCACATCCTCATTGATTGATTCCATCATCTGTAACCGTTCAGAGTAGCTAGTGTTCTCATGGTTGTCAACAACATCATACAGTTTGAGTACTTCTGAAATTACTGAATCAGGAGTGTAAGACATGATGTTGGTGTGTGCATGGGATTTTACAATTCTGTGATTTAAACCGAGAAATAGAATCTTTCGTGGGATTTTACTAAAATCAAGACCAAACCGTAAGAAGGTGAGAAGTAGAATGTAGTAAAGGAACTAGAAGACGATAAGGAAGTGAAGATCAATTGGTGTTATGGTTGAGTTTGTGATATTCCCTAGTTCTTTATATGTATACCCCCTGTTCGCTGGGGGGTTCAGGGGGGCAGCGCGCCCCCGAAGGATTTTTCGGAAAATTAGGGTATGAAAACAAGGGTTTTGTATGTTAGGTTTAGAGACACATCGCAGGAATTGACAAATCACAGTCCTTGACAAGTCGCTTAACAGATAACTCGCATAAGACAACTTGCTTCAATAAGCAATCAGACAACTCGCATAGGCAACTCTCTTAGGCAACTCGCTTCAATAAGCAAGTAGACAACTCGCATAGGCAACTCTCTTAGGCAACTCGCTTAGGCAACTCGCTTCAATAAGCAAGCAGACAACTCGCATAGGCAACTCTCTTAGGCAACTCGCTTAGGCAACTCGCTTCAATAAGCAAGCAGACAACTCGCATAGGCAACTCTCTTAGGCAACTCGCTTAAAGAAATTCACCAACTTGCATTGATGAAAATAACCACAACTCGCATCCAAGAAATGCACTACGTGACTCAACTCGCTTCCAACCACTATTCAAAAAACACCACTTTTCAATCCAAAAATAATCCAACCAAGATGATTCAAGCCTTCCAAATCAAAAACCTTATGAAATCCACCAAAACAAAGAGCATGAAAGATGAGTGATCAAACCATGGCTCTTGATACCAATTGTAAGATATTGGATTTCATAAACACATAACACATCAAAGTATGGTTCGAATGAGATGAAGTAATTTAGAGAGAGAAAGTAGTGTGGGAGCCTTTCTAGAGAGAGAAAGTAACAAAGGAAAGAATATTAGATTGAAAGGTCCAACCCTCTACCTTGGGAGGTAGAGGGTATTTATAGTTACAAACTAAACGTCCTCCTTCGGACTGTGGATCAGGCATACAGTGGGTAAATACCCGTTCGTCCTCCACGGTGTTGCACTAAACTAAATAACTAACTAAATAACTAGTAAATAACGTAATGTCTACGAGCTAACTTATGCTAGATTATATATGGGGTGACCGACACTTCACTATGGAATTTCTAATTCCTAACAAGTCTGGTTTGGACAGTATCTTAGGGTTCTTATACCTATTTTACATCAAGATAAGTGTTTTACTTTATTGATTTCATTATATCTTCGATTGTATGTGTGTATGCTTGCATGTTTAACATGTCCGGCTAAATTTCGTTTGTGTTTGCTTAGATCTATGAAACCTAGTTATTAATTATTGATTGGTTGTCTCTTATCTTAATTGTAATTGGCTTATGAGTGCATTAGGCCATCGTTGTGTTTAATTGCTTGAGTAATCTTTGTGAACCTTAGCTTATAGATCACGTAGCGGAATTGTAGGCTAAACATTCAAAGATAACCTTAGAGTTAGTTTATGAAACCTAGAGATTTCGTAGGCAATAACCTTAAGGTAGTCTCAAAGAGTTAGGGAAAAACGCATACCCTACGACTTTAGAAAACACAACGCGTTAAGAATAAGGACGTGACAATTCAACCACCAATAAAAGATAACTAGGGAGTAATAGTATCTAGGTAGACACATTTTTAATCATCATACGAGCACACATCAATAGACATAAGACTACCCATTAGTTTAGATAATTAGATAGTAGAGTAATCGGTAGAAGTACCAAACTCCCAAATCCAAACCCCGAGATTTTACCCTTAGCTTTATAAAAAATTATAAAAAGATAAAAAATAATCTTCCTCAACCTCAACCTTAGCGTAGTACACTTCTTACTAGCATTCCTATTCCCCTAGAGAACGATATCAATACCCGAGGCTTACCCAATACTACACTGCAATGATTAGGTTCACTGCCTAGGGTGTTGAAAAACTTGATCGACGAAAAGGAAGTTCCTTTGACCCCGAACGCGTTATACGCGCATCAAGTTTTTGGCGCCGCTTCCGGGGAATAGAATAGCTAGTTAGATTTCTATCTCGTTTAGGTTCCCTTGCTTGATTCCTATCAAGTAAGATTTTTTTCTCCTTTTTAGCTTCCTCATAGTCCATCCCCCTTCTTCGTGACTTTGTTAGTAATCCCATCACTTTTCATCATGGAATGTGATAACCCGCCACCACTCATCGACCCACCAATCATTGACCCGCCAGGAGGCCGTACTCTTGGTGAATACTCTAGACCAAGCCACCAAGGCTATAGGAACACTATTGAGCTCCCTGATCAAGCTCAAAGTACGGCCCTGTGATCCGACACCATCCGGTTGGTGCAAAACGGATGTTCATTCCATGGACTTCGTTCCGACGATCCTAATCAGCATCTCAAGTATTTTCTTAAAATCGTTGATTCCATCGACCTTGATGCTACCACACGGGAGACCACGCGCTTGCGGCTCTTCCAATTCTCTCTACGGGACCAAGCTAGTAATTGGATTGAGCGACTTCCCGCCGGATCCATCTCAAGTTGGGATGATCTCACCACGCGTTCCTTGCCCAATTTTTCCCACCTGGGAGAACTACTAAACTTAGGAATGAAATCTTGATGTTCCAACAATGTCAAGGTGAATCTCTCTACGAGGCATGGACTCGATTCAAGGACTTGCTCCATAAAGTTCCTCATCACGACATAGATCTTTGGCTTCAAGTTCAAATCTTTCATGATCATGTCAACTTCTCAACTAAGCAATCCATCGACCAAGCGGCCGGTGGCAAACTTAGTGATCTCACCGCAGAAGAATCGTGGGGTACAATAGAGGACCTTGCCCTCTATGACAACGAAAGTTGGAATGACCCCCGTGAGTTGCCCAAAACCGTTAAGGCAATCTCCTTGCCTCCCATTGACTCACAAACTTCCAATCGTAGGATGCTCAAACTTGAAGATCAAGTCAAATTTCTAATGAGCTCCTACGAGAATCCTAAGTCTTCGCGCCAAGTAAACAAGGTCTCCTCCTTGTGTGAGCTATGTAGTGGTCCTCATGACACTCGTACTTGCATGAGACTCTCCGAACAAGCTTCCGCGACTACGCATCCTCGCGTACCAATGAAATGGGAGGAAGATTCCCACAACACCAACCTAGTACTTTCAATGATGCCCGAGAAGCTTGGAGGGGCAAACTCGACTACAATTGGGGACAAACAAAAGAATTCACCTCTAATGATTCCCCATGGTCCCACGGCCTAGGGGTGTGCAAGAAACCAAAAAACCGAGCCTAAACCGAAAAAACCAAGAACCGAAACAAAAAAACAAACCGATTGAAAACAAACGACGCTCGGTTTTATATTTTGAAAACCGAATTTTTGGTTCGGTTTGGTTTTAGCTTTAAAAACCGACCAATAGAAACCGAACCGACATTTAAAGTCAAAATAATATATCTTGCCTTGTTGTTCATAAATAATATAAGTACTTTATCTTGTTATCTTCCTTTTACATTACAGTTGTCAATGATGCATTTCAAATGTGTGATAACTCTGCTAATATTTTATTTCATAACAATATACATAACACAAATGTGCTTTAAGGTAAAAAAAAAGAAAAAAGAAAAAAGGGGGTACACAAATGTCACAAGAACACATTAAGTTTGAATGTTAATGGTTGTTCCTGTTGAAGATGGTGCAATTACATCAAAAGATTGAAGAACTTGTTCCAACATTATTCTTTTTTCGTTTACACACCCTTCAATTGTTTCAGTGTACCTTTCAAGCTCTAACAAATCCTTGGAACTTGGAGGCAACTTTGAGAATGTTGGCACTTGATTTAAGACGGTTCTTTACCCGTTTTAGTACCGCTGTAATGTACCGGTTTAAGATATGGTTCTATTTTATGATATATGTCAAATCTACTTAGCAAAGCTCGATAAATCGTATAGAAACCGAAAAACCAAAAAAACCGACAACCGAAAAACCAACCCATACAAAACCGAAACCGAATGGTTTCTAAAAATCAGAAACCGAAATTTTTCGGTTCAATTTCGGTTTTATACAAAAACCGAGCCAAACCGAACCATGCTCACCCCTACCACGGCCCTAGCCAACAAAACATAGAAGGGATGTTGCAACACCTAGTTTCATCCCAAGAAGCTCAAATAGCCAAGCTTTCGGATCGCTTTAACCAACAACAAGCCGAGATGGATAGGAAGATAGATAACCTTTTGAAATCCATGAACAATAGTGATAGGAAGATCACCGAAAAGGTTAATGCCATCTCGACTCATTCTCCAAGCTCCGTGAAAATTAAGGACCCAAGTAAGTTATCCAAGTATGTTCAATTCGTCAACACCATCACCTTAGTGAAAACAAATAGGACTAGTGACGAAGTGAACCATGAGACAGCACTTGAGATTAGTGAAACTCCTAAGGAAGAATCGACCGAATGCAAGTAGACAAAGTAGGTGATGAATACTTCAATAAGTTTCCTACGGAAGAGGAACTCTCTCACCACCCACACTTAGTACGCGACCTTCGTCACATGTATGTTAGGAAAAGCCCTGAGATCAAATTTGGAAATCCTTGGAATCTTGATAAGGATTTAAAAGGTACCATTTTGAGGGGTCATTTAAGCCCTTAATTGATCACTTTTGTATTCGTTACTACTTAATTTCGTTGCTTTTCACTTTTTAGGTCTCTTGAAGGCAAATTGCTGGAATGACACTTATTCGGACGAAAAGGCGCAAATATACGAAGAAAATGGCCAAAGTCAAGAATCAAGATACTCAGGTTGCTGGAACTGAAAGGGATGGCGTCAGGTTCTAAGTGTGACGCCGTCGTGCATATTTTGCGACGGCTCAGTAGCCAAATTGCTAATTATCAAGTGACGCATCGGTTTTAAAAGAGTAGGGCGCCACAACTCGACGCCTAGATTTGATCCGAGCGGCGTCCGAAGATAAAGCCAATGGCGCCACAACCATAAGGTGACGCGTCACAAGCTACAACATGCGCGCGCAAGTAGCCGATCTGTTTTGGCCATAACTTTTGCATACCTAACTCGATTTAGGTGATTCAAAATCCCACGCGAATCGGAACGAGAAAATCTACAGCTTGGTGAAAATGGTCGTGACGCCGTACTCTATAAGTGTGACGCCGTCACTCTTTGCCAACAGTAAAATCGCCTATAAATATAACATTATAACTTCACTTTTGTAAGCCCTAAACCCTAAGTCCGATTTCGTGGTTTAGGTAGGTGTTTTTCGAGCAACTTAAAGGGTTCCAAACACTCTATAAACATCATGTAATGGTTTGTTTGTTAATCCAATCCTATGTTATGTCTTCAATTATCATAATTGTTGCTTGCTCTTCATTAATTATGCTTAGCTAATTCACCTAGTGTTTGCTTATGATTGTATGAAACTTGTATATAATTAATTAGATCTTATTGATTTCTTAATGATGCTTGTGTCTATCTTCATCATTAGGGGTGTGACAATTTCAATGAGTCTAATTGGTTTAGATTATAATTTTTGCATCCTACTGTCTCTTGTTTGATTGGTTGTCTCTTATCTTAATTGGAATTGGCTTAGGAGTGCGACTAGGCTATCGTTGTGTTTAATACTTGATAAATCTTGGATAGTTTATGAATGACTTAGTGGATTTCGCTTACTAAACCCAAAGATAACCTCAAAGTTAGTTTATGAATGACTTATTGGATTTCGCTTTACTACACTTAAAGGTGACTTCAAAGAGTTAGGGAATGCACACCTTACGAACTTAGAAAACCCCCGCGTTAAGAATAAGGACGTGACAATTCAACCATCAATAGGACGTGACAATTCAGGAGGTAGAATTGGATAGCTAGCAAGGAGTAATACATCATAAGTAGATACGCTTCAATGCCCTCGGGTAGACCCATAATTTAGTTAGTATCTTTTGGGATAGTTGACTAGCAACTAACTCCACCATCCCCTCCAAAACCGAGATTCATAAAATATAAAAATACAAAATAATCATCCCTCACCTTTAGACTTAAATCGACATACACTTCAGCCTAACGACACTATTCCCTAGAGAACGATATCAATTCCCATGGCTTACCCTAATACTATACTACAACGATTAGGTTCATGCCTGGGTGTTGAAAAACTTGCTCGAATAAAAGGAAGTTCCTTTGACCCCGAACGACGCGTGTAGCGTTATCAAGTTTTTTGGCGCCACCGGGAATAGTTATTATTGAGGCTTGATTTCTATCTCGTTTAGGTCTACTCACAAGATTCCTATCAAGTGAGATTTTTTTCTTTTTATTAGCTTCCTTGTAGTCTATCCCCCCTTCTTTGTGCCTTTGTTCGTAAAACCTGTCCATTGACTCTTCCGTTCACCATTATGGAGAACGCGAATCCACTATATCCGCGATTAGGTTTTTTCATAAAAAATTATGCTATTACTAAAGCGGATTATTCAAGATGGTGGGAAGAAAGTAAGCAAGTCCATAAACCTTTTGAGGGTTTCACCATTCCATCAAGCCCACAAAACACCTCATCTAGTGAAACCTATGCTTCGTATGAGCCTTCACCTAGGATAGACTTTCGTGAACAACCTCCGTGTTTAGAAACTATTTTTAGTGAGGCCCTTAGGAGAACTGACCAAATTTGTGAAAATATTATGGTAAGTAACCAAGCATTAAACCATAAGTTGGATCAATTACTAGATTTGGTTTCATCACGACCTAAGGAAATAATACATGACGAGCATATAGATGATGTAGATGTGATTGAGGATAAGGTGAGAAGTCTAGACCCACAAGGTATCCCGCAAGTCCCACCATCATTTAAGGCATACACACAAAGACGACTTACCCTAAGTAGTAGAAGAGACTTTAGGAATCCCGATGGAGGTAGAACATTTGAACCAAACTCAACTAGAGAATATAGGTTTGAATACTTGTAGTCTCAGTCTTATTCTTAGTTCTAGGGAATTTTCTAGTGTTGATGAACCGGAACCTCAATCTTTATTTCCATCCTTATATATACATCTAGGAGACAAAAGAGGAACCGACCCACCCATCAACCAATTTAGTCCGGTAGTTTTAGGATGAAGGAAGCAATTCACACACCCCCTTCACCTCACATGGAAAATCATCACCCTAAGGGTGTGTATCGCTACGATCACCCGCACTTAAACTTAAGTGTAGGGAAAACTTCCCCTTTATCCATTAAATAAGGGTAGAGTCAGGCTCGTGACTCGAACAAAAACAAGCGCTTCTTGGGAGGCAACCCATATGTATTTGTTTTTTTTTTATTTGTGTGTCGTATATCTTTTATTGATTGTTTATTCTCATGTTTGAATTTTTAAAAATGCTTTATTTTGTCTTTAACTTCGTCTTAATTACATATAAAGGTATTTTACAAAGGGATAAGTGTAGGGAGGATTACACACGTTTTCAAAAAGAACGTGAACATGAGAATTGCGATTATTTGAGAGATATACATGTGTGTTTATTCGAGTCAAATGCTTGTATCGAGTCATAATGGATGTTTTGCAGAAATTTTTCCAGATTCTAAAGATAAAATTTTCCGAATTTTTCCGAAAATCGCAGACGCCGTTATGATAACCTGACCGCTGTGGTCGAACTCGACTTACCTGGCGTCGAGGAGTAGAAACAGCCTTCTAACTTTTCTCGTTTTCTGTGCTACCTATAAATTTTGGAATTTTCTAGGTCTTAATTTTCTAGAAAATCTGCAAACATCCATTCCACAAGCATTATATCTTATTTAAGTCCGGAATTACATCTTGTTGTGATTTTTCTTTGTTCGGTTTGATGCGTTGGGTTGTTTGTTTTCTTAAAGTGTGCAGGTTTTATTTATCAAGAAGAAGATACATAAGATTGGAAGGAGCTTTTCACGCAAACACTCTTCTTGAAGAAAGATTTAACCACTACTTCATACGGATCCTACCGAGCTAATCAGGGGAGTATTAGTTTCTTTCATCTTTTATTACCTTCCGTTATCATAACTTTGATATTTCGGAGAACATTGGGGACAATGTTCAGTTTAAGTGTAGGGAGGGAAAATAAAACGGGAACTTTGAAACTATGCTTATCCTTGATTATTTTCTTTGTCCAATTGCATTTGTGTAATAAACCATGAGAAAATGTCGGTTAGGGTAATTTTGGCACCAAATTTTTAATTTTTCATGACATATAGGAGTGGGACATTAGTCTTAACAAAAGTGTCTCACGGATAGGAAGTTATATGACTAGCACAAAAACCCTTTACCACCTAAATTCCACCCAAAATGTGAGGATTACCCTTAGATTAGTAGGAATTAAAGCATTCATCTGTAATGCTTAGTGTGAACTGGTAGTATAATAGATTCTAGAACTTGTTTTGTGATGCATCCCGAGATCGCTAGTAAGACTACACTTGTGTAGTTCGGAATAACTAAATGATAAGAGGCATTAGGATAACCCTTGTTTGACACCCGTAATATAATTACTTCTTCCACATCGGTTGAGTAATTCCCCCACACCCTTGCGTTGTACTCATCTTTAGTACACGATACCCCTAGTTAACCCCTCAGAGCCTATCCTTTTCGTGGTTCTCGTGATGTTTCTGTTTTTCCGGAATATCAATGAAGAGCATTGTTTACACCCCACCCCCAAATGTACACCCAAATCGCCTTAGCCTACCTTGTATGCACTCGCTTTTAGTGCATTATTGTTATCACCCTAAACCCTTAGTTCAATTATCTAGTTGCTTGCATAAGTTGCTAAGTCGAGTCATATCCTTTGTATACAGCTTTGGGACGATTGGGACTCATGGGAAAAGTTAAAGTTTATGAAATGACGGGAAGGGAACGTTAATTCAAATTCCCTTTATTTGCGTAATAATGTACTCCAAGTGTTTTGATCTTTTCAATTCGGGTCAAATTAGTGTTAGAGTAATAAAAACTCAAGTGTAGGGATGTGCCTATAAATCCCTATCATTTTGATGTTACCGTAGAGGATGGTAGAGTAAAAGTGTATAAAAAAAAATCGAAAAAAAAATAGAAAAAGATAAAAAGAAAAAAAATTGAGTGTTGAAAAAAAAAACGGGCTACCGTCCTACATCTATCCTTTAAATTTATGTTTGTTTGTTTCAGTTATCTAGAGTTTAGAGTGTCGAGTCTTGGCCTAGCAACGCCATTCTTCGTATGCTTGTAACATAAAGATTTTTGACTTGCCACCACTAAATAGCATATCCCACCAAACCCTTTGTTTCCCTACCGTAAGCCCAACATTACAACCCTTTAAAAGTCCTCTTGGATAGTCCTTCCTAGGTGCTTACGCCAAAGCGATGGAGGTTTGATCTAGTCTCAAGCCTATGGTAATCTATGTACTAGGACCGGTTAATGAGTGTTTAACTTCCATTTCCACTTTGATATATTTCATATGCACCCGAGAGATGTTAGTATCCAAAAACCCCTTGTGAGGTGCTAGTATGTAATTTTTGTGCTTGTTATGACTTTTGCGGGGCTTATATGTGTTGTGGATTATTTTAAACCAATGCTTCATGACCCCTAACTTATAAATTAATTGGCTTAAAGCACATTTGCTTGAGGACAAGCAAATACCAAGTGTAGGGATATTTGATAAGGATTTAAAAGGTACCATTTTGAGGGGTCATTTAAGCCCTTAATTTATCACTTTTGTATCCGTTACTACTTAATTTCGTTCCTTTTCACTTTTAGGTCTCTTGAAGGCAAATTGTTGGAATGAAACTTATTCGGACGAAAAGGCGCAAATATACGAAGAAAATGGCCAAAGTCAAGAATCAAGATACTCAAGTTGTGGAACGAAAAGGACGGCGTCAGTTCTAAGTGTGACGCGCGCGTATATTTTGTGACGGCTCAAGAGCCAAATTACTAATTATCATGTGACTGCATCAGGTTTTAAAAGAGTAGGGCGTCACAACTCAGACGGCCTAGATTTGATCCGATGCCGAAGATAAAGCAACGGCGCCACAACCATAAGGTGACGCCACAAGATGCAACATGCGCGAAGTAGCTGATAATGCTTTTGGCCATAACTTTTGCATACGAACTCGGATTTAGGTGATTCAAAAGCCCACGCGACTGGAACGAGAAAATCTACAGTTTGGTGAAAATAGTCGTGCGCCGTCAATCTATAAGTGTGACGCCATCACTCTTTCACGAAAAATCTGCCTATAAATAGAACATTATAACTTCACTTTTGTTAAGCCCTAAACCCTAAGTCCGATTCCGGGTTTAGGTAGGTGTTTTTCAGCAACTTAAAGGGTTCCAAACACTCTATAAATATCGTGTAATGGTTTGTTTGTTAATCCAATCCTATGTTATGTCTTCAATTATCATAATCGTTGCTTGCTCTTCATTAATTATGCTTGGCTAATTCACCTAGTATTTGCTTATGATTGTATGAAACTTGTATATAATTAATTAGATCTTATTGATTTCTTAATGATGCTTGTGTCTATCTTCATCATTAGGGGTGTGACAATTTCAATGAGTCTAACTAGTTTAGTTTATAATTCTTGCATCCTACTGTCTCTTGTTTGATTGGTTGTCTCTTATCTTAATTGGAATTGGCTTAGGAGTGCGACTAGGCTATCATTGTGTTTAATACTTGATAAATCTTGGATAGTTTATGAATGACTTAGTGGATTTCGTTTACTAAACCCAAAGATAACCTCAAAGTTAGTTTATGAATCACTTAGTGGATTTCGTTTACTACACTTAAAGGTGACTTCAAAGAGTTAGGGAATGCACACCTTACGACCTTAGAAAACACAACGCGTTAAGAATAAGGATGTGACAATTCAACCATCAACAGGACGTGACAATTCAAGTAGGTAGAATGGATAGCTAGCAAGGAGTAATACATCATAAGTAGATACGCTTCACGTTCCTGGTAGACCCATAATTTAGTTAGTATCTTTTGGGATAGTTGACTAGCAACTAATTCCACCATCCCCTCCAAAACCGAGATTCATAAAATATAAAAATACAAAAATAATCATCCCTCACCTTTAGACTTAAATCGACATACACTTCAGCCTAACGACACTGTTCCCCTAGAGAACGATATCAATACCCGTGGCTTACCCTAATACTACACTACAACGATTAGGTTCACTGCCTAGGGTGTTGAAAAACTTGTTCGACGAAAAGGAAGTTCCTTTGACCCCGAACGACGCGTGTAGAGTTATCAAATCTCAACATACCATGTTGCATAGGACATCTTTTCGTGGCAAAGGCCTACATTGATCGCAAATCCCCAATAAACATCATGATTAGCACCTACTATAATTGGGTAATGAAGAAACCTATCCCAAATAGGCAAGACCCCGATGATCATAGAGTTAGTTGTAATTTCCTTGGTAGAGTTAAGGGATTACCCGTCTATTTAGGTAGTTTCATGTACCCAACGGATTTCATAATTGTGGAGGATATTAGTACGGCCATAGATCCTAGCTTGTCCCACGTAATTATAGGAAAGCCTTTCATAGAAAACACCAGATAACTTATGATCCGTCCGTTAGGGATAGTTAGGTTCAAAAATGAGACCGGTGACGAGCTTACCAAATGCCATTTAAGATTGAGAAATTTTCATCACTATCCAATGATGAAAAGGAACTTAAGCTATCGGTCTACTATAGGAATGAGGAGGATAAGGAGAAAGGAGTAGATTATGTGATGAATAAGATTTTTGGGTTCTATAAGGATTGTTTGAAACTAGGACTGGAATATAGAACCGATTGGGGGAAAAATGACTTTCTAGAAAGATGCATTATAGTGCATTATTATAATATGGAAAACCCCAATAGAGACCCGTCATGAGGAAAAAGGTGACGGCAATGAAGTCACGTAGGAGCACGACTTTGAGTCTAGCTACAAGCCTCATAAATAAAGAAAAGCGCTTCGTGGGAGGCAACCCATGCTTAATTGTTTGCTTGTTTGTGTGTCATATATCTTTTCACTATTGTATGTTCTCATGTTTGAAATTGTGAAAATGCTTTATTTTATCTTTAATCTCGTCTTAATTACATATAAAGGTATTTTACAAAAAAGGATAAGTGTAGGGAGGATTACACACGTTTTTAAAAGAACGTGAACATGAGAACTACGATTATGGAAAAAGATATATATGTGTGTTTGTTAGAGTCAAATGCTTGTATCGAGTCATAATGGATGTTTTGCTGGAATTTTTCCAGATTTTAAAGGTGTAATTTTTCCGTAAAAACGCAGCACGCTGTTTGTAGGGATAACTGACGGCGTCAGATTATAACGACAACGCCGGGGGAGGAGAAACATCTTATATAATTTCTCACGCTTCGTGCTAATTATAAATTTTGAAAATTCTCAGGTCTTAATTTCCAGAAAATCTGCAAACATCCATTCCACAAGCATTATATCCTAGTGTAGTTGAGTCATATATAGTTTACCGCTGATTTTACGTGAAGGTTTCGTCTATTTTCTTAAAGTGTGCGGTTTTATTTATCGCGAAGAAGAAACATAACATTGGATGAAGCTTATCACGCATACATTCTTCTTTGGAAAGAATTTAACCACTATTTCACACGGATCCTAGAAGCTAATCAAAGGAGTAATAGTTTTTTTCTCTTTTAATTACCTTCCGTTATCATAACTTTTATACTTTCGGGGAACATTGGGAACAATGTTCAGTTTAAGTGTAGGGAGGAAGAATAAAACGGGAATTTTGAAACTATGCTTATCCTTGATCATTTGTCTTGTCCTATTTCAATTGTGCAATAAGCTATGAGAAATATTTTTAGGGCAATTTTAGCGCCAAATTTAAAATTTTTTCATGACATGTACGGGTGGGACTTTAGTCTTAATAAAGCGTCTCATGGATAGGAGTTATATGACTAGCACAAAAACCTTTTACCACTCAAATTCTACCCTAAAAATGTGAGGTTCGCCCCTAGATCTATAGGAATTAAAGAATTCCCCTTTAATGCTTCGAGAATGTACCGATAGTATAATAGATTCTAGAACTTATTTTGTGATGCATTCCAAGATCGCTAGTGAGACTACACTTGTGTAGTTAGGAATAACTAAATGATAAGAGGCATTAGGATAACCCTTGTTGATACCCGTATTATAATTACTTCTTCCACATCGGTCGAGTAATTACCCCACACCCTTGCGATGTACTCATCTTTAGTACACGATACCCCTAGTTAACCCCTCAGAGCCTATCCTTTTCGCGGTTCTCGTGATGTTTAGGTTTTCCGGAATATCAATGAAGAGCATTGTTTACAATCCACCCCCAAATGTACACCCAAATCGCCTTAGTCTACCTTGTATGCACTCACCGTTAGTGCATTATTGTTATCATACTAAACCCGTAGTTCAATTATCTAGTTACTTGCATGGTTGCTAAGTCGAGTCATATCTTTTGTACATAGTTTTGGGATGATTGGGACTCATAGGTAAAGTAACATTTTATGGAGTGACGGGAAAGAACGTTAAATTCAAACTCCTTTTATTTACATAATAAAGTACTCAAAGTGTTTTGATCTTTTCAATTCGGGTCAAATTAGTGTTAGAGTAATAAAAACTCAAGTGTAGGGATGCTCCTATAAATCCCTTATATTTTGATGTTATCATAGACGATGGTAGAGTAAAAGTGTATGGAAAAAAAAAAAAAAAAAAACGGGCTACCATCCTACATCTATCTTTATATTTATGTTTGTTTGTTTCAAAGTTATCTAGAGTTTAGTGAGTCGAGTCTTGGCTTAGCAACACCATTCTTTTCCTGCTTGTAACATAAGATTTTTTACTTGCCACCACTAAATCGCCTATCCAACCAAACCCTTTGTTTCCCTACCGTAAGCCTAACGTTACAACCCTTTAAAAGACCTCTTAGATAGTTTTTCCTAGGTGCTTACGCCAAAGAGGTGGAGGTTTGATCTAGTCTCAAGCCTATGGTAATCTATGTACTATGACCGGTTAATGAGTGTTTATCTTCCATTTCCATTTACTATATTTCATATACACCGGAGAGATGAGAGAATCCAAACACCCCTTGTGAGGTGCTAGTATATAATTTTCGTGCTTGTTATGACTATTGCGGTGCTTTTACTTGTTGTGAATTATGTTAAACCAATGCTTCATGCCCCTAACTTATAAATTGATTGGCCAAAAGCACATTTGCTTGAGGACAAGCAAATACTAAGTGTAGGGATATTTGATAAGGATTTAAAACGTACACTTTAAGGGGTCATTTAAGCCCTTAATCGCCCACTTTTATATCCGTTATTGCTTAATTTCGTTCATTTTCACTTTTTAGGTCTCTTGGAAGCAAAATGCTGGAATGATGCATATTTGGACTAAAAGGAGTGAATATATGAAGAAAATGGCAAAGTCAAGATTGAAGACACTCAAGTCAGCTGGAATTGAAGCCGGCAGTAACAATCCAAGAGGCGACACCGCCCTCTATAACGTAATTAAATTTGTGGACCCTCGTAGACTTTTTGCTAAATTACACTGACAAATACAAGCTTTGAAGAGGAAGGGCCACGAAGACTTTTCTTCTCAAACGCCTAGATCAGAATCGCACGTCACTACTGAAGTCGGTTCGACGGCCAAAAACTCAACGTGACGCCGTCCCAACTATTACTTGGCCAAGACGAAACCCTAATGACCTAACTGACGGCGGCGTCCCAACTATAAGGCTTACTCGCGTCGCTAATGTAAAATTATATATAGAAGTCGAATTTTCAGAATTTTAAGAGGTATACTTGTGGAGTAAAAACCTAAAATGACTTTATTCTGGTTTGGACAGTATCTTAGAGTTCTCATACCCTATTTTACATCAAGATAAGTGTTTTACTTCATTGATTTCATTATGTCTTCGATTGTATGTGTGTATGCTTGCATGTTTAACATGTCCGGCTAAATTTCTTGTGTGTTTGCTTAGATCTATGAAACCTAGTTATTAATTATTGATTGGTTGTCTCTTATCTTAATTGTAATTGGCTTAGGAGTGCATTAGGCCATCGTTGTGTTTAATTGCTTGAGTAATCTTTGTGAACCTTAGCTTATAGATCACGTAGCGGAATTGTAGGCTAAACATCCAAAGATAACCTTAGAGTTAGTTTATGAAACCTAGAGATTTCGTAGGCAATAACCTTAAGGTAGTCTCAAAGAGTTAGGGAAAAACGCATACCCTACTAATCTTAGAAAACATAATGCATTAAGAATAAGAACGTGACAATTCAACCACCAATAAAAGATAACTATGGAGTAATAGTATCTAGGTAGACACATTTTAATCATCATACGAGCACACATCAATAGACATAAGACTACCCATTAGTTTAGATAATTAGATAGTAGAGTAATCGGTAGAAGTACCAAACTCCCAAATCCAAACCCCGAGATTTTACCCTTAGCTTTCTAAAAAAATATAAAAAGATAAAAAAAACAATCTTCCTCAACCTCAACCTTAGCGTAGTACACTTCTTACTAGCATTCCTATTCCCCTAGAGAACGATATCAATACACGAGGCTTACCCAATACTACACTACAACGATTAGGTTCACTGCCTAGGAGATTGAAAAACTTGCTCGACTAAAAAGGAAGTTCCTTTGACCCCAACGCGTTATACGCCATCACCCATCTAAACCCAAACCGCTCTCAAGTCAAGTTTCTATTTTTGGGGTCGTAGTCTACTAATAATAATAACTCATCTTGTCCAAATATATAAAAGTCCATATCGGCTACTCACGGCCAATCCGAACCATGAGGTTACGGATGACTTGCGAAGTGCTCAAACATCACGACTCAATCCACGACATTATCATAACGGCATACACGTTTATTATTATTATTATTATTATTATTATTATTATTTATTTTTTTTAATTATTTTTTTATATATATAAAAATGTGAAGTTTATATATATCCATAGAAATGTTTACACAAAGTTGGATGGGAGTCTAGACACCAACTGTGCTCCCACCCCTTTCTGGATACAAAAGCCTACTCTATGAAAGATATAGCTACCGCTCTTAACATTATTTGAGTGGCTAATAGCAATGGACTTAATGCGTGAAAGCGTGTCCAAAGCCTCTGCATCTAATTCTCCAAACGTAGAAAAAGCAAACGGGAGAAACTTGTAACCGTTGTCCTCACATTTAGATGTGTACTTACTCTTTTTCTTCTCCACAGCATTACGCATAAGGTCACCAGAGCCCATGAAGAAGCCTCAATACCAGAAACGGGAGATCCCACCACATCCAAACATGCATCTTTACCTTGGACCCAGTTGAATAATAGCAGGTCTGCGGGACGAAGCTCCTTCCCATCCCCCGAAAAGAACCCCATTTGAGCCTCCTTACGCACTAAGATCCCAACTTTGGAACAGATATCCACAAGGATGTCACGCACCAGGTTATGCCTGAACTTCACGCCCACATCACTGGATCAGTGGACTGCGTGATCTCCCCATTTATCCATGCGATGTATATTACAACTCGGCACAAAGCTACCGCCGGAGAACAAAGGTATAGTGAGTCTATAACATAACACCGAACGGAATTGGCGATGATTCATTCTCGTCCCAACCCATCAATGGGTATTATGTATAGAAATCTTGTGCATGGGCGAATGCTTATGGAATGACCACTTGTCTTGGACTTAGCGAATACTTGGAAACAAGGTCTTTCAATCCGGCACCAAAGTAACACTTTTCCAAAGTTTTCATCATATGGGGGGCAGAAGCGTCATCGGTGGCAGAGATCACGTCTATGTTGCAAGCACTGTTAAAAGTATCAAGAGCATGCTGAAAATAAGAGCCATAGGAAGTAATATCAGTTTTTGCCAGTATCTTGTCCTGTAGAGCGCTCGTTTGCATGCGGGAGGTGAGAAAAGCATATTAGACAATATCACCTGTAGAAAGAATACCCGCATAACCCATCTTGATAGGAGAGTGGCTAGCCGCCACCGCCAATCACCAAAACCCCTGACCGAGGCGGTAATAATCTTCTAAGGAGGCGCAGCAAAGATCCTGATCATACCTGAACTTGGGCCTCTAGTAAATACACTGGAGAGCATGTTCTCAACGCGTAAGATAGCTTTGCAACCCCAACACAATTACGAAGAAGGAGAAGTCGCATTGGGGATAGCCTCCACTAACGAAATAGTTTTAGCGACCCTTTTCGAGTTAGATCCCGCAAAGCTTTCATCCAAACCGACCGGTCCACCTAGAAGTTTGACACCATTAAATCGGGCGGAGATATATTTATAGGAAAAATGCCCTCCACCGCTTCTAGGATCCTCTGAGGCCAAAAACAGTTCGGTCTTATCAACATTCAAAAACAACCCCGAAGCCGGACCATCCGTCATAATAATGTCAAGTGCATTGGCAACCATCAGAGTGTCTCCCACGATAGTACCATCATCAAGATGTCAAGCCTGAAGAGTAAGCTCACAAGACCAATTAATAGTCTGGATTAAGGGATGCAAAGCGAGAGCAAACAACAGAGGTCCCAACGGATCCCCTTGTTGAACCCCCTGACAAGACCAAAGGATGGAATCCTCGTAGTAAAGTCTAGCAGGCCGGGCATAACAAAACTCGACCCAAGGGGCAATAGAAGGACACCGCAACCTAGATTCCCGAAGTAAGACGCTCCTATCGACAAGATTGAAAGCATTCTTAAAGTCCACCAGAAGCATAGAAGACCCAACCTCGTGACCCTTCGATTCGATGAGTCTATTGACCGAATGGAGAACAGCCTCGCAGCCACTTGGAACGCCCACGCCAAATTGGAAATCTTGTAAATAAGCATTCAAATCGTTGCCAATTGAAGAGGATGCGACCTTAGAAATAAGCCTGCGCCAAACCGTACTAACAAAGAATAGAGTATGCCACCTCCCGGCTTGACCTAAAAGAGTCAAGGGGGGCACTAGCAATATATTCCCCTAATATAGCAGGGCACCCTCCACTAAGGAACAGGTTAACAACACCGGTGATAGAGCCTAACAGATCATCAGTGATAGCAGAAGTAGCCCCTCCCAAAATATCCATTAAATGTTGTGCCCTAAGCCCATCCCTACCGCAGGATGTCCCTTTTGGAAAACTACGGATCATGTTCAATACCAAGTCCTTGTGCACAATAAGGGCCTCTTCACCCAAAGGAGAAGACAGGAGTCGGGGTGGAGCATAAGGGTGTTTGGCCTCTAGCTCAAGCAAGTGTGTCGGGGTGGATGGGCGACACTAGAGGACGTGGAGCACCTTAATAGCAGCGGTGAAGTGCCCATCCCCAATTTATTTCATTGAACCAAGTTAGCTCCATCATGATCTTTAGTTTTCTTCACCCCATCGAGGGATGGAGGACCTCCATAAACGCTCCATCACCAACCCAATCCTCGTCACAGGGTTCCCCCAACGACCGAATAGCCCGGAGATACTTTCAAATCGACACCGCTTCACGCCACCGCATGGCCGTTGAGCTCTATTAGAAAATAGTGGAAAGAGGGATAATTGGGCTCCACCTCCTCTAGCTATAGCAAAACAAACCCTACTAAATATATATTTAGCAGACGCTGCCCAATATCTTGGGTGACAGAGAACTTTCGGATCCGATTCAGCAGAGTCACCGTGATCCTTCTCGAAGTTCACCAAAGGAAGAGAAAGAGAATGGAGGAACCCATATCCAATATCGCAGCATTTGGTTTCGTACTTGACACGTTTGCGTTGTACACCTTCAATCACAGCCCGCCCCGGTGTAAAGTCAGTCATACCAGTTTGCGTCAAAGGCGATGACCCTGTTAGATAAACACATACATCAAGCCCTCTTTCCCACGAGTAAAGTAACAAGTCACCGACGTAGGTGTTTGTCCCTCTCTCCGCAAGCCCGACATCAACTTTTACGAGACGAAACCCCTACCCGGAGCGATATCGCAGAGTATCACACACCACATTATGTCGATGTTTAATACCCAATACACAAGCATGATACAACATGATCTCAGATGTCACCCAGAAAACCTTGGAGTGCAGCACGCATCCGAGCGAGAAAAGGAACACCTAGTCGATAGCATAAAACACATCGTAGGTTTTAGCATTCATAGTCCGCCCTGACCCAACTATCGAGACTACTCGAGCTAGTCCGGTATTATTATTATTATTTATTTTTTATTATTCATTTGAATAAATATTAGTCCATTTCATTCATCGTTGACCAAAGTCAACAACCAAACCATCTATCGGATCCAAAATCGCCTCATTAGCCAAGACCATACGGTCTCTGGTTACCCATACGCAGGATAATTCGCTTTAGGTTAATTCCCTACGCGATACCTTAACACGAGCCATGCCGGACACAAGTTGTCCCAGATCAATAACCAACCAAAATATACCAAGTAACCAAATAACCATCGCGTAAGGGTCTGCCTGTCGACCCTTTACCAAGGTACAATTCACACCCGCACCACCACCCACGAGTGGTGGTGGTGGTGGCCGCATAACCACAACCGAAAAACAACAAAACAGCACCAAGATCTTTTGAAGTCCCAAAACAAACCAAGCTTCAAGAAATATATCAAAAACCCGCAAGAACAACACAAAGAAAAACGCCCACAAGTGTACCAAGTAACACCACTAAAAGTGGTGTTTTAACCATGAAAACGCCCCAAGAACCTCGTATACACGCAGATAAACGCGCTCTCCCAAGATCTAAAAATGAACACAAAAATCCAAACTAAAAATCAAGATCTAGCACGCGCGGAAAAGGTTTCACTACGCGTGCTACATACCACAAGAATCACAAGAAGCCGATCTATCAAATGGTATAGCTGTGTAAAAGTTGGCCGGGAGGGTGACTGGATAAGTTTTCTGTCCGGATTTCTAGAGAGAGGGAAGAGAGAGAGAGAAAGTGTGTGTGTAAAGTGTGAGAATGAGTGAAGCGGGGTTTTATACCCCAATGAGGACCAAATGTGCAATTCTTCCAAGTTAAGGGTGCGCTTGGTATTAAATTGTGGGTCCGGCTATGCCAATTGTCCAATCTTCCACGATAACGCTTCTCGAGCTCGTTTCAACCCTCAAACATTGTCGAAAACTTACGAAAGTTACTAATCTTATAATTGTTTTTCCACTCAAAATGACTATAAATGCACTATCTTTGATAAGTTGATACATATATATATAGAAATGCATAATATGCTTATGCTCGTGTCGGACGTTGTGCTAACATCTCACATGCTCCGAGATAACCTCTCGATCCTCAACCTATTTGGTTTTAAAAATACTCATAATTACTAAAACACTGAACACAAGTATGATGTGGTATAAAAATAGGTTTCAAAATTACCACAGTTACAACTAATTACAAACAAACCAATCACCGCCCACCACCCCACCTTTAGTATCGAGTATAAAATAAAGAGTAAATTACAAAATCATCCTTAAAGTTTGGCCAAATTGCAAGTTTTGTCCCAGCGTTTAGAAAGTGCAGGATCGTCCATGTGGGAAACTTTTAGGGTCGTGCCAACAAAAAATAACTAAAATGCCCTTTCTAAACGTTTGGGACGAAACTTGCAATTTGGCCAAACTTTAAGGACGATTTTTGCAATGTACTCATTTCTATATTATTTTCGCTTTACATAAATGATCCATGTGTTGTACAAAGTTTTACAATGTTAGTCCGATTTTTTAACCATCGCCACCTACAAGCACTACCACAGCCCCGCCGCCACATCATCGCCATTCGCCACCACCACCATCTCCACCCTACACCGCCATTTCCACTACCACAACCTCATCCACCACCACGCGCAACCACCATTACACCGCCACTCACCATTGCGTTGGTGGGTGGCGGCTATGGCGGGGTGGCCGCGAAAGTGGTGGATGGGGTTGTGGTATTGGGTGCTGGTGGGTGGAGCTGTAATGTGGTGGTGGCTGTGGATTGGTCGGGTAAGTGGGTAACTGGGGTGGTGGATAGGTGGTGGTAGTGGAGTGCCTTGGGGGTGGATGGAGATGGTGGTGGTGGTTAAAAAATCGGGACTAACATTGTAAAACTTTGACAACACGGGATAATTTATGTAAGAAAATGGAATAATATAGAAAGAGTATATTGCAAAAATCGTCCTTAAAGTTGTCCAAATTGCAAGTTTCGTCCCAAACGTTTAAAACGGGCGTTTTAGTCATTTGTTGGCCAGGGACGATTTTTGCTCCAAAGGTTTTCCAAAGACGATCCTTGCACTTTCTAAACGTTTGAGACAAAACTTACAAAATTTGACCAAATTTTAAGGATGATTTTTGCAATTTACTCTAAAATAAATGATTATTAAGCCAAGAAGCCGCGTGGCCGCGTGTTGTTTATAATCATGGGCTTTGACCACAAAGCCCAATACCTCTTATCACCGACTTACCTCTCCCAATATAAACTCTTCAAATCATGCTTTTCCAAACCCTAATCAACAAACAATCCCAAAATCGTCTCGTTTCATCATCAATTAGATCTGTTCTTCCTCTAATTAAAACACACACTAATTCGATACAATAATAAAATATGGCGATTTATTACAAGTTTCGAAGCGAGAAAGACTACAATTCTGTATCAATCGAAGGGCCGTTTATTACGGTTGGTAACTTGAAGGACAAGATTAATGAATCGAAGATTTTCAAGACTAGGAATTCTAGATATGTCAAAGATGTTTTAGTTGTAATTGATTCTCAATCCAATCAAGGTCTATAAAAATTTGTATTATTGTAATTAGTGTATAGATTTCGATATAGTTTATTTATTTATTTATTTTTTTGTATATGTAATGATGTTGAGATGGATGTGAATGAAAAAAAAAATAAAGTTGTTGATGGTTGGAGGATTGTGATTTTAGTTTATGGTTTTGCTTTTTTTCTTGTTTTTCGATTTTGGGGGTGGTGATTCGGGTCGGGTTCAGATTGTTTGGTTTGCTGGTCAGCCGTGTCGAGACCCTAACTGTTTATAACCTGAACACAACAATAATTAAGAGTAGTTTAGTGGATTGGCCAATTTAAACGTTTGTAGAAACGAAGTTTTAAAATACAGTTGAATTGGTTAAACATCAATGGGTCGGGTTAAATATCTTGGTTGACCTGTTTAACCATTTATCTAACCAAGTGTTACACGGGTTAAATTGGTTAAACGGTTGGGTCGGCCAACCAGTTTAATCTCTTAAAACTGGCGGGTGAACTGTCTCAAACCAAACACCACTTTAATTAACAAGTGTGCTGACCCATAACCTGTTTCGACCGTAACCTGTTTGTAATTGCAGGCCCCCTCTTCCTTCAAGTTTTTTTACTTATATAATACAGGGGTATAAAACTGAATATTCCGTATTAGTTGTTACTAATGGTGCTGATGTTTAAGTTTGTTGTTTGCAATTGTAGAGTATGTTGATGATCAAACGTTAATACCTAAATGTGCATCTGTTGTGATCTGCCGATTTCCACGATTTCCTTCCAAACCAATTGTTTTGTTCCAGGAGACTACCAATGAAGAGTAAATTTTCTTAAAACCTTAACTTCTTTGCCTAATCACTTCTATTTTAAGAATTCGTTATGTTTGATATATGGTGTATGCATATGTTGTTTTTGTTGCTAGAGAATGTAGTTTTAGACTTTTAAGAACTAACTTATAAAGTATCAGAGAACTATTTTTGATCGCGTTGATGTGTAAATATTGTGTTATTATGCATTGCAGGGAAGATTCAAAGACAAGTATCGGTGAAGCTAAGCAGCTTTATGGTACCGATTTTGATGATTTTGGGGAGGATGTGTTTGAAGTTCCTAAAGTTGCACCACTTATATTTGGCAATCCTGCCAACCCTTTAAGCAAAACTCAGGTGTTAGCTAATACTGCAGCATTGGATCGTCCACAGTAAGAAATATTCATAGTTTGTAATATGCGTTTATTTGGTTACTGATCAACTGTGAAATGGGATCTTATGTTGGTTTATGGTATTTGCAGAACTACTGGCGGAGGCTTGGCTGGACAAGGTTATGGTAAATCTCTTTTTAACTATCACTTATTTGACATATTTGTTTTCTCCGTTTTTACTTTTTTTCAAGTTTTTTGGTTTTTTATGTGCTTGTCTTTATCGTATATATATTGGAATAAAATCTGATCTATTTAAATCATTCAGGCAGAGACAGGTATGAGTGGCTTAAACCACCTGCGGGCTATGTATGCCATAGATGCAAGATTCCTGGTAGGTTAACCATCCTAGAATATGCGAGATTGCTGAAAATATAATAGGGTTATTCCTGGTAGGTTTACTAAAAGTGTTTTGTTTTCAGGTCATTTCATTCAGCACTGTCCTACAAACGGGGATCCTAATTTTGACATTAAAAGGGTTATTCTCCCAACTGGTATTCCAAAGCCTATGCTAACGGCAACCACAGATGGCGTACATGCTAAGACACTAATGGGTCTGTTATTAAACAAAATGTGTAAGTTGATTTCTATATCATGTACACATTGAGACTGCAATAGTTGTGTGCAATTTTGTGACTCTTGATTTGAGTGTATTTGTAACAGGGCTGCGTTTGAAATGGAGATGGAGGGGATGGCTAGTACATGCAATGTTAGTGATCTACCAGAGCTTAACTGCCCATTGTGCAAACAAGTAATGAAGGATGCTGCTTTGACGAGCAAATGCTGTTTCCGTAGTTTCTGTGACAAGTGTAAGTCACCAGTTCATCATTGGTGGAAAATATGAAACTATTATTATATGGACTTCAGTTTTGTAACCATTTATATCTATGTAAGCAACTTGTATTGTCAATCAGATAAATTAAAACTTTACTGACTGAATTGTTGTTCAGGTATAAGAGACCAGTTTATATCAAAGAGAACATGTGTATGTGGAGCTACGGATAGACTTGCAGATGAATTGTTGCCTAATAAGACACTTAGAGAGACAATAAACCGAAGAATTGAGACCAAATGTAATAGTTCAGGCAGTCGTGATCAAGGTATATGATCAACTAACGACCCAATTTAGTTCTTGTTAAAATTCAATAGTTTAGCTGAGTTTTATATGTTTCTGTTTCAGGCAAGGAGTTTGCACCACTTGTATCCTCAAAAGATAAAAAATCCTGTGTAACTCAACAAGAACCATTAGAGATCACAAAAGCTCCTGATGTTCCCGAGAGCAATATGAAGGCGCCGGCATCTGAAGGAAGGGCCCTACCAGCTGATAAAGAAGGTCAGCACAAGCAAGTTGCGGTTAAGGCAGGTGAGTAAATGCTCATTTCACATTTTATTGCATAATGCGATTCGTTTGCTATTCATTTCTTGCTATGTTGAATTTGGACAACGTATATAGGCTTCTATCACCTATGTCAAGCTGTTTGTAGTTAGACACTTAAGGTTATAATCACTGTAAATCAGTAATAAAGTTATGGTTGCATGCAATGTCCCCGTTTTGTCAGATTAATATAGCAGATATATCTTGTATTGAAATTTCTAGTTATCTCAAGATGTAGAAACATTGTGCTTGTTGATTGCAATTATACTTTCGAATATGGGGTGAACATTAATTTTTTTTCATATTTCAGCTAATAATAAGAAAAGGAAGAAGGCTGACTCGCACATCAGTGGTATGTTTTGCTTCCATGTTTTATTCTAATTTGTGAAGTGCATATATGTTATTTGCAATCTGTTACCAGTTTTTCTCGTGTACTTTGTATTGGCAGAAATTCAGGGGTCTACCCCACCAAATATTGCTACTCAGAGTTATATGACACCTGGAGGCTCTTTGGCTTATAATCCTCACTGGAATGGTATGCATCCTGGAATGACAGCATACATGCATCCATATTACATGGCTGCGTATTGCAATGGTCAATTTGGAGTACCAGGGATGAAACCTCCTCAAACTGGACCCCACAGGTATCCTTTATATACAAATGCCATTTTTTTCCTACTTAAATTAAATATTTCACATTTCATATTTATAGAATCATTTCATGGTGTTACTTGTATGCAACCTTGAGATAATGATTTTGACCCATTTACATCTAAATGGGTCGATGCAAGTAATGTTTGATCTTTAATGGATCAAACATCTAAAATAATAATATTTCGCTTATTAGGAAAGTGGGTGAAACGGGTGGAAGTGCTCAGTGTGTTTTGAATATGTATGTTTATCTCTTTGATTCTCTGTAGGGACAATGGAGAACCTGAAATGCGTATGAATGAAAGAGCACCTACCACGAGCAGAGAGGAATCTAAGGCTTGTAAATCTGAATCACGGCGAAAGCATGGACCGAAAAGGGGTGTTCAAAGGTAACTACTATTCATTCAGCTTTGGTTGATATACAAGTCGTGTATGACTTTGTAGCATCATGTTAATGATGGCTTTTTTTTTTATCTGTTTACCCACAAATGGGTAGATTTAGGTTATATTTTCTTGTCTAACTGGTCAAATGATGAAAGTCCTGCTAACTCCAAAGAGTATTAAAATGCATTAAACCTCCTACATTCATAATTTTCTACTAGACTTTGCCGATTATATAGAACTGGTTATATTTCGTTCGTGACAAAGTTATATAGTTGGTTTTCAATAATCTGTTTGGTCTGTTCCGTAATTGGAACAGCGATTTTTAACAGAATTATTTCTCAAATCTGGAATAATATTAGAGAACTAGATCTCGATGGTGTTATTGGCGTGTTGTAGTCTGATGATCAATTTTTATTTATTTATTTATTTATTATTATTATTATTTTTTTGTGGTTCGGGTCCAAGCTGTCCTGGTTCTCTTTGACTTGCTAAACATATTACATGTTCAAAACCAGTCTGGTTTGACCCGTTACCCGACTTGCCCATTTTGACGTTTGAGCTGTTTTCTGCAGCAGGGAATCAAGCAAAGATCAGGAATCTAGCAAGGAAGTTAGAAGTAGTGCAGATGTTACTTCAAGCAAATATCAGGAATCTCGTAGGGAAGTTCGTAGTAGTGCAGATGTTACTTCAAGGAAGCTGAACCGTGTACGTAATTTTGTAATTAACATCTTGTTTATAATTTTTACTTTCTGTACTACTATTCGTAATTTCATTCACTCGGGCAACCTTTTGTCCAAGTACAATCGTTTACTCTCCCTAACAAGGGTAGAGCCTTCCAGTATTATTTTTATGATTCATTTGTGTTGGGGGCATCATATTTGTTTGAAACCTCTTTAGAGTTTGGAGAGGCTATTATACTTCTCTTAACTCCAAAGTTTCTCGCTCTCATGTTTTGTCACCTGTCACCTGTCATCCGTCATATTGTTTTACGAGAACATAGTTACTGGGATTTATCATTTGTGATATTATTTTTGGTAATTTACTTTTTTGATGTCGACCACTGTGCTGAGTTGCTGGCCGAGTTGGTACAGGAGCTAATCCTACTCGTTCTAGATTTGGTGGCTACAAGTTTCATTATGTAGTTGGCTTGTAATGATATGAAGTTAAAGTTTGACCACCAGATGGGCGATGCTACTATAATGGTTATTTTGTACATCGGAAAGCTGTACATATTTATAGATTTGGTATATCTCAGCTTTGGAAGATCTCATGGATCTTGTATAGTGGGAAAATATGTAACGTTCCCATTGTTTGTATGTTTTAAATATCCAGGGATTTCGACTTGCAGGAGCCCCTGAATTATTCGTATTTTACATTTATTTAAAGGTTACTATGGTTTCAATGAGTGATTCCACAAAAGCAAACATTATGTTGTTCTATCTGTCATCCTTTTTTTGGATCTCGAAACAAGTTTTTGATTGCCTTGTATATTTTTAATTACACGCGTTTGTAATGATTATCAGTTGCAACTGTGTAGGAGCCACAATGAGTCAAGTTTGTTAACTTAAAAGAACATGGCTGAGGGTGATCCAAAATGCATATGAATTGTTTTAGTTCATGGAATCTTAAGATAGACCTAATAAACTCAATGGGTTATATTTTGTACCATTTTCCTGTTCACAATGTCGTAATTATTTTGTCATGGTCATATTGTTTTGACGTGATATGCGTTTGAAATGATGAGTGAAACCAATCGTTTTAACCTTTTGTCGTCATCGAATTTATGATAATCAAGTTAATTTATTATTGGCACATCTTAGTAATAATCTTGAAATACAAAATACTTGTTGTAAGCAAAGACTTGTCAGCCTGACTTTTATGATTCTCTATAAATTCAACTTAAAATGTGACTTTAGCTAGTTAACTAACGAATTTGTTTTGTTGATTACAGGTATCATCTACACCTCCAAGGGCATCATCAAAGAGAAGATCCTCTTCACGTGGAGATGAGTATGACGATCACTATCGCCACCATAAGCGTCACAGATCAGAGAGATAGTTACGATAGTTTATTGTTTCAGGACGCCATTAACGTCCATTTGTAAAGCTATATTTTCCTGATATGAAATGCAAATTTTCTTTTTCAGAGAAATG
>OU343222.1:68107253-68192659 GCA_910596185.1 Chrysanthemum makinoi | reverse complement strand
GATCGAGCCGAAGACAAAATACCACCAATCCACTTACACCATAATTCAGGAAATTTCATTTGCCTCATCATAGACAATAAAAAGTCCCAATTAACATTTTCGTAAGCTTTTTCAAAATCAATTTTAAACAAGAATAATTCCTTCCCTTTACTCTTTGCCCAAGATAGAATCTCACTAATGATCAATGGCCCGTCCAAAATATATCTCCCCGAAAGGAAGGCCGATTGTGTCTCGTAAGTAATGGACCCCATAACCGTCTTCAGTCTATTTGCAAGGACTTTAGAAATAACCTTACTCACAACACCAATTAGATTAATAGGTCGATAATCCCCCAGCTCGACCGGGTCACTTACTTTAGGAATCAATGTAATAAACGACGAGCCAACTCCCCGATTAATCAAACCCGAATCAAAAAATTCATGCATAATCGACATAAAATCTGAAGATAAAGAAGCCCAAAACCTCTTAATGAACCGGAAATTAAACCTGTCAGTGACCCGCCCCTTGTCACTACCACAATCAAAAACGGCGTCTTTTACCTCACGCTCCGAAAAAGGCCTAATGATGTCCATTGCTTCCTGTTCCTTCAAATGTTTCAAATCGCTACATACCAAAGACGGGCGATGTTGCATATCTTCAAAGAAACTTATTCTTGAAAAAACGGAACACTTCTTTTTTTACCAACAACGGCTTAGTAACCCAAGTCCCATTTATATTCAATCCCGGCAAGGAATTAGACACTCTTCATTTATTGACCACTTTCCGTGAAAAAACTAGAATTTTCGCCACCTTCCTTCGCCATCGAACTCTTGCCTTTTGTCTTAAATCTTTATCCTTAAACACTCGAAGCTCTTTAATCCTCACATTAGCTTCTTCGTAAACCCACCTTTTCCTACTCTGAAGATCTCTATCTTCAATAGTAGAATCCAAAGACATTAACCTCATGCACCGATTCTCCTCCTCACATTCAGACGCCTTGGTACGATCAACCCATTTGGATATAGCTTGCCTTACAAACTTAAACTTCTTCATAAGAACCACATCCGGCATGCCTTCTCCTCTAAATTCCGACATAGCTTTACTCACAATCTCATCAAATCGTCCGAGAGAACCACAAATTAAAGAACCGAAATGGTTTAGTACCGTAATTCCGATACTCCACTTTCAAAATAAGAGGACTATGATCCAAACCTTCCCTAGCAAGGGCTCTATATTCAGCATTCGGCCAAGCGCTAAGAAAGTTCCACGAAACAAATACTCTATCTAAACGGCTACATTTGTTCCAAGTGACATATGTGAATCTTCGGCCCCTCAACATGAACTCATGAAGCCCCACTTCTTCTAAGAAATCATTAAATTCATTGGACTCAGCCGCATTAAACTTAGAATTCCTTCTGTCGGCACGTTCTCGAACACAATTGAAATCTCCCCCGACGATCCAATAGTTATCATCTTGCATTATAACCCGTCCCAACTCGGCCCACAATTCCCTTTTATCTACCAATTTCTGAGGCGAGTACACATTAATGATCGACATACCCATACCATTGTCTCTAGCCGTACCATGTACCACCAGGAAGTTTCTATGTTTCACAACTCGATTCTTCACAAACTTCTTAGGATCCCATAACGATAAAAGACCACCCGAACGACCGGTAGCATCGACTTGTTCAGACATAAAATCCCCATCACCCCAAAACCTATGCAGGTCCATCCCATCTAAAGACTCAAATTGAGTTTCTTGTAGCATCATGAACCCAATATCATTATGCCTACGAATTTTCCGAGTCAAATCACTTTTGCTATGATTACCCAGCCCTCTAATATTGACTGACATCAAATTCATTCTTCTACCGTTTGAAAACCTTCTTCAATCACGACCTTAGTTACTGACTGCATAAAGTTCTCAATGTTTTCTGCTCCTAATGCCTTGGCCAAAAATATTGTTTGATCAACCTCACACCCAACCTCCTGGTCCAAAGTGTTGGACCCATTCTCCTTATCCCCCTCCTCCAACCGACTGTTGTTCATAGGCCCATCAGAAATCCCAATGTCCCTATTGAGATATGATCAATTGAACAATGTTTATAGAAGTATCATTGCAAATTAAATTTGTTTAGAGTTATGATTAATTTTCTGCGAAAGATATTTAAGAGTTTGCGAATTCTTATATGATTCAATGGTAGAAAGGTACACTAGCGTCAAAAACCCATGACGAGCCTGATCTTTTAACAAACTCTCACGAACAAATGACCAATTATGATTAATGGGGACGGAACCAGGATCAAAATATGATTGGTTGCACAAATTTTTTGAAACTGTAATATAGAAACACATTTCAATAGACCGGGTACATTTAAAATACATTTACAAAAAATTGATGTTTTTATTTTTCAAAAATTAACACTATATCGATAAAATCCATAGGGGTCATGGGCACCCGCGGGAACCCCCTAGTTCCGTCCCTGATAATGGACAAAAATGTTGACCAAGTTTCGTTTGAGTTGGCTCTTTTTGATCGAGTAATCGAGTTGAAGACGTGTAACATCGGTCAGTCTTGTTAATTAGTTCATCGGTTAGTATTCTTCATCAGTTTTGTTCTTAAGTTAGTCTTGTTCCCCAGCTAGTTTTGTTAATCAGTTGTTCATCAATTACATTTTTTTTCTCCTTAATGAATGAAAGAGGATGGGAAGAGAAATAAAAAAAATATTATTGTTTTTAAGTTTTTTTTTTAAGAAAAAAGAGTAAGGGACGAGAATGAAAAAAGAGGATTGGTATGTGCTAAAACACATACCTTTTCTTTATCAAAATAGACCCAAAACAACCAAGAAAGAGCCGTTTATTGCTAATATTTGTGGTTTTCTTGAGTTTGTGTATGTGCAGGTATGGATATGTAAAACACGAAAGGAACCAAATCGGCGTAAATCCAGAGCACGAGAGATTAAGAGAGAGCTTAAGCTGGCCGGTCAGAATTATGCATGTATGAAGATTTCTAATCTCTGAGGATGATTTGTGAAGATTTGATCAAAGTTTGAAGAATTGGCAGAAATGGCCCCTCAACTTTGAGAATTGGCAGAGATGGCCCTTAAAGAATCAAAAGTTGCAAATTTAATCCCTGGTCTATTGAAGAATGACAAGTTCAGCCCTTGGTCTATGGTTTCAGAAGTTGCATGATTGGTCCTTGGAATTTCAACATTTACAACATTGGTCCCTAAATATTCACTACTAGTCCAAGTATATTAATCCAAATACAAAACCAATCCAATACATCCCTGGCCCAATTCACTTAAACTATCCACGTAACAATAATCCAACACCCGGCTACAAACCCTCTACCCATTATCCTAATCCGGACACCCCGTGACCCGTTATTAACCCAGGTCAAAAATACCCACAACCAGTCAAACAATAATAATTAAAACCAAACGCGCCCTTTACCACAGTACTCTTCCCCTTCCTCCCAAACCAAACCCAAACACCACCCTTTCACCACCATATTTACCCAAACACACCACCTCGTACTAGCATCTATCCTAAACCTTCTAGAGGCTCTGACTTGTCAGGATTGATGCCCACGTGGACAAACCAAGCTCTCCCATTGGCTCGACACCTCATCAAGACAAATGGAGCATTTTGATTGGTATTGATGACTGGGATGAATTTGTGGCTATGATTGGACATTCTAGGCTCTTCTGAATGAGAATCCAAGACCTCCAACATCTGCTATATATAGGACCCTTGAGCTCACATTATATTTTGTCCAATTCCTTAAGTCTTAGAGGAATTTTGACCTCTTTATTTCCTGTCATTTTTACATGTTTTCAGTAGTTTAAAGTTTTGTATTTCAAATCAAGCTTTGTAATCTCATTTTCATTAATGCAAATGTCCCTCTTTTCCATTTAATGCTCAAATCTTTTCAAATTCATTAGTGTTTAGAAGTTCTTAATCTCTGTTTGTAGGAGCTCACATAAGCTTTAATAAGCTTATGTGAGCTAGTTGTGTATTGAATTGTTCTTCAAGTCAGTTTTGGTAAAAGTCAAACAAAAGTCAAAGATCAAAAGTCACCCTATTTCATGTTAATCTCTGGTTTAGTTTGTTAAAATGATAAGTTTCATGTTTATATAAGTTTTTAATTCAGTTTTAGTTAAATTCTCATCAAGTTTTTATTTAAAAGTATGGTTTAGGATATTAAAGGAGTGTTTGGTTTAAGTGTTTCAAACTGTTTTAGAGGTTAACTGTTGAATTAGATCAGTTGCATTATTCTTGCTATAGTCTATTATTACCATATCTGTCCTTGGTTTGCTGTCACTTGAGTTTTAAAGTCAAAATCACAAGAGCTGCTCTTGACTTCAATTCTGTTAAAAATCAGTAGTAAAACTTAGGCATATAGGTTTAGAATCAATAAAACCAGCTTGTTATAGTTTTATTTCATCATCATTCATCCATCTCAGTATTAAATTTGCATTTGAATCTCATTTTAGTCAGCTTTTAATCTGTTCTTCAAATAGTCAACTGTGTCAAAAGCATTTCTATATCGTTTTGCAAAAATGCAAGCCTTGTACACTGTTCATTTTAGCTTATTAGGGTCTAAGATTTGGCAAATTTGCAGTTGGCTAGGTGGTCTTTAAGACCACTTATCTGGTTTTCTCATTTGCTTATTGGATAAGTAGTTAAATAAGCTCAAACTTGCTTACCTGCTCCTGTTTCTTGATCAGCAGTCTCATGCCCCTTAGCCACTTTTGTTTTGCCCTTTAACTTCCTTAATACTAGTCCTTATTAGCTTAAACTTTGGATTTATGATCTCTGCCAGGTATTTTTGAGTCCCACACAGTTGGTTTCCCCTTTAGCTTATTGGAGAAGCAGCTAGATAAGCTCAAACAGTGGGGTCAAGCCACTGTTTTGCTTATTAAGTTCAGTTAGCTAAATCAAAGGTAGTATGCTCATTAGGTGTTAGGAGTAGGTGCTATAAGTTGCTTTAGAGTAGATATAGGATATTATAGCTTCTGTAGTAGTTTGGTTCAAGATAGTGCTTATTAACTTATTTTTAGAGCTTATTCCTTATCAGTTTACATAGCAGCCCTTAAATTCCCCACATAAGCCCTTGTTTTTATATTTTTAATAGCTTTAGAATAACATTTTAGAATTTCCCTGAAGTTTTCATAATTTTTAGTTACTGTTCACTATTTTTCTAGATTAAATTCAGTTTTTAAGCCTTTTTAAATAGTATTAATTACAAATAATTAAGAAAAAGTTCCAAAAAATAATTTTTCAATTTCAACAGTTTAAGATAAATATAAAAAGCATAAAAAATATTTTTCCTTATTTTTCTCCTTTTATTTGGTATTTTTAATAATTTAAATTAGATTTAAATAGATTTAAATTCATAGAAAATAGAAAATTAATCTGAAAAATACCAAAATAGTTTTTAAAAGTCTTTTATGTTATTTTAGATTTTTGAAAAGTAATTCCATAATTTTCCCTCTCTCTTTCATAATTTTTAGATAATTAGTTTATTTTTATAAGTTAATAATTAGTTTTTAATTAAAATAAAATCAAGAAAATTCCTAAAAATAGTTTTAATTCATAAGTAGTTTTCTAATATTATTCTTAGCATAAAAGTAGTTTTAGGTTATTTTTAGGAGTTAGATTGGTCATAGTTGCTTTTTATTCGCGTTTCGTTTAATTTCCGTATTTGCGTTTTAATGTAGAATTGCGTAGTTTGCCTTAATTCTTAGGATTTCCCATAGATTTTAGTTCCTTATGCTTTCCTTATCCCGTAGTTTAGAATATATCATATTATCCCTTCATTATTCAAATCCGATTATTGAGACGTAAGTTGGAAATTCCATTCAACCCTCGTTCGGAACGATCTCGGTGCTCAAACCTAACACGTTTGAGTTACCCATATACTACACTTCTTATTATTGGTCAGTGTCCGAGCCGTTTTAAGCTTCTTACGGTTAGTCATTCACAAGTGGCGAGCTTGTGTGAGTCAAGCTTGACGTGCTTCGACATCATATCAATTTTTGGCGCTGCTGCCGGGGAGGGCTTGTAGCGAGTTTTCGTATTCCGTCTTGAATCGTGTGCATTTGAAGATCCTTCCTCGAGAAGTTATCGTTGATATTTGTACATATCCCTTTTATAAAAACCCAAAAAGATTTTCCTTTTTAAAATTTGTTTTAAAAACACAAAAATATTCTTCTTGTATCCTCTTAACCCGATAATTCTTTTCTTTTACCCTCTATATGTTTAATTCTGACGGAGACGATTTCTTTGAACGTCGTGTTTTTCTTAACAACGTTGAGAAATTTGCAGCCTTGTCAAAAATTTTGAAACATAATCTTGATGAACCCTGATTCCTACTCCTCTCCGGTGAGGAGATGGAACATGTTTCGAGCCGAGGTAACTCCCGTTCAAGAACCCGAGCCTATCACGGAAACGGTGGAAATCACTAACCCTTATCCGGATAATTCTTCAATTTATCAGCTCGTGTGTATATGGTGCAGCGGACCCGAATATGGTGGGAATTGTCTTGCTTGTAGCAATGGAAAATCAGGAACCGAGTTTCACCACAATCCTAACTATGAGCCAACCAATTTTCCTAACCAACCTCTGTACCATGAGCCAGACTCATACTCTTGTGAGTATTGTGGTGGTCCTCACCAAGGTTTTCAATGTCAATGTCAAATTAACAACTCAACCTTTGGTTATGAACCTTACCCGTATTCGTCACAACAATCATACGGTTGTGAGTATTGTGGAGGTCCGCACTTTAATTCCGATTGTCAGATGCAGAACCCGATTGCTTACGAGCAAGTTCCTTGTGATAATTATGACTATTCCTATGACCCACCTCCACAATACCAAGAGATTCAACCACAATACCCGCAAATTCCTCAAGATAGTTTCCAAAGATGTATTAAGACACTCGAAGAATTTATGGATCCTCATCAGAAAACGTATGGTGAATTACTTGCCGAAGATCGAGCATCTCGCAACGAAAGATCTATGTTAGAACTACTCGAAGAAGAAAAACGAGCAGCTCAGATTGAAAAGTGTCTTGAAGAAATACGAATTGAGGAGCAAGCACTAGCAAGACGTGCCCGATGGCTCGCGACTTGCATTGACGATGATGATGAGGATTCCATCCAAATGAAAGAATACTATGCAAGTTTGTCGGATGAATCCCCTCCCGTTTCTGAGCCTTTCATTTCCGACCCTTCCCCTTCACTCACACCGGTTGAGAGAAGTGACGTTCTTTTGGAAGAGGTCGATGATTCTATTTCTTCAAACATTATTGATCTCGTTGACTCTCTCATAATGGGGGACGAGCCTCTTAGCACTATTCCGGAAACGGAATCGTCTTGTGTTGAGATCCTTATCCCAATCCCAATTGAGTCAGGGTTGTTGATATTTTTGATGAGCCTTCTCTTGATATTTCAAATGATCATGTTGAGATGTTCTCCGATTCCTATGATGATTCTTATGGAGACATCGATTTTGTCGACAATTTACCTTCTGAGCCCGAGCCAGAAGAAGAAGAGATTGAGCCCGATAATATTGAGATCGAGGATCCAGTATTACGTGAAACATTGTCAAGAGTTTATCTTCTCATTTCCAAAATTGAAGCCCTTAACGATAATTCGAGTTCGCATCCTATCTCCGCTAAAGATAGTGATTTCTCTCCCGAGCTTGAGACTTTCCGATTTGATGAAGAGATTAGTGGCAATCCCACTATTGATGATGTTTATCCTCCGATTCTTGAGAAATTCTACTTCGATATTGATGAGAACAAGGTTTTTCCCGATACTCCGACAAATGACCCGATCATTGAGGAAGCCGACTCATTTCTTGTTATTGATGACCCAATACCACCGGGTATTGAGGATGTTGTTATGAATCATCCCGACGGGGATATGGTGTTTCTTGATGGACTTCTTGACTCTCCTTCTTCTGATGAGTCCACCATCACGTATCCCGTTGAGCCCGCATGTGAAGACAAGATCTTTAAACCCGGGATATTCATAGATGAGCTTTGTGCTAAAACCGTTGTTAGAGAAAAGGATCCTCACTTGGATGCCTTCATTGTTAAGCTTTCACCTCCTTACCATGAGCTCCCATCATTCTTGGAGTTTTCTCACTTTGATCCGTCATTCTTTCGTCCACCCGCTAAACCGCCGGATGATGGATCGATCTTTCATATGCCTTATGTGAGTTTGGGAGGAGTCATTCTTTATGTGCTGGAGCCCGACATTTTCTTTCCCTCCCAAACCACCCAGTCTCATTCTTTCGGGAATGAGGACACCGTTTTTGACCCTGGTATCTCTACCACTTTCTTCCCCAAGGACAAATGAATTCGGGGACGAGTCAGGCTAGCGACTCGTTTAAGAAAAATAGTAGCGCTTCGTGGGAGGCACCCCATGCTTATCCTTCTCCTCTTTCTATTTTCTAATAAGTGACGCGAAGGGGTATGCCTCTTCGATTTCTCGTGTTTGGCTGTTTGTGATGTTGTGTTTAGGATGTTCCCGATATGAAGACTCTCGTGCTCGAAGTTTGTCATTTCTCCACTCGAGTTTCATGATCGATGCTGATGGAAATCCGATATCCTAATCTTATCGACTAACGTTTATCTTTGAGCATACTTAATAAACGGCTTTTAGATTTTCGTGTTACCCTTGCTTTAAACATTGAGGACAATGTTTCGTTCTCGTCTAGGGTAGGGTAATCTTCGATTTGATTTGACCGCACTTGCTTATTTCTGTTGTGTTTCTCTCGTAACCCCGTTTTTCCTTAGAAAATGAAAAATTGTGCAAAAATGAGCAAAATTTAAAATTTTTCAAGCTTTTGTTAAGTCTTTTTGATTGAAAAGTTTGCTAGTCTCTTAGATCAGAAGCTATAAAATGCGAATTCTAGCTCACAAGGCCAAGATTTTGCAAGTTTCCCTGAGTGATTTTAAATATGCATAACTTGATTTCATTAGACGAAGCATTTGCTAAGTTAATATATGTTTTGACACCTTGATTGACTTTCCGCTGGTGAGAGTAGGAATAGAATTCTGACTTGACCGGGCGTGTTGAGCCCTAGCTTGTTCCTTTAACCATAGATAATCTAAAAATTATCGGCTAAACATCTGCGGATCTCATTATTTGGGATTTTAAATTTGCAGAGATCGAGAAATGATAGAGTTACTTATGAGTTTAGATGCTAAACGTGGAGTAGTTGGTTCTCTTTAGAGCCCATCGAAGGTACTTATGGCTTTTTGTTCCCACAAAATTGTTTCACCCCATATTTGTCTAAATAATTAGAGATGTCGAGTTTTTGGCGATAGTTAGTTCTTTATCTTCTTAAAAGAATCTTTGTTTTAAAAATTGGGTACACATCAAGGATCCGTAATAAGTAATAAGTAATAAGTGATATGTGAAATGTAATAAGTAAAGTTGTGAGCTGCGGTGTCGAGATCGGACCCTTGGATCTTTAGCCGGGATTGAGTGAGGTCTTAGCCTAGCCAGCCGGGATCCTCATTTCATGAAGCCTATAGTCTTGGAATTACCCCGTGAAGCTCCGTGGTTCATAGCTCATACACGTAAAAGTCTAAGTGAATGAAAATGAATGTTGAAAAAAAAAAAAATGAAAAATGATGAAAATTGAAAAAGTCAAAAGTTAGTGAATAAAAATTCCTTGATGTGGACCTCATTTTTACGACAATGGTTCTTGATAGAAGACGGATAACTAATTATCGACTTAGCTTTGTATCTTTATCAGAATAAAAATTATCGAAACGAGAAATTTGAAGAAATTCATTTCTCACAAAAATAAAATAATCTAGAGGAAAATAGGAAAATGGGAACAAAAGGTATTTACACAAGTAACTTCCATGGGTAGTGTTAGCATCTAGAATCATTTGTAACAATGATTTCGGTTTTACGCTTAGTTTGGGACTTGTGAAAAATCAGGGACGATGTATTCTATCCGTATGGTCACTTCACGCTGTGTTGTGTTTCTTACTCCGTGATCCTAACGTGTCGTTTGAAAAATGTTGGAGTTATTAATCGACATGAAAGTTCAACAAACCGTCATTCATAACCAGAATGTGCTTAACCGTAATATCTATACATGAGAATTAAAAAGGTAAACGGGGCGTTTTTAGAATTAAGGCTTTCTTAATCTCTTTTGAGGAACCTTGACTACTTCTCCTCTAATTGGTTTGTCTGAACTGTTTGAAGTTTCTTACGGTTAGTCATTCACAAGTGGCTAGCTTGTGTGAGATAACTTGATGGTTTGGACATATCAATGGTTTAGTAGAAAGAGATTGAAATCCTTGGTTTTAGAAGCGTGAGTTGATTGCATTGCGTGAGGACACGGCAATAGTTTCGTCTGGGGTATTTTGGTATGTGCTAAAACACATACCTTTTCTTTATCAAAATAGACCCAAAACAACCAAGAAAGAGCCGTTTATTGCTAATATTTGTGGTTTTCTTGAGTTTGTGTATGTGCAGGTACGGATATGTAAAAACACACAAAAAGGAGCCAAATCAGACGTAAATCCGAGCACGAGATATTAAGAGAGCTTAAGCTGAGCCGAAGGTCAAATTATGCATTTATGATGATTTCTAATCTCTGAGGATGATTTGTGAAGATTTGATCAAAGTTTGAAGAATTGGCAGAAATGGCCCCTCAACTTTGAGAATTGGCAGAGATGGCCCTTAAAGAATCAAAAGTTGCAAATTTAATCCCTGGTCTATTGAAGAATGACAAGTTCAGCCCTTGGTCTATGGTTTCAGAAGTTGCATGATTGGTCCTTGGAATTTCAACATTTACAACATTGGTCCCTAAATATTCACTACTAGTCCAAGTATATTAATCCAAATACAAAACCAATCCAATACATCCCTGGCCCAATTCACTTAAACTATCCACGGCCCAACAATAATCCAACACCCGGCTACAAACCCTCTACCCATTATCCTAATCCGGACACCCCGTGACCCGTTATTAACCCAGGTCAAAAATACCCACAACCAGTCAAACAATAATAATTAAAACCAAACGCGCCCTTTACCACAGTACTCTTCCCCTTCCTCCCAAACCAAACCCAAACACCACCCTTTCACCACCATATTTACCCAAACACACCACCTCGTACTAGCATCTATCCTAAACCTTCTAGAGGCTCTGACTTGTCAGGATTGATGCCCACGTGGACAAACCAAGCTCTCCCATTGGCTCGACACCTCATCAAGACAAATGGAGCATTTTGATTGGTATTGATGACTCAGGATGAATTTGTGGCTATGATTGGACATTCTAGGCTCTTCTGAATGAGAATCCAAGACCTCCAACATCTGCTATATATAGGACCCTTGAGCTCACATTATATTTTGTCCAATTCCTTAAGTCTTAGAGGAATTTTGACCTCTTTATTTCCTGTCATTTTTACATGTTTTCAGTAGTTTAAAGTTTTGTATTTCAAATCAAGCTTTGTAATCTCATTTTCATTAATGCAAATGTCCCTCTTTTCCATTTAATGCTCAAATCTGTTTTCAAATTCATTCAGTGTTTAGAAGTGCTTAATCTCTGTTTGTAGGAGCTCACATAAGCTTTAATAAGCTTATGTGAGCTAGTTGTGTATTGAATTGTTCTTCAAGTCAGTTTTGGTAAAAGTCAAACAAAAGTCAAAGATCAAAAGTCACCCTATTTCATGTTAATCTCTGGTTTAGTTTGTTAAAATGATAAGTTTCATGTTTATATAAGTTTTTAATTCAGTTTTAGTTAAATTCTCATCAAGTTTTTATTTAAAAGTATGGTTTAGGATATTAAAGGAGTGTTTGGTTTAAGTGTTTCAAACTGTTTTAGAGGTTAACTGTTGAATTAGATCAGTTGCATTATTCTTGCTATAGTCTATTATTACCATATCTGTCCTTGGTTTGCTGTCACTTGAGTTTTAAAGTCAAAATCACAAGAGCTGCTCTTGACTTCAATTCTGTTAAAAATCAGTAGTAAAACTTAGGCATATAGGTTTAGAATCAATAAAACCAGCTTGTTATAGTTTTATTTCATCATCATTCATCCATCTCAGTATTAAATTTGCATTTGAATCTCATTTTAGTCAGCTTTTAATCTGTTCTTCAAATAGTCAACGTGTCAAAAGCATTTATATAGTTTTGCAGAAAATGCAAGCCTTGTACAATGTTCATTTTAGCTTATTAGGGTCTAAGATTTGGCAAATTTGCAGTTGGCTAGGTGGTCTTTAAGACCACTTATCTGGTTTTCTCATTTGCTTATTGGATAAGTAGTTAAATAAGCTCAAACTTGCTTTTGTCTCCCTGTTTGTGCTGCAATCAGATCTCATGCCCCCAGCCACTTTTGTTTTGCCCTTTAACTTCCTTAATACTAGTCCTTATTAGCTTAAACTTTGGATTTATGATCTCTGCCAGGTATTTTTGAGTCCCACACGTTGGTTTCCCTTTAGCTTATTGGAGAAGACTAGATAAGCTCAAACAGTGGGGTCAAGCCCATTTTTGCTTATTAAGTTCAGTTAGCTAAATCAAAGGTAGTATGCTCATTAGGTGTTAGGAGTAGGTGCTATAAGTTGCTTTAGAGTAGATATAGGATATTATAGCTTCTGTAGTAGTTTGGTTCAAGATAGTGCTTATTAACTTATTTTTAGAGCTTATTCCTTATCAGTTTACATAGCAGCCCTTAAATTCCCCACATAAGCCCTTGTTTTTATATTTTTAATAGCTTTAGAATAACATTTTAGAATTTCCCTAAAGTTTTCATAATTTTTAGTTACTGTTCACTATTTTTCTAGATTAAATTCAGTTTTTAAGCCTTTTTAAATAGTATTAATTACAAATAATTAAGAAAAAGTTCCAAAAAATAATTTTTCAATTTCAACAGTTTAAGATAAATATAAAAAGCATAAAAAATATTTTTCCTTATTTTTCTCCTTTTATTTGGTATTTTAATAATTTAAATTAGATTTAAATAGATTTAAATTCATAGAAAATAGAAAATTAATCTGAAAATACCAAAATAGTTTTTAAAAGTCTTTTATGTTATTTTAGATTTTTGAAAAGTAATTCCATAATTTTCCCTCTCTCTTTCATAATTTTTAGATAATTAGTTTATTTTTATAAGTTAATAATTAGTTTTTAATTAAAATAAAATCAAGAAAATTCCTAAAAAATAGTTTTAATTCATAAGTAGTTTTCTAATATTATTCTTAGCATAAAAGTAGTTTTAGGTTATTTTTAGGAGTTAGATTGGTCATAGTTGCTTTTTATTCGCGTTTCGTTTAATTTCCGTATTTGCGTTTTAATGTAGAATTGCGTAGTTTGCCTTAGTTCTTAGGATTTCCCATAGATTTTAGTTCCTTATGATTTCCTTATCCCGTAGTTTAGAATATATCATATTATCCCCTTCTGTTATTCAAATCCCGATTATTGAGACGTGAGTTGGAAATTCCATTCAACCTCGTTCGACGATCTCGGTGCTCAAACCTAACACGTTTGAGTTACCCATATACTACACTTCTTATTATTGGTCAGTGTCCGAGCCGTTTTAAGCTTCTTACGGTTAGTCATTCACAAGTGGCGAGCTTGTGTGAGTCAAGCTTGACGTGCTTCGACATCATATCAATGGAAGAGAGAGGGAAGTAAAGTTTTTTTTTTTAATTTGTTCATTCTAATATTAGAAGGATTAAGAAGGAAAATATGTTAATAACATAATGGCTTCTGTAAAATTACAATTATATCCTCATTTATTTTTAAAAACCTCAAATAAAAGTGATTGTCACTTAACTCTCATACCAGAGGAAAGGGTCATATTATACAAACCCCTAAGGATGTCAAATCAGGAGGGTTTTGTACTTTTATTCCTTTTGTCCCTCTTGTTTTTCAGTACAACACAGTATTTTGTCAGTATCTGCTCTGTATTTCTGAAAGTTTTAAGCGATTGACTTATTAAACTTTATGTTTCCTGTTCTATACTTTCAGGTTTATAGTTTTTTGATATAAATAAAATTATATAAAAAAAAAATCGTAAAAAAGAGAAAGATGCTCTTTGTAGAAAAAATGGTGCTTATAACTTGTCCCCAGATGAAATAGGAACGAACACAGCTTTATATACATAGTGTACATCACTACATGTTCATCATCAAATCCCAACGAGCTTTAATTAATGTAACCAATGATATTAAAGATTATGGTTATCAATCTTTATCTTATCAATTTTGTTCGAAGTTTCTTTTGTACGGAGTAATAAATAACTTCACATTTTGCATTTTTTTTTTTTTTTTTAATCTACATAATAATGACATCTATTTTTGCATTTTTGGAGTGTGAAAAATATATGAAGATCAATGGCCAAATGGTGAAATTGAGGTACATTCACTACAAATAAACAACCATTTATGAGTTGTTTATACTTTACATCGACCAAGGTATCAACAAAGGCAAAGATATCAGGTAATAATTAATGTATATAGTTTTGAGTAGAAACGAGTCGAGCCGAGCACGAGCCTGTCAGAGCTCGAGCTCGGCTCGTTTATATATAAAAAGCTCGAGCTCCAGTTCGTTTCGAGCCTAACATTTTGAGCTCGAGCTCGGCTCATGAAATTTTTCACAAGCTCGAGCTCGGCTCGGGCTCGACTAATTTTTATTATTATTATTATTTTGAACGGCAAATTTTATTAAAACAACTAGCAAGGAGCTAGAAAGTTACAAAGAAATTAAATAGGGGTGTTGCAACCAACTATCCCAGCTAAAATTACGATTACACCTAGAATAACACCAAGTATAAGATCGCGAAACAACATCATCAAAAATAACATCTTTACGGGGAATTTTTGTAGAAAACAACAACAGGTTCCGATACTGCCAAACACTCCACCATGAGATATAGAAGACCCCTTCCAGTAACCCTTTCACATTAGAACTTAACCTAACGGAATTGAACCAAGCAAGCCATTCGGAATATGATCCAACAGGAGACCAATCCAGGTTCCACCAACGGCATACCAGCCTAACAACATCAGTAACCAGACAACAACCAAAAAATAAATGCGATGAATCCTCAGGAGCTGAAGAACAGATCGGACACATATGATCTGGAAACTGAACACCACGATATAACAAGTTAGAACGAGTTGGTAAACGATCCAGAAAGACCTTCCAGGCAAAAGCGTTTACTTTGATCGGAACATATTTAACCCATTGTGTAGCTGTAGGAGCTTTCGGCAAAAAAATGTCATCAAGCAAGCAGCGAACGTCCTTGACCCGAAAAACAAGACAACATCGACGCTGCAATAGTCTCCTGCAAGAGATCTAACAGAGAAGCTTCGACCCCTCCTTGAACTGGTCGACGAAGATAATCAGTAACCGAGTTTTGGAGTTTATCAGCCACCGTACAATCTCTGCTAGACTCCAAAGCAAAGATACGAGGGAATCTAACACATAAGGAGTATCTCCAATCCAAACCTCATTCCAGAACTGAGTACGTAACCCATTACCAACACGAATATGACAATGAGAAATCAGGTCAACTCCACGATCTTTGAGCAAATGCACTTCCCGAATGATGGAATTCCAAGTCGAGAGACGAAAAGGAGACACATTAGAGAGTGAAGAGCCGTGCATAGACTTAATGAAACGGCACCACAAATGGAGCTCGGCTCGTTAACACAAGACTCGAGTTTGGCTCGTTAACACAAAGCTCGGCTCGTTAACACAAGGCTCGAGCTCGTTAATATTGTTATACATATAGAAAATATATATACGTATATATTTCTAGGGCTCGTTTAGGCTCACGAGCCTAAACGAGCTTTTTTTATAGAGCTCGGGCTCGAGCTCGGGCTCGAGCTCGTTTATTAAATGAGCCCAAACTTAGGCTCGAGCTCGTTTAGGCTCAGCTCGTTCGAGCTTTTTACCGATCCGATCTCGAGCTTTTCACGAGCGGCTCGGCTCGTTTCCACCCCTAGTTTTGAGGGTATATTGATAATTTTGTTAATTTTCCTATTCGTTCCTTGCTACTAAAATACAAATTGAAAAACACAAATTTTAATAATCACTTTTTTTGGAGTGTCATCCCTTACTTTCCTCTTCCTATCCCATCCTCTTTCATTCTTTAAAATTTAGATTCGAGAACAAAGCGTTAGTATTCTTCATCAGTTCATCAGTCTTGTTCATATGTTAGTCTTGTTTATCAATTAGTTTTATTTATCAGTTTATCAATCTTTTTTTATTAACAACATGACAATGTTTATCAGTTAGATTACGTTGTTCATGTTTTTTCTGAAAAAATATCACAATGTTTATCAGTTAGGTTGTTAATCATCGGCGTTGTTCATCAATGAAAAAGATTTTTTCATAAAAAAATAGTTGTTCATCATATGCGATGTTCATCAATATAAAGTGTTGTTCATCAATAAAATGATTTTTTTTTAAAAACTTTGTTCATCAGTATAAAGAGTTGTTCATCAAAAATGTTATTTATCAATAAAAAAAAGTTGTTCAGCAATAAAAATAATTCGTTATCAATAAAAGATGTTATTCGTCAATAAAAAGAGATTTTGGTCATAAACGTCGTTCATAAATTAAAAGTTTTCTTCATAAATAAAAAACGTTGTTTATCAATAAAATATGTTTTTCATCATATATGTTGTTCATCAATAAAAAAGTTGCTTATCAATAAACAGTGTTATTCATCAATAAAAAGATTTATTCATCAATAAGAAGAGCTATTTATGGATAAAGAAAGTTGATAAAAATAGTACTTCATGAATAAAAAGTAGGGGTGAGCATAAAAACCGAAAAACCGAATTGAAACCGAAAACCCCGAACCGAAAAAACCGCCCCATTTGACAAACCGATGGTGGTGGTTTTGAATTTTATAAAAACCGAATGTTTGGGGCGGTTTTTGGTTTCATAAGAAAAACCGAACCGAGAAAACCGCCCCGCCACACCTTTATGTATGTTTTATATTTATCTATATAAGAGATATGCTATTTAATTTTAAAGATTTGAGTATACATGCAACTTTATCTATTAGAGAAAAAAAGTAATAGTGTTGTTTATTATTAATACATTCAAATATGTTATATTAATATATATTATATCTTTATTTTCGAGCAATAGTGTTCTTTAAATGTTTTTATGGTAAAAGTGCAAAGCCCCAAAGACATGCATTTTATATTTTAGATTCATGTTTGGTTGTTTTGTACGTTTTTTCGAAGCTTTGGATTGTTGGATATTATGCTATTATTGGTATTTGTTTAAATATTTTTGCTTCAAATCTAGGAATCATAAACACTATATAAGATTAAAAATAGCTTGTTTTCTAGTAAGAAAAAACCGAATAAAAATCGAAACCGAACCGATTCAATGTCAAAAACCGAAAAACCGAAACCGAAAAAACCGACACCAAACGTTTTGTAATTTTCAAAAACCGAAATATGTGGTTTGGTTTTTGGTTTTACCATAAAACCGCCCCACCCCGCCCCATGCTCACCCCTAATAAAAAGAGTTGTTCATTAATAAAAAAAGTTATTCATAATTATTTGATGATCATAGGTGTTGGTTATCAATAATAATAGTTGTTTGTCAATAAAAATAGTCGTTCATCAATAATAAGTTTTGTTTTAGCATTGTTCTTCAAGAAAAATCTCACTTAGGCATTTTATCAAACATCTTGTGTGCATTAAATATGTTTAAAATGCCATTTTCAAAATGCGATATCTCACTCATATCATATCGGAATTGAGTGATTCAAATTTCTGTGTTAAGAACGGCAAAAAATCTACAACTTTTGTGTTTAAAGTTTGCGTTTATCAACCTTTAAGTTAGATAAAATTAGGGCAAAAGATGCTGAAAATTTAAAGAAAATCAATACCTACTTAAAATCTTAAAAAAAATGTTTTGATTTATATATAAAAAATTCATATCAAATTAAAAAGAATTAAATTATGAAAATATGGTGAAATCGGTTTTTTTGTAAAAATTTATCATTTAAAAGTTATGATAATTTTAAGTTTAAGGGTGAAACTAAAAAACGGGTTAAATGACCAAACTGTCCATTTGACAAAAACTATTGAAAAAAAGAGAGAGGACACGTGTCAAATGATAGATGGCTTTTTAACATTTTTATTATTTTTGACTTTGAATTTGAATGCTATTCTATACATATATAAATTTGTGGAAGTGGACGGCATCGTTTCAAAAAAGGGAAAAAATGTCATTTCGCAGTATGGAAAAAAAATTATTCAAGAGAATCCTCCGAACTATGCGGAAAATTACAAAAATGAACATGTATTTTTAGATATATACGACTTTTTTACGTAACAAACTTTATTTATCAAATATTTAGCGATTTTCTTATAAAAAAAATATGCCGTTGGAAATGCCTTTAAATTGCAATGCTTTTAACTTACATATGATTTTATCAAGAAAAATTTAACGTTAATATATATATATATATATATATATATATATATATATATATATATATATATATATAGGGGAGAGTTAACGTGAGATCAAGCTTAAAGTTGTAAAAATAAGATCAAGTTTAAAAAACCAATAAAACATTATAAATAACAATTTTAGCAATAATACACATAAAAATGATATTTTAATACAAATTAACATTTTAACAACCAATAACCAAATGATACATGAGTTTGGATTAGTGATACACCTGATACATATTATACTAATAAATATTTCAAAGTCTGATACACATACAAAAACCTGATACACATTATACTTCTAATCAAAGTGTATCACCTAGGTTTCGTAAATTTTAAAAAGAAATCTATCGAAACTTTAACAATTTTAGTTGTAGTTAATAGAAAATTTAATTTTCTTGTAAGGAGAGTGTCGATTGTTAAATTTTAGTTGGATCTCATTTTAACAACTTTAAGATTGATCTTATTTGATCTAGATTATATATATATATATATATATATATATATATATATATATATATATATATATATATATATAGATTGGATCATTTAAAAAGTTGATCTCAAGAGAAAAGTGAGAGAAATGATCTCAACCGTTAGATCACCTCCTCCTACCCCTCCCTTTTTTTCACACCAAACTACAGGGACCTTATTGTATTTTCCTTCATTCTTTAAGGGAATGTTTTGTAAATTCGCACCTTTCATATATAATACTTAATTTTTTTCATTTTTTCCTTTTTCTTCTTTCTCTAGATACAAGACTTGAACTTTTTCTCTTATTTCCAGATTCACGAAGTTCATGAAATCACGACCATGAAGATTCATGAAATCATCTCATCACGAAGTCATATCGTGGAATCATATTCAATAATGTATGTAACTGATTTCGTGTTATCAGATTCAATCGTGTTATCAAATTCCATATCATTTCATAATAATTTATCAAATCGAAGATCAAATTAAGGTATGTAACTGAACTTGATTATAGATTTGTTATTTCTGCTAATTAAAATCAATTATAAAGCTTATATAATGATTGTTTGAGTTAGGTTTTTTACTTTTATGCAATTTGATTTGTTAAACACTATCTTTGTTTATAGAGGTAACGATTTTAAGAGTTTATTGACATCATTAATTGTATACAATAGCTATTTTGAAACGAATTTGAGAAGTAAATACATGGAAAACATGTTTACATAAGACTGCACACCAAGTGTTTGATAAAATGTCTGAATGGAATTTTATTACTGCGATGCACTAATTTTACATTGTGATGCCCTAATTCTTGTGAATATATTCTAGTTACACTGGATGCCTTAATTAATTTAGGCAAGAGGATTTTAGATTTTGATGAACACACTCGCTAAGACAATTGTATGGACATCAAGTTTGTTGCTACTGTATGTATCACCACTGCATCATACAATGTGCTACGACGTTAGGTTACAAGTTTCAAGAGGAAAATAGAAAGTTGTTTGTCTGAGTAGCAGAAGTCAAATAAGGACACATGATATGGAATAGCGTTCTTTGACAAATTTGACCTTTTTTCAGCAACTTATTTAAATCAGATCTTGACTTAGTTGAAATAGGTTTCCAATTCACACTTGTTCCAGTGCAGGTGCTTGTTTATCAACTGAAAGGTGTTGCCCCAACTATAAGTAATTCAATATCAGATATGAGTGAGGAAGTGAATAATATCTCCACCAATCTTCCTCAAGTGACAAATTACCATGGAGGATCTACCTCACTTGTACGACAAAGCACCAGAAGGACTATGGTAGTTGCGTTGTACCTTATTTTTTTTTATTATTTTTTTTTATGATGATTAGCAAATATTTTTAATGACCGTTCAAGTACTAAACTACATATTTGATGTCTGAGTATCAGAAGTCAAATCAAGACACATATGGTAGAGCTTCGTTTGATTTATGTCTGAAATTCATTCACTTGACCAAACAGGTGCACTAAAATGACTCAAATATATGCACTTAAGTTCATCAAACAGGTGCAGTAAGTTTGTTGGTTTTTTGGAAATACTGCTGCTCATATGATTACAACTGCTCAAGTGAATAAAAGGAAAAAAAATGATCTAATTATTTATCACAAAGGCACATAGTTTATTGATCTTCTACTTGTATGTTTGACAGTGTCTGGAGTGGATGCTAAAGTGCATATCCTACTACCGAACAACATGGAACATTCATACATTAAAGTTACCCCAATTTTGAAACTAGCGCAAAGGCATTGGTTTTCAATAAGTGTAATAGGATAAGTAAATAATACCATTTACATCTTGTGTTCTAAACTCCCTATAGTAAAGAAGATATAAAATCTGTGTAGATCTTGTATATATTAGTATCGTGTTCAAAAATAGGAATTGACTTCAGATTCAAGATTTCATTATAATAAAGTTCCATATTCTATATTTGTAATTTTAATATAAATATGTTTCTTTATCACATTCATTGCTTTGGAATGTTGTTATCAGTTGATGATGTAACAGTTGGTATCTCCTTAGAGTCTTTCTTTGAAGGCTCGTCAACTTGAATCTTTGCTTGGTCGTTAACCATGTTTTTCTTATTATTGTTTAGAGCCGCCTTTTCGTCAATTTCATGAACCTAAAAGTATTGCACTTTTTTTTTTTTGCTTTTATGATACAAACGAATGAACTAATTATATCAAACGGATGCTCTAAAGTTACTCAAATGGATGCACTAAAGTGCCTCAAACAGATGCACTAAAGTAATATATGAGAATCAACACATCCATTAATGTAAATAATAAAAGAATGCATTGAGTGTAATGGAGATGAATGGATAAAGCTGTATATTAAAAAGAATATATTTCTTGTGCGATTAGGAGTAAAAAATATCAACTGAAAAATATAGTTGAACAAAAAATGTCAATAAACATACAAATGAATAAGTAGTCATGTTATGAACGAATTAATCTTATTATAAACTTAACTTGACAATCAGAATACAAGAGATACATTTTGCATTGATGAGTGATGCTACAATAAGAATACAACATCTCCTAAGATATAGTAAGCTAAACAAAAACTGTCAAATAATATTTTTACAAGCTAAGCAATGACTATCTTCAAATTCTTGCAAATTCTGAAACATCCAGAGAAGCCTCTCAAACCATTTACCTTTCGATGCCTATAAAGTCGTCACCTTGTAATAAATCATCATCATTCAACCAAGAAGAAATGTCATATTCTCGTCCGACAAAATCATCTTCGTCACTAAATTCATCCATTCTAGGAAATTGCATATGGGGACATGTCAAATGTATATTTCTAAATAGAACCTGAATTAGTTGAAAAATCATTATGAGTTGAACAATCATTATGTAATATTTCATACAGATGCCTTATTTTTTTAAACACATATGCCCTAAAATGTACACAAATTAGTATATTGCCAAACACCGCTTAATAATTATCATGCAATATTTCATACATATGCATTATTTTTCTAATACAGATGCACTAAAATTGTGTAGAAATTATTATATTGCCAAACACCCCAATGTTTACTACATCGCTGAATAATCCGTATGCAATATTAAACAATTGTAACGTATAATGTTGATGCACTAATGTATAACACATATGCAATAAGATATTACCCTTTGGCAGTCTTGATGTGAGTCCACCAATGCCCATTGTTAAAGACTATAATGTGAGCATTATAGTCTTAGTATCTAACTCCCTTTTAATAACGTAATTAAAAAGAAAAGAACTTGTCAAGATACCTCAAGAACAGTTGTAACTTGAAGTTGAGCATAACGGAACTCGATTGAAATCCATTCAAATTTAATCTCATAATTGGAACATTTGCGTCCTTAACATAGTGTATACTCGACACCTCTACACTATTTGCAAGCATGTTGTGTAGACCTATGAAAAAAATCCTCCTGCATAACGTAAAATAATAATTGTTATCTAAATGTTGCATTTCCATGTTTTCTTTCCTAAGTGTATGCCAATAAATGAATTAAACAGATGAGATGACAAGTCACTGTCAAAATGGCGAACCACGGGCCAACACAAAGAGCATCAATGTCGTATTCTGCATTATATACCTACACAAGTTTTGAAGAAAAATTAGAGCCAAATAAAATCTTGCTACTGCCAAAAATGAAAAAATAAGTAACATAAACAGAAACTTACGCCAAGACCATAAGATCCATATGTCAATATAGTTGCTGAGGCAGTCTATTGAACCTACCACTTTTTATAACTCTATAAAGATTTAAAACTATTGCAATACCTTTAACTCTCTATTGTTAAGCTCTTTAATGGCGGCAATAGCAACCAAATCTTGAAACATAAAGGTCACGAAAGCATAGCCTTTATTCTCAGTTAAATAACATTAATATACATATATAGCAACATAATTTTCTATAAAATAAAGAGAGAGGGAGAAGGGGAGAGAGAGAGAGAAGGTTACCTCGGTGACTTCTCCAATAGATTCACCAAACTCTTTCAGAACATATTCAAATGCATCAAGAGGAATTACACCAAGCATACAAACAGACGCCCAAGTATTTTCAATGACGCACTAAACATACAAATGGATGCCCTACTATGACAACCGATGCATTAAACATACAAACGAATACACTATAAAAATACACAGATGCCTTAATATCTTTGACGATGCACTAATCATACTCACTGATGCCCTAATATGTTTATAGGCGCACTAAACATACAAGTATATGCTGAAGTATTTCCAGCGATGTACTAAACATACAAATGGATGCCCTACTATGACCAACGGTGCACTAAACATACACACTAATACCTTAATATGTCTAATGATTTACTAATATTACTCACTAATGCAATCATACTCGCTGATGCTCTAAGATGTTCAATGATGCAGTAATCATACTTATTGATACCCTAATATGTCCATTGATGTACTAAATATACAAATAGATGCCCAAGTATTTCCAATAATGCACTAAACATACAATAGATGCTGAAGTATTTCTAGCAACCACAAACACAGATGCACTAATACAATATGATGCCCTAACTTGTAATTTTGAGTCTGCAAATATACACACAGATGCCCTCAGATGTCATATAATTCAATATTAAGCTCATATACTGAAAATTAGTGCATCACAGCTTTAAAATCTTATCCAGACATTTTATCAAACATCTAGTGTGCAACTTTAATAAACACATTTCATATGCATTTTTTCGTCAAATTTGTTCCAAATCTTGTATAAAACATGATGATATGATTATAAACTTTCAAAAAAAAAACTTAAAATGTCATTACATCATAGTTAAAAACTTACAGATTTTCTGCACTTAAAAGTTACCTAATTAAAAACTTATTCTAATTGCTAAAACTGATAATTATACACAATTATATTATGTTTAAATCAATAATATGAACCAGAAACATTAAGTTAAACAAATGAATGGGAAGATCAATTCGTAAAGAAAACAAACATGATTGAGAATTGATGGTATGATGTTGTGGTGGAGGAATGGTGTTGATACCGTTGTGGTGCGATGTTGATTGGTGGCGGTGCGGTGGATGTGTGTCGGTGGCGATGGAGATGGTGATGAGAGGAATCATGAATGTGTGTATTTAAACTAATTACTGTGTGTTTGCATCTGATGGTTACAAGCTAATCCATATATGTTTGCCTTTTTTCAAAATTTATCCTGAAGTTTGAGATGTTTGCAAAATCTACCCTGTAACTTTTTTTCTCACTATTCTATCTAATTACACTTTTTTCTAGAACCGGACTCTATATATATACCAACCTCAAACACATCTTTAAACACAATTCTCTCTACACAAAATTATTATGGCTTGTCGTCTCCCCCACTCCGTCGAACAAATGCAAACGTATGTTAAAACCAATGCGAAGAAGACGATGCGGCTTGGCAAAACGCTATTATCGGCGTTATCAAGCAGTTTGATCTCGCAAAGGCAGGGAAGCAACGTTTGAGAGAACAATATGCGATTTACAACGGCATTTCGCCTGAAAAAAAAACTGTGATTGACAAATTTTTGATGGATGAAGCCCGCAAAGATGACGACATTGCTGACACGTTGTGGGGGGTGTGTTCAACAAATACAGAACAACATCAGCACTAAAATCACTTGGAGCTATAGGGAGAACCCAACCATTGTTGTGGGTGCATCAAGTTCGTTTGCTAGACCTAGATTTGTTGAGCAACCTCAGCTGACTCAAATTGGGCTATGTTATGCAGAAGAAGATGATGAGAAAGCCAGGAAGGCGGAAGAAGAACGTTTGGCTTACAGTCAAAAGTGTAATATAGATCTCAAATATACCATAGATCCAATAAACCAATCATAGCCATTCATTTTTCTAATCAAAACAAAAAAATAAATTTTCACCCTTTTTTTAAAAATTAAATATCTCGTAAACCGTTAATCAATACGCGAAAAAAATCATACCATCGCGACGAGGAATTTGCTAGTTATCGGTCTCCTTCGTATGATTCTGCATGCGGGGAGCATTAAGATTAGGATATGTTTATGTATTTCGTATCGTAGTATATTTTAGTTCGTACCTTTTTAAACGTTTTTTTTTTTTTTTAATTTCGGCCCTAAAAAATCACATATGATTTGTGAAAATCACATGTGATTCGATTTTTATAAATCATGTATGATTTTTTCAAATCATATGTGATTTGTAAAAATCATATATGATTTGTGAAATCACATGTGATTCTATTTTTGAAAATCATATATGATTTTACAAATCATATGTGATTTTTCTGGGTGAAACTTTTTTTTTAAAAATTTGTCGAAAATATAGAGAAGTGCATATCTATAGAAAGATAATTTAATTCTCGTCGTGATGGTATATTTTTTGTAGTTTAAAGATTTACCGTTTGCAAGATATGTTGTTTTTAAAAAAAGGGTAAAAAATGATTTTTTTTATTAATTTTGATCAAAATGGATGACTAAGATTGATTTATTGGATCTATGGTAAATATGAGATCTATATTGATCTCAACTCTTGGCTTACATCGAGGAATTTGCTAGTTATCGGTCTCCTTCGTATGATTCTGCATGCGGGGAGCATTCAGATTAGGATATGTTTATGTATTTCGTATCGTAGTATATTTTAGTTCGTACATTTTTTAACCGTATCGTATTTTTTGATTTATGTAATATTTTTATTTTTAATGAAGTTTAATTTTGTTGTTAAAAATATTTGAATTAAAAGAAAAAAAAAGGCTCAGTCATCGACTGTGACAACTTAGTCGTGTCTGATCACCGAAGAGAAAAAGATGATGTGACAGGCGGTGACCCAAGATTTGTGTGTGTAGAAGATGACACCTTTTTACCAATTACTGTATGTGTATTTATACTGTAGGCTGTCGCTACCTAGTCGCTGTCTCGGTCGCTGTCTCTGACATTGTCGCTACCGTTGTTGCGACATCGCTCTCGACTCTACGCGAACCGCTTGACACCCAGGGGTAATAAGACGAATTTCTTCCAGGCTAAATGCCAAATGTGATGTCAGGTCAACGATCCTTCCGGCTGTGGTGCCTTCCGGTCTGCTAATCTTTGGGCTCTCGGCCTTTCGGGTGTTGGGCCGCTCAGCCATATACGTCGTCATGTCCCCCCAGTATCATATTATTTGTTTGTGACAAGTGATGTGATACTTATCTGTTGGGTTTTACAGATTTGACGTGACAAAACAAGAAGAGTGAAAACATGAAGGACTAAAGTTGACAAAGAGAGAAAGCTAAAAAGAAATCAAGATACAGGGGATAAACTTATTATGTAAAGTGATTTACATATATTATGTATTTACTTTTAATACTTATCTCGTGCAACCTAATGTCTGCTTATATAAAGAGACATATAGGCGTCTACTTTAGTGTGTGTCAAATATGTGAACACCAAGTGTGTGTGTGTGTCTAGGGCGTGGGTGTGTAAACGCCTAGACCAGGTGATAGTCGACTAGTGTTTAGCCTCAAGGATCATTGATCCATGTTGCGTAACCTTCTTATAGTTGATCGTCTAGGATTGGGGCTGTGGATGTGTTTTGTAGAACACATGATGATGGCGAAACCTTTATATGAATAACAATGAAGTTCTTATTAATCCACTGCGTATATTATTAATCATTGTTATTGTGCTTTATTGATAATCCTAGATAAGGTCTAAACAACCTCGAGCATCGATTCTAACAAGTGGTATCAGAGCGGGTTGCTCTTGATATCTAGGATTTCGCAAGGTTTCTGGAAAAAGAAGAAAAATTCGAATCTCGAAATTTTTTCGTAATGCTTATGCAGGTCAGTTTTCAAACAGGTATAACTTCTTCGTTAACCGTTGGATCGGGACGAAAGTTTTGGTGGACGCTCTCTATATATTCATATAACTTTTCACTGGAGGGATCTTCAATTGGAGCTCTCAATCAAAAGTTATTGCTGTTGAAAATTGCAGCAGAAGGAGGATTAGTACTGGTACTGAACAAGTTCCTACTTATTGGAAGTTTATTCGGGTGCCATGCAAAGTTAGTACTTGTAGAAGAGTTAATACTTATAGCTTTGAAAAGTTAATACTCTTAGCTATGGAAGTTAATACTTTTAGCTTTCAAAGTTAATACTGTTAGTGGAAGTTAATACTCTTAGTACATTTTTGGTACTCCTGGTTTTGGAACTTTGTACTGTTAGCGGTGTCCGAGATGCAAGTTAATACTGATAGTGTTGACCGATATCGGACGTCATTGCATTTTGTTCCTTGGACAACAGTTGGTGAAGAAGTCGGATGACACACAGATTTTGGATTTTTGTTTTATTTGTTCTTCAACGTTTTACATGGCTCGTATTTGGTTTATTTGCATAATTGATTACGAAGGAAAGGATTTATCATCTATTTGAAGATGAAGTGGAATTATTTGAGTTTGTGTTTTATCATATCTTAAAGTGGGTGTTACACTTTTAAGATAACTTGTTTGTGCGTTCATGTATGACAACGAATTGACGAATAATAGATGAAGTTTTTCGTCAAGAGATTGCGGTCTCCCTTTACATCAAGATTGGGTATACGTTCGATGTCATCTTTAGTGCAAGATATAAGACACATGTTTGGATTATTCTACTTCAGCATCAAGTTGGTTATACTTGGTTTTCTTTATCAGTAATCATTACATAGAGCCTACATTCTTCAAATGGTTGACATATGGGTTTCAGGTGAAGCTTAATGTTTAAATGATTAACCATGTATATGCTACATCGAGGTGAAGGTTTTTGCTACTACATGTTGGTATTGTACAATTGGTTCGGATTTCTTTTGCTTTAATTTCATTTTCAGCAAGCTTTTTGGTGATCTTCATGGCGGGTATATTGAGGCATTAGAAGGATGGATTAGTCGTATGATATTGGTTTGTGGTGGTTGAAATCAAAGTTGCTTATTTTATGTTCCCTATTTGATCATAACAAAAAAGGGGAAGAAGATTACAGGTTTTGCAGCTTGAAGATCCTTGATGGTGTAAGGGGAAGTTCGTGTTTTCATTCATGGTGAGATTTCATTATCTCAACTTCTCTACTTTGTCTAGAGAAGTTCGTACAAGATTCGTGGTTGTTTTGTCATTATCAAATAGGGGAAGATTGTTGGGTTTTACAGATTTGATGTGACAAAACAAGAAGAGTGAAAACATGAAGGACTAAAGTTGACAAAGAGACAAAGCTAAAAAGAAATCAAGATACAGGGAATAAACTTATTATGTAAAATGATTTACATATATTCTGTATTTACTTTTAATACTTATCTCTTGTAACCTAATGTCTCTGCTTATATAAAGAGACATATAGGCGTCTACTTTAGTGTGTGTCAAACATGTGAACACCAAGTGTGTGTGTGTCTAGGGCGTGGGTATGTAAACGCCTAGACTAGGTGATAGTCGACTAGTGTTTAGCCTCAAGGATCATTGATCCCTGTTGTGTAACCGTCTTAGAGTTGATCGTTTAGGATTGGGGATGTGGATGTGTTTTGTAGAACACATGATGATGGCGAAACCTTTATATGAATAACAATGAAGTTCTTATTAATCCACTGTGTATATTATTAATCATTGTTATTGTGCTTTATTGATAATCCTAGATAAGGTCTAAACAACCTCGAGCATCGATTCTAACATTATCTAGTCGTCACACTTACCCTTTCGGAACTTCTTGTTTCTTTCGCCTTATTGGGCCACGCAATGAGCAGTGAGCCCAAGCCCATTGGGTGAATAGGTTAAATGTTATTTTACCGAGATTCGTGGGATCATGCCACGTGGCATCAGGCGCCCTTCACAACGGTTCAGATGGAGCCGCGTGGATTTCTGACATGATGGGACGTCTGGGATGTCTTCCAATTGCCTATATAAGTCATTTTACCCCATTTTTACTGTTTTCACTTTTTACTCTCATATTCCTTGTCTTTTGCTATCAGATCTTCCGGCTTGTTCAGGTGCGTTTCTTTCTACTGTTTATCCTTCGTTCGTGTTACCTTCCTCTTGATTTCCCTCTGATGGCTTCTGGTTCTCAATCGAACATTGCCGACCCTCCCCCGAAGTCTGATATGCATATATTTACTTCTGTCATGACCGATGCGGATCTGGAGGGCATCGTCGCTGGGTACGGCGTACCTCTCGACTTGCACCCTCGCCTTCCTCCGAAATATTTTACAATGAAAAACCTTCTGGAGGATGCTATTGGTCTTTATGATCAACATTTAGAGTTTTCAGGGGTTAGGGTTCCATTCTCCACCTTCTTGCTTCGGGTGATTAGGTATTTTAAAGTGCACATTTCCCAGCTTGTACCCATTGGATTGAACCGATTGACCATGTTTGACGAATACTGCCGGATTTTGGAGATTCAACCCACACTTAATTTATTCCTTGTTTTTTACAAACTTAACAAGCAAGGGCATTGGTTTTCATTTGAGCGTCGAATTGGTCGGGGGGGGCACCGGGTAGGATTTTTAAGGAGACTTGTTCGAGTTTAAAGCATTGGAAAGACATATTTTTTTCTTATTGACCGGAGGGAAATACCGGATGCAATGCCATGGAGGCATCCCTATTCTAATGTGTCGGATAATGCCACCTGTTAGATCGTTGTAGCTCGAGGTTGTTTAGACATCATATTATCTAGGATACAGAATGAAAGCGAAATAGTTAATAAGAATTAGTGTTATTGACAACAAGGTTTTTCCACATCACCACCAATTTTATTATTGAATAAAACATGTTATCTATCTATAACAGGGATCAAAGACTTATTTGATCTTGGGGGTAACTAAACCTAGACGTTTACAAGACTAACGTCTAGACACACACACACCCCTTTACTAGACGTCTACATTATGGAATACTTGTACATTAAAACCTACACCCCATGTCATCTTTATATACTAGAGGATTAGGGTTTACAAAATACTACGAAGGACTAATAAATAAATCTTCTTTTTCAAGCAAGTCCTTCAATCTTTTTGTAGATTTCATCTTTGTCACTTTGAGTCCTTCTTGTTTCATTCTTTTTGTTTTGTATCATCAAATCAATAAACCCAACATTGTCTTTTAACAACGATCTTGGTCAAGAAGGAGTAATCCCACTTGGTAGCCGTTTTGACAGACATGATAGCAACTATCCTTTGATCATGCTTCACATCCTTGCTTGACTTACCTACTCTGTTGCTCCAGTAGAAAAGCCTCGCCTTTCTGGCCAATGATGAATCTCAAACAAGGCATCTTTGTCGTACTCCACTACTTTGTCAACAAACAAGTTGGTGGAGTCTTATTCGATAGCTTTGTTGGTGGAGAATGAGGCAGCCGGTATGTTGATGGTAAGGGATGTAGCATACTTCTTGCTAATGTTGCTTCTGTGTTGTAGAAACTCTAGGTCATTGTTAAAGAAGAATTTAAACAGGATCTTGGGTTGATCGGGTATGCCGATCGTAGGTAGTGGCTTGGTCCAGTCAGTGTAGTGGGGTCCATGTTCCTTTGTAGAGTGATCAATGTTGGACTCCGGATTGGGCCAGTCGATGTTGTTGGACATTGCACGGGCAATGTTCTCCAAGTGATATTCCAACTCAATTGCACTTCCGGATCTTTCATTTAGTAAGGTGAAAGCATCATTCTTGATCCGGCGAAGTTCCTTCTTGATTTTGAACTGACTTTTAAGTACTTGGACCTGTTCCAAAGTGCGACAATCCACGGGCTCTTAACCTTCATCGAGAGGTGGTTGCGCCTCTACCAAGTTGTTAAACCACTAATATTCCTATGTAGTGTCGTTGTCTAACCATGAGACAACAGAAGGTTTCTTTTATTTCTTTCTAGAGGATGATTCAGGTCTTGGTGATGGTTGAGGCATAGGTTGATGTTCCGGTTGAGGCTTCGGTTGGGGCTCAGGAATCTCATAATCCTCACCAACAGTGTAAGTAAAGTGAGCACCGGGTATCTCCAATGGTGTTTTGGTTTCTGAGTCCTTTTGGTGGATCAGATGGTGGTTACTGAGAACTTTGTTGTGTTGTGGTGGCAGTCTTACCTGGTGGTGGTTGCATGGTTGATGACGATCCTCTGGTTTTCTTTTGTCTTTTAGCATTGGGATCCGGGTCTTTATCGTCATCTTTTCTCGGTCGTTTATCCTTCCCCGCATCTTCCTTGCACGGTGTACGAAGTTGTCGAGCAACAAGAATATCATAGATTTGGTCATCTTCCTTGGTGAAAGATGCAGCTCTAGCAGCCAATTTACTTACTAATTCTGCAATCAAATCTTCCTCGAAAATGACTGGGGGCTTGACCGGTTTCGTTTCCATAACCACTGGTGTAGTCGTAATGACCTGCTTAACCATGTGCTTGATCATGGATTGCAGTTGCTTCTTGAAGAGTTCTCGTGTGACTCCAGGAATCTTGTTAGTAAGAAATGCGTGAGTGTAGTTCATGATTTGCTCATTCACCTCTCCCTGAACATCTTGAGAGAAGAACTCTTGACTAGCTTCTCTTTGGTCTTGAAAAGTAGACATATGTGTTGCAAGATCGGTGACCACTTCGGACAGTGTGTTAACTTGTTCTTGAAGACTTCTATTTTCTTGTCCGGGAGTGGTGCACAGCCTTTTGAGAATTTTGGATTTAACACGAGACATCCACGTGTCAGCCTTCTTCTTAACCGATTTTGTTGTTGATTTTGTTGTTTGTTGTGTTGGTGGAGGTGATGACTGTGATGATGATTCAGGCTTGGTAGAGGTGTCATGAGGTGTTTCAGAAGATGGTTTGGGTTTGTGTGAGGGATTTTTGACAATGTAGTTTTCGGTTTCCTTTTTCAAGGGTTCCTCTTCAGCCCTGGCCGCTTCTTCTTCAGCCTCTTTTCGCTTAATCTCCTCTGCAGCCTTTAGTACATCATCATCTGTGACAATATTGTTCTCATCCTCATCATAGTAATCTCCTCCTGCGTTGTACATCTCCTCATCATCTTGTTGTTCCTCTTCTTGCGGTTGTTCTTCCTGATCGGTAGGTTTGGTAGTGTCACCCGTGCCCTTTCCGGGTTGATTAACCGGATCGGTGTGGATTTGGGTGACATCAGTAGGCTCTTTTGAAAGTGGAGCATCACTGCTAGAACCTCCTGTCCCATCGGGTTGATTAACCGTAAAGATAGAGGCTTGGGGTTCCATCCTCTTCTGCTTCAAAGTCTTTTGAAATGTTCTTTCCTCGTCCATCGGATCATACTCTAAATCAGAATCATGTTGTTCTTCTTCATCAAGAGGCCTTTTCCCTTTGTCAGATTTGTTGCTTTTTTCTATAGAAGTGTAAGCATCAATGTCTTCCTCAAGTTCTGTGATAGTTGGGCTTTTCTGCTTCTCATTTTCTGTAGTAGAGTCATCAATACGAACCTCGCTATAGATCACGCGTTCGTCTGACTCTGTCTCTGAGTCATCATCATTTTGTGATGTTGGCTTAGGAGAAGGTTCAGGCTTGACCACTTGAGTGGGAATCTTCCTCTTTACCACTCTCTTGGATATCTTCGACTTAGATTTGGTGGTACTACCAGAACTTCCAGCTTTCTTTGCTCTGGTCTTGACCGCTGGAGTAGTGATAAGTTCATCCATGAACCCAACACGCTTAGCTAGCAAAGCCTTCCTATAGTATTTGTGTGAGGGAGCGTCTTTGACCTTCTCAGTTATGAGGCACGCAGGGAGTTCAACACCCTATTTATGAGTGGTGGTCCCCTGTACCTAACTGATTTTAGGGTAGGCTCAGTTATCATGGTGTGCTTGTTGGGGTCATCAAGTCTCTTGGGAATGTCCTCATGCTTCTTGAGGATATTGTGGATGATCATCTTAGTGAAGTGGACAAAAGGGATCTTGGTGCCTCCCTTATTTAGATGCTACATCATGTCCTCCCATATGAGGCTAGCATAGTCTATGTGATGTACATGGATCATTCCCTAGAAAATTTGTAAATGCATCAGCTTGGGGTGTTCATGACCATTTTCTCTTCCCGAGACTGACTTGGCGATCATGAGGTAAAGTTTCCTCCATGGCAGCGAGATGAATTTGACGTCAACCCTGGAGTGAGTAGAGATAATGCTAGAGGACTCATCATACCCAATTTTGACCAAGAAATCTAGAATCTCCGTCTCTGTAGGAATCCTGACATAATCAGCTGGAGAGTTGATAGCCGGAAGTAGAAGAACAACACGAAGATCATCAACAGAAACCGTGACTTCATGAGTGTGTAGAGTGGCTGTCACGACATCTGTTAATACAAATAAACCGTAAAAACGTTTATTAATATTTAGCGATCTCTTTGTGTTTTGTTGATAACAAATATAATGTTATCATAAGTAAAATTATAAGGATACATGTTATTTTTGTAAAGCATTTACATATAGTCATTTAATACAAATTATTGTAATAAATCATTTGTTGTAATAGTTTATTAGGATGGGTAAAAATCACAACCCATGGAGCATATCCATAACCCATGGTATTGACCCATACCCATTTGACTAGATGCATTGCATCTATAAGATACATTATATCTAATGAAATACCCATGGACCAACCCATAACCCATGACCCATGACCCATAACCAAAAAACCCATGGGCAAAGAGGAGCGTCCCACGGATCCCTAGGTTTACACTAGACGGATCCCTTACGGGAGGGATCCATGGAATAGTGGCAAGATTTTGCCTATAAATAGAGAGTCATTTCTTCATTTCTCTTCACCCCTCTTCTTTCTAAATCTCTCATATACTCTTATTCTCTTCTAACAAAAGATCACTTGATCTAGAGAGTTGTTCTTCTATTGTGATTCTCATATAGGTCCTTCTCTAAGGCTGAGATCACGAAGCTCACTACAAGTCATCCAAGCAAGGGGTCCTTGACTGATTTGTCACTCCGCAAGATTTCTGTAGCAAAGATCTTGTACTTGATATTTCACATAGTTGTTGTATAATAGTCGTGTTGGTTTGGTCCTCCGTGTTACGGACTCGGTATTTAGCTTAGTACCGGAAAAAGGTGTAAGCAACGTTGTGTAGGCTTCTCCGCCAAGTTGAAGGAGTTTGTTGACATAGTGCTTGAACTCTCGAGTAGGTGACTCGGGAGTGGAGTAGGGCAAGGAAGGTGTCCTTGTAGCCGAACCACTATAAATCGGTTGTGTCATTTCTTTCCCTTGCTTTAATTTATTTACTTTAATTACTCTTAGATCTATACTTTATCGTCATCCATACGATTTCACATAACATCGAATCTAAAGTTTTTAGAAACTAACTAAAAATCGGCAAAACTATTGAACCCCCCTTCTAGTTTTCCACAATTGGCATCAAGAGCTAAGTTTATAAAAGTTTTAAAGTAAACCGTATTTTAAAAAATTTTCGATCACTATGGGTTCACAAAACTACAAGGAAGGGCAATCTATGCAAATCACCACCACTACTTGAAACTAATGGTTTTATATATTGGAAAAATAGATTCAAAACGTATGTGAAGTCTAAAGATATTGATCTTTGGTACATCATTGTTGAAGGCGATTTTGAAGCCACCTCAAAAGATGAAAATGGAGTTTTAGTTAACATACCTCATGATAAACTCTCCGATGAAATTAAGAAAAAGCTTTCCAAAAATAGTGAAGCTAAAATGGTTTTGTATAATGCTTTACCCAAAAAGGAATTCGAAAGAATCTCCATGCTCAAAACCTCTAAAGAAATTTAGAATTCTTTAGTTGTAACTCATCAAGGTAATCAACAAGTGAAAAACAATAAAATAGATCTATATGTTCAACAATATGAACAATGTTCAATATCGGATGATGAAACTATAGATCATTCTTTTGCTAACTTTAATACTATAATTACATCTTTACAAGCACTTGATGAATCTTTTTCTAGCCGTAACCATGTTAGGAGATATCTAAGGGCACTTCCATTCAAGTGGAGATCTAAGGTGACGGCAATCGAAGAGTCAAAGTATTTGACAATCCTCACCCTTTATGAACTCACAGGCAATTTAAAGTTCTATGAGCTTGTCCTTGCTAAGGATTCCGAAGCCTCAAAGGTGAAAGAGAAGCACAAATCTCTTGCCCTCAAAGCCAAGAAGACCTCAAGTGATGAAGAGAACTCCTCTTCGGATAGTGATGACGAGGAGTATGCCATGGCGGTAAGGGACTTCAAAAAGTTCTTTCAAAGGAAGGGAAGATACGTCAAACAACCGTATGACGACAAGAAAGGATTCCGGAAAAGCAAAGAGGACGAGAAGCCAAGGGATGATCGTGCTTGCTTTAAATGTGAGGACCCAAACCACTTTATTAGTAAGTGTCCCAAACGCGATGATCAAAAGGCATTCATAAGCGGCTCGTGGGGAATGAGCGAGGAGGAGGACGAAGAAATTTGTCTCATGGCAAATGACGAGGTATGTCACGAATACTATAGTAGCTCATCAATAGATGATGACTCATTGCATAATGAAATGATAAACTTTTCAAAATTAGTTTAAAAGTAATCAACAAAAACAAGTTTTTGAAAAATCAAAACCAACGTTTAGATAAGGAAGTCATAGAGTTAAAGGCAAAATTAAAACGTCTAGAAAAGGGCAAGATAGCAAGTGGCGAATGTGAACTTTGCATTCAACTTCAAACACTAGTTGATCAACTAGATTCTAAGATTGCTAGAATGAGTACTAATACTCTAGATATGATATTAGATAGTGTTAAAACAAGAAACAACCAAAAAGGTTTAGGCATTCAGCAACTTGATGTGTCAACTAGTGAAAACAAAGAAACACAATTTGTAAAAGCAATAGAAAAACAAGCCACTGTTGTGGGCGATCCCACGGATCCCATAAAAGGGAACCGCTAGTGTACGGGGATCCGTGGGTCTGGGAAGCAAAGGTAATAACATAGCTTCCTCTACTAGAACTGATTTTGTCATCGTTAATAAGAAGAAACCAACTCATATTACCATTAGACAACCACCCCCAAGATATAATCAAAGTTTTGTAAGAAACAAAGGTCCATCATTTTCAAAACCAAACACATCTAGGAGACCTAATAATGTTTACCTGAGAAGTAACCATCAAATGGGATGGAACCCAAATATGCAAAATGGTTTTCCATTTCAAAACTTTGCACCAAGGAATGCATAATCACCTTATCCATACATGTCTAACATGAATGGAATGTTTAACACTAATGGACCCATGAAAAAATGGGGATCAAACTTTTGAGTTGTTAGGATCCAAATATTATTGTGTTGATGATTCGGGTGGTCTTGGATGATCAAAATACATGTTTGCCATAGTTAGAGAGTTAGTAGAGAGAGTTGGGTGTTCAAGCTAGAGACTTGGTTCACAAATTATGGAATATTAGATTGAAAGCACCACCCCTTCCATGGAAGGAAGGGGTATTTATAGTTACAAAGCTAACGTCCTCCTATTGGACTGTGGATCAGGCATACAGTGGGTAAAGACCCGTCCTTCCTCCACGGTGTTGCTCTAAACTAAACTACGCTACAAACTAAAAAATAAACTACTTAATAACGTAACAAACGACACGTCTACGAGCTAACATATGCTGGACTTATAATTGGGGTGACCGACACTTTAACATGGAATTTTCTAATTCCTAACAATCTCCCCCTAAGGGAGGTCACCCCATGTTTTACATTTTGAATCCTAGCATTCTATTCTTGACTTTGTTCTTGAGCTCGTAGACTTCAATTCTTCAATTCGGCAATCTTTGTGCTTAAGTAGCGATACTTCAAAGTCCGCACTGATTTGTACTTTTAGTGGAGGCCTTTAATTGATCCACATCTTTGATGATCTTTGAGCTTTCTTTGAGATCATCAGCCACAGAAAATCTCTGGATCACCCTTTGTTGTGTTGCCATCATGTGAAGTTGTGACTCTTGGACCGACATGCTCACACTTTTGAATCATGACATCTTTCCATCAGAGTAGCGGAAGCTTTCCGGTTCAAGATATTTGCACAGCCAAGCAAAGCCGAACATAGTATATAAATATCGAGCCGTGTTATGTAGATATGCACCAGTCATGAATTCTTCAAATTAAGTGTGGATGCCGTGAGCATGCGGCTTTGGAATGACTCCTCAATTCCGACATCAATTGCAACCGCCAAATGTACCGCAAACAAAGTTAGCAATAAAACACACGAAAGTGTCTTTGATCACTTTCGTTGAATTGAGGTACACGCCCACGGTTCCTCGTTGATCAAGTACAAGTACTTCCTGTGATCGTAGGATTCGAAGAATCTCCTTGACAGGTTTCGCACTGTTCTAGTTGTTCTCAAACCGAACGTCTCAAAGAAGACAACACGAGTGAGTGAACCAAATAATTGAGATTCACGATTGATGAAAAATTAATTTGAAAACAATCGCGTATTGCTTAGAAGAAAGAGTTTTGCAATACGACAAAGGTTTTATGAGAAAGATCAATTTTCAATCAAAATACTTTTTGTATTTAAAAGAGTACACATTCGACGTGCTAGAGAAAAGAAGGTTTGCACATCGAATGGTTTTTCCAAAAGCATTTTTTTTTTTCAATCAGAGATACTTTTTGTGTTTGAAAACATAAGTACAAATTCGACGTGCTAGAGAAAAGAAGGTTTGCACATCGAATGGTTTTTCCAAAAGCATTCGTCAATTCCATTCCTGGACCAAGGTTGATTCAAGAATGAATCGCCCAATTGTTTCTATCCAGTTGTCACAAGCTTGATCTTTTGCAATATTTCACATGTCACCCACCAAGAGCTTGTTTGATGTTGGCTCTAGAAGGATTTCCATCTTCATTGTGAATATTTTTACATATCACTCGGATGTTCTGGCAATACCACAAGGATAATGCGTAGGACTCTTAATATATTCTTACTTTCCACATAGTGTGAAACAACAAGTCTTCATTAATTTAGTGTCCTAATGAGATATTGTGGATGATCTCTTGGCTCTAGACTCAATCGTGCACATTTGGTTCCTATGTCGGAGACTAGGGAGAGGGTCTCCTTCTTCAATATCAACAATCTTTAAGAGAAAGTCGATAGATTATGTAGGTTCCCCGTGAGAATGAAACAAGCCCTTTTAAGAGGAACTTGAGTGGCTTGGGAAGTTGTAGTGCAGTGCGTCACTGGGTCCATGACGTCTTGTCTTCAATACCAGTGTTACCTTAGTAGCCACTTAGTAGCATATGTATTGAACCCGGTGTCTGCCCTAAGGTTGAATTATTTGAGGGCTATTTCTTTTCACCCTTTTCTCATTTCATTTCTTTTTCATTCTTCAACCCCTTGAGTGCTTACCGAGACTTCATAACTAGAACCTTGTTGGGTTTATTCTAGTACTAGCTCGCTCTCATCCGCACTCTTCCCAACTTTCACTTTTCTCCTTTTTTCAATATACCTAAGGACTCTACACTATCTAGTGGATTGTCCCTGGGTAGATCCCTCCGGCTCTGGCGGGATCGTGGGAACAAATACCTAACCTAACCATCCTTATAACTCCATGCATAAAGTAAAATGGTCGGTCTTTTGGTACAGTTCATTCCTTCTCGAAACCAATTGAAAAATCATTTGGAAAAACAATCAAGGTACTTGTGATACGAGATCAAAACATTTTGCACCTTAATAGTTTTGATCATTTAGAAAACCTCCCCCTCAACATGTGCATATGATTTAGAAATCGTTTAGCACATGGAGGCAAGAGGACTTTGAAATATTTTCTTTGATCACTATTTTCATAGAAAAAGCCATTTGATTTTCTTGGTAAAATTCTCCCCCTCAATATGTGCATAGGATAAGAGAAATCATTTTAACACATAGAGGCAAGAGTTCTTTTGAACCACATCCACGAACACACAAGCTATTAAGAAACCATTTAAAACTCAATCAAGGTACTTTATGTTAAAACATAAAAGCATTTGCACCTCGATAGTTTATTTTCTTTTAAAATGCTCCCCCTCAATATATGCTTCGAGATTCGAACGCGTTTAGCACATATGAGAGAGCAATGCACAATTAAATCAAAAAAACGATCATCTTTTATCAAATTTCATTATTAAATCACAAATTCTCCCCGATCAAAAATATCAAACCCTTTGAGATTTTGGATCCCAAGTGATTTAATACGGTTTAGAAAACTTGGGAGAATATGTGGCCTGGTTTAAATACTCATCATGTTTTTGGATAAATCCTCCTCCTCAACATGTGCATTGTGTATGAAATCGTTTGGCACATGGAGGCGGGAGTGCCTTTAAAGGACTAAAACCAATTCCATTTAAACCGATAAGAGATTTAACTCACGATCTCTACCCCGATCAAAATTTCAAACCTTTTGAGATTTGTGATCCCAATTGATTTAAATCATTTAAAAGATTTTGGGGAAAGACGTGGCTTGATTTAACTTTTGAAAAATGACAGATAAGGACCATTTTAATACTTTAAAGATTGTTAGTGTCAGGTATGATTGTTTTAAGAGATCTTTTAGGTAAAATAAAACAATTTCACAATCAAACAAGAACAGAAAAAATTTCATTTTGAAAGATCTTGATTCTAAAGAAAATCATACCATGACATAATATTAAATCTTTAGATCACCACTTAATTTCGTACAATCCGGACTATTATGAAAAAATATCGTTTGAAAATAATATAATTTGAAATCACTCTCCCCCTCAATCCATGACAGAAGTCAATAATTGAGTGACTTAGGTTTTGATAAAAAGAAGTCCGGTGATTTCCAAAATTTAGTCCAATTAATTTTCAAAACAATATTTTCCATTTTCAAAACAATTTAATCAGATTATATCAAAATTGTTTAAAAATGGTATCCTGCACAAAGATACGTTAGGTGGTTGAGAAGCTTCTGTTGTTGCTGTAGGGTTTGGAAGAAAAACTGTCTGCTGATGCAGTGTGACTTCTTCTTACGTTGCATTTTGAATGCCAACCGAGGTCAAATTAAGCTCTGTTTCTTCAATCACTTAGAAGAAAACCATCTGGCGATGCGGTGAGACCTCTTACGTTGCATTTATGCCAACTCTCCATAGAAGTCCAATTAAGCTCCGTTTCTTCATTTGTCAACCCAAGATATAGTTACCCTTTCCTTTCGGCATCCAATCATATTAATCTGTGGGATCCGGATCGGGAACATTCTTATAACCAATATACCGCATCGTTAGTGAACATACATACAGATATATGGTGGTCGACATCACCCAAACAATAATCGACTAATAAAAGTCTATGCAACATATCAATCAGATCATTTAAATGTAAGGGAAAAATGAGTTCATCAAACTCTAATTATCTAATCCTAGCAATCATATCCTTGGCACCTAGTCCTTCAACATAGGTTAACATCAATTTTAATTAAGCATATTAGGATAATTAAGAAAGCTCGTTAGAAGATATAGATTTGAAAAAATTTTCCCCTTCAACCAATAACTCATTTCATAAAAGATTTTAAAAGTGCTGAAGTCATTGATTGAGTTTCCAAATTTTATAAAAACTCACGAATCGATTGATTTTAAGCAACTCATTTTCCACCATTTTTTAAAACACAACAAATATTTTTAGAAGAATTTTAGACGGAAAAACATTTGTGTAGGAACAACGATCCTTCGACATACTTTCCTTGTTTTGTTTTTAGGAAAAGTGCACGTTATATTTGAAAATCATTTAAGCGTAGCACTTTCCTTCTTTGAAAAAGCGGGTTGCTATCTCAAATTAATAGCAAGCCATAGTTTAAGCACGGTCACATCGGAAGTAATCTGCGCAAGCCATTTTTTGAAGCCCGGGTTACTGATCGAAATAAGCGTAAGCCATATTTTGACATGTTTAGAAAAGAATATTTACACCACCCTCTCGAACTTCATCTATGGTCCCGTGCCATTATTGAATGACATTTCTAAGACCGTAGATGTTATCGATACCGTAAGACATGTCTTTGAAAACATATTTTTGGTCTTTTTCAATTTTCTAATTTTTATGGGTTTTTGAAGGTTTTATATTTTTCTATTTTCTTTTGTTGGTTTTATATTTTTGTATTTTGCTTTTGATAAATATTTACAAAGATAGAGTAGATGATATAATTTAAGAGGATGATGATACGAGTACCAAGATAAGGATATCGAGCGACACATCGTAGAAGATAGAATCATCATCTCTTAAATTTCCACCACCAAAGCTTCCAGGCTCTTAATAGAAGATAGAACATGAGCCTTTGAGAAAAAGAGACTTTGGCGCTTCCCCAAACCAAAAATCCTTATGTTGAGCAGATTCAAAGCTTTCTTTCAAGCTTCTATTAGCCATGTGCACAAAGAAGCACACCATTATCATCGATCTTGCTGCTCCTTTTAAGAATAATCACCGTGATTCTTCGTTCGAGGTTATATCATCCAAAAGAACAGCCACGTATCATCCCACAAATAAATAACTCTTCTCAAATTTCATTCCACTGAAGTCAGAAGCAATCCATTCCAAAAGGTGTCAAGAGACCACTTCCCCCAAGTAGTTGAATTGATGCGCCAGTCTCTTAGACTAGAGCTCACGAACACGAATACATATACCCGAAGACAAAGAAACTTATACCATGAAGTAGCGATTAAGTCCGATAGCCAAAGAATAACCCCGATGTATACTTTTCTCTCCCCTAAAGAAAGTGTATGAAGCTCAAGAACCCGAAGTACCAATGCCCAAAAGAGAATAACCGATAACATTGAAGAAACAGGCGAATCACGATTATCTCGCGAATGACAATCTCTGCGGATGTCCACTCCGAATAAGTGATTAATCCCTCAAGTGAGACAGTGGCGTCCCCAATGTACACAATCTCTCTCCCCTGATGAATGCGATAGCATCATCACACACTTGTGTACCTCTTTATCATCGAAACTAACTCTTCCATCTCTTCTCCCACATAGTTGGAATAAAAACACTGAACGCATGCATGAGTCAAATCTTGAGTTTCTCTGCGGTAATGACAATAGTCTTCCCGGAATATCTTCAATCACTTAGAAGTATTAAGCTCGTCAAGATTACTCGCGTATAGATGTGTGTCTCCTTCCCCTTTGCTGGTTTTGATACTTCAGAATCAACAACTCTATGTAAGCCCGTATACATGAAATCTTTTGAGAAGAACACTGGTAATCTTGTGGGAATCAACATGCTTAAGTAGAATGTGAGCAAGTCTAATTGGGGATTAAATCGGACATTTCACCCTCCCCCAATTAGTGCTCTCCCCTAAACCGACAATCTGTTTGATAGATGCCTAGATTAAGAAGAAGTCTTTGGATAATCAAATGCAACTCGTCTTTAGTCTTCTAACATATAGCGAAAATGTAGAACGCATAGACTCGACCTTCTTCAAGATTGTCCAGGTTGGGGATTAGATAGTTAACATCTTCGACTCACCAAAACACAAGAACATCACCAAAAAGCATCCCAATTAACTTACATCTTGCAAATCCCTTAATTAAGATCCCTCCCAATCAAACAAGAACGAAAGATGTTCATCAAGGAAATCAAGCAATCACCCAGTAGCAAACACAGAAATGGTAACACCAAGCAAACAATCACATCAAACAAGAACAGAAAGTTGTTCGGAATCATCATGTTGATGTGCGTGAAGCATTAATCAGACGCACTTTGTCAATAAACTCATATCAGCTTGTGAAGATGTCAACTAACGGCTCTTAGAAGAAACACCATGTAAAGATGACCCGATAAGAAGAAGCTCGGTTCTTACATGAGTTTAGAGCCGTTTGACCATTTATTCTCAGATATCGATCAACCATGCATAATTATCATACTTCTTCTCCCCTTCAAGAATTGCATACGGAGATGCCATTCTTGATTAAGCAAGTGATTATCTTCAACAATGTAGTCTATTCACACTTCTCCCCTGCAAAATTAGCATAGGATGTCGCCATCGTCATTATAGTTGAGCAAGTGGAATAAGAAAACAATCAACAGAAGTCCGGTTCACTTGATAATTGAAGCACATGGAAAAAGTATGAAGCATGTTGATGAGAATGGTCATAATGAGAAGATTTCTCTTCTTCAAGATAATGCGCCGAAGCGTACACATTTACTTTCTTTAGAGAACGAGGCATGAACTGATGTGTTCATACGTCATAAGAAGATTTCTCTTCTTCAAAGATAAAGCGCCTGAACCGTACACTGTTCTTTTCTTTGGAGTACGAGGCCTGAACTGATGTGAACAGGCGTCATAAGAAGATTTCTCTTCTTTGGAAGATAATGCGCACTGAGACGTACACATTTCTTTTCTTTGAGGTACGAGGCTTGAACTGAAGTATTCAAACGTCATTATCTCTCTCTTTTCAATCTCTTGGCAAAACATGTAATCAATCACCATTATCATTCAGTATGCTCTTTGTAGTGACAGCTGATGGAGAAAACCCAATATGATGAATTTGACCCTGAAGTAAACTAACCCGAACTCGTGACTTAAACTTGCACATATGTAACAAAGAGCGGTGCCGAGAATTCATGTTCCATTGAATCTCTTAAGTACTCTATACTCTTCAACCAACCAACCATCAAGTAATAGACGTACATTACCTCTTGAAAATCCACAATTGAATGTGACACTGAGCACTACAACGTAACTCCTTAAAGTGATAGTTATTTTTGTGGTAAAAAGAGCCCAATTCCCCCAGAAAAAATAGACTCTCAAAAATAACTAGATTTCCAAGTCTTCATTTTTGAAAATAAGCTTGAACAAGGATCATGAAGAATCTTCATCCATCCATCCCCTGATATCTTCAGATACTAAGTACACTCGCCCGTGATAATTCACTTCAACCTCAAATAAATAATAGTGAATTAACTCCGTTGTCACATCTTCTGAATAAAAGCTCAATTCTAGCCTCCTTTGACGTTTTAAATGAACTTTGATAATGGTTTCATCCCGACCATGGTCAAAAGCACATAACCCCGTAAAACCATGTAATAACCAAACTGCCATGACGAATATCCAAACACACATCCAATTTATGAAGTACACCCTTTTATCCCTTCTTCGAAACAGAACCCCGTAACACCAAAGATCGAAGACCCCGAGATATGCTTTCCTTTCTCCAAGATGGTTCCATCATCACGGAATTTTACAATTCTATAGTTTAAACCGAGAAATAGTTTCTTTCATGGGATTTTACAAAACCAAGAATAAACCGTAGGATAGATCCGAAATGCACTTCACTAATACTGGGATGTTTCCATAGTTACGGGATTTTACAAGTCTATGATTTAAACCGAGAAATAGGTTCTTTCGCTGGATTTTACAAAATCAAGACAAAACCGTAAACAATGTCAGCTTGAATGTGTTATGACGACTTTGGTTTCAGTGAATATCTGCTTTTAGGAACGCGCATGTTCATCAACGGTTCAATATCCAACATCAACAAACATATCAACCATCCAATAAATACTTTGGAAAGCACATCATTCACGCAATGCCGGCTATTGCGGTGACCACATGGAGAAATAGACCGATATACCAAACTTGATCATGAAGTAGAATCCCCCGGATTTGTTACTTAAACTTGTACTCATCCTTGTGAAGAAGAAACGGTGTACCCAATGTACAAAACCTCTTGACATTCTCAACTCGAGGTAAGACAAGTGATAGCTACGTGTGGATACAATGAGAAGAATCACAACCGTAACTAAATAGCTAAGTCTTTATCACACTCAATAAAATGCCCAAAGAAGTCATCTTCACGGAAGGGTAGAAAGAAAGAAGATGAAAATAAGTAAACTCGTCCGGAAAACCTTACTTCAATTCCAAATTAGAAATACAAGATAATCAACCCCGTAGCCAACCGAAGTTTCAAGCACAATTCAAGTCGTGACATACTATCCATGAAAATGTATATACCAAAGTATCAACCTGCACAACCCATCAAATCTCATTATCAAACCCAATCTCATCATTAACAAATCTCATAGTCAATCAAATCTCTTGAGAAACCCATCCGACTCAATCAAAAGAAAGGCTCAAAAAAAGTTATATGAATAATCGGGGCATGATCCATGAAGTTCAACCCAAATCAATCCTAGTGAATCCATGTCATAGCCCATGATAATCCAAATCTAAGTATTCCACATTCAATTCCGAGCCCGATCCAATTAATTCATAACCATCAAGTGTGAGACTTTGGTATAAAATTCTTAATGATACTTTGTTACCGATTCTCAAATAATACCCGAACCAATACTCCATTTGATCTTAATCTCACGGCCCATGTACGGTTTTAACTATTATTACACCACTCGGTCCAAAACAAAGTACACTAAGTCCACAGCTACACTTAATCAAATGAACAACGTCCTTGTCCGAAATCCATTATCCAATACTTAGGAGTATCAAATAATTCACTTCAATTTATTCAATGTTTGTTCACGATAATAAGTCCAATAAATATAAACCCACGTGAATTCAAATACCATTATAGGACACATAAGTGTAAAAACCGAATAGACACTCGCTATATGGGACCAAAGACAAGCCCACTTTAGTTTAAAGATTTCGGCCCATTGATAAAGAAGCAAGTCCAATTCGGCCCATGTGAGATAATGATAACCGATCCATATCACTCTTAACCTAAAAATTCGGAGATATAAAACACTCACAATAATCCTCATACCCTAGTCACAAACAAACGCAGTCATCTTGAAAATACCTAAAAATGCTCCTGATAAAAACGCCTACCACAAAAGGTATCTCACATCAAACTCATTTTGCATTCAGTCAAATCTCATATATCAAAACCAACTTCCTCAAGTATCAAATAAAAAAAACTTCGTGCACAACAATTGCTTCGTTCCAAAGTGACCTAGCCACAGGGATGGCTCAAAGGTCTTTAGACTTGACCTCGCCACAGAGATGGTTATGAAGTAACGAGCCGTCTTCAAGAACTAACAAAGGGTTCTCGGGTAGGTTTTAATTTATTGCACGTTTTGTTATTGAGAACCGAATAAAAAGAAGATTGAGACATATGTTTTGGTCTTTCTTTTGATATATTCGAATATTATTATGAAGTTTTAACTTCGAACATGACAAGATCAATGATGATATTGGTTCAATGACAGAAAAAAATCTTGGAAAGATAAGACTTAAACCATGGCTGAGATCTTTTGAAAGTTTTCTTTTTGTTCTTTGAGTCATGGTTGATTGTTGAATGGAGAAGAAAGATGAGTTAGGATATATTAGTGATTGGATGTTGTTGTTAAGACATGGGTTGTAGGATAGAGATGAGGTCGAGATGAGTCTGTATTTGGTATTAAGTTGTGGTCGTGGGTCTGAGTCAACTCTTCTTCTTCATTTCTGTCTTGTACACAATGGTCAACAAGTTGCTTTTTATGTTTGGTTAAGTCGCTAGATGGAGTCAAGTTAAGTCGCTACCTTTTTCAAAAATACACAAGTCGCCACTTATAAATATAAGTCGCTACATCTTAAGAGTCAAGTTGTTAGCATCTTGAAAGCACAAGTCGCTAGGTCAATCTTTTACAAGTCGCTAACATTATTTCCTCAAGTCGCTAGCATAACTCGCTACTCAAATATTCAACGAATCTAGACGACTTGTAAAGACAAGTCACCACCAAGAAAAGTCACAAGTCGCTACTTAATAGTGAATAGCAAGTCGCTAGGTATACCACGAATCTGGACAGTTTTAGAGGCAACTCGCTAGCAAGATTATGACACTTTATTCGGAGTTGTTTTTCCTGGCTACTTTTCCGACCATCTTCATACATACCCGAAAAACATCATATGAAACTGTTATGAAATATTTCATTTTGACCCATTGTTTGGACTTTAAAACCTGACCATACATATTAACCCATTAGACAACAGTTTGGACCATAAAATAGATGACGAGTTTAGACCAAAACATTGACACAAACAGTTTACCCATAAAACAGCTGACCAGTTTGGACCGTTTGAAAAAGTTAATATTTTGACCAAAAGACTACAAAACCAGTTAACAACATGAACCAAAAATCACAAACAACAATCATGGTACGGACCACACAAATCAAAGATAACACAATAACCTGGTACGAAACCACCATAAATCAACACAACACAATAAACCTTGGCTCTGATACCAATTGTTAGGATCCAAATATTATTGTGTTGATGATTCAGGTGGTCTTGGATGATCAAAATACATGTTTGCCATAGTTAGAGAGTTAGTAGAGAGAGTTGGGTGTTCAAGCTAGAGACTTGGTTCACAAATTATGGAATATTAGATTGAAAGCACCACCCCTTCCATGGATGGAAGGGGTATTTATAGTTACAGACTCAACGACCTCCTAACGCCACGTGGATCGTGTATACAAAGGGTAAAGACCGTCCCTTCCTCCACGGTGTTGTTCTAAACTAAACTACGCTACAAACTAAAAAATAAAATACTTAATAACGTAACAAACGACACGTCTACGAGCTAACATATGCTGGACTTATAATTGGGGTGACCGACACTTTAACATGGAATTTTCTAATTCCTAACATGAGTTAATTGTTTTCTTAGGTGTGCTTAAAGGTCGACCTAGATCCGGATGAATGGGTCAAGGATAGCGGGTGCACGAGGCACAGGACCGGCAATAAAGATCTATTCTCCACATATGAATCCTTCAATTTAGGAAATGTGGTGTTTGGAAATTGCAAAAGCAAAATCATCGGTAAAGGTACGATTTCTAAAAAATCTCTATCCATTAACGATGTGTGTCACGTAGAAAACCTAAACTTTAATCTCTTAAGTATAGGACAAATATGTGATAAAAAGTGCAATGTAGTTTTTACCGAAACCGGTAGTAAGATATTAAAAAACGGCATCACCATAGGTAGAGGAATTAGGAAACATGGAGTCTAAGTCATTAAAATTGGTAATGAACCTAAAGACAAACTTTGTCTTACCTCTATGGATGATACTTCGACCTTATGGCATCGAAGATTGGATCATGCCAATATGCGACTTCTTCAATCGCTATCATCCAAAGATCTAGTAAGAGATCTACCAAAATTAAAATATGAACATCACTTTTGTGATGCTTGTAACATAGGAAAACAAGTCCATTCTAGTCACAAAGCTAAAAACATGGTGTCTACAACTAAGTGTCTAGAGTTACTACACATGGATTTATTTGGTCCATCCGCTATCCAAAGTTATGGAGGCAACTACTACACTTTGGTTATAGTGGATGATTATTCTAGGTACACGTGGACTAAATTTTTAAAGAACAAAACTGAAACGTTCGATTACTTTGAAATATTAAGTAAGAAAATACAAAGAAAATTAGGAAGTCCTAAAGTGTCTATTAGAATGGATCATGGTAGGTAATTCGATAATGAAGTGCAATTTGGAGCCTTTTGTGACGCTAATGGTATTACTCACAACTTCTCGGCTCCTCGTACTCCACAATCGAATGGGGTAGTTGAAAGAAAGAATAGAACCCTACAAGAAATGAGTCGGACAATGCTAAATGAGCAATCCATAACTCAAAAGTTTTGCTGCAATCCTGTTGATACTTCAATGTACATACTTAATCGAGTCTTAATTAGACCAATTTCAGGTAAAACTCCATACGAGTTACTTCGAGGCAAAAAGCCTACGTTAGTTCACTTTAGAGTCTTTGGTAGCAAATGTTTTCTTCTTAACACTAAAGATTACCTCACAAAATTTGATCCTAAATCAACTGAAGGTATCTTTTTAGGTTATTCTCCTAATAGCAAAGCTTACGTCATATTAAATAAAGAAACAATGAAGGTAGAAGAGTCATTAAATGTAAAATTTGATGAAAGTCCACCCAAACCCACTCCACCTCTTGTCGATGATGAGATTGTCGAAAGTGAAGCTATTGTAATAAAGAAAAAGATAAATGAAGAAGAAGAACCTTTAAATATGAAATCATAAATATTAAAGAGTCCAAAGATCACCCCGTAGATAAGGTCATAGGAAAGTTAAACGAAAGAACCTTAAGGTCTCAAGTCCAAAACCAAAGTAGCCTATTTTGTTTTGTCTCAACCATAGAACCTAAGAATACACAAGAAGCCATAAAAGATGAAATTTGGGTAATGGCTATGCAAGAAGAGTTAAATCAATTTGTTTCTAATGATGTTTGGACACTTGTCCCTCCACCTAGTAATCAAACCATAATAGGAACCAAATGGGTTTATAAAAACAAGTTAGATGCAAACGGTGTAGTGTCTAGAAACAAAGCTAGACTCGTTGCCCAAGGGTACAATCAACAAGAAAGAATAGACTTTGATGAGACCTATGCCCCCGTGGCTAGATTAGAGTCTATAAGAATACTTCTTGCTTATGCTTGTGCTAATGATCTTAAGCTTTATCAAATGGATGTCAAAAGTGCTTTTCTAAATGGTTTTATTAATGAAGAAGTATATGTAGCTCAACCTTCGGGCTTCATCGATTTTGAAAAACCTAAACATGTGTATAAGCTAAAGAAAGCCCTTTACGGTCTTAAACAAGCTCCAAAATCTTGGTATGATAGACTCAAGTCATTTTTAATCAAACACAACTACACCATGGGGTTAGTTGATAACACACTTTTACTAAGAAAAGAGAGTCACATATAATCATTGTTCAAATATATGTAGATGATATTATATTCGGATCTACTTGTCAAGACATGTGTGATGATTTCTCTAAAATCATGCATGACGAGTTCGAGATGAGTATGATGGGAGAACTTAGTTTCTTTCTTGGTCTACAAATCAAACAAGTAGAAGATGGTATCTTCTTTAATCAATCTAAATACATTAAGGAAATGTTAAAGAAATTCGGTTTAGAAGAGTCAAAACCAATTAGGACACCAATGTCATCCGACACTAAACTCACAAAAGATGAAGATGGCGAATCCGTTGATAACACAAAATATCGTGGTATGATTGGTAGCCTTCTCTACCTCACGGCTAGTAGGCCGGATATCATGTTTAGTGTTTGTCTATGTGCTAGGTTTCAAGAAGATCCTAAAACATCACATCTAGAAGCCGTCAAAAGGATATTTAGATACATTAAGAGAACGACTCAATTAGGATTATGGTATCCTAAGGATACGGGAGTAGAAACAATTGTATATGCAGATTCTGACCATGCAGGTGATTATGTTGACCGAAAAAGTACAAGCGGGGTATGTACTTTTATGGGATGTTGTTTAACATCTTGGTTCTCAAAGAAACAAACGGCATTAGCAATATCAACAACCGAAGTTTAATATGTCTCCGCAAAGCATGCCAACAAGTACTATGGATGAAACAAGCGTTAGTTGACTACGACATTCATCTAAGTAACATAGCCATTCTATGTGACAACAAAGGTGCCATCGATTTAAGCAAGAATCCGGTATTACATTCTTGTACAAAGCATATAGAGATTCGTCATCACTTCTTAAGAGACAATGTTCAAAAGGGGAACATCTCTATTGAGAAGGTAGCATCCGAGGACAACATAGTCGACGTCCTCACCAAACCATTGAAGCGGGAACAATTCAACCTACTTCGTCTTGGTCTTGGTCTCATGGAACAATCGTCGTAATTTGCTTTTTAACTCTACAAGGTATGTAAACACTAACCTTCTTCTTTCTGAGTCTAGGATCTCTATTTCACGCATAAGTCACAAGCAATACGGGAATTTTCAAAACCCAAGATAATTTTTTCACTTATAAATCATAGTTTTTTTCTTATTCTTTCAAAATAAGTACAAGTTGCAAACACGTAATTACATACATATTTTCTTTTCAAAGGATAAACGTGTTTATTCACACATAGAAACCTCTTTTCAAAATGTTTTCTAAAATGATACCTCTTCCCGTATCACTTTCACAAAAGCCATTTCTCACATCTAGGACAAATTACTTTTTCATTATTAATACAAAGTAAAAACCCGTTTTCATTGCATCTCATGTCTTTTGAATGCTAAAGAGGACACATAAATAATATGTGTTTTCGGGTACATTCATTTAAGCAAAAATGAATTAGGAGCACTCGGGTTATCTCACATAATAGTGTGCTTTTTTCACTTCTAGTTTATTTTTTCTCTTTAGGAGTCGAGATAACCGCAACTCCAAATGGTTTGCATATAGGCACACACTAGGCACAAATGTTTCCAAAAGGAAAATTTTGAGCTGCCTGAATCACCAGTACCACGGATCCCAAATTTTAATGCTAGACGGATCCCTCAAGGGAAGGATCCGTGGGATCCGTGAGACATAAGCTAGTTTTATCTTCTATTTTTCTCACTTTGGATGAAAACTCCAATATTTTATCATTTATTTATTTTCTTTGGAGTATGTTCTTTAATGCTTGTGTTCTCATGATCACATACCTTAAATTCATATCTAATCATTAGATTTTAATCCACATTTTGGGTCAAGCATTCATTACAATGCATTATTTTTCTATAAATAGGATTCCCAAAATGCTTGCATATTCATCTCATCTTCACAAACAAACAACACCATGTCATCCAAAAGATCTTCAAACTTAGATGAATCACCTAGTGCAAACTATCCCTTTCAAGAAATCCAAAAATTTGTACTCCCACCTTCCAAAATACCACAATCAAAATCTAGGAAAACCTCACGGATTAGCATCCGGCCTTGTTGTTTAGCAAAACCATCATGGAATGGTTCATCACCAACCACTATTTCACCACAAGATGCTTCCATTATAGCACCTCCTTCATCACCAACAAGTACACCAACTTCATCACCCATCAACTCACCACCTAAGGTCACTCTTTTGGAACTTCTTAAGACTCCAACAAGATCTCAACAACCAAAACAAAAAGAAATAGTCTTTTAAACACCTCCCACTTCTCCAAACACAATTTTCAAAGACCTTGAAACCTCACCACCCTTAGCTCCCATTTTGTTACCAGAACATCTAGGTTCTATTCCACCATCACTTCTAAACATTCCGGACTTTGATCCACTCTTTCCATCTTTTCCACCACAACTTCCGCATCTCACAAATCAAAGTCGTTCGAAAAACTTCTGCACTCATTACCCACATCACTTACATTGTGAACATTGTCAATCCACTAGGGATATTGCAATAGAAATTAGGGAAGAAATGCGATTCATACTCAACCTCATTCTTGATTGCATCAATATCATCACTCATCAAAACCTCCGTCCATAAACTTATGCAAGCATGGAAGGAATCATTATTACTATTTTTTATTTTTAGTATTTTTCTTTTAAGTAATTTTTAAGAACAAGTCTTGTTCTTACTTTTACATGCTTACATGTGGCATAAATACCACTACATTTTGTTGTTTTATTACAAGGCCTTGTTTACATACCTTGGCTCCCAATCTTGATTCTCGTCGATCACAAGATTATTTATGCATGTTACTACTAACCCTTTCTTTGTAGGATTTTTTTTTGTTTTCTCACTTGACGCCCCAATCTAGGGGGAGCTACCGTCAAGGGGGAGTAAGCGATACGTGGACTATTTTTCCTTCTTTTATTTCTTCGTTGGGTTAACTTTTTGTTTCGACAAAAATTGGGAGAAGAAGTAAAACTTAGGCTTTCAAAACATACATCTAATCTTAAGTTTTACTCATCATAACATTATGTTTTGTCATCAACAAAAAGGGGGAGATTGTTAATACAAATAAACCGTAAAAACGTTTATTAATATTTAATGATCTCTTTGTGTTTTGTTGATAACAAATACAATGTTATCATAAGTAAAATTATAAGGATACATGTTATTTTTGTAAAGCATTTACATATAGTCATTTAATACAAATTGTTGTAATAAATCATTGATAATGCCTAAAATGAACATGTTTTTAGTAGCGTTATTGTTGGTTTTGTGCATGATAATCGGCTATATTTACTCATAACTGTTGAAAAAATGCAAAATATGCGTATTCTGTATGTATATGTAGCCAGGTATCACGAATGATGAAGAAATGAAGTTTTTATGCACATTTGGAAGATTCTCGAGGAAGGAAGTCGAGCTAGAAAGCTTTTGGATTCAATGATTGGGAAGCACAATGATTTCTAAGTATCTACAGAAAGGAAAGATCAAGTTTTGCCTTGGAAATCATCAGTGAGCAAAGAATGAAGCGTATAAGCGAAAAGTTAACAAAAGTCAAAACAACAACACCCGTACCGTTCGTCGAACCCGTAACCGATCCGGCTGGGCATTTGGTCAAGACGCAACCGATCCGTTGCCATCAGAATCCGATCCGGTTGCATGAGCTGCAGTTACACAAAGTTGCATTTATTGTTGCCTTAACTCCCCATAATCATTGGAGGCCGATCATTTCTTGATATTAACTTGTTGGGAACGTTTTTGGTCAGTTGAGCAAGCATATTTGGCTATATAATGAACCTAGTCCTAGTTTACTAGGTGTGACACAACCAAAATTGTATTAGTTTACATCTAAACTAATACCAACCATATTATTCAGCCCAAAAGCTTAGTTCTTACTGAAAAACGTCCAGGAGCAAGGAGGGAACAATTCTCATCCATAGTTTCGGTAGTTTGGAGTTATACGGTGAATCTAGGTGATTGGAGGCGCGTGGTTGCTACAATCCACGAATTCTAGTTCTTGTAATCACAAAAGTTTAGGTATTCTATGAACTTTGTTATGGAATTCTATTCTCTTGAATTATTGGAATTACTTTGTTATGATTTGTGTTTAGTTATTATTATTATCATGGAGTAGTTTTGGGATATACTTGTGTGTTGGGATGTAGTTAATCATATTAGTGTTCTCAAAATGTGATGCATGTACATATGATCTTGTTTAAATGAGTTTGTTGGAAAAATACTAGTCTTGGTTTGATTTGTTGATAAAACATGTCTTAAGAAAAAGGACCGAAAGGATTTCTCTTGTGTTTTATTCCAAAAAGTTGAGTGACAAACTAGTATGGGGATATGGTGATTGACAACCACCATGTTTGCTTATTAAAACAAGACTAGGAACATTTTCATCACGAAAGGGTCGAAAGATTCGTAAGAACAAATTTAATAAGAACATGTTGCAAACAAATGGAATTTCTAAAGGATAATCATTAGGATAAGGACCGAAAGGATTACCTATATGTTTTTGTTCTTAGAATGATTTTTACAAACTTATACCATGGTTGGGGATCATTTGCTTATGATTTGTGCATCACATCAAGAGTATACACCAAACCTTGAATACTATTTATGATTGACTATAGACTACACACAAGTATATATATTTCTTATTATTGAATTTCACTATAAGCATCACTATTTGAGGAAGCCTTGACAAGCTTTCTTGTTGGAATCTTTTCATACAAAACAGTTTCAAACACAAAATCCCTTGGGACGATCTCGACTTACCAAACTTTGCTATCACGGACGAGTATACTTGCTCGTATGTGTTAATAGGTTAGACGGTTAAATCGTGTTTGTAAATTTTTTAAACTTGCACCACTCGTAGCACATCAAGTTTTTGGGGCCGCTGCCGGGGAATTTTCTTTGATTTTCTGTAAAATTGGTAGTATTGGAATTGAATTTGTTGAAAAGTAAAAAAAAAAGTTTTGGTTAAAAGCTAACCGATTCGGTTGCTCTGCAACCGAATCCGGTTAGAGTTTCTGAGAAGAATTTTCATTTTCGATTTCATGGTTCTAGTTTACTTAGTTATTTGTGTTATAGTTCCTAGAGTAATTCTTGTCATTTTAGATTTTATTTGCAGATTATGTCTTATAGTTTAATGATTTCTTAGATTTATTTATATTTTCTTTACATTTGTTATTTATTAGTTAATTAGTTTTAGATTAATTTCAGTTTTAATGTTAATGATTAGATAGTAATTTTTCAGTTATATGGTTTAATTATTTTTATGGTAGATTTTAATTGGTAGTTAATATAGTTTTTAGTTTAATGGTTTTATTATTAAGTTATTAATTATTGGTTTATAAAGAGTTTTTATTAATTAGAGTTTAGTACATCTTAATGATTCCTTAATTGCAATTTAACTTCTGTTTTTAATATAAAAAAAAAAAAAAAAAATTCGATCTAACCGATCGGTTGCAACCCGCAACCGGATCCGGTTCGATTTCCTGGTCTAGTTATTTCAATCAACCGATTCTGTTGGTGAGCAAACCGAATCCGGTTAGAGTTTCTGGGTAATATTTTTTTATCATTTTTAGATTTTGAGTTTTAACTTATGTTTTTAGTTTTGTTAAGTATCTTAACTTGTTTAGTATATGTTTCTATAGTTTGTTCTTGCTTTTACTAACTCTAACGCTAATAATTCGGATTTTGTTTTGTTTTGTTTTGTCAAGTTTAGCTAGTTAGTATGGATAGTTTGAGCGGAATCTCGGAATACCTTCGTACTTTGGATGAAATGTTCAAGGATACCGGAAGTTCACTGGAAAAGATTGGAGGTATCTTGGAAGAGAGTAAGAAATATTTGGGGATTGATACGGTTAATATGAAGGAAACTGGTGAAAACAAGGTTCAACTTCCCAAGAAGGGAAGAGTCGTAGTGTTCACACAAGCACCTTTAACGGTGTATGATTCGCCACTAATGAGGTTTGGAACGCCTTGTAGTGTGGAAGGAGTAAGTGCTTGGGAAGCGCAACTTAATATGGCTTATGGAGAAAACTACATTTTGGAGAAGGTTCTTGACGAAATTGGTCATGTACGTTTGGACTATGAAGCATATGGAAGAAGGATGGTCAAAAATCTTAAGGTCAATATTCATGGACACATTTTTGAAACGGATTTTGTTGTGTTAGAAGAAGGGAATGCGGATGAACCTAATGTATGTTTTGGTCGAGATTTTCTTGTCACGACCAAGTGTCAAGTTGATTTTGCAATGGGAGAAATGAGGATTAATATAACTGATTTGGAAGAAGGAAAAGGAGTGAACGAGATGCTAGTGGAAGTTTGTGCAAACATGGAAGAGAAAGAGGTGGAAGTAGTTAAAATGGGGAAGGCAAATCGGAAGAAAACTTCATCAAACAAACTAACCCCAACCACCACCAACAAAAATGATTACACACTATCATCACCTACCACTACAAATACTTTCAAACCCTTAACCGACAAACAAAAAGAAGCTATTTTAGAAAACCTAGAACAAAAGTTTCTTGAGCTTAATGAAAAGAAACCGGTGATAGAGGTACTCCAAGATTATGTGCTTTACCGTAAGAAGTTGGATGCGGTGATGCTAGCGAGGGCTAGGTTGGAAGATAAGAATATCACGGAGGAGGAGCGAGATCGAATTTTGTTTAGAGGCATGCCACGGAAGGAGAAGGATCTGGGTAATTTTGTGTTGCCAATAAAAGTGAATGGGACTACACCAGTTTATGCTTTAGCCGATACGGGGTCAAGTGTTAATGTGATGCCCTATCCATTGTTTATGACTTTAGGTCTAAGTAATCCGCAACCTAATCATTCGAAGCTTACTATGGCGGATAATTCTCAAGCGAAGGCAATGGGAGAGGTGAAGAATGTGAGAGTGCAAATTGGCTATCAACCGTATTTGGCCGATTTTCTTGTCCTAGATATTTCGGTGGACAAGAGTTTACCACTACTATTGGGGAGACCATTCCTACGAACTTGTGGTGCAATTATAGACATGGGAAGAGGCACAATGACTATTGATGATGGGATTTCAAGGCAAACATACTATCCGAAACCAAGAGGACCAACTTTGGAATTTATGGAGGAGTTAGAGTTGATGGAAGCAGATGAGGATTTAACTTGTTTTGAAGTGGGACGTGATACCCAAGGAAACCCAATGTATGGACCGTTTGCTCCGCCTTATTTTGATATGGAGGACGAAATGGAACGTGCATTGGCGGTGGAAGCTTTCTATAACCCATTCAAAAACATACTAGTTTACAAGAAGTTGACCGACTTTTTAGTTTTTTACCGGTGCAACTTAAGAATTTGGAGTGGAGACCAGAGGGGTCGGGGACTTACAAGAGGCAAACTGGAGATGGAGAATGGCATGTTAAGTTCGATATACTATGTCCGGACGGAAGAAGATTCATGAGAAAGTTCAAAACTTTTGAAATGTTCCGTGAGTTGACCGGAAAATTTCAAAGTGAGGACATCCTAAGACAAGAGTATTTCGAGGAATTCTAAGGAGAAGACAAGGGACCGTAATAAACAAGCAATTATTTGCTTGAATTTCATGAACTATTTATTTTTGATTTGATGCATTTAGGATTTTTGTTTCTCATTTTATTTTCATTTTTATTTTTATGATTGAGGTAATTTGGTTAATGCATTATGACTATGAGTTTTGAGTTGAAGTTTGGTTTAGTTCATTAGTATGATGATTTGAGTTTTTAAGATTGGATGATTGTTGAAATTTCCAAATGGTGGATGAATGTTGTGTGAATCTTTAACAGGATTTTTGAGTAAAAAATTTTGTTGCTTGGAAGGTAAATGCCTAAGTAACATGAAAAAATGCAAAATTTGGCAAAATGCATACCGAAACGGTTGTGTCCATGACTGAACCGGTTTCATACAAGTATATATACCAAAAATTCACTTTTCCAGAAAAAACACACACACACACTAATTCTCCAGCTGGGTTTTGCAAAATTCGTCCAAGAGAAGCTAATTGAAGATTGTTTAAGTTGTAGGAAAACATCATGGCACCCAAACAAGTAAGCATCTACATTCAATTAACTCAATTAAGGTTTAATTAGAGCATTTGATTCGAATTGAATATTAGGTCACCAATTTGGGGATTTTTGTTATAATTCGAATTAAGTTGTAATATTTTTGGATTGAGTGGGTAATTGATATAGGAATGCATTGCAAAAAGAATTGTATTGATTGATTCACCATGGAATGAATACTAGATGATTGAATTTTCGGATTTGATTAGGTTGTGCTAGTGAATCAAGATAAGTTGCAATTGGTGATTCCTAATGGTAGATGATGTGTTTTTAGGAGTAATAGATGCCACATTATTGATTAGAACTAATGATTGAAGAATATAGGTTTTATCAAGTTGAGTTCTAAGATGATGAATGTGTGATGATTTGAAGTTTGAAAAGCGAATTTAGAGTAATTCAAGGATGTGGAAATCATTGAGGATGATAGAATGCGATCTAGGAGTGGATTGGACTTAGAAAATTCGAGTGAATAAGGGTTTAAAAGGCAAAAGCCTTTTGCAGATTGCATAACCGATTCGGTTGCTAAAGGCAACCTAACGGTTGGATTTGGTTAAAGGAGTAACCGATTCGTTGCTCGCAACCGAATCCGTTACGGTTTCGTGTTGAAAATTTTTGAAATTTTGGAGTGGATCTTAGAGGGTTCCATGAAACTTCTTGTTTGTTCTAACACTCTTATATGGTCTTATATTTATGATTTCTACAGAGAATTGTTGTAGGTAGCTCAGCGAGGCGGTTCCAATGAACCCGCTTGTTACGAAGTTTTGTCAAAGGAACGAGAAGAAGAAAGTCAAGTATAGCTTGAAGACAGAAGCAAATGTCAACTTAAAGTTCAAAGATCTCACCGACGGGGAGAAACATGCTTTCCGGGAAAGGTTATCGAAATTGAAAAATAGGACATGTTTGGTTCCGAGGGTGATTGATTGGGATTTGTTTGCGGAGTGTGATTGTGAAGAGGAGTTGGAGGAAAGAAGAAGAAAAGGAGAGTTCGTTCGGAGATTGTGGACGAAAACTACGTAACCGAAAGTGATGATGATGATGAGTATGATGATGAAGAAGGGGACGATATGAGCGAAGACGAGGAGTGATCGTGGATCATTCGTGATTTATGGTTTCAAAGGCAATGGTTATGATGTGTTAAACATTTTTTTTTGCTATTTCTTTAGGATGATTAACATATTTTGCTTGGTTTTATCTTGTTTTTAGTAGCATTTGCATTTGGATTGTTTTGTTTTGTTTTGTGTATTGTGTGTTGCGTTTTTGTTTGCAGATGGATGTGTCGGAAACTTATTGATGGTCAAATATTTGGAGTTGGATAACTCACATGCTTTCTTATGATCCAATATGCGTGTTGCATATTCTATCCCGTAGTATCTTTTAACTATTTATTTTTCCCATTTTCTTTACTTTGAAGTTTATTTTTATTACATTGAGGACAATGCAAAACTTAAGTATGGGGGAGGGAAGAAAATAGGAAAATGATACGCATTTTTAATTTTTAGATAACTTTTGGATGCAAGTGATTAGAAGGAATTCGCCCTTGATGGTCTAGTTGTTTTCACGCATTATTGATAAATATTAAAAAATAACTTGGGAATTTCAATGGTAAAATGAGGTTTTTGAAATTTTTTGGATTTGAACCAAATTACGGAAGTAATTCATTTTGGATTCGATAGCATTTTCTAGCATGCATAATAGCCTTTTTCCACGCAATTGTGAGGTTTCTTTTTGTATAAAACACATCTTTTGTTTTATATTTGCTATGAGTGTGCCGGTGATTATGTCGATTCTAGAACTTGTACTAGTTATGCATTACGGTTAAAATCACTTTCGAGTGATATAAATATGTTCAAGTGATAAGAGGCATCGTAGGATTTAACCCAAATGGTCTTCCGTTTACATCTAATGATATATTAGCTAGCCACATCGGTTAGTTAACCACCTTTATATGGACCCATTTGTTAGTGCTCATCTTTAGCACTAGATACCCTTAGTTACACCCTTTGAGCCAATCTTTTCATTTGTTACATCCAGAAAAATACAAAAAGATTTTACACTTTAAACTTTAGCCAACCCTTGTCATGTCTATTGGTTTGTTGCTAGTTGTTTGGAATGATGGATTGTTTTTGATGATTATGAAGAAGCTACACTTCATTTATAGTGTGTACCATTCTCCATCATAGATGAAAGAGACGTCTTTCTCGATTTTTTTTGTGGTGTATGCTTACACTAAGTGTGGGGGAACTTTGTTATGTTGAAAAAAAAAATGGTTATAGCCAATGAGCTATATGAAGGATATTGATTAGCCAATGAGCTAAATTGAGTTATACATATTTGCGGAGATCGATATTTGAAGAGGTGAAATAATCATTTAAGGGATTGTGGTTTGTATGATGGCTAGCAACATGGAGGTTTAGACTTGACTTTATTTTCTTTTAACACCAATTTCATAAAATATCCCATGCCTTATCCATACCCTTTATGAACCCTTAGCCTTAAAGATATAACCCGAATAAAAGCCCTCTTTGATGAATTTATTTTCTTTGTTTTGATACTTGTACAAGCTTATGGTAAAAAGCATTGATCATGACTAGGCATTGAGTGATTTACATATACCCACCAATATATGAGTGTTGAGTGAATTCTTAAAATCATTCGTGAGGTGTTCTAGTTATGTTATCTAAAGTGTTTGGTTCATTTTTAAAAGTTTTTCACATATTAAAAGCAAACCAATGATTATCTCCTTTGGGATGATTGTTACATTTTTTTGAACCATGGTGTCAAGACCATTGAAATCAATCTTTGCAAATGTTAGACCTACTCGAGGGCGAGTAGAACTTAAGTGTGGGGGAATTTGATAACGCCTAAAATGAACATGTTTTTAGTAGCGTTATTGTTGGTTTTGTGCATGATAATCGGCTATATTTACTCATAACTGTTGCAAAAGTGCAAAAGATGCGTTGTGTATGTATATGTTGCTAGGTATCACGAATGATGAAGAAATGAAGTTTTTATGCACATTTGGAAGATTCTCGAGGAAGGAAGTCGAGCTAGGAAGCTTTTGGATTCAATGATTGGGAAGCACAATGATTTCTAAGTATCTACAGCAAGGAAAGATCAAGTTTTGCCTTGGAAATCATCAGCGAGAGCAAAGAATGAAGCGTATAAGCAGAAAGTCAACAAAAATTCAAATCAGCAACACCCAGCCGTTCGGTCGTAACCCGTAACCGGATCCGGCTGGGCATTTGGTCAAGACGCAACCGATCCGGTTTCCATCGTAACCGATCCGGTTGCATACACTGCAGTTACACAAAGTTGCATTTATTGTTGCCTTAACTCCCCATAATCATTGGAGGCCGATCATTTCTTGATATTAACTTGTTGGGAACGTTTTTGGTCAGTTGAGCAAGCATATTTGGCTATATAATGAACCTAGTCCTAGTTTACCAGGTGTGACACAACCAAAATTGTATTAGTTTACATCTAAACTAATACCAACCATATTATTCAGCCCAAAAGCTTAGTTCTTACTGAAAACGCCCGGAGCAAGGATGGAACAATTCTCATCCATAGTTTCGGTAGTTTGGAGTTATACGGTGAATCTAGGTGATTGGAGGCGCGTGGTTGCTACAATCCACGAATTCTAGTTCTTGTAATCACAAAAGTTTAGGTATTCTATGAACTTTGTTATGGAATTCTATTCTCTTGAATTATTGGAATTACTTTGTTATGATTTATGTTTAGTTATTATTATTATCATGGAGTAGTTTTGGGATATACTTGTGTGTTGGGATGTAGTTAATCATATTAGTGTTCTCAAAATGTGATGCATGTACATATGATCTTGTTTAAATGAGTTTGTTGGAAAAATACTAGTCTTGGTTTGATTTGTTGATAAAACATGTCTTAAGAAAAAGGACCGAAAGGATTTCTCTTGTGTTTTATTCCAAAAAGTTGAGTGACAAACTAGTATGGGGATATGGTGATTGACAACCACCATGTTTGCTTATTAAAACAAGACTAGGAACATTTTCATCACGAAAGGGTCGAAAGATTCGTAAGAACAAATTTAATAAGAACATGTTGCAAACAAATGGAATTTCTAAAGGATAATCATTAGGATAAGGACCGAAAGGATTACCTATATGTTTTTGTTCTTAGAATGATTTTTACAAACATATACCATGGTTGGGGATCATTTTCTTATGATTTGTGCATCACATCAAGAGTATACACCAAACCTTCATGAATACTATTTATGATTGACTATAGACTACACACAAGTATATATATTTCTTATTATTGAATTTCACTATAAGCATCACTATTTGAGGAAGCCTTGACAAGCTTTCTTGTTGGAATCTTTTCATACAAAATAGTTTCAAACACAAAATCCCTTGGGACGATCTCGACTTACCAAACTTTGCTATCATGGACGAGTATACTTGCTCGTATGTGTTAATAGGTTAGACGGTTAAATCGTGTTTATAAATTTTTAAAACTTGCACCACTCGTAGCACATCAATCATTTGTTGTAATAGTTTATTAGGATGGGTAAAAATCACAACCCATGGAGCATATCCATAACCCATGGTATTGACCCATACCCATTTGACTAGATGCATTGCATCTATTAGATACATTGTATATAATGAAATACCCATGGACCAACCCATAACCCATGACCCATGACCCATGACCCATAACCAAAAAACCAATGGGCAAAGAGGAGCGTCCCACGGATCCCTAGGTTTACACTAGACGGATCCCTTAAGGGAGGGATCCATGGGATCCGTGGAACAGTGGCAGGATTTTGCCTATAAATAGAGAGCCATTTCTTCATTTCTCTTCACCCCTCTTCTTTCTAAATCTCTCATATACTCTTAGGGTGTGTTTGTTTCATTAAGATGTTTTGTGTCTGAATCTGACTACCACATCTTACTAGTAAGAGGTGGCTATAAAGTCTGAATCTGATTGAAATAATGTTGTTTGTTTTTTCATAATTTTCTGAATGGTTTTAATTGTCCTATTTTTAAGTATGTATTAAGACAGGTGACTATAAAGTCTGAATCTGTTTGAAATAATGTTGTTTGTTTTTTCATAATTGTCTGAATGGTTTTAATTGTCCTATTTTTAAGTATATATTAAGACAATATGTTGAATTAGTAGCTTGAATATATTTTTAAAATGAATATTTGGAAAAAAAAATTTCAATCTTGAAATTCACAAACACACACGGTTTCAGTGCACACTTTGTCAACAAACAAGTTACGGTTAACAATCTTTCTCGATTTACGACTAATACTTTGTGCCCAATGTTTAACTCTAATACTACCCAAAATTAGGGGTGTTCATCGGTTTGGTTATCGGGTTGTTGGTCTGTTCGGTTCGGTTTATTCGGTTAATTTTTTTTCTGGGTATAACCGAGAACCGAACCGAACCGAAAACTGAACGAACAACCGAAAACCGAACCCTATAACCGAAAACCGAATAACCCGAATTACATAAATTTAATTATTTATTCATTTATTTATATAGATTTTTAGAAAAAAAAATATATTAAAGCTTTAAAAAAATGTTTTATTTAAAAGAGTTTTAATTTTTTTTATATATAAATATATAAAAACAATATATATTTATTTAAATTCGGTTTTCGGTTTGGATTGCTAAAACCATAACCGAACCGAAAACCGAATATTTAATTCGGTTCGGTTCGGTTTTAGCAAATTTGGTTTGGTTACGAATTCGGTTCGGTTTTGGTTTTCGATTTATTCGGGTATTACCCAACCCATGAACACCCCTATACAAAATTATACTTGGCCCACAATTAAAATATAAACCGTCAATATACTCCTAAAATATGGGCCTAATTGTTTATGAGTCCAAAAAAATATAAAGCCCAAATATAGGTAAACATGTATATACAATTACTAAACAAATGCAACCCTAAACCTAAGCTACACTTATCAATGTACAACCACTACATTTTTTTTTCACTTTCTCAAATGCGTTCACCATCTATCTTGTACTTTCTCTTTGAAAACAAAGAACCAAATTCTTGTTCTTCATATCCAAACAAGAACTATCACAAATCATTATAACACTCTTTTTTTTTCCTTAACCCACGAAAATAATGAAGAACACAACTCACGAAAAAATTTCTTTGATATCCATTCTTTAACCACACCAAAATCAGTACCAAAACCCATGGTGATTTATTCAACTAAGGATCTTCTTGTGGTTTCGAACGTGTGATTTTTTTTTATTATTAATTTTTTTTAATTTTTTTTTATCCAAGATGGATGATGAGTATATGGGGTTAGAGGCGATCAGATATTACCACAACATCTTACTGGGTAAGATGGTTAACATCTTACCGCGTCTGATCGGAGAAAAAAAAACAAACAACCACTGCCTCTTACCGCGTCTGACTGGTAAGTGGTAAGAGGCTAGTCAGACCTTTTTGTTAAAAACAAACACACCCTTATTCTCTTCTAACAAAAGATCACTTGATCTAGAGAGTTGTTCTTCTATTGTGATTCTCATATAGTCCCTTCTCTAATACGAGATCACGAGCTCACTACAAGTCATCCAAGCAAGGGGTCCTTGACTGATTTGTTCCTCCACAAGATTTCTGTAGCAAAGATTTTGTACTTGATATTTCACATAGTTGTTGTGTAATAGTCGTGTTGGTTTGGTCCTCCGTGTTATAGACTCGGTATTTAGCTTTGTACCGGAAAAAGGTGTAAGCAACGTTGTGTAGGCTTCTTCGCCAAGTTGAAGGAGTTTGTTGACATAATGCTTGAACTCTCGAGTAGGTGACTCGGGGAGTGGAGTAGGGCAAGGAAGGTGTCCTTGTAGCCGAACCACTATAAATAGGTTGTGTCATTTCTTTCCCTTGCTTTACTTTATTTACTTTCATTACTATTAGATCTATACTTTATCGTCATCCATACGATTTCACATAACATCGAATCTAAAGTTTTTAGAAACTAACTTAAAATCAGCAAAACTATTCAACCCCCCTTCTAGTTTTCCACAACATCTTCTCCATCAATCTTTTTCATGGTATGCCAGAACTGATGGATATAGAAGTCAGGTGCTGATGCTGACTTTGAGAGCATGAAACAGTAGGGGTGCTGAAGAAGGATATCAACAGTAATTCTACAAGATGATTCAGAGCAAGTAAAGTTGTTGAAATCGACACGAAGGTTGTTCTTGCCAATCATTCTGTCGTAGCGTGTGTAAATGTATTGGCCATTATGAGTTCCAATGGGGCATTGACATCTGCTTGTTGTAGAGTCAATTTGTGATCTGAAAGTCATTAGACATAGAAAGACACAGTGTGTTAGCTTAAGTCTTAGTCATTTTCTAATTCCTTGATTGATGATATCATATTGATGTTTGTTACATGTTCTAAGTCACATTTGTCCTATTACATGAAGTTGTGATGATAAGTTACGAGAACGTGTTAATTTTGAAGTTTACAAACTTATTTATCACTTAAAACACAACATATTCACTTTTGTATGCTTATTCGTAACATTTAATAGTGACGTATTCGTAACAGTAAACAAGACTGGTGAACAGTGACTTATTAGTAACTTGTGTCCTTATTCGTAAAGATGGAATACTTATTCGTAAGATTAAGCTTAATGCATAGGAATATGCTTATTTGTAAGAATATCCTACGCGTAAGACATATTCGAAAGCATTATGCTTATTCGTAGGAATAAGCTTATGTTTACGAATAGTTATTCGTAAGAATAGTGCTTATTCGTAACACAGTTCCTTATTCGTAAGAATAAGTTACGCGTAAGAATAAGCCTTATTCATAAGAATAAAGTCTTATTCGCAAACAATTCCATGTTTACGAATTTCTTTCCAAGAAATTCATAATCCACTATAGACCCTTCTTATTCGTAAAGTTGAGTTTCTTATTCGTAAAATTTCCTTATTCGTAAAATATTGAAAACCTTAGCTATCTTTTTCGAATAATCCTCCTGTTAACACAAACATGAATTTACTGATTACAATCCATTCCAATCATCATTTAGAACAAAAATATGGCATTTAAACATATTTCATTATCACATAAACCTTATTCGTAACAGGTTCTTAAACCCTAAAACCCTAAGTTTTCGAACAAGAAATCTGTCCAACATTTTCAAGCTATGATTGTTTCGAAAGTGTTCTAGAGATGCATAAGAGAGATTCTAAACAAGTTTTAACAGTTTTTCTCCACAGAATCAAAGGATTCATACTGAACGTGTACATAAACCCTAATCTTTTGATTTTATACTTTGAGATGATTCTGGTCTAATTAAACGTTAAAAACATGTTTATTATTATCCTCCAACACTTTCTTGTTCACACATAATCATCAAACACCTTAGAAATCAAAACCCCTAAAATGGTTCGTATGAACCCTAAATTCAAAAAGCAATCAATTGGTGTTTCTAGGCAAGATTTGTTTATGAAAACTTGTTTATTACTCAATACTAGACGTTTCAACACAAGAATTTTCATAAAAAACACACACGCCCAAATTTGTTCATATGAACGAAATTTCAAAAATCATTTTAGAAAGATTAAGCCGATGGATCAATGAGGTTTTAAAAATTGTTTAAAATGATCATCAATACACATTCCCACTTACAGATTTTTGAAAACTTGAACGGATTGAAGGTTTGAATTTAGGCCGTGGATCTTGGTTGTTGAAGAAGTAAATGCTTGAAATGATATGCATTCAATGCATTTGTTAATGTTTTGTTAAAATTTTAATTTTCAAATTTACACATTTAGTCCCCTAACCTCAAAAGGTTTCAACCAAGATCCATTAACTCACAACTTGGTTTAAACAAAGATCATTTTAGCAAGAAACTTGACGATACTCCCCCTCGACTTTTAAAATGATAATTTTATAAACATTTTGAGTCCTAGGAGGGTATTAAACCATGATACTTTACCAACACATTAGTAAAACAACATATTTTTGGTAACATGCAAGTATACTGTTCTATGAAACTTGAAAAATATATACATTCTCTCCCTCAACACTTGTTTAGGAAAAATTGTGAAATGTTTGATAAAACACAGTGTTGATGAAAATTTTGTACTTGCAATGTTTTTTTTTTTCATAAAATCTTGAAATAAAAAATATTTTTGGATTTTGTATGATTTTCTATTTTTGTATTTTGATTTTGAAAAATATTTACAAAAGTGGTTTTGGTGTTTGACTTTTCAAGGTAGTTTTAAAAATTTATCTAGCTCTTCTGGAGTCAAACACCGCATGCCAATCCGGTGAACCAAGTCATCAAATTTTGCGGGAGGCAAGGCTTTGGTGAAAAGGTCCGCCAATTGGTAATCTGTACCCTTCTCCACATGCTCTTTGATGAAATGGTAGCGAAGAGCAATGTGCTTTGACTTCGAGTGTTGAACTATGTTGCACGAGATCGAAATAGCACTTTTGTTGTCACAGTACACCGGAATCTTGTCGAATACATAACCATAATCCATGAGTTGTGTTCTCATCCAGATGACTTGAGCACAACACGCAGACATGGCTACATATTCTGCTTTAGTTGACGACAATGATGTACAATTCAGCTTCTTCGATTGCCATGACACCAGTTTATCACCAAGGAATTGTAAACCGCCAGAAGTACTCTTACGTGTATCTAAGCACCCTGCATGATCGGCATCTGAAAATGCTATTAGTTCAAAACCAGAATCCTTCGGATACTAGATCCCCAAGTTAATGGTTCCTTTGATGTATCGGAGGATTCTTTTAGCCTCTGAGAGGTGTTTTTCAGTGGGTATTGACTGATAGCTGGAGCATAGATTTACAACAAATACAATATTGGGTCTACTGGCTGTTAGATACATAAGAGACCCAATAACACTATGGTATTTGGTAGGGTCACCCAGTTTCCCATGTAAATCAGCATCCAGTTTACTGGTATGTGCCATTGGTGTATTATAGGTGTCACAGGTTTGCATACCATGTTTTTTCAAAAATTTCAAGAGCATATTTGGACTCCACGGGGTGATTGATGAACTTGTAGTCCTAAGAAGAACGTAAGTTCACCCATCATGGACATTTCAAAATTTGTTTTCATTAGTTTTAAAAAAGCATTTGAGTACTTTTTGTGGGTAGATCCAAAGATGATATCATCCACATAAATATGAAAAATTAAAATGTGTGCCCCGTGATATTGAATAAATAGTGTGGGTCGACCGATCCTTTGATAAAGTTATGAGCAAGCAAGAAGGATGACAACTTATCATACCACGCCCGAGGGGCTTGTTTGTGACCATAGAGAGCCTTGTTCAGTTTGTAGACATGATTAGGGAACTCTGGATCAACGAATCCTTCTGGCTGGCTAACATACACTGTCTCCTTAAGTTGTCCATTCAGAAATGCAGTTTTGACATCCATTTTGTAGACATTGATGTTCATGTAAGCCGCGAATGCCAGAAAAATCCGTACAGCCTCAAGTCTAGCAACTGGTGCGAATGATTCTTCAAATTTGATACCCTCTTCCTGTTTATAACCCTTAGCCACCAGATGTGACTTATTTCGAATGACCGTTCCTTCAACATCTAACTTATTCTTCCAAATCCATTTTAGACCAATGACATAGACCCCTATCGGTCTTTCAAACAATTCCCATACTTCTAAACGTTTGAACTGGTTCAGCTCTTCTTGCGTGGATTCAATCCAGTTGTCATGAGTCATTGCTTCCTTAATTTTTTTGGGTTCAGTTTGGCTGACAGTGAGTGCATAAATGCAATGTTCTCCGTCAGTGTGAAGGCATTTTCTGGTTACGACTGGTTGATTTGGGTTGCCAATAATATTAACAAAAGGATGATCTTTGGTCCACCGGTGTGTTGAAGGTTGGTGTTGATATACATTGTGCAGATTAGGTGGATCTAGATGGCTGGTAGAAGATTCAGCAACATGTGGATTAATTGTTTCAGATGCAAAAGGGTAGAAAAACGCATTTCCATCATAATCCGCAGGTGCAGGTACATTGTGATCAAGAGGATCATCAACTGGGTCATTGTCATTTGAAGCGGTTTGTTCATCTGTTGTTGGAGATTCGACCGGGGGTGTATCAACAATAGTTGTTGTTGTTTCAGGTTTATCAGGTATTGGAATTTGATCAAGTTGAGCAGCGGAAACAGTTGATACATCTGGAGCACGTTGATCAAAATCTTCATTAAACAGAGGAGCAAACAATGTTTCCATTTGACGACGAGTAAGTTGAAAGGTTTGGTCAGCTGATGATTGAGGGAAGTTAAGACGGTTATGTCCGGGTTCTAAGTTGTTTTGCTCAGCAGCCATTTCTGTGAGTTCATCAAAATTAGCATGAATAGTCTCCATAATTTCTTTGTTACGATGATTCCAGATCTAGTATCCTTTAGAGTTTTCATAGTATCTAACAAAGACTCCAATATCAGCTTTAGCCTTTAGCTTTCCAAAGTTATCACGATCATTATTTAGATAACAGAGAGCACCAAATACATGAAAGTGTTTTAGGTTCGGTTTTCTGTTATGGATAAGCTCATAAGGTGTTTTGTGGTGGTGTTTCGTGATCATTGAACGGTTCTGAGTGTAGCATGCAGTTGACACAGCTTCTGCTCATAAGTAATCTAGAAGTTTTGCATTTATCAACATCATTCTTGCAGCTTCCACTAACATACGGTTTCGTCTTTCGACAACTCCATTTTGTTCGGGTGTTCTTCAAATTGATGTTTGATGCTCAATTCCCACTTTCTCATTATATTCCCGAAGAGTTTGATTCACAAATTCAGTTCCTCTGTTTGTTCTGACTTGTCTAACCGTGTTACTGTTTGAACTTGAATTTTCGTGAGAAAGGTGATGATCATTGGTGGAGATTGATCTTTACTTCAAAAAAATAATAAACCCAAGTCCATCTGGAGTAGTCATCAACGATTACGAGAATGTAGCTTTTGCTGTTAATCGTCTGCACACGCATCGGGCCACACAAATCTATGTGAAGAAGGTGAAGAACATGCTGAGTGTTGTTTTCAACCTTCGAAGGAAAATGAGCGTGAGTGCCTTTTCCTTGTTCACAAGCTGAGTATAAATGGTCTTTAGAATACCGAAGTCTTGGAAGACCTTCAACATGTTTGTGTCGTGCAAGATCAGTTATGGTTTTGAAGTTCAAATGTGAAATTCTTTAATGCCACAACCATGATTTTGTAGATGTTTCTTTAGAGAGTAGACAGATGGGAGATGAGGCGACCATGTCTTGCATTGAGATTGTGTAAAGGTTTGAGGAGCGAGTTCCTGACATGAGATGGTTTACTTGTAGATCATGGTAGAAACAAGTTTTCTTTCCAAAAGCAACTTCCAAATCACCATCACAAAATTGACCGACTGAGAAAGATTGTGTCCAAGACCTTCCACATAGTAGACTCTGCTAATTTTGATGTTCCCATTGATGTAATCTCCGTAGCCCATGATATCCGCGAAGTGATCATCCCCGAACCTGACAGTGCCAATGAACTTTGCAACAAAGTTTGATAAAAGTTTGAGGTTGCCTGTCATGTGCCGGGAACAACCGCTATCAACAATCCAGAGAATGATTTGTATCACCTGTAATACACACAGACGACACATGTGGAATAGAGGTAGAGGTGGAACCCGTAATGTTAGAGGGTTCCGTTACAGTCACAGTTGAAGCACACATGTTAATAATTTTGGGTAACCATTTAAAGCTAGGTGTACTTTGTAACTATCTCTGCCAAGTCCAACTAGTACGTGATTTTGTCTTAGTGAATGCACTAGGTGATGGTATCATCCTAGGAGGTGATAATGGAGCTATGGGTACATCAAAGATGTTCTCAGAAACTACAATATGCGGTTTTCCTAGCATAGACTTAGAAACAATAGTGGGCCTAAAGGTAATGCCAGTTGTAGATTTTTGATTACGAGACAAGATAGATTTAGCAACACAATTATCATGACAACCAGAAAATATATTTTTATGACAAACAACACAAGAAGTTTCAAACATAACATTCAAAGTATTTGATGATTCAACATTCGTTACATTGCCTTTTCTATTATCTAACGCAATATCTAAAGCAGGTGCAACATGTGTTTTATTCAACTTCCTATCATGATCTTCTACTTCAGAGGCTTTTAGTGGTCCGCTCTTACGTTGCAACTTCCTATTCTTCTTGTTAGTGCTCTTAAGCTGTGAAGTGCTAACGCTAGGATTAGAGGCAACTACTCATGTAGAAGTGGAAGGAATCACATTATTATCTTGTGGTTTGTCAGTGGGCTTCCTAGTGTCAAATTTAAACATTCCACGTGCAAGGACATCTGTGTTAATAGACTTATCGTTCTCATATTTCATCAACTTCTCTTTCAACTCAATGATAGTGTGTTTTAAATCTTTAATTTCAGAGCGCAAGTTTCCATTAACACTTAATACTTCACGAGTGTACACAAGGTGATTATCGAGATCTTTTGACACTTTAGCACGAGTCTTTTTGAGCAAATCAAATATGGTTCCGTATTTTGTTTTGACTTTTGCAATTTCTTTTTCATATTTGAAAATTTGACATTTTAAAGACGCGTTCTCATCATCCAGTCGTTCAAGGTTTGGTTCAAAAGGTTTTTCACCCGACTGGTTGAGTTTTGTTTGTAAAGCAATTTCTCGATTGATGCAATCATGTTGACACCAATGAAGATGACGTTGTACTTCAGAAAGTTCATTTAACAAAGGCTGATTTTCAGCTTTTAAAGTTTCGAGTTGAGACACATTATCAACAATATCAATAGTATCAACAACAATATTATCATAAGCAGAGGCAGCAGTATAATACAACACAATTGATATAGTATCAAACTATCAACACATATAACATCTTCCAAGAGTCGATCAATATGATTTCGATAAATTTTATTTTTCTTTTTGGTTTTCAAAATCGATGCTTCTGTTTCATTGAAAATTGTTTTTATTTGTCCAACTTCATTCTGAAGTTTTCGTTCCCAGTATGTTGCACACATACGCAAATTATGAACATGTGGTAAAAGCTGTTTTTAAAAGATTTCTCGTTGTTCTTTGGCATAGGCCGATTGAAACGTTGCAGCTTTTATTTCAGAATTACGTTCAATTGCATGTTCCAAAAGCTTAATGTCAGACATGAATGTATCAAAATATTTAAGAATTTGACATTTTTCAGGTAATGGTGTGATTTCACTCAAAGAAGGTAAAGGACCATTTTGTGCAACTGATTTAACGAGACCAACATCAGAAGAAGACTCATTAATATGTGTGATTACCCAAGGTGTTTCAGTTTTATCCTACTGGGGGACAAAAGAAATGAGAGGTCGTTTTGAAAAATCAAAAGGTTTGTTATATTCAACATTTTTCATTTTGGATCGACTCTCTTCTTCTGCATCTTGTTCCTCTTCATAATTATATTCAACAACACGCATAATTGATTCATCAGACAAATATTTGGCACTATACAACTTCAGATTTTCCTTGAATGTTCTATGTAAAAAATATGGTTTGTTATCAGCGAGATCTGGCCCATATCCATCTAGATCTGGCTTAAGTGTGAACTTTTGAATGGTTGTTATTGACTCACCATGTTTATACACAACATTTTGAAACTCTTTGATTTTATTTTGTAAATCGACAGTTTCATCGAGATAAAGATCAATTCATCGAGAAAAGAGAAAGAAAACTGAAGCTCTCAGGAAAAGCAGAATTGAGGAATACAATCGACAATAAATGTACCAAGGCTTCCTGAAAATATCACTGATGTCAAGATTATTCCCAACACCAAACCATTGGCTATGAATGTTTACTGAGGGGATGACAAAAGACACTTTGAGGTTCATGATCCCTTAAAATTCAGGTGACTTTGGGATCACTGGACTTGATGAACTTGGTCCGATCATTGGAAAGAAGCAAAATAAGGTGGTCAAGGAGCCGATGAAGATGCTCAAAGAAAAGATATGAAAGGATGAGGATGCACCCGCCTAACTGAATTCAGCCGCCTTGATCGCACCTCAAGGATCTCAACCACAAACTTCCATTGGCAAAAGGAAAAGAGTTGAGTTCCACCAAATAAAAGTGCCGCTTAGAATGCAACAGAGAGCACCGAGGGTGTCAAATTTGTGAACTGCTTGGTGATTGAAGAGCCCGAAGAGGCTATTCCATATTGATGTCTATGGAAACCCAGCATTTCAAAGATGGAGTGATATTTATCGGTCGGGTAGCTGCAATGATCACTATATTCCAAAGGCCTCTCGATCCAATCCCCAACAAACATCGTTCTGTCAAGACCAATGCAAAGATAAGAGACCATCCTGACAGGGAAACACTCATCACCAAGAAAGTGAAGCTCAAGCCGGGTATCCATCCGACCGACATCATTTTATCCTTGTGTACTAGTGATAGGAAATATGTAATCTGATCAATAAAAGATGTATGTTTTGTCAAATTACTCAAATGTTCCTTATTGTATTCATTAGTACATTCGTGTGTTAAGAAGCCTTTTGCTCACTTGCACTGATCAAACACTTAGGCTATTTGTATATCCAAATAGGGGAGACTGTTGGGTTCAAGAAATACCCAAAACCTTTAAACTAGGATTTGAATAGAAAATATCCTAAGTGTTTAATCCGTTAAACACAATCAGTCACCGAATGATAGTCTCTCAAATGAGCTATCTTCTTCGTGACACTTAGTATGAGGCAAAGAAGGAGCCTCTCCACTCTGCAAGGCGGAACTTAAAGGGTGAAGACTAAGTCAAGAAGAAGATAGTGGATTCAGTGAATGATGACAATAACTCACTGATGAGTGTGTAAATACTCATCATTTTTGGGTCAAATCTGAACTGCAAAACACTTAAAAATGCTCAGAAATGCATCAAAATACTGAAAATATCTCAAAATTGCATTTTATATGTTTTAGATGCAAAATGTTTAAAATCGGATGAAAATCGAGCTAAGTTTGCATAATTGGCGCTTCAGTCCCCAACTTTCAAAAATGGCAACTTTAGTCCCGGAATTTCAAGATTGACAATTTACCCCTGACCTTTTAAATTGGAAAATTAACATTTTTTAGTCCTTTGGTAATTGGAACTTGTCAAATTTGGTCCTTATAATAATTTTTGGAAAATTACGCTTTTGGTCCTTTGAGTTTCAAAATGACAGTTTGGTCCTTGGAATATTGGTGATTTGCAAGTTTGGTCCTTGGATTATTGGAAATGGTCAAGTTTAACCCTTGAGTATAATTTCGAATGTTCATTATTGGTCTTTGGAAATTCAGTTTTGGCATGTTTAGTCCCTAAATATTAAATGGATTCAATGACTAATCCTAAATCCAAACCGGATCCCAAACTATCCCAAGCCCATGGTCCAATAATAAAACCCAAGCCCATCTCCCAACCCGGTCCTAACCCGCTACCTAATATCACGACCCACGGTTTAAAATAAAACCACCAATCCACTGTCTTCCTCACCCACCTCTCTGCAAACTCAGACAACAACTCTCCATCACCCCCTGCCACACACCAACCCACCTTATCACTCCACCAACACCAAACAACAAGAAGCAATTAATGCTTCCTTCTCCCTTGCACTCAATCCACCCCAAGTTGTTAAAATTGTTTTCCTGCCAAAATTCTCATCAACGGCCAATAACAATTCCAAGCATCCAAAGGTCAAGATTTTTGGTGGAAATGATCGAGGAGAGAGAAAGATCTTTTGGTGAATAAAAGGAGGAAGAAGAGAAGAAGGAAGAGAGTTAGTTTTTTTAGTTTAGCTTATTCCTTTCTAAACGCTCGTTGTAATTTCTCAAGGTTTGAGAGAATTGTTATCAGTCTTACTTTCATTTTTTTGTTATTGTTTTAGTCGTTGTTCTTTCATATCGTTATAATCTCTCAAGTTTGTATTGTTTAAATTTGAATAAAAGTCAATTTTCTTCTTAAGTATATTATCACTTTTCACTTATTGTTTCTGAATTCGTCTTAAATCAGTGTGAGTTTAGTTCATGAGCTTAGATAAGCTCACTCTTAGGTTTCATACAGTTTCTAAGCAATGAAAGTTAATGAAAGTCCAAACGGTCAGTTTTTGAAAGTCAAACTGGTTGGGTTGGTTTCGGTTCAAATTTGTTCACCGTTTGTCCAGTTGTTGATTTGAGTAATGCAAGATAGCTTTTGTGAAGTTTCCTTGGTTAAATAATGCATTGGACATGTTTAAAGGATGTTTGGTTTAAACTAGTGTTAAGGTAAAAATTGCACTTTTTACCCATTTTGACAGGACAAGTCAATGGTATTCAAGTTCCAATAGTCACATGTTTAGAGTGAAAAGAATTAATATAGTCTCATTGAGTTTGAGTCTCATCTGTTTTTAAAAAAAAAAAAAAAAAAAGAAAAAAAAGAAAATGAGTTTCCTCAATTTTTGCATAGCAGTTTTAGTGTAATTTTAGTCAAGTTAAAAAAGTATAAAAAATAAAAATCACAAGTTTGCTAGCTTGTTTATCTTGGGTCAAAAGAGAAAAAATTCAAAAAAATGTGTAGGTAGGCCTGCTGGTGGGTGAAAGTTTGTGGATTGGGCATTTACATGTTCTGTGCACAGTGGATTTCCCCACATCTCAGAAATTTTTACAGCTTATTCATAAGCTGTTAACAACTTATTTGGGTGAGATATTGGGGGCAAAAGCAAGTTGGGTTGGTGGACTCCTTAGGCTCAGAAGCTCATAAGCTATTTTTCTCTCTAACTTATTTAAATTAAGCTCCAAAAGTAACCCCCCTAGGCTGTTTTTGCACCTGCAGCTGTCTACCCACAGGTCACTCAAGTTTTTAATTCTAGCTTATTAAAGACTTAATTGCTTATTAGTTGTAATTTTTTGTATTTAGGTGGTATAGCCTAGCGTAGTTAGTCTAGATATCAGCTTATTAGGTGCTCCTCTGTAGCTTATTTTGTTTATTTGTCCATTGTTAGTTTAGGACTCCCTTTAGTGTAAGTTATCCCAACTGCTTATCCCTGCTCCATTTAGCTTATTCAATTTGTTCCCAGCTTATTTTCACTTTGCAAATGCTTGTCTAGTTATCACTGCTTATTTCACTCTTTATATGCTTATTATGCTCATTAGAAGCTTAAAAGGTGTGTTTGTTTGATTTCTGTCCAAAAGCAATGGAGAATAAGCTGTGGATACAGCTTATTCCAAGTTTTCAAAAGTAAGGTCTTTACAAAATGTTCTTAATTTGATCTCATTTTCCAGTTTCAAAAGCAAACATCTAAAAAAAAAAAAAAAAAAATTCCTAAAATGGGGAGGCCAAGGTTCGAACATGCGACCTCCCCTTATAGGAGTGATATGCTGTGTACAGTATGCCATTAATGCCCTTACTGGGTCTTTCTTGGTTTTTATTTGCACCATTTAATATATAAGGTAGTTTGCTAAGTTATAGCTTATAGCTTATTTGATTTTTAACAGCTTAATTGTAGAAGCTGTTACACCCATTTTATTTTTCATAGGTCCGTGAGATCATCAAGTATATTTACAAGAAGTTTCAGATTTTTCTAAATTGTTTTAGTATTTTTTATCATTTAATTAGTCTAAAATAGTATTTAATTCATAATAAAAAATATAAAAGTCAAAAATATATAAATCTTTTTTCTAAAATTTTCTTTTGTCATATAGTAAGTAAGAAAATTGTTTTTACACTCGTAGGACTTTTATTTCACAAATTTTACGCTTTTACTTTACAGACTCGCTGTATTTTTACATATAACGCGTTTTCATTCTAGGTCACGTTTTTAGGTAATTTAAGGTTACGCTTTAATTAAAATAGTTTATTTAAGTTATTTTGTTTTAAAAATCAAGAAAACATCATTTTAAAAATAGTGATAGCATTTATTTAATATAATTTATCTTTTTAATTTTCTTTAATTTGCATTTAAGCCCCTGTAATTTATAAAATTTTTCTTTAGGTATAATCAATCACAACCCTTTTTCCGTTCAAATTCTCTCGATCACTATTCGTTTGATTATTCTCGCACGTTCGGGACATAACGACTGGGAAACACTATACTCCCTGGACTTCATTGCATTTGGTTCCGCATTTGAAGTTTGTTACTGGCCATTCACAAGTGGTCGTAATTGTGGACAAAACTTGACTTGCCACCAATCAAATTTGGCGCCACGGGAGTGCTAATTATCTTCCGTTTAGCAGATTAGTGATTTGAATATTCACTCCTTGTTCATACCATCTATATATGTTTATATTTTCTTATAAAAACCAAAAATCCAAAACATTTTAAAATCGGTCAACAAACACAAAAAAACCCAAAAAGATTTTCTTTCTTATTTTTACAAAATGTTTATCCAAAATCCAAAAATATCCATCTTTACCCTCTCACATCTTTGATTCTTCATCCCCACCCCTCTGAAAACATTTAATTCTTTCTATGTCTTATCCTCACCCTCTTGGTTGTCAATGGTGTGGTGGTCCTTATAATGGTGCAATTGGCCCGCCAGTAGCGGTGGAATCGGGAAACGGGTCTGTCTATAACCAAGATCCATATTCTTACCATAACACAACCGATTCATTCCATCGCCTACCACACTGTGAGACTCAGTGCTTTTAATGTTGTGAGTATCTTGTGGTGGTTCAAACTCCAGCTCGATTGTCAATCGAGAAACACGCTTGTCTAGGCGAGGTCACGATAACAATTATGACTACCACACATATAACTCACGCCACATCAGTTTTAATGTTGTGAGTATTGTGGAGGTCCTCATGTAGCTCTCGATTGTCAAACAAGGAATCCATTTCCTTGTAACAATTACGACTCTTTGTATCATAACCAACCTCTACAGACCAAATGAATCGCACCACCTCGTCGAGCCACTTCCTCAAATCTTCTCCTTGATCTTTTGGATTTAGTGAAAGATTTGAAGGAATGTAAACATTCCCAAGATAATCCAAAACCCATGGAAGAATTGTTAGCTGAAGAGCAGGCTGCTAAAATAAATTCCCAAATTGCGTTTGAAAAATCTATTAGAGAATCAATTGCAAAAGAAAAATGCATCTAGCTCTCAATTTCGTTTCATTCCGATGACGATGATGAGGATACACTTGATATCCTTCAATTCTATAAAGATTCATCAAGTTCATCGGTTGATATCCCAGCAGTTGAGATTCATTCTCAAACAACTGCTATCACACCCGGAGCTCCCACTCACTCTCTCACGGGGACGAGCATCTTGACACTGTTCTAAAAGGAATCGGACGAATTCATCAAGTCTAGTGTTGAGAACCTTGTCCCAATCCCGAGAGAGTCACAGGGAACTTCTCATCATATGTGTGATTCTCTTTTCTCTGAGTGTTCAAAAGATCATTTTGAAACTTTATCCTATTTTAGCGACGATTGTTCTTCTTATGGAAACATCGAGTATGTTGAGCATCACCACAAGATGATCCTCTTCTGAAGAGTTCACCGATGAACTCTACCACACATCACTTTCAGAAAGTGATGATAGTCTCTTTGATTTCAGTTCATGAGAGATTAAAGTATCCTTTATAATGATACGTTCTCACTTCTCACCCTAACAGTCCAATAGAGAATGTTGATCACTTTGTTCTCGAAACATTCAAAGCTACTTTCACCAATCCTCATTTGAATTTGACTCTGAATCACTTTAATTTCGAGAATCCAATCTTTGACGAGGATAGTGATGAGCCCACAATGGAACAAGATTTCACAAATTCACTTATGTGAAAGATTCTTCTTGAAGAGTTCTCCGGTGAACTCTCTCATGACATATCTCCTCCGGAATATGATCATTTATATTTTGATCTTGAGGATGATATTGGCTCGGAAGGTGTACTATCATAAGAGTTTGCTTATTGATGATACTACCCTCACCCTCCTCCGATATGTTCACATTTGAGGATGAAAAATGGATCTTGATTGTTATAAAAATCTTTCTTCCTTTCCTCAAATATCTTGTGATTTCTCTTCATCTTCACTCCTTCGGAATAGAACATCATCTTTGATCCGGCATTTTCATTTATCATTTTTGAGCTATGTATATCTCATCGGTGTGGAACTTTCACGTGCTTCAAATGTTTATACAAACATCTTGAATGAAAGTCCGATGGAGATTGTCTCTTCCACTTACTTCCCATGAACAAATTAATCGGGGTCAAGCAAGCTAGTGACTCGTAATCAAAAACAGTTAAACATGGGTTTTCACCCTGTAGCCTACTCCCTAGGGGGAGTTGCCTCATTGTTGTATATAAGTTTTCAAAAAAAAAAAAAAATCACAAAAAATGGCCGTAATACTTTTACGTTCTATGTTTCGGCATAAACCAGGTACTTTGAATATTGAGGGCAATATTCATTTCTAGTGTGGGGTGGGAATTCTCACTAATTTTATCATGTAATTATACCACCCAATTCCCCCATTTTTGGCCAAAATTTTTTGGGAGTAAGTGTTTTGCACTTACTCGCTTACTGTTATCGATCCGCCATGTCTAATAAACAAAAGGATTGGCTAATCCAGAGCAAAGCCTCTTGGTAAAGATATCTCAAATCCGTTGACGGCTTGTAATTTGCCCAAAATTGTATGGTGTTCAACTCACCATATCTTTAATTAGTGAAGAGTTGGCTAGCCCGCAAGTTTATGGCTTGTGGTAAAGGCAGGTGGAAAACCATAATTGGTAATCAGCTCACCAAAGATATTTTATCTAAGAGTTGGCTAGTCCGAAGCAAAGCGGCTTCGGTAAAGACAAATCAAATCCGTTATATGGTTTATGATTTGCTCAAAATCATTTGGTTATCATTGTACCAAGGTTCTTACTTGAACTGAAACAATTGGCTACTCCAAAAGTAATGGCTTTTGGTAAAGAGATTCAAATCCATTAAGTTTTTCTTAAAAGATTGCTAGGGACTAGCAATAGTTTAGTGTGGGGGATTGATGAGTGTGTAAATACTCATCATTTTGGGTCAAATCTGAACTGCAAAACACTTAAAATGCTCAAAATGCATCAAAATATCGAAAATATCTCAAAATTGCATTTTATATGTTTCAGATGCAAAATTTTAAAATCGATGAAAAATGAGCTAAGTTTTCATAATTGGCGATTTGTCCTCCAACTTTCAAAAATGGCAACTTTAGTCCTTGGAATTTCAAAGATTGACAGAATTTACCCCTAGACCTTTTAAATTGGAAAATTAACATTTTTTAGTCCTTTGGTAATTGGAACTTGTCAAATTTGGTCCTTATAATAATTTTTGAAAAACAGTTTTGGTCCTTTGAGTTTCAAAAATGACAGGTCCTGGAATATTAGAGATTTGCAAGTTTGGTCCTTGGATTATTGAAATGGTCAAGTTTAACCCTTGGAGTATAATTTCAGAATGTTCATTATGGGTCCTTGGAAATTCAGTTTTGGCATGTTTAGTCCCTAAATATTAAATGGATTCAATGACTAATCCTAAATCCAAACCGGATCCCAAACTATCCCAAGCCCATGGTCCAATAATAAAACCCAAGCCCATCTCCCAACCCGGTCCTAACCCGCTACCTAATATCACCAACTCATTTAAAATAAAACCACCAATCCACTGTCTTCCTCACCCTCTCCTCTCTGAAACTCAAACAACAACTCCATCACCCCCGCCACACACCAACCCACCTTATCCCTCCACCAACACCAAACAACAAGAAGCAATTAATGCTTCCTTCTCCTTGACTCAATCCACCCCAAGTTGTTAAAATTGTTTTCCCGCCAAAATTCTCATCAACGGCCAATAACAATTCCAAGCATTCAAAGGTCAGTATTTTTGGTGGGAAATGATCAGAGGAGAGAGAAAGAGCTTTTGGTGAATAAAAGGAGGAAGAAGAGAAGTTAGGAAGAGAGTTAGTTTTTTAGTTTAGCTTGTTCCTTTCTAAAGCCGTTGTAATTTCTCAGGTTTGAGAGAATTGTTATCAGTCTTACTTTCATTTTTTGTTATTGTTTTAGTCGAGTGTTCTTTCATATCAGGTTGTAATCTCAAGTTTGTATTGTTTAAATTTTAATAAAAGTCAATTTTCTTCTTAAGTATATTATCACTTTCACTTTATTGTTTCTGGTCCTTAAATCAAGCGGTGAGTTTAGTTCATGAGCTTAGATAAGCTCACTCTTAGGTTTCATACAGTTTCTAAGCAATGAAAGTCCAAACGGGTCAGTTTTGAAAGTCAAACTGGTTGGGTTGGTTTCTGGTTCAAATTTGTTCATTGGTTTGTCCCAGTGTTGATTTGAGTAATGCAAGATAGCTTTTGTGAAGTTTCCTTGGTTAAATAATGCATTGGACATGTTTAAAGGATGTTTGGTTTAAACTAGTGTTAAGGTAAAAATTGCACTTTTTACCCATTTTGACAGGACAAGTCAATGGTATTCAAGTTCCAATAGTCACATGTTTAGAGCTGGAAAAGAATTAATATAGTCTCATTGAGTTTGAGTCTCATCTGTTTTTAAAAAAAAAAAAAAAAAGAAAAGAAAATGAGTTTCCTCAATTTTTGCATAGCAGTTTTAGTGTAATTTTAGTCAAGTTAAAAAAGTATAAAAAATAAAAATCACAAGTTTGCTAGCTTGTTTATCTTGGGTCAAAAGAGAAAAAAATTCAAAAAATGTGTAGGTAGGCCTGCTGGTGGGTGAAAGTTTGTGGATTGGGCATTTACATGTTCTGTGTGATTAGGATTTCCCACATCTCGGAAAATTTACAGTATTCTGTTCAAGCAATGTACCTTTTATTGGGTGAGATATTGGGGCAAAAGCAAGTTGGGTTGGTGGACTCCTTAGGCCTCGAAGCTCATAAGCTATTTTTCTCTCTAGCTTATTTAAATTAAGCTCCAAAAGTAACCCCCCAAGGCTGTTTTTGCACCTGCAGCTGTCTACCCACAGGTCACTCAAGTTTTTCATTCTAGCTTATTAAAGACTGTTAACTGCTTATTAGTTGTAATTTTTTTGTATTTAGGTGGTATAGCCTAGCGTAGTTAGTCTAGATATCAGCTTATTAGGTGCTCCTCTGTAGCTTATTTTGTTTATTTGTCCATTGTTAGTTTAGGACTCCCTTTAGTGTAAGTTATCCCAACTCTTATCCTCGCCCATTTAGCTTATTCAATTTGTTCCTTACTTATTTTCACTTTAAAATGCTTGTCTAGTTATCAATGCTTATTCCTCTTTTTATATGCTTATTATGCTCATTAGAAGCTTAAAAGGGTGTTTGTTTGATTGTCCAAAAGCAATGGAGAATAAGCTGTGGATACAACTTATTCCAAGTTTTCAAAAGTAAGGTCTTTACAAAATGTTCTTAATTTGATCTCATTTTCCAGTTTCAAAAGCAAACATCTAAAAAAAAAAAAAAAAATTCCTAAAAAGGGGAGGCCAAGGTTCGAACATGCGACCTCCCCTTATAGAGTGATATGTCTTTGTCTGTATGCCATTGCGCCCTTGGGTCTTTCTTGGTTTTTATTTGCACCATTTAATATATAAGGTAGTTTGCTAAGTTATAGCTTATAGCTTATTTGATTTTAACAGCCTAATTGTAGTGTCGTTACACCCATTTTATTTTCATAGGTCCGTGAGATCATAGTATTTTACAAGAAATTTCAGATTTTTCTAAATTGTTTTAGTATTTTTTATCATTTAATTAGTCTAAAATAGTATTTAATTCATAATAAAAAATATAAAAGTCAAAAAAATATAAATCTTTTTTCTAAAATTTTATTTTGTCATATAGTAAGTAAGAAAATTGTTTTTACACTCGTAGGACTTTTATTTCACAAATTTCACGTTTTACTTGTAGCTATTTGCGTAATTTACATATAACGCGTTTTCATTCTAGGTCACGTTTTTAGGTAATTTAAGGTTACACTTTAATTAAAATAGTTTATTTAAGTTATTTTGTTTTAAAAATCAAGAAAACATCATTTTAAAAATAGTGATAGCGTTTATTTAATATAATTTATCTTTTAAATTTTCTTTAATTTGCATTTAAGCCCTCGTAATTTATAAAATTTTTCTTTAGGTATAATCAATCACAACCCTTTTCCGTTCAAATTCTCTCGATCACTATTCGTTTGATTATTCTCGCACATCTCGTTGGGACATAACGACACTGGGAAACACTATACTCTCCTAGACTTCATTGCATTTGGTTCACTGTTTGAAGTTTGTTACTTGGCCATTCACAAGTGGTCATTTCGTGTGACAAAACTTGAACGTTTGCCACCAATCACTCTTCAATCCCTTCGACTCTCTCCAATTGTTAAACATGAAGACAAACGAAGGAAGATATCGAAGACTTTAAAGAAGAAGAATGATTGGCGGGGAAAGTTTTACCCGCTTAAAACTAAGTCCCTCAAGTGTTTATCCGGTCTATACACAGTCTCAATCTATCAAGATCATATCTTCCCATTTATAGTAAGCGCGATTCTCTATCAAGGAAAGAAGCTTCACGCTACTATGAAAGGTGAACAAGAACTCAAATATATCAATATTTGTGTTTTCTTTGTGATCCATGTTTTTATCTTCTAGGATAAAGTTAATAATCATACTTGTATAAATAGCATAAGAGAATGAGTGAAAAGTTTAAGCTTGTGAATTGTAAAACACACATACACGCTAGAAGCCAACTTTTCACTCCTCCAAAACTTTTATCCTTGAGCTAGCTTCGGTGGGTTCTAAGAGTTGTGCTTTCGGACTGCTTTGAGCTTAGAGAGGAGCTCACCAAACTGTCATTTCAATCCCAAGTACTATTCCGCAAGTACTTGGGTAACGATCTTTTTGATTTATTTCTAATAAGAATATGATGTTGAAACTTACTTTGTGTGTTTTACTTATGTTAATTTCAGTCATTATTCACTGTTAAATTGCTTTAAGTATTTTAATTATTCCTTTTAACGATAGTGAATAGGGAACAAATGGTGGTATCGGAGCAGCCTTATTATAAACCTTTAAGCCGCCTAAAACGCTTTTAAATCGGGATTCCTATGGTGAAATTGATGTACCCCAACTAGTCGATAAAGGGTGGAGCTTATTCTACTGTTGCCCCTAGACTTGGGTTGGCAAATTCAACAAATGGAAAAAGCGTGCCGCTGCTAGTTGATTGGGATGGAACCTTATTATATCAAGTGTATTAATGAGGGTCCATTTGTCCTAAAGAAAGGTTTGCCCAAACACAAGCTTAAGACTCAGGGATGAAAGGAGGTGGTCACCGGGGATCAAAGATCAAAAGTATCATCATATCATGTCTTCCCCGATGATATAATGGAGTCAGGTTATAAGTCATGAACCTACGGCTAAACAAACAGGATGACTGGTCCATAGCTATGAAGGTCCATCGATACCAAGGAAAACGAGATTATGGACCAAAACTTGGAGTATAATACCTTTAGGGCTAGGGACTCCTGAAACTCTCAAACTTACACCCGTTACAAAACTCTTTTAAATGAAATGGCTAATGATGGTGTTAAGTTATCCAAACATGAGATAAATGTTGGTTTTGTTAATTGTCTCCATGAGAAATGGTTAAACTTCTCTCGTGGACTTAGAAATGCAAATCACATCCAAACTCTTGAGCTTCCTGAAATTTATGGGAAATTTGTCTATGAGGAAAACCTCATCAACAGGCGATACCTCGACTTAAAAGAAGTCTCGGGAAGTCGAGAAGCCCTGACCATCACCTCACCTATATCAACCTTCTTTTCAACAATGTGGTTCAAGATTTTCAAGAAAATTCGATGATGAGCCCGATGAGAGATCAAGTGAGAGTACCTAAATGACCCGAACGTTGAATTTCAGGAAAGGGCACTCCTTGCAAACTCGGTTTATTAAAAGAAACAAAGGTTTTCAACTACTAAAGCTAACGAGGACACCTAATGCTTAAGTGTCACAAAAAGGTCATTTTCAAAGGACTTGCTTTTCAAAAACAATTTACGAACTTTCTTGGCAGCACCATCGCACAAATCAGTCCTCGTTTTAGAAATTTCAACCTAAAATCTATCGGGTCTCATCAAAACTTTTTGAATAAATCTCACCAAAAACAAAACAATAGATTTTGAAGCCAAGTATAGGAAGATCAAAGCTAAGCTTGCATTACTTGGACGCCCCTCAACCAAAAGTGTTCAATCTCATGCAGTGGTAAAACAAAGGTCTGTTCTGTCAAACCTCGGGATCGATGAAGAGCCAGTCTCATCGATGATGAAATGGTATGTCAACATGACCGATGGCCTCTCGAAGAAGACAAGCTAGCTGTTGGAAAGAATCATGCAAGAAATGGAGAATGGGTCAACATCACAATGAAGAAGGTAAATATTCTACTTTCTATGGATGATGATTGATTGGCGCCCTATATGAACTATATCAATGTAGATCTTAAGTTTGTAGAGGAGCAAAGACTAAATCTTTTTCTAAGTACAACAAGTTAAGTTTTGAATTGAATAAGTGTAGGATGAGTTACTTCAGGTTAAAACAAAACAAGCTTGAGGCTATCACCTTACGATTCAAAACCACCGAATTAGTTAAAGAAATCGTGCTCTTCAAGATGAACTTAAGAAAGAAAAGGAAATCATTGATATTGGACACCAAGAATCCAAGAGTCTTGATGTCAGGCCTCAAAGAGTAAAAAAAGAGAGTCATAGGCTGAACATCATCTATCGACTCTCTCAACAAAGACCAGTCCTAAACCATTTGTGTCTCTGTACATGA
>OU343222.1:68095077-68107153 GCA_910596185.1 Chrysanthemum makinoi | reverse complement strand
CTACGCGTAAGCTTACATCTACGCGTATACTTATCTTGTTTACGCATAAGCTACTATTCCTACGCATAAGCCTTGATCAAACCTTCGTTTTGAATTGTTACGCGTGCAAACCTGTAAATAAATGAATCATAACGTCACGAATCCAATAATGTCACTAATAAAATTAAACGTTTGATATGTTGTGAACTATAAGTGATAACATAAACTTTAATACTTAAAGTTAACTAACTCACGAAACGTTTCACGACGTCATTGGACTATTGGACAAACAAGTGACTTAGGACTCGTAACAATCATTAACACCGTATATTCAATAATTAGACAATAAAAACCTTCTATTGACTAACATTATGTCTTCCGATATGTTGGTTCTTTTGGCTAATGTTATTTCATATCACGACATGGCTGCTCAAATGAATGTGGATGCACCAGAAGTTCTCACTATTGCTGATATCTTCCCTAATGGTTATCCAAGAAAGATTGTAAAGAACAATCTCAGAGTTGACTTTGAAACCCTCAAATGCTCAGAATCTTCTTGCTTGATTGCTGTGGATATTCTTAAGAATCATCCGTACCATAATATGTTGTCACACTCTGCTACAGTACCGGAGATCTACATACAACAATTATGGAATTCAATGCAAAGGATCAAAGGTCAAAGTGCGGTGACTGTGATGCTCAATCACAAACAAATCACCATCACACAAGCAGATCTATGGGCTGTTCTTCTAATTCCTGAAATCAAGCCAACCGACTTTTATGCCACACCTACTGAAGAGACAGTTCTGAAATTCCTGATTGATATTGGCTATGATGAAGCTTCAGGAATAATAACTAAGCATTCTTATGTGGAGCTTAAGAACATTCCTCAACCGTGGAGAAACCTCTACAGCATCATTACCAAATCGGTCCCTAGTCGTGATAGTGGTTATGAGCATCCCAAGCTCATGGAACTACAAATCTTCTGGTCTTTAATCAACAAAAAGGACATCGAAATTGAAGCACTGCTATGGGAAGACATGATGTCATTTCACAAGAAACTTGGCTCAAAGATTCCCTATGTCAGATACACGAAATTGTTGATCCAGAGAGCACTTGGACTTCATCCCGACATTCCACAGAGGCTCAATGACCCAGATAATCACGATATGTTGACTGAGCCTACCCTATCAGTCAGAATCAAGGAATCGTCAACAAAGAAACAGGGTGCCTTGCTGCCTTATCACCTTCTGACAAATGAAATCAAAAAGCTTGAAACATACAAAAGGTATCAAGTAGCAGTAGGAGAAGGCAAAGTTGGCCATCTCGATGATAAGCCTTTTGGAACACCTACTAGGAGAACCAGAAGAGGAAGTGCTGGAAGTGCGGCAAGCACTGAGAGTCAGAGGATGTTCCCCAGGAGGAATCCTCCACGAAAGGGGACAGTTCCCACCAAGGAAGCTGTTCCTATTCCTGTATCTAAGCCTGAACCGCAGAGAAAGCTAATGGACGAGGACTCGAGGCTCTTGAATCAGATGAAGAGACTTTCTACTCTAAATCTACAACCGAAACACCTCCTTGGCTAAACCTCCAAGTCCACCAGCTGAAAAAGGAAAAGGGAAGACTCATGTACTTGTGCCTTATGAAGAAAGCTCGGATGAAGAAGAAGAGCAACTGGATACTTCATACAGAAAGAAGTTCAAATTCCTTAGACTCCAACACGTGGCAAAAGAATTTGCAAAAGAACAAATGGGTGGCCCCGGAGGGTCAAGTGGTGCGGCTCAACCTTCACCAGATCCTGATGCGGTTAATCAACCCGATAAGGGATCCGGTGCCACCACTTTGGAGCAACAACAAAAGCCCGTGGAAGAAACTATTGAGCATGAATTTGAGGAACCTGTTAAAGAAAAATCCGAGAAAGATGAGGTTGACAAAGAAAAGACTGAGCAGAAAAGACTGAAGAGAAAGATAAGTCTGAAGATGACGATTATGATAAGTTTCTGCTAAACAGTCCTGCTCGCTTTCAGAGAGAAAACCTCTGAACCTCCAAAGGATCCAGAGTCTCCTCATGTCTCTTCATCATCCGATTCGTCTTCTCATTCTTCACCACCACCATCAAAGAAATCAACCAAATCATCATCCAGATCAGTAAAGAAGCCAACTCCATCTTGGATCTCTCAATCTAAGCATCGAATAGTTAAAGCTGTCAAACGAGTCAGAAAGAAAGATATTCTCTACAGAAAGTTGACTTTCCTCGGTGATCAGATAACGTATCTTCATGATGAGAATGACAAGATGCAAGTTGAAAGGGAGTATGTACAGAAGCTTACGAAGGATGATCTTCAAGGGAGCATGGGCGAGATGATAAAAGGATACACTCACAAGTTCTTAATGGAGGTCGTTCCGAAACTGACAAAGGAGATGTATACCAAACAACTTTATCCGAATCTCTTACACTTAGCCAAGCAAGCCATGAAATCAACTCCGATGAATTTGAGCATCAATCCAGTTGAAACTACAATCTTCTCAGATGATGAATTAGTAAACCGGCTGGTAGCGCAAATGTCAACATGCTCTGCAACGTTTGACTCCCATGAAACTAAACTGTTTGAAGCATTGCTGGAATACCAACTCAAGTCATCATTCAGAGAAGAGGCTATAAGGCCTAAGCGTTCAAGAGATGATGAAGACAAAGATCAAGATAAGGATAAGGAGCCCAAATGCACAAAGAAGTCTGGTGAATCATCTTCGATTCATTACTCAATGCCGCCTCCACCACAAAGGACTCTAGCTCAACAAAGATCTCCTCCCGCTCTTCTGTGATAAACCTCGGATTCCGAGTTACCACCCAGACTCAAAAACCGGTGACCACTTTGAGTATATGGGTGGTGACGATGAAGAATACCATGAGCCCCAACAACAACCTGCCTCACCCGACAAAGTACAGAAACCAGAATCCTCATCTAGGCCTAAGAAAAAGAAGAAGAAGGCGCCCAAGGCTGACGTCCTATCCTGGCTAGATGAAAATAACACATAGGAATTTGAATGGTTTTCTACACTTGTCAATTCCACTCCCTACCCTGAAGAAGGTCAAGATCTGGTAGACGGTACTACTTTGGAGCATGCAAAGATATTGCAAGAAAAATTTCGAGTAAAGAAGATGACGAAATCTGAGTTGCGGCGAATAGAGAATGAAGCTTTTCAACTGTTAAAAGATAGCTCAGAAAGTGCCATCGAGGTCGAATATCACCTTGATAACATTGCTCGCGCTATGTCTAATAACATGGATTGGCTCAACCCAGAAGCAAACATCGAATTTACGAAGCGGGACAACCCTCCTTATTACACCGACTGGTCTAGACCACTACCAACAATTGGCCAACCAAATGAGCCTAGAATTACATTTCGAAACTTCTTCAACAAAGACCTGGAATTTCTTCTACACGGTGGAGATAGCTCAAGGAAATACGCTACATCCTTGACATTTCCATTCCTAGCAGCCGAATACTCAAACTGCATAGCTATCGAGGAAAGAGCTAATCACTTGTTCTCCAACAAAGTGGAAGCATACGACCGAGATGCAATGTAAAGGATTCATCATTGGCGGAACGCCGAAGAATCTACTGAAGCTGCCGAGGTTGAAGTCTCAACATGCAGTGTTCAGTACTAAAAACATCGTTGCCATCAAACACGTTGATCTTTCGTCCAAATGGGACTACACGTATCTCAAGAATATTGTGGTCAAAAGACAAGACGAAAGAGATTATGCATTCTCTGAAGCTGACTTTGAGAATTTTTCTATCAACGACATCGAAGACATGTACCTTGCCAAAGTACAGGGTCGTATGACACAATTCTCCACTGAAGTACAACGTGAATTCATCAAGTCAGTGCTCATCTTCATCTGACGCATAGTTATCAAAGAACGTGTAGAAGATCTCCAGCTTGCAGTTGAATCTTATCAGACTCGTGTAAACTTTACTCCACCACAGCTTGATCTTCCCGACATCAACCAGCTCTCACAATTTACACTCATCATCAAACCATTCGGCGTCGTTTACCGCAGTGAACTTCAAAGAAATTGCTTGATGACGTGCAGCGATCTTCACAAGTTTGGAGATCACACTTTGAACATGGTTAGGGACGGATTGAAACTTACGGTTGAAGGATATACACCAAAAGATCGGGTCTCCTAAGCGATGGAATGTGAAGAGGATCATCACAATGATTGATGAACGGTTGTATAGAAGGGATCAGTTCAGAAGATTGGAAAGCTATGTTGGTGGTCGACCCAGGAGAAACATCATCGGCTTTCAACGCCCGATTCACATTCCTGGCGACATCTCTGGACTACCTGGTACCCTTTGAACTGCTTCTTTCATTATAAATTTAGATTTATGATCTATTATGTCTAAGGCTTGTGCACACATTACAGTGTACAACCCGTACTTGTAAATAAAGGACCCTGTGGTACGCTTCAGTGCCACAATCCTTATAAAGGAGGGAAAGCTTCTTACTTTTGAGTAAAACCTATCAAACCTTTCACTTTTCAAGGTTTTGCTCAAAAGAACAAGTACTTTCCCTTATGATTTTCAAAACCTCAACCGTTTATATCACTTGCTGAGGGGGAGTACTTGACATAAAACTTTGTTCACAAATTGTTCACATTGGTCATTCTTCCCAACACTCGAAATGGTCATATTTATTCTCAACTTTTCAAAAATAACATTTTATATGCCATTTTGAGGGGGAGAAAATATGTGATAAGAAATATGTTGTGTTTTGCTATATGAACTCTCGTGTGAAAAGACTTTAACCCAAGAATTGACGAGATCTTAATTGTCAGTAACTGGAAAAGACTTGTCCGGGATGGGTAATAATTTCAAGCTAGTTCGCTAGTGATGTAAACGTGTTTCGCAAAGGACTTGTCCGAGTAGAATGTACCATTCGAGAAACTCTTGGTAGACATGAACCTTGACGGGTTTGACAACCTATCGGGGTTGTCCACACCTTCAAGATAGTTATTAGAGCTAGTTGTCACCTAAAAGCTGATAATGCAACTCTTTAAATATGCCACGTAACCGTGTCTCGCAGGGGAATGTTTATGTTAGGAATTAGAAAATTCCATAGTGAAGAGTCGGTCACCCCTAATATTATCTAGCATAAGTTAGCTCGTAGACATATCGTTATTTACGTTATTTAGTAGTTTATTTATTAGTTTGTAGCGTAGTATAGCTTAGTGCAACACCGTGGAGGAAGGACGGGTCTTTACCCACTGTATCCCTGATCCACAGGCCGATAGGAGGTCGTGTATTGTGTAACTATAAATAACCCTTCCATCCATGGAAGGGGTGGTGCTTTTCAATCTAATATTCCATACTTTTGTGTAAACCTCTAGCAAGAACACCCTCTCTCTCTACTTTCTCTCTCTAAAATGGAAAACATGTATTTTGATCTCCCAAGACCACCCGAATCATCAACACAATAAAAATATTTGATCCTACAATTGGTTTCAGAGCCAGGTTGTTGTGTTTTGATGATTTATTCGTGTTAACTGTTTTTACATCATTAACTGTATTGGTATTTCTTGATGGTCAAAACTGTTGTGAAAACTATGGTGAAATAATTTTTTTATAACTGTGGTGAAATATGTTTATGGTCGGATATATTTTTCTTAACTGTGGTGAAAACTGGTTTTAACAATGAATTTGTCCTTTTCTTTGGTCATATCAGTCCTGTTGAGAACATAGTCATATCATTCTTGTTATGCATATTTTTGTGGTGAGAAGGACAGATTCATGAGGTCTAAACAACATGTCAAACAATGCATCTTTCTGGGTAAAGCAAACTGTGACATCTTTTATGTGGTCAAAGTCACATTTTTATGGGTCAAAACTGTTGTTTCTGGGTAAATTTGAAGCTGGCCGGAAAAGTTGTCGGAAAAACTCATCGGAAAACTCATTTATTCATGCTAGCGAGTTGGGTCATTCTTCCTAGCGACTTGTGTCAAGCATAGTGGCGACTTGTATTTACAAGTTGTCTATATTCTTTGAATTCAAGTAGCGAGTTATTTTGAAAGTTGTCTAGCGACTTGTTTTGATGAAATGTAGCGATTTAAGGTTGTTTGACTATTGAGTCAAATAACAGTGCTAGCGACTTGGCTAGCAACTTGGCTAGCGAGTTGGCTAGCGAGTTGGCTAGCGAGTTGGCTTAGCTACTTAGCTAGCGACTTGACATGTTGCTAGCGACTTGAGCAGTAATCTAGCGACTTGCTTTGAAAACAGAAAGGATGAAGAAGATGTAATGACAACGACCACAAAATACAGTAAACTAAAAGGACCTCAACAATACTCTTGACCACAACTCGACCATATACCAATTACCAAACATCAAGACCTCAACAACAATACTAAGACTCATCTATCATCTAAGTTAACTAATCTCAGATATCGTTCGAATACATGATTCTTCATGACCTCGAGGGTCACTTATCTCGAACTCATCATCATAGATCTCTTTCGATTTAATCACAATACAACCATCACATATTCAACCATACAAATCTCAGAAACAAATTAAACTAATGCAAAACAATTGTGGATCTCAGTTTGTATGTACCATGTGTTCACCTAAGCTTCAAGCAACTCAAAGAACAATCACACGAATACAAATCATCATGGACCATTTTCAAAACCCTTGTTTCATCATATCCGGAAAAAAAAAATAATAAAAAAAAAAAATAAATAAATAAATAAATAAATAAATAAATAAAACCCAGATGAAACCATAACTATTCTGTTATGATTTCTTCCATTCTTTTCGTTCGGTGTTACAAAGTCTCAACGCTTCATTATCATCTTTCGAATGAAAATAAAATAAAAGGGGACTCGATCTCAGTGTTTGTTCCTTTTTGTGTGAGATTCTACAAAAACGAAGATCTCAAAAGATCTACTCACATATGAAAGTTTACCTCATAGATCGATTTAGGAGTTTCAATCCTTTTGTATTTCCGAATCCTTAAGACAAATCAATTAACAAGGATGTTAATTATTTTTCTTGATTCGTTCATGACTCTTTACACTATGGACTTAAATTAACAAAACCTACCTGGAATTGGTCTCGATTCTTACCATCCCTGTGGCTATGTCGAATCACTCACCTCATGCCATCCCTGTAGCGAGGTCTTATGTTTATTAGTGCTGCATATGGTGTCTATGAAGTGGTCTGTTATTTGGATAGGAGCGTGTGTAATGTGATAAGTAAAAGGGAGGCGTACATAAGGTGTCTAGGGTTGTTAAAGTGGTATGTGTGATGTTAAATACCCGTTATTAGGGTTGTGTTGTCTTGATGGATCGGATGGGATTTTTTGTTTATGGGCCATGATACATTTAAATTAGGTCACGTGATGGTGTTTTTGTGATTGGTCTCTTGATGCATAATATTCGAATTCGTGAGGTGAAAATGACTGTGAATTCATGATATATAACATTTGAACTCAATATTTGATTATTCTCGTGGGCTACATGTGATCCTTGTTGAACTTGCACTAATGTTTTGAAACGGACGTGGTGTTAAGTTATTGCGCTAATATTCTATAATCATGGGATGCGAGTTGTAATTTTATGATACAGGCTGTCAATATAATGTGTGATGATGAGATTTGGATTGATGAGATGTGTTGAAGCGATTTGATGATGAGATTTTATGGGTTATGCAGATTGATACTTTGGTGAATGCATTTTCACGAGAAATATAACGTCACGGCTTAAATTATTTTTTTAAATAATTTGGTTGAGTACGGGATTATTTGTTCGGTATTTCATATTTGGATTTGAAGTGAGTTTTTATGGGCACGGTTACTTATTTCGTCTTCTTTCTTTCTACCCTTCCGCGAAGATGACTTGTTTGAGCATTTATAGAGTGTGATAAAGACTTGGCTATTTAATTATGCTTGTGATTCTTTCTCGCTTAACACACAACGTAACTATCACTTCGGTGTCTCACTCAGTTGAGAATGTCAAGAGGTTTTGTACATTGGGTACACCGTTTCTTTTTTTCACGTGAATTAGTACAAGTTTAAGTAACAAATCTGGGGAATTTTACTTCATGATCAAGTTTGACATATCGGGTTTACTTTACCAATTGGTCACAGCAACAGCCGACTGAAGCGTGACTGATGTGTTTACCGAAGTGTTTATTGGATGGTTGATGATGTTATTGATGTTGGTGTTTGAACTATTGATGAACCGCTGCATGTTCCCCTAAAACAGTTACTCACCGAAACCAAAGTTGTCATAACACGTTCAAGCTGACATTGTTTACGGTTTTGTCTTGATTTTGTAAAATCCCGCGAAAGAAACTATTTCTCGGTTTAAATCATAGACTTGTAAAATCCCGTGACAATGGAAACATCCTGGTAAAAGTAAAGTGCATTTCTGGATCTTTCTTACGGTTTATTCTTGGTTTTGTAAAATCCCGCGAAAGATACTATTTCTCGGTTTAAACTATAGAATTGTAAAATCCCGTATTGATGGATTCATCCTGGAGGAAGGAAAGCGTATTTCGGGATCTTCTGATGCTGGTGCTATGGTTTCTGCTTCGAAAAAGGGATAAAAGGGTGTGATTCATAAATTGGATGTGTGTTTGGATATGTGTAATGGCAGTTTGGTTATTACTTGGTTTTACGGGGTTATGTGTTTTTAACCATGGTCGGGATGAAACCATTATCATATTTCATTTAAATGTCTAAGAAGGCTAGATTTGAGTTGTTCAGAAAATGTGACAACGGCGTTAATTCACTATTATTTATTTGAGGTTGAAGTAAAATATCACGGGCGAGTGTACTTAGTATCTGAAGATATCAGGGGATGGTTGGATGAAGATTCTTCGAGATCCTTGTTCGAGCTTATTATCAAAAACGAAGACTTGGAAATCTAGTTATTGTTGGGTGACTTTTACCTCTTCTTTTACCACTTGGGGGAATTGGGCTCTTATCACCTTAAAATAACTATCACTTAAAGGAGTTACGTTGTAGTGCTCAGTGTCACATTCAATTGTGGATTTTCAAGAGGTAATGTACGTCTATTACTTGATGGTTGGTTGGTTGAAGAGTATAGAGTACTTAAGAGATTCAATGGAGCATGAATTCTCGGCACCGCTCTTTGTTACATATGTGCAAGTTTAAGTCACGAGTTCGGGTTAGTTTACTTCAGGGTCAAATTCATCATATTGGGTTTTCTCCATCAGCTGTCACGACAAAGAGCCTACTGAATGATAATGGGGTTGATTACATGTTTTGCCAAAAGAGATTGAAAAGAGAGAGATTATGACGTATGAACACATCAGTTCATGCCTCGTCCCTAAAGAAAAGAAAAGTGTACGTGTCAGTGCGCTTTATCTTCTGAAGAAGAGAAATCTTCTCACTAATGACCATTCTCATCAACATGCTTCATACTTTTTCCATGCATTTCAGTCATCAAGTGAACCGGGCTACTGTTGATTGTTTTCGATTCCACTTCTCAACTATAATGACGATGGCGACATCATGTGCTAATTTTGCGGGGAGAAGTGTGAATAGACTACATTTGGATGATGTTCACTTATTTAATCAAGAATGGCAACTCCGTATGCAATTCTTGAGGGGAGAAGAAGTGTGAATTTTTGCATTGTTGATTGTTATTTGAGAATATAAATGGTCATACGGCTCTAAACTCATGTAAGAACCGAGCTTCTTCTTATCGGGTCATCTTCACATGGAGTTTTTCTCTTCTAAGAGCCGTTGGTTGACATCTTCACTCGGATTGATGAGTTTATCGACAAAGTGCTTTCGGTTAATGCTTCACGTATACATAAACATGATGATTCCAAACAATCTATCTGTTCTTGTTTGATGTGATTGGTAGTTTGGTGTTACCATCTTGTGTGTTCGTTGCGGCCTGATTGCTGATTTCCTTGATGAACATCTTTCTGTTCTTGTTTGATTGGGAGGGATTTTAGTTAAGGGGATTTGCAAGATGTAAGTTAATTGGGATGCTTTTTGGTGGGATGCTTTTTGGTGTGAGTTGAAGATGTTAACTATCTATTCCCCAACTAGACAATCTTGAAGAAGGTCGAGTCTACAGTCTGTTCTACATTTCTTGCTATATGTTAGAAGACTAAAGACGAGTTGCATTTAATGATCTAAAGACTTCTTCTTAATCTGGGCATTTATCAAAAAGATTGTCGGTCTTGGGGAGAGCACTAATTGGGGGAATGTGATATGTCGAATTTAATCCCCAATTAGACTTGCTCACTTTATTCAGCATGTTGATTCTCACAAAGACTTCAAGCGATCTTCTCAACAAATTTCTAGTATACGGGCTTACAATGAGTTGCTGATTCTGAAGTGTCTAAACCTGCAAGGGGAAAGGAGACACACATCTATACGCGAGTAATCTTGACGAGCTTAATACTTCTAAGTGATTGAAGATATCCCGGGAAGACTATTGTCATTACCGCAGAGAAACTCAAGATTTGACTCATGGCGTTCAGTGTTTTTTTATTCCAACTATGTGGGGGAAGAGATGGAAGAGTTAGTTTCTGAAGATGAAAGAGGTACACAAGTGTGTGATGATTTTGATTTTATCACAATCATCAGGGGATAGAGATTGTATACATTGGGGATGCTCATTTGTTTTACTGAGGGCTTAATCTGTGATTCAGAGATATAATCACTTATTCCGGTGTTGACATCCGCCGAGATTGTCACCCGCAGAGATAATCAGTGATTCGGCCTGCTTCTTCAATGTTATCGGTTATTCTCTCTTTGGGCATTCGGGTTCTTGAGCTTCATACACTTTCTTGGAGAGAAAAGTATACATCGGGGTTATTCTTTGGCTATCGGACTTAATCTGCTACTTCGATGGTATAAGTTTCTCTGTCTTCAGGTATATGTGTATTCGGGTTCGTGAGCTCTAGTCTAAGAGACTGACTGCATCAATTCAACTACGTGGGGGAAGTGGTCTCTTGACACCTTTTGGAATGGATTGCTTCTGACTTCAGTGGTTATGAAATTTGAGAAGATTATTTTATGTGTGAGATGATACGTTGTTGTTCTTCTATTGGATGATATAACCTCGAACGGAGAATCTCGATCATCGGTCTTAAATGGAGCAGCGGGATTTATGATTATGGCGTGCATCTCTGTGCACCTGGCTAAGACAAGCTTGAAATATAGCTTTGAATCTGCTCAACATAAGGATTTTCGGTTTGGGGGGAAGCTGCCAAAGTCTCACTTTCAAGTGGCTCAATTTCTCTCTTCGATTCAAGAGTCTTGGAAGCTTTGGTGGTGAAAGTTTTAGGGATGATGACTTCTATCTTCTACAACGGGGCTGTTCGATATCCTTATCTCGGTACTCGTATCATCATCTTCTTTAACTATATCATCTACTCTATCTTTGTATATATTTATCTGAAAAACCAAATACAAAAATATAAAACCAACAAAAAGAAAATAGAAAAATATAAAACCTTCAAAAACCATAAAAATCAGAAAATTTCAAAAATTCCAAAAATATGTTTTCTCATGACATGTCTTCTGGTATCGATAACATCTACGGTCTTAGAAATGTCATTCAATAATGGCACGGGACCATAGATGAAGTTCGAGCAGGAGGTGTAAATATTCTTTTCTAAACATGTCAAAAAATGGCTTACAGTTATTTCTGACTGTAACCCGGGCTTCATATGATGGCTTACAGTTACTTCAGACTGTAACCCGCGCTTAAACCATGGCTTGCTATTATTTCAGATAGCAACCCGTTCTTTAAAGGAAGGAAAGTGTTGCGCTAAATCTATTTTCAAAATATTTCGTGCACTTATCCTAAAACACCTTGAGGAAAGTATGTCGAAGGACTGCTGTTCCTACACAAATGTTTTTCCGTCTATAATTCTTCAGAAAAATATTTGTTGTGTTCAAAATGGTGGTAAATGAGCTGCTTAAAATCAATCAGATTAAGAGTTTTTATAAAATTTGGAAACTCAATCAATGACTTCAGCACTTTTAAAATCTTTTATGAAATGAGTTATTGGTTGAGGGGGAAAATTTTTTCAAATCTAT
>OU343222.1:67999308-68094977 GCA_910596185.1 Chrysanthemum makinoi | reverse complement strand
ATAGAGACGACGCAGGTAATTACTCTTTAAAGTTAAATACGAATATCGAGAAAATCATAATTTTTAAGGGTCGTTACGTGTTATCAAGCATGCATAATCTATAAAAAAAAATGATATCAATAATTAAATTTAAATAATATCAACCTTAACACCATGCCGTTAAAACAAAGTCAAACCATTTTTCCAACAAAAAAATTATAAAATATTAATCGATGTTATTACATCATGAAAATTTTATCAAAAACTCGTGCGTGAACGAGTATTATAACTATATAATTATAAAATATTTCACATAATGTTATGGGAAAAAATCTTATTTAACAACTCCGTATATGAACATGAACATGCTTTCATATGCCAAAATAGAAATTTACATATTTAACCATTTTTATTATTAATATCAAACAACATACAATTTTTATGCACAAATAATTAAATTTAGATGTATTGATTCTTATATCAAAACACATTAAGTAAGATTTATGTCAAAACCTTGTGAGTACAAATATATAACTAGTTTTACATCGATACTATTTCATTATGGTTAATAAGGTTATCTTCAATGAGTGATACAACCTGTAAATTAAGGTGTTTTCTTGATTTAATAAAGGCAAAACAACTAGCATCTTAATTCTCAACCAGAGAAGTGTGTATGGTGACTAGGGGTGAGCATTTGACCCGAACGGACCGGACCGACCAAAGGACCGACCGATCGACACGGACCGAGACCGACCACCACATTCCTATCCGGTCCGCGGTCTCGCTTTTGGGCTAATTCGTCCACGGTCCCACCGTCCGGTTCAAAACCGATTTAATTTGGTCTTGTTGGATGGACCGACCGAAGTGATCCACCCCACTTCACCATTCTATCCGTCTCGGATAGGATTTTGCCTAACTCGTGTCGGTCGGCCCGGCCTCTCAGCAGGCCGTCCGGGCTGCACCGCACACCCCTAATGGTGACTATGGTTAGGTCCAATTTGACAAAATTGCTTAATTTCGGACGAGTTCCCAAATCGGATGTCGTAATTACATGTTAGCTTTACACCTAAAAAAGTGTGCCTTTAAAATCACAAGCTCGGATGCCAAAGCATAATTATGAGGGTAGGTCTTGACTGGGCCACGTTGTTCATCCTCGTCCCAGCCTCAAGTGTGCTAAACATGGAAGAACCCGCCGAAGGCGACCGAGACCGCTTCCTGAATCACCCTCCTACCTGTTAAGTCAAGACTTCATATGTAGAGGATTTAGAATAAGTATATAATGTGTTGTGTTGTGATGTGTGAGATGAGTGTAAAGATATAGTAGCCGAGTAAATATATATATATGAGAGAAAGTATAAAGGTAGGTGGTGTCCAAATTAATTGGTTTGCACTAAATGAGGTTGAGATATTTATAATAACTCAACTGTCTTACTTGACAACTCGGGAAGATGCGAGCCGAGCTACACCTAGCCTAGGTGCTAGGTGTCGTGTCACGTAAGGAAATACAATCTCGCAATATCCGTTAGTTGGCGCTAGTATGACACCGGAAACAGAAAGCACTTGATAAAAAAAAAAAAAAAAAAAAAAAAAGCAAAAAAAAAACTTACCATGATAAAGGAGTGTATGTCTCACGGTCTTTCCGACATATGCCCAATGGACAATAGCATCTGGCCTCGACAAGGTTCTTTTAGACAAGTGTAACATCGTTTTCCCCAGACGCGGTCCTTCGTGCATAACACGCAGGACGAAATGCTCGAAAGTTCATTTAACGTAATGAAGTTTTGTATTTAGAAAAGATAATGTATCGCACGAATCGCATCCGCTTATGTATCAATAAAGGGTTAGGTTATTTGTACGCTTTACAAGTGACACCCCTCACCATTTTTCAATTTTTATTATTTTTATTTTTGTTTTTGATAATTTTGTAACCCATCAACAAAATGTCGTAAAAATTCATCATTATCGAATCAGAGAAAAGCCTAGCGTAATACTATATTAATTTTTGTTAAACCTATATTATGTGTGATAGGTTATAAAGACCTCCCTGTTATACCCTTTGTTTTCACGCTTTTATTTTTATTTTTAAACATTTATTTTTATTTTTATAATTTTGTTTATATTATGTTCTAACAAAAAAATAAGAAAAAGAATTATAAAATTTAATAAGTAAAAAGTATTAATTGATAAAAAATTATGTTATACTATATAGACTTATAGAGTGAGTCAAAGTCTCAAAAAAAGTATAAGATGCAAAACATTTATATTTTGTAGGCCAAAGGAGTCCTTATAAATTATAACACAACCCATATTATATTTGAAAGAGTGGAAAATGTGATGCAAACAAAGATCCGTCGGCATGTCCTCATGTGTGTTGGTATGCTTATAATTTTAAACAAATAAAATATGTGTTCTCACCAGAATAGGATTCTATAATAAAACAAAATTCACTGTAAATAATAATATACATTTTCTGGAAAAGCAAAAAAAAAAAAAAAAAAAAAAACAATTGCTTCCATTTCATTCGTTACAAAAACTTTTGTTTTTTGGATTCATAATTTGATGCAAACAAGTTTTCATTTGCTCATATGCTATAACGTACTACTTTTATAACGTATTTGAGACATTTTCAAAATAAAAAACTTAAAATTTTAAGCAACACATTAACTAATAATGAAAAATGAAGTTACATTTAAAAATAATGTATTAAATTTTAAACTTGTAACTTTCATCCATAAAATATATAATAAATGTTATTTTTAAAACACCAACATAATAAAAATTACATGTTATTATACATATTATAGAAAGTAATAGAACACACAAAGCTTAATACAAGTTGTATGAAAAACACGCTGAGGTACACATGGTTTAAAAATCGCACGGACCAACGGGTTCAACGGTTTAATCGAGAATCGCTTGCCAATACCTGCTCAAGTAATAATAAAACCGCATCTAAAATCCAACTTGAGACACCTTGAACCGTAAAACGGATCAATCGGGCCGACTAAGATTATTTTCTTCTTTCTGTTAATCACGCCACGTTATTTGTTAGTGTTTGGACTTTAATCATTGGTACCCGCCACTAAACGCCAATACTCTGCTAGTGTTATAGCATGCAAATCTATATTTACAAACATAATTAGTCTAAGGTTTAAAATACTTTTACCTAGAAAACAAAAAGAAAATTTGAAGTGAATTTTATTTTTTGAGTTTATGATTAACATAAAAGAAAATAATACACATCTTTTCTCGATTCAACTGTGAACATATACTTGTTATAAAAGTACTTGAATGAGAGCTATAGCCAAAACGTAATGGATTTGATAGGCTTTGTTAGAAGAGATCTTCTAAAATTCAAATTGAACAAAATAGTTCATGTTGATGTTTTGTGAGAACAAAAAAATGTTCGACCTTAAATTCAAAATTTCACCAAAAATTACACATGTGAATTATGCCTTTTTTCATGAAATAATTGTTTAATTTTAAATTTCAATCGATTAAGAAGGTTCTTATAAGATAACTAGATTTAATTTGTTTGATGGATGAATAGTATTGTGTCCTAAAGAAAAAGCATGTATAAAATTATGATGGAAACAATTAATAAATGAACGACGTGTTATCTCTTATATGAATATAAATCATCAAACATAAAATGAATAATACTATCATTTCCGATTACTTAATATATAAAATATGTAAAATGTGTCTTAACACTTTATTTGTCTTGTAATCAACATAAAATCAAAGAAATGAAAAACATATACTATAAAGATGATATATCAAAAACTTATTACATACACAATCAAATTGTCATGTCACAATTTGGATACATGCAACATTAAAATTAATTGAAAATGTTTTGATCACACGTTATAAAGATGTGTGAGCAGTAATTGATAAAACAAATTATACTAAGATCAAGTTTAAAATATTTTCATACAAATATATTAATAATATGTAAAGTATATTATCATACTAACATATAAAAATATACAAAGATAAAGTCTCACACCAAAACAAATTTTAAGTAAAATAAAATATTGTACCTAACAATTAGGTACGACAATCTTATATAATACATATAATATAATTACAAAGTGACTTAAAAATAAAAATAATATTTTATTAAATTATAAAACAAAAATACTAAATGATATTTAAGTATTATCATAATATTGATTTAATTCTTTTAAAAGTAAATGTATAAATGTCATGTAAATTAATTAATACATTATAGAATTATATTCACATTATGAATATTTAAGAGTTCAAAATGAAAGGTGAAATATTTTAGAAACTATTACATCTTGTATAAAGTTTTTACATAAATACTAAACGCTTACATATGTAAAAAATATACATTTATATTTGTATTAACCGACCTAATATAAAGAATATAGTTTTGCATTTAAAAATACAAATTAGTAATGCGTATTTTACATGTTTATGTCGATTGTTCTAATATTTTAAATATAAATATTATAAGAGTTTAATAGTTAAAGGGTGTGTAATATATTTTCAAAATATTTTAGGATGAAAAAGAATATTTTCAATTTTTGTACATATTTGCTTACGTAAGGTGTGTATATGGAGGCAGTAGTTAATCGCTTGTTTTTCACGCTCATAAAGACCCTAAGGTGTGACCGAGTCCCGAGTTAGGATAAATCACCGCAGTTAGTGCGAAGTACGAATTCACTATGTGAGTTGGGTTGGTTCATTCGCGGAATGACTTACTATTTATAGGATGGTTCTAGGATTGCCCCCTGAAGTCCATCTATCGCTATTGATGGTCCACGTGGTAACATTCAATAAAAAATACAAGAATGACATGTGTTGTGTCATTTTTGGCTTAGCCGAGTGCATGGAATGATCAATGCACGATTGCAAGATACCCTTAAGCTATGAGGCGTTGACACGATTTACTTGTTGCAACGGCCCCGAGGAAGCGCCAAATCTGCTGCTTGTTTAATTTTCGCTAGACTCTCGAGCCCCGCCTAGGAGTTTGCTTCCCTGTGCTTGTTAAGATGAGTTATGCCCGTAATGGCCCCGCTTAGAGTGCATGGGCCTTTAATTAATTGGGCTAAGATCCTATACGCTATCAATATTCAATGAATCTATCATTTTTACATTTTCTTGTCATGTCACATATGATGTATTTAATCAATTATCATTTATCAAACCTTTTATACTTTATTCGCTTCATAATTATATCTAGTGTTTATTTTGAAGCTTTTAGTTTTTAACTTTAACCTTAAATATTTTATTTGTCGGTTATACATTACTTGGTGAAAAATGTATGAATGGATTGAGTTTTAAATGTATTTTCATCGGTATAATTTTTATCAATTATTATATAACACAAATAAAAATATTTAAAAGTCAAAAGTTGTAAAATAAAGACTTCAAAAGTCAACATTAGATAATAATTATGGACGAGGTAGTATAAGTTTAGATGATAAAACTTTACTGATACACAATTTAATAAATAGCTTTTTCCAACTAGATGTTTTATTCCGTAAAAATATATATAAAAAAAAAGTAAGTAATCAAAGGTGTGTTTACAGAAAGTGTTCGAAAGTATTTATGATCAATGAACGTGAGTGTTAAACATTATGATTTTAATGATCGCTAACAAGTAGCAATTAACTTTTTATTTAATTTATTATTATTATTATTTTGTAATATTCATTTTCATTTGTGTCATAAAATATAATTTAAAAGCGCTTAGCATTACAAAATTATGTCATTTTACACATTATTGCTATAACTACAATATATAACCAAACATTTTATAGACTGTGCATATGCTATATTTCACAAAAAACCCCTACTAAAATGAAAAGGCTTTTATGTGCCTTGCGCATTACGTATAAAAGAAGTAAAAAAGACATTAAAGTTATTGTGGATCAATAAAAAATATATTTTTCATATGTATTTATGTTATTTTTTGTGAATCTCATATACTTTTATGTATTTTTTTTCATTTCTTATCATGCCTTTTGTACACATTACAATAAAACACAAATGAAAATACAGACGAAATCGTTTATCACTTTTTTGTCATTCAACCGACGCCAAGTGATATTCGAAGATATCTTTTAATCGACGAGCATTTGATAATGAATTTGTGAGATGGTGATACTGACACGTTAACCTTTTAATAAAAAAATAAAGTCCAACAAACCGTGTGTGAACACAATTCAAATTGCCAGTTCATCACTTCACTTCCAAAAAGTTACATCGCAATGATCACGTGCTCTTATCCATTTTACCCTTCAGTTTATTTCTATTCAAATCCGTGTACATGAAGTGTGTCAGCTGTCACCCCAATACTATAAATAGTTTGACTTCCTTCATTCTTACACAAAAACATCGGAAACCAAAGTATTACAAAACACAAGTTAAGGTTACTACTTTCTCTCTCTAGAAGAAAAAAAAACATGCAAAGGATGATGATTAGAAGACCAAAAGAGGAAACACCTGCAGCTATGAGGAGGTTGACTAATGAAGAAGAAGCCACAGTCATGGTTAATGTTTTGAAGAATGTAATAAGTGGAAATGATTCTTCTTCGACAAGTTTAAGGATGTTGTTACCGACACAGTTATCAGTTCCCGTGTTTCCAGTTCCTGTCACGAGAACTGATAACTGTGCGGTTTGTAAGATAAATGGATGTCTGGGGTGCAAACTTTTTTCTGATGATATGAATTTGGGCTATAATGGGGTCGGTAGTGGAGCTGGTGGGCCCATCAAGAAAAAGAAGAAGAATTATAGAGGAGTACGACAAAGGCCGTGGGGGAAATGGGCTGCTGAGATTCGGGACCCGAGAAAAGCTGCTAGAGTGTGGTTAGGGACTTTTGAAACTGCTGAAGCTGCGGCTAGAGCTTATGATAAAGCGGCTATTGAGTTTAGAGGACCTAGAGCTAAGCTAAATTTCGCATTTACAGATTATACAACTTCGACGTTGCCCGAAAATAGTCAGCCTGTGGCGGTGGCGCCAACGAATAATCGAAAGAGTACGAAGGTGAATAATACTAAAGTGGTGGTCAAGGAGACGAAACCGATAGTGGAAAATGATTTTTTGGAAACAATTGGGGGAGATGATATTCAAGAATGGATGATGATGATGATGGATTTTAAATTTAATGATGATTCTTCGGATTCAACTTTTAGTGGAAATGTTCATAGTGTTTGATTGATTATAAACAATAATTTGGTAAAAATGCCTTATGAATCACCCCCAACTCGAATCTCCCGATACACTTTCAAAACTCCAAAAGACTCAACCATAAATCCCGCTATCACCCTCGAAGTTACCCCCACAAGACTCCATATGCATGTTCGATCAATATTCAAGCTCGTTCGCGGTTCAAACAATTAACATTCACGACCTAGCAAAAATATATTATGATTAACCCCCGGCTTGACTATCCCGACATACTTTTGAAACACCGAATAACCCAACCAATTTTCCCACGATCGCCCTCAAACTCCCCCCGACATGACCAAGTACAACCATTCTTTCTCTTTTGATATATGACCCTTTATTGTCGAGACTCTTATGGTGCCGAGACAAAACCCTCCCCAAAACAGGTTATGTACGCCCTATAAACCATCCAAAACAGCCCTATACGTGACCCATTTGACACACATCAATACCAAACCAATACACAAGTTTTATACACATTTTGTCGCGACAATTACACAAGTTCTTAATCATATCGAGAGGGTGTTTTCCAAGCAGAATCTGGACCAGTTTTATTACACTTTAGGCGAGACACATATAGGTTAAGTTTATGATTTTATGTCACTTAATATTAGGTTTTTCCATATTCAAGTTAAGTATTATACGAGACATGTTTTAAAGCTTCCAAAGTGTGCGTATGATGCCTAAACCCCACGACCAGGAACAAGGTCACAAACAAGATATGATACGTGTATTCATGATTTTATGTAAAGCTTATATCCTTGATTTATTAGCCACGTTTTAACCATCTATGCTACAAGTTATATGACATGGACCACGCGTATGGAAGGAGTGAAAAGACACGTCCAGAATCAGAAACAAAGACAAAACGGAAACATGATGGAGATACCTTGGTAGCGTGTGCAAGGAAGAGGAAAACAAGATTAACACCAAGCGACAAAGCCCTTCTTGAGCCATAGATGATCACGACACATCAGCAATATATCCACAACCAGAAACCAAGCAAACCTTCGTATCGAACCCGTAATTTCAGCAGCCTACAGGCTACAGTCACCCTTGAACCCTTTCTTTTCAAGCCTTGGTGTCGACAGAAACAAATGAAGATGGAAGGGGTTTTTGCCGAGAGTTTTCTTAGAGTGTTTTAGGGTTTTTGTACATTACGTTTAGAAAAATAAAAGGGGATATAAGGAGGATAAGAATGTGTTATTTTGGGAGAAAATATGGGTGCATATGGGCGTGGGTTTTTGGCCGAACAAAAAGGGATACAAGACCAAATCACAATCTTTTATTTACCTTCCATAATCACTTTATTACACTAATTAAATTTGTCAAGTAAAAGGGACATGTAACCTTTTAATGTGTCACATTTATTTATAAGTTAATAAAAGATTTATTTTCAAATGTTCCACGTAAATTAATTATCTTAAGTACTTAACGAAATTATTAGTCTTGCTTTATTTTACGGATTATCACCGGGGTATAATAGTCTTTTAACGCTGCTTACGCATTTTGCGCTTTTACAACTCTTCCTTTAAAAATTTCGGCCTCAAAAATTAAAGTGAACACGAATGAAAAACAAACGGTAACAACAAGTGACATACCGTGATTACAACGAACCGAGGTAACGTAAATCAAACGGTAGAACTTTTCGAGATGAACATGTGCCGAATTCAAACGATCAATCATATAAAAATGAAGGTAGATTAAACGTATAAGCATAATGATCCCAAAGTCTTGCTAACTCGTGACATCCAAATCAAAGCCGTAATTCTAAGCTTCTAAGGCACTCCCCGAGACATCCTATGATTGAATGTATAAGGCCATATGATGTAAGTATTATCACGTTGGCCAAGTGTCATAATACTAGCATCATATGAGTATCAGTGTTGTAAATATCTGCTCGCATACCGATATATCACCGATATATCTTATTAGGCCCATCGATAATGCATATATATTTCACTTATCGGTCAAATTTATCTGGTTGGTCAATATCGGTCAAATATCGTCAATATCGGTATATCGGCCATATCTACCAAATATCGATTAAATATCGGTCAAATATCCACAAATATCGTCAAATATTGGTTATATCTATACTCACAAATATCGGTTAAGAGTGGAAAATATATAACTAAATGCATATACAATGTAAATTTTGCAACATTTGTATAAAATATATAATTAAAAATATTAAACATAACAATAAACTTATAAATATTTATAAATATGTATATCAAATATATAAATACCTTTATAAAAATTAATTTCTTTATAATTTAGGGTCTCCGTTATATCATTGATATATCGCCGCCAAGACCGATATGGCGCTTGGCGGTGGTCGACCGCCGAGGGACCGCCAAGCGATATTTACAACACTGATGAGTATACCTTCATGATGATCATACTTTATCCCAAGTCCTGAAAATCATCCTATCAACCACCTAATCTTCCTTCTACGTCTTAGGGTTGGTCTAAAACAATCATCACTAATGAATTCGAAATCAGAGAAGCAGAATATATAACGAACGAATCAACATATCAAGTACCATCGAATGAAACGGCTTGCAATAGCATCGTCTTCCATAGTTCGCCAAATCTTCTTAACAAAACAATCATCCAACATACACGTAATTTATACGTAACGAAAAATCATTCAAAGAGAACAAAATTTATTCAAGGGATTTAGAACACAACGCGAGGTCGTAGTAACACCTAAGAATCAAGCCCTAGACTCATATCCAAACGCTTCAATCATATGAAGTATGAATCTCTCAAAGATCTCTCAGCTTGGACTGTTGACCACAATATGCCCGGTCTTGGTAGTAGTTTCACCACATGACTAAGGTACGCTGGTCATACTTCTTCTCATACGCCTTCCAAGTGTACACCCGCTTGAATCTGCCTCCATCTTTGCACCTCGTTGATTCATCCAACCTCCAAGAAGATTTGATATCTCCAGCAGATCACAATTCGGGTGCGGCTCATGCTTTACTTAACCTCTCCGCTATGAAACGGCAAGCAGTTGAAAGACAGGTTCGGTACCATCATCTTCGAATCCATGAGTAGTCTCCATCTAAACCATCGATAAATGAATGCGCGAAGATAGAATAACAAAATCAAATGCTAAAGAAGAGGTTGAATCAAGAAGACAAAAGAACATCGTCAAACCTAGACTAAATCAAAAATCTAAAAGTTTGAAACAAAAGTAAGCCTAATGTCTACCCAAGTCCCACAGTGTCAACCCTAAGCCTACACGTCAAATCCTAGGGTCCATATGTCACAGTGTCCTGACTACAAGTCGTGAACTAGCTCGATACCATAATTGTAACACCCCAACCCGAGAAGGGTAGAAGTATCACGATGGTGACATATCAAAGCATTCACTGGACATAAACCAAACAAAGTTGGAAGTCTTAATTAAATAAATCAAGATAATTCAAGTCAACATGACTTAACAATACATAAATTCAAGACTTAAAACTCCAAAATAGAAATGTGATAACCAAGTCTAATAATATCGAAACAAAATCAGTCGAAGTCTAAGATTACTAAGCATAGTCTCTATATCAGCTCATCTCTCAACCCAAACAATCCCCACTTAGCTTATGCACCTGGCCAAGAAAGATGCTGAGCTTAAAAGCCCAAAGAATGTGATATAACGATATAATAATAATGAAAATGAACAGAGAACAAAGTAAGGAAAGTTAGACAATATATATGGTATGTCAAAGGTATAGAGTAGGGTAAAAGGAAAATTCAGTAATCCACCATGAGCAAACAATACAATACAATACAATCAATAATAGCAATAGCAATCCAATAGTAACCATTGTATTCGAGGGTGACCTCGAATACCAATACAATAGAGGGAGACCTCAAGAGCTGGAGTGATCACCCCAAGATGTAGTGTAATGCACACACGCGACCACACATCACCAGCATAAATATATATATCAAGAATACCAACAGTACAATACAAATCTAGAATGCATCCATAAGCCCCTGCAGACAATAGTGGCCACAACAATAACAGTGAAATGCACATAATCAATACAGTATAGGGACGGTGTGGAACATCACTCATCCACACTGGAGTCATGCCATTGGTGCATCAATGACACGGACATGGAACCCCATGCCTAGTATAATGGCTCGGGTATCAAACCTGACAGTCAAAGCAAAAGGTCCATAGTGTAGCAATATATAAGTCATCATAATCAAAGGTTCAATATCAATGGTTCACAATTCAGAAGTTCATAGCAATGGTTCAATATCAAGCCCAATATCAAAGGTTCAGTAACAAAAGTCCAGTAACAGAGGTTCAATAACAGAGGTTCAATAATAGAGGGGTCAATAGCAATGGTTCAATATCAGAGGGTCACTAGCAAATGTATCATAGCAATGGAATATCATAGTAGAAACAAAGTCGAAGGATCAGAAAGTCATGAGAAACCCCTACCAAAAAGGGATAGAATATATGTACCTTAACGCCAATGAAAGAAAAGCAAACGAATGAACGAACACGAAGACACAACGTCACATCTCCTTCAACGAATCTACACAGATTACGATTCGTATAATATTTATTAGCTCATTTAAGTCATAACATTTCTTATATGAATCGCATTAATATTTTTAGAGTTATTAAGCGTATTCTCATTTTAAGTAATGGACCGATATAAAATACTTTAGGGAAATAATCATTAATTAACCAAACTTGGGGGTTACAAATGATAAATGGCAACATTAAATGTTTAATATGACAATATCCTATTTTAAGGCTTTATTAGATCATACTTCAAAGTATAGGGTTCGCATGGTAAATATCTCAAAGTTTAGGGTTTATTGTGTCATTTTAATATAGTTCAAGGTTTGCATTTGAAAACATTGAAAGATGAGGGTTAAAAGTGAAATATTTTATAACTAATAACATGCAAAAATTTAGTAACCATTCGTACAGTGTTTTTATTCTTTCTTTTTTTTAGCCGACATGCCAACTTCAACCTCGATCGCGGTTCAAACTAAGTAACATCTATGACCAAGAAAAAATGCCTTATGAATCACCCCCGACTCGACTCTCCCAATACACTTTCAAAACTCCAAAAGACTCAACTATAAATCCCGCGATCACCCTCGGTTAATACCCCCACAAGACTCCATATGCATGTTCGATCAATATTCAAGCTCGTTCATGTTCAAACAATTAACATTCACGACCTAGCAAAAATATATTATGATTAACCCCCGGCTTGACTATCCCGACATACTTTCAAACAATCAATAACCCAACCAATTTTCCCCGCGACGCCTCTAACCCCCTATTATGACCAAGTACAACCATTCTTTCTCTTTTGATATATGACCCTTTATTGTCGAGACTCTTATGGTGTGAGACAAAACCTCCCTAAAACAGGTTATGTAACCCCTATAAACCATCTAAAATGTTCTATATGACTCATTCGACACACATCAATACCAAACCAATACACAAGTTTTATACCCATTTTGTCGCGACAATTACACAAGTTCTTAATCATATCGAGAGGGTATTTTCCAAGCAAAGAACTGACCAGTTTTATTACACTTTAGGCGAGACACATATAGGTTAAGTTTATGATTTTATGTCACTTAATATTAGGTTTTTCCATATTCCACTAGTACAATCGACACTTCCGCCACGACTTTTCAACACCTTCCCGACGACGCGGGGCGTAGGCATCGCTCGCTCCTCGACGACAAGGCATAGCCAATGCTTAGTTCGGCAAAGCCTCGAGGGAAAGTTCTTCCCGACGACAAAAATAAACCTTCCGACGCCAACGCGGGACCCACATCGTTCTCGGTCAAAGTTTTTGGTAGAAAATAGGTATGCATTTCGACACGTCGCTTCCAGCACCATATTACTAATTATGTAATTAGTTAGCAAAATTAAAACGTAATTAACTTCTACCATTCATTTCCCGACCTAATCGGGCCGTTGGTAGTGAAAAAAATTTGCAATATTTTCCCACGCCATGGCGCCCGGATCGTATTAAACTTGCATTAAGCATTAACTTATTATCCCGACGCATGCAGGGAAAATATCAAATGCAAAATTTTTTTTCACTTACCAACCACATGTCGTTTGAAAGTATGTAAATATATGAAATGTTTATATATTGTCGACCTACTAGCCGCCAAAATGTATCACATATGCCACAATATTGATCATTTTAGCACTTTAATTTTTCCGAAAAATTCTACATAGCTCGCAGACTGCCATTTTCAACCAAAACCTCTAAACCAATATGCCGATATCCCAAAACAACTCATAACGACTAAATCACATATATAATCGCTAAAAAGTTACAAATTATACAAAACAGGTGATATTAACTACGCATCTAGGTTAAACATACACAAAAGTTGCTAAATCACCAATGTTCAAGTCACCAAAATGTTCAAAGTGTACAATGGCCAACATAAGGATGAGATGATCAGAAGCATAGTCTAAGGGTTTATACATCTACACAAAATAACCCGTAAATATACCTCCATCGATCTACTCGTCATCATCATCATGATCCGAGCCCTCCTCGTCAAGATCAACACTACCGCCTCCCGCCACTACCGCCACGCTACCCCGACCCGACGCCGATCTCAAGCAATCTGGCTCATAAGCTCGGACCACCGACGGAGGATGAGTCTGCATAACCTTGAAGAACTCACTAACTGGCGCCGAATCCACCTTCGACTCTTTCGCCGCTCATCTGTTTCTTGTGGAGGTCTCGATCTTGTCTTTGGCGCCATCATCTCATCAATCTTTTGTCGTACGTAAGATGAACGCGAGACACAGGGGTAAAATCATCTTTCCGCTCAAAACCCTACCCACACAGTTTACTTTTCCTACCGTCAGCTTGAGAACAATGGCAAGTATCTCAACCTCCGTGTAGGGTCCGCCAAGAGGTTGTCCGCCTAAATCCCGTAGTTTACACATCTCCTCCTACAAAAGTTGAATATATATATATATATATATATATATATATATATATATATATATATATATATATATATATATATATATATATATATATATATATATATATATATATATATATATATATATATATATATATATATATATATATATATATATATATATATATATATATATATATATATATATATATATATTAGTCGGGTTAATTAGTACATTATGTAAATCAATAAACAAAGTTAAAATGACTTAAACAAACAAATGGGTGAAACGTGTGTAATATAAAAATAAAAGTTTTATGCCCTTCAAACGTAAGCATAAGTAACTATGCCATTTATATTACACTGTTTCAATTTGACCCATTTTAGCATAACGTACATGTATGGGCAAAATGGGTCAAAACTTATTAAATGACTTAAACAAACAAGAAAGTTACTTATTAGTGCATGTTTCGGCTAAAATGGGTGAAACGTGTATAATATAAAATACAAAGTTACTTATCGCCTAAACGTGTGCTAATAAGTAACTTTGCCGCTTATATTAAACTCGTTATCACCATTTTGACCCATTTTAGCATAACGTGTACTTATTTGGGCAAAAATGGGTCAAAACAAGTTAAATGACTTAAACAAACAAGAAAGTTACATATTAGTGCATTTTCGCTAAAATGGGTGAAACGTGTGTAATATAAAATACAAAGTTACTTATCAGCCCAAACGTGTGCTAATAAGTAACTTTGTCGTTTATATTACACCCATTTTGACCCATTTTAGCATAACGTGTACTTGTTTGGGCAAAAATGGGTCAAAACAAGTTAAATGACATAAACAAACAAGAAAGTTACTTATTAGTTCATGTTTCGGCAATGGGAAACGTGTGTTATAGAAGACAAAGTTACTCATTAGCCCAAACATGTGCTAATAAGTAACTTTGCCGCTTATATTACACCGTTTCACCCATTTTGACTCATTTTAGCATAACGTGTACATGTTTGGGCTAAAATGGGTTAAATGAACTAAATAATAAATGAAAATAAAATAAAAAGACCTACTTACGTAATTGACACGAGCCTCGTCTTCCGATCCACTTCTCGCTCTGCAACGCCGTCAATAGCTCAGATGGTGGACCGGTACTCTCGAATCTCATTGTCTCAAACTCCATATACGATGCATATAAGATGAAACAAATTAAAACGATAAATCAAACACCATATATATAAAAAAACAATATGTAAAATAATCATAATGTGTCTTACGTATCGATGTCGAGATGCGACCAATGACCGAGATCCATGCCTGCTGTGTACCTTATTCTTCCCTTCTCTCCTTGTTGATAGCGGCTCTTTTGACGTGCTTCTCATCCATGTAGTGCTCGATGTACTTCTCCCACATCGATAGCTCCATGTTTGGAGGAGGGTTCCTAACATAATAAAAATAACAGATAATTAACATATATCAATTGCTAACATATTTAAAAAACAACAAAATATCAAAAACATAAGAATAATAAAAAACTTACCTTCGGATCTCATCGACAGCGTCATACCCACCTCTATTAAGAAAGAGAATACATTACCCTTTGTCTCGGCTCTCAGCTCTCGGATTTCGGCTCTCGACTCTTTCTCAAGGTCACAAAAAAACCGATTACATTTAATTAAAAAAACATAATACTAATTAAACAAAAATTAAACCAATTAAAACATTTAAAAATTAAACAAACTAAAAAAAATAAAAAATTTACTTACCCGATATATGAGAAAAGAAATGGTGGGGGTTGAGGAAGAAAAGAATTAATATGAGAGGGGTTGAGGATAAAAGAATTAATTGGGAGAGGAGGAGGACGCACCTGCGGTGCGAAAGTGGTGGTTTGTTGTGGTGGAGGAGAAAGCAGCGAGTGGTGTAGTGGAGGAGACGGTGGTGGTGGTGCGAGTGGTGTACCGGTGGTGGTGGTGTAGATGAGTTAATGGGAATACAAGATCTAGATATTGTAGACGAGTTTTTTCTATGGTTCTTAAGAGATGACGAGGGGTAGGCGCAGCAGATATTAGAAGTTGGAGTTTTTTCTTTTTTTCCTAAGTGTGTGTAGATCTAGATATGATATAATTATTAATCTTTTACCGTCGACGTGGCGTAGGTAAAATATATATATTTTTTATTTAAATTTCTTCCCGACGACATGTCGTCTGGAATGAATTATCTTTTGTCGTTTTTTGTTTTAGCGGGACATCTAAATTTTTTGGGGGGACGTCAAAATTTTTTGGGATAATATAGTAAAAATAATACCGACGACCCGTCGTCGGTATTGTACAAATATACTTATTTTTATTTTTTTTAGGTACGAATACTTTAATTTAATTTAAAAATAATAATAAAATTATATAAACTATAAAAAAAATTAAAATATAAGTTAATTTATATATAATTAAAATTTAAAATTAAACACTTTTAAATAATAAAAATTTTATTTAATACAATCATAAAAAAATATATATTTTATATAATTATTGAATGTATCTTTGAAGATAATATTTATAAAAAGTTGAGGTGATATGGTTATACGTAACGTGTTAAACGAACGAATATAGGTGATATGGTTATACGTAATGTGTTAAACGACCGAGTCTAGGTGTTATGGTTATAGGTAACGTGTTAAACGATCGAGTGTAGGTGCTATGGTTATATATGAACGCGGTTAAACGATCGAATAAGATGCTATGGTTATAATGTGAATATGTTGCTTAATGAGTGTAGGTGTTATGGTTATATCGAACATGTTAAATGACCAGTCTATGTGTTATGCTTATACGTAACGGTTAAACTAACGAGTCTAGGTGTTATGGTTATAACGTAACGTGTTAAACGAATAGAGTCTAGGTGCTATGGTTATACGTAATGTGTTAAACGACCGAGTCTAGGTATTATGGTTATAGGTAACGTGTTAAACGACCGAGTCTAGGTGCTATGGTTATACGTGAACATGTTAAACCTAATGAGTCTAGGTGTTATGGTTATACGAAATGTTAAATGACCGAAGTCTAGGTGTTATGGTTATAACGTAACGTTAAACGAACCAGTCTAGGTGTTATGGTTATACGTGAACATAAACGATCGAAGTCTAGGTGCTATGGTTATACATAATGTGTTAAACGAACGAGTCTAGATGTTATGGTTATACGTAACGCCGCTAAACGACCAAGTCTAGGTGCTATGGTTATATCGTAATGTGTTAAACGAACCAGTCTAGGTGTTATGGTTATACGTAACGTGTTAAACTAATCGAGTCTAGGTGTTATGGTTATAGGTAACGGTTAAACCAATCGGTGTAGGTGCTATGGTTATACGTAACGTGTTAAACCCGAGTCTATGTCCTATGGTTATACGTTATGTTAAACTAATTAGTCTAGGTGTTGGGTTATACGTAACGTGTTAAATGACCGAGTCTGTGTTATGGTTACGTGAACGTGTTAAAAGAACCAGTCTAGGTGTTATGGTTATATCGTGACGCAGTTAAACTAATCGACTCTAGGTGCTATGATTAAACGTAACGTGTTAAAACGACCGAGCCCAGTGTCATGGTTATAGGTAACGTTAAACGCCCGAGTCTAGTGCATGGCTATACGTAATATATAAACGAATGAGTCTAGGTGTTATGGCGTAACATGTTAAATGGCCGAGTCTAGGTGTTATGGTTATACGTAACGTGTTAAACGAGCGAGTCTAGGTGTTATGGTTATATCGAACATGTTAAACTAATCGAGTCTAGGTGCTATGGTTATACGTAACATGTTAAACGACCGAGTCTATGTGTTATGGTTATACGTAAGCAGTAAAACGACCAAGTCTAGGTGCTATGGTTATACGTAACGTAAGCGTGTTAAGCCGACTAGTGTTGTTATATCGAACGGTTAAACGCACCGAGTCTAGGTGCTATGGTTATACGTAACATGTTAAACGAATGAGTCTAGGTGTTATGGTTATACGTAACATGTTAAATGACCAAGTCTAGGTGTTATGGTTATACGTAACGCGTGTTAAACTTAACGAGTCTAGGTGTTATGGTTATACGCACATGTTAAACTAATCAGTCTAGGTGCTATGGTTGTACGTAACGTGTTAAACGACCGAGTCTAGGTGCTATGGTTATACGTAACGGGTTAAACGACCGAGTCTAGGTGTTATGGTTATATCGTAACGCGTTAAACTAATCGAGTCAGGTGTTATGGTTATAAAAACGTTAAACTAACAAGTGTAGGGCTATGGTTATATGTAACGTTAAACGATCGAAGTCTAGGGATATGGTTATATGAACGTTAAACTAACGAGTCTAGGCTTAATGGTTATACGTAATATGTTAAACCAACGAGTCTAGGTGCTATGGTTATACGTAACGTGTTAAACTAACGGTCTAGGTGCGGTTATATCGCGAACGTTAAACGTAACCCAAGTCTAGGTGCTATGGTTATACGTAACGTGTTAAACTAATCGAAGTCTAGGTGTTATGGTTATAGGTAACGCATGTTAAACGAACCAGTGTAGGCGGTTATACGGAACGCTGTTAAACGAATCGAGTCTAGGTGCTATGGTTTCACGTAACGTATAACATGTGCAAGTAAAATTATATAAGTTTATTTAAAATTTAACACTTTTAAATAATTATACGTAACATGTGCAAATAAAATCAACATTAGTAAGATTAATGTACTAATCCACTCAAAGAATTATATGGACTGACTTTATACTACTTTAAATAATTTATGAACACTTTAAAATAATTTATGCAGTAACTTTGCCAATGACGGTCGCTCTGCATAATAACAAAATAAATAATCATTTATAATACCGCCGACGACCGGCGTCGATTGTTAAAACAAAATCGAAGTTGCATTAATCACACGCTTAATCACCCAAGAATTATTTGATTTATATTCTAATTTACTTATGCCTGAATATATGAGCCAAAAGATCCCGCCAAAAATTGCCTAAATAACAAAGTCAAATTTGTTTTTACATTTCCGACGAGCGTGTCGTATATTATATTAACATAAAATTTCAACGCATCCTACCGGTCAAGCGGTTTTTTTTGTCGTAGCGTATGTTGCCTACGCGTCGGTTTCGGCATTGCCTCGCTCTCCTGATTCTGTAGTGTTCGTTAAGTATTATAATGACATGTTTTAAAGCTTCCAAAGTGTGCGATGATGCCTTAAACCTACGACGTGAACAAGGTCACAAACAAGATATGATAATGGTATTCATGATTTTATGTAAAGCTTATATCCTTGATTTATTAGCCACATTTTAACCATCTATATACCGCTATATGACATGGACCACGCAATGGAAGGAGTGAAAAGACACTGCCCGTAATCAAAACAAAGACAAACGGAAACATGATGGAGATACCTTGGTAGCGCGTAAAGCAAGAGGAACAAGATTAACACCAAGAGACAAAGCCCTTCGAGCCCTAGATGATCACGACACAACAAAGAATATATCCACAACCAAACCAAGCAAACCTTCAGATGAACCCCGTAATTCTAAAGCCTCATTGCTACAGCAACTTTGAACCCTTTTCGTTTCTGCGTCGCATGTAAACAAATGAAGATGGAAGGGGTTTTTGCCGAGAGTTTTCTTAGAGTGTTTTAGGGTTTTTGTACATTACGTTTAGAAAAATAAAAGGGGATATAAGGAGGATAAGAATGAGTTATTTTGGGAGAAAATATGGGTGCATATGGGCGTGGGTTTTTGGCCGAACAACAAGGGATACAAGACCAAATCACAATATTTTATTTACCTTCCATAATCACTTTATTACACTAATTAAATTTGTCAAGTAAAAGGGACATGTAACCTTTTAATGTGTCACATTTATTTTCAAATGTTCCACGTAAATTAATTATCTTAAGTACTTAACGAAATTATTGGTCTTGCTTTATTTTACGGATTATCCCTCGAGGGGTATAATAGTCTTTTAACGCGTTTACGATTTTTAGGGTTTTACACACATGGTTTAAAAATCAGACCGGACCAACGGGTTCAACGGTTTAACTAAGAATCGCAGTCACCACCGGTTCGGCTAGCCAATAAAATCCGACGAAACGAACTTGAGACGCCCGTTGAAACCGGTAAAAACGGATCAATCCCGCCGACCGAGATTATTTTCTTCTTGTTTTTCTCAGGTTAATCAGCTAGTCAATGTTATTTTGTTAGTGTTTGGACTTTAATCACAAGGTACCCGTCGCTGAAACGCGCGAATACCCTGCTAGTGTTATAACATGCAAATCCATATTTACAACGGCACATAATTAGTCTAAGGTTTAAAATAGACTAAAATACACGGTTGGTCCCTAAACTTGGCAAAAGTCTTCGCGTTGGGACAAAACTGGACGTTATCATCATGGGGAGTCCAAACCTTGGCCTTTAAATGCCAAATCAGTCCCTTTGACCAATTCTCTATTAGTCAACGTCTGTTACTTTCCCCATGTGCCTTGCACATGAGGGTAAAATCGTCATTTCATTGTTTTGGTTTATCACCCTTCATCTTTATCTTCCTCATGTTTAAACCCAGATTCCGGCGACTTTAAACCCAGAATCCGGCGACCAAGAATTATATCATGTGTATCATTCTTGAATACAACTCTTACTACTTGATTGGTGTCACTAGATTAGACGTGTTTTAAACCCAGAAGATTCAATTCGGTTTGTTTATTTTCTTCTCTTTTGTTTTTATTTTTCTACTGATTTCATAATTGCATAACTTTAACTTTTGAGCTAAAGTTATGTAATTAAGTTTGATTGATTGAATATGGCATTGTTAGTGAAATTGGTGACGTTTGATGCACAACTTTATTTTAAGTGTACTGAGTTTTTCTTCGTTTGGAGTGATTGGCTTTCGTAGCGTTTTGAAAGTGATTATGTTATAGAGGTCAATTAGATAATCAATTGTAACTAATAGGGATGCAAAAGATTCTGTTTGTATGTGCTTTGTTGTTTGATGTTTTGATAATAAGATAATCTGCTTGGTGAGTATTTTAAAAGTTACCAGTGTTTAACGATTTACGTTTATAATAATTTGCAGCAGCTACTCTTAAGTTGATTGTACAAAACCAATTTTGTAATCAGATGGCCCAGATCAGTTTCACTGAGTAATTATTTACGGCTTAAAACACAATATTTAAAAAATCACTTTCATAATGCAATGCGAAACACCCCCTTAGAACGAGAGGCAGAGACACATAAGTGGTGGAAGCTAAGCTGTATGAACCTATAAACCATGATATATTGAAATCGGAGATTATCTATGCGTATCCATTTCTATCTAGGTTTTACATTGTTGCTATGATAGAATTGCTATAGATTATTTCCAAGAAACGCCAATTGACTTCTATACATTTGATACACAGGTCAAGTCTAAAATAAAATCCCATTTTCAACTTGGAATATATCAAAGTTTCTCACAGCGTGAATGAAGGTTTAACTATGCCCAAAAGATCCCCTTAGATGCAAAATATGATCACGTTTCTGATATGTTGGTTGATTCGTTTGGAAGAGTACACACCTATCTTAGAATATCCTTAGCTGCAATTTACGTTGTGTCGTTTTTTAATTATTCCTCGTGAACCATGATTAAATTATTCCTTAACTACAATCTACAACTGCCCATATTAAATTATTCCTCAAGAACCATGATTGTGTCGTTTTTCAATGAAGTGTATGTGAAGTTTTCACCAATCTATGGGTAAACAGGTTAATAAAGGATAACTGCTTCCAACAAGAATCAACAAATGTTAAGGATACAATTTAAAAATTACAAATAAGAAAAAGGCAGGCTAACGCAACATCCAACCTTAGGGGCATGAAGTGAAAAACCTTTATACCATCATTGTTCTGGGAAAATAATTTGCAACTGCCCATATTAAATTAATATACCAAAATCTACAATTGCCAATATTCAAGAATGATACATGATATAATTTTTGGTCGCCGGATTCTGGGTTTAAAGTCGCCGGAATCTGGGTTTAAACATGAGGAAGATGAAGATGAAGGGTGATAAACCAAAATAATGAAATGACGATTTTACCCTCATGTGCAAGGCACATGGGAAAATTAACAGACGTTGACTAACAGAGAATTGGTCAAAGGGACTGATTTGGCATTTAAAGGCCAAGGTTTGGACTCCCCACGATGATAACGTCCAGTTTTGTCCTAACGCGAAGAGTTTTGCCAAGTTTAGGGACCAACCGTGTATTTTAGTCTTTAAAATACTTTTATCTAGAAAACAAAAAGAAAATTTGAAGTGAATTTTATTTTTTGAGTTTATGATTAACATAAAAGAAAATAATACACATCTTTCTGGATATTCAACTGTGAACATATACTTGTTATAAAAGTACTTGAATGAGAACTATAGCCAAAACGTAATGGATTTGATAGGTTTTGTTAGAGGGGTTGAGATTTTCTAAAGTTCAAATTGAACAAAATAGTTCATGTTGATGTTTTGTGAGAACAAAAAAATGTTCGACCTTAAATTCAAAATTTCACTCAAAATTACACATGTGAATTATGCCTTTTCATTTTATGAAATAATTGTTTAATTTTAAATTTCAATCGATTAAGAAGGTTCTTATAAGATAACTAGATTTCAGACTTGTTTGATGGATGAATAGTATTGTGTCCTAAAGAAAAAGCATGTATAAAATAATGATGGAAACAATTAAAAAATGAACGACGTGTTATCTCTTATATGAATATAAATCGTCAAACATAAAATGAATAATACTATTGTTAAATTTTGGGGTATTAATCTGTGACAAACATGTCATTCTATCAATTGCTAATGGCTTTCAAGTTATGTTCAGTGCAGGATTATTACAGGGGTTAATCATGGACAAAGAATAAAAGGTTTAAAGTACCAAGATGCTCAAGTCTTTGAAGCTATTCTCATTCTCTCACATGAGTCATTTATAGCCATGAGGGTCTTAGTGTAACTTAATCTCCTATTTAATAAGTCCCTTAATCTAGGGTTATCGATACACTTGTGTGTAGCCATTTCTCATACACCCTTCTCTTCTCTTAGATCATTTTTCACCGATCTTGTCTCTTCTTTGTATCTGTATGATTATTGTCTCATTGACATTAATCTAACCTTGTAACATTTTGGATAATATTGTTGATATAATCTAGCTTCACTATTGAGGCTTAGGCTTGAATAAAAGTTCTTTTGTTTACTTGTTGTTGTTGATACTTTGACATGGTATCGTGAGCATCGTGCTCATAACTATTAATTCTACATCCAAGGGTTTCTTTGTGGAAACTTGGGGACATCTCTTCAAAGAACAACTTGGTGGTTTGTGGTTATTGCTATTGGCATAATCATTGGTTATTTCTTATTGTGATTTGTTCTTTCCACGATATTGCTCAGAAGTCTAAGTCTAATCTCCTCTTCAAAACAAGATTTTAAGTCTTTGTGGGTAAACGGGTAAACTAACATCTTGATCCGCCAGTGGTATGAATACCGCCCGCTTACCCCAGCTCACGTGCTTGGTGCTTGTTGTTTCTAATTACAAAGTCTTATTTATTTCTTTATCCTGCCTATCCGATCTTGTCTTTATTTCTCGCCTGCTCCTTATCTATCTTATCTTATCTGTCATCTTATTGTTTGTTCTATGGCTATTGGTGATGATAATATTGATGGTGGCTCTTCCCATCGAAAAGCTTAACCTTTGGTGATGCTTTTTATTTACACCCCAATAACACAAATGGTACACCCATTATTACTATCAAACTCATCGAACCGAAAACTACAAAATATGGAATATGGCCATGACCTTTGCCTTAAGGAACCACAATAAGTTAGGGTTTATTGATGGTACTTGCGTAAGAGATGATTCAAACCCTAGTCTTGCTAATCAATGGGATACTTGTAACTCTGTTGTGGTTACTTATATTCTTAACTCTCTCAAATTAACTATTTCTGGTGCTATATATGCTAAACCGCTTATATGTGGAATGACCTTAAAGATACCTATGATAAGGTTGATGGTCGCCATATCTTTAATTTGCATAAAAATATAAACTCTCTTAGTCAAAGTGGGTCCTCTCACGATTACTATAACAACCTTAACTCTTTATGGAAACAATTTGATTCTATGATTAGCTTGCCTCCTTGCACTTGTGGAGGTCTGAAAACATTTTGAAAACACAACAGCCTAATCAAGTTAATGCAATTTCTTATGGGTCTTGATGACTCCTATGTTCCCATCAGAAGCAATATTTTAACCAAGGATCCTTTGCCCAATGTCAAAACCGCTTTCCTGTCTCTCGAGAAGAATCTCACGTAAATGTTTCATCCTGCTAAACCTAATGCTACAGCCTTTCGCAAAAACTTCGATGGTGGAAAATTTTTGATAACAAAAAGGATTTAACAACAACAATTTTAAAAATCTCGGTTTTAATGCCGGTAACTTCTAACAACAGAGGACCAAACATGAATCTCAAATGTACTAACCGCGAAACCGTCACACCGCTGATAGATGTTATGATCCGTTGGTTATCCATGGATATGTTAAAAGGAATTTTAATTCCAAACCCTTCGAAGTAATAATGTTTCTCACGACACTAATCTTTCCACTAATAATGGAACTAGCAACTCTCCGCCTCTTTGTCTAATGAATGCTCCGCACTTAGTTCTGCTAATGACAACAATGTGTCTTCGCTAATGCCAATGCAGTGTAAATTTTTCAGAACCTTTTAATGGCAAAGGTCAAGTTTAACATAAACTTTGATAAATTCTTTAACAACAACACTAAAACCTTATCCGAAACATAAGTCTTGGTGGATTGTTGACTCGGTGCAAATCAAAACATGACTGCTTCTCAAAAATTTTAATTAATGTTGTTGATATTTCAAATCTTGGTCTAACTGTTGGTCATCCCAATGGTACTCGGGCCTTAATTACTAAAATTGGTGATTTAAAGGTCAATAATGACCTAACTTTTTGATGTTCCGTTGTTCCCGAGTACAATGTCAATCTGCTGTCTGTTCATAAGATTGCTAGAGACAATAAAATGTTTGTTGGCTTTAATGAATCTAATTCCTATATACAGAATTTACATCAAAAAGGATTGTGGGGATTGGTAAACAATGCAATGGGTTATATATGTTTGATATTGATTCCACATGTAAGATTGCTTCTAATAACTGATTGCTTTGTCATGTTTCTAGAAATATCTGGCATCAAAGACTTGGTCATCCCTCTGACCAAGTCCTACATATACTTAAGTCCACACTTAATCTTGATGGAACCTCTGAATCTGACCATCTTTGTGATACTTGCAATAAAGCTAAACAAACCAGGGAACCATTTCCTTTAAGTGAACATAAATCAACTAAAATTGGTCAACTAGTTCATCTAGATGTATGGGGACCATATAAAGTCACTAGCAGAGATGGTTACAAATATTTTTTGACCATTTTTGATGACTATTCTAGGCGTCCGGGTTTATATGCTTAAGGGAAAGGATGATGTTTATGTCTCTATTGTTAACTTTACTCATATGCTATCAAATCAATTTGAACACAATGTTAAGATATTCAGTGACAATCCGGGACTGAATTTGTCAACAACAAACTTCAACACTTCTTTCATGAAAAGGGAATTTTACATCAAACCTCTTGTGTTTACACACCTCAACAAAATGGTATTGAGCGAAAGGAAACATAGGCATCTCCTTAATGTGGCTAGATCCCTTATGTTTCAGGAGGAATTACCTCTATATCTTTGGCCTGAATGTGTTCTAACTGCTGCTATGTCATAAACAAAGGTTACCTTCTTCTGTGTTGTCCTGCAGCAAGTCTCCCTTCTTCTTTGTGTATGGGCATGACCCTTCACTCTCTCTCCTTAGAGTCTTTGGTTGCTTATGCTATGCCACCATTCTCAACATCTCTGATAAATTTGGTAGTAGGTCTGAAAAAGTGTCTTTATTGGCTATTCAAATGAGAAAAAAGGTTACAAACTCTTGAGCTTAGAAACAAAAAATATTTTTTATTCCAGATATGTCAAATTTTATGAACCTGTTTTCCTTCAAAATGAAAAATTCTTTGTCAAAACCTTTTGTTGAAACTTATGTGCCTAAAGATTTAAATCACAAAAATTTCTTTGACTCACAAATAAGTCCCAATGATGAAGGGAGAGTGACATCCTATGATGATGGCACTGTGGTAAGTCATCCTACTAGGATTGATGAACCGGTTGCAACATCTATAGATGATAATACACACCTTGAGGGCACCATATCACATGAATCACATCCCTGTTGATGCATATTCTCGATTCTAATACATCACCGATTCCTGAACAAGAAAGAGGCTTGCCAGCCGCTACTTGTTAGAAGGTCAACAGAGTTTCTAAGTTGCCCAAGAATCTTAATGACTTTATTGTTGAAGGGAAAGTCAAATATGGTGTTGAAAAGGTTGTTAATTATTCTAATTTAAACAAAGATAATTACTGCTTTGCTTCTAGTCTTAATAAAAGTATTGAACCTACCTACTATGAAGAAGCTATCCTTGATAGTAATTGGGTTGATGCTATGAACTCTGAAATTGAGGCCTTAAATGAAAATCATGCTTGGGATATAACTGATCTCCCACCTAATAGAACTCCCATTGGTTACAAATGGATCTTTAAAATCAAATATAAAGCCAATGGTGAAGTTGATAGATACAAGGCTAGATTAGTTGTTAAAGGTTATAATCAAAGGGAAGGAATTGACTATGATGAAACATTTTCTCATGTTGTGAAAATGTCTACTGTTAGATGTCTTATTGCCTTAGCTGTGAAAAACAAATGGCCTCTTTTCCAACTTGATGTTAACAATGCTTTCTTGTATTGAGACCTTGATGAAGATATCTATATGACCATCCCTAAGGGGTTCTGTAATGAGAACAATAAAAATAAAGTTTGCAAACTTGTCAAGTCCCTATACAGCCTAAAACAAGCTCCCGGAAATGGAATGAAAAACTTGTCGTTGTTTTAAAAAGAAAATAATTTTGTTCAATCTGCCAATGATCATTCCTTATTCACCAAAACAGAGAATAACAAGTTTATTGCTCTGCTTGTTTATGTAGATGATATAGTCCTCATGGAAACGTGATGATGAGATAAACCTATTCAAAGAGTTTCTAAAATCAAAATTTCATATCAAAGACTTGGGGAACTTAAAATACTTTCTTTGTATTGAGGTTTTAAAACGGAAATGACATTTGTCTCTCCCAAAGAAAATACTGTCTTGAACTCCTCAAAGAATTTGGTCCTCTTGGGTGCAAACCTGTGTCTACTCCTATGGAACCCAACTCTGTCCTTCCATACATTCTCACCGCCGATGATCCCTTCTTGTCAACATCATGGTTATCAGAAGTTACTTGGGAAACTTATCTATCTCACCCATACAAGACCTGACATTTCATACTCGGTTCATTGTCCGCACAATATATGCATTCTCCATTAAAATCTCATCTAGAATGTGCCCTCAATGTTCTGAGATATCTAAAAGGAGCTCCAGGAAAAGGTCTAAGGTACAATTTCAGTAACTCTGAAAATCATCTTGAAGGATATAGTGATGCAGATTGGGCCAAATGCAAGAAAACAAAATCATTGTCACAGGTTATTGTGTCTTCTTTAATGATTGTTTGATCTCATGGAAAAGTAAAAAACGAAACACTCTTTCAAAATTTTCCACGAAGAGTATAGATCTATGTCTACTGCGCATGTGAAATCATTTGATTCAAAAATCTTAAAGGACCTAAAAGTGTATATCAATCTTCCTGTTAATCTTTTTTGTGATAACAAATCGCTTTTACAACTTGCTGTCAATCCTGCTTTCCATGAAAGATCAAAACACTTTGAAATTGATGTCCACTTCATCAGGGAAAAATTGCAAGAGGTGTTATAAGTGCCAAAAAGATTGGCTCTTCAAACCAAACTGCAGACATTCTTACTAAAAACCTCCCTGTTTATCAGCATAAATTTTTGTGTGAAAAATTGATATTGTTTGATATGTTTGCTCATTAGATTAAGGGGGAATGTTAAATTTTGGGGTATTAATATGTGACAAACATGTCATTCTATCAATTGCTAATGGCTTTCAAGTTATGTTCAGTGCAGGATTATTACAGGGGTTAATCATGGACAAAGAATAAAATGTTTAAAGTACCAAAATGCTCGTTTCTATGAAGCTATTCTCATTTCTGCTGATGAGTCATTTATAGCCGTTAGAGGTGTCTTAGTGTAACTTAATCTCCTATTTAATAAGTCCCTTAATCTAGGGTTATCGACACTTGTGTGTGCAGTCATTTCTCACACACCCTTCTCTTCTCTTAGATCATTTCACTGATCTTGTCTCTTCTTTGTATCTGTATGATTATTGTCTCATTGACATTAATCTAACCTTGTAACATTTTGGATACTATTGTTGATATAATCTAAGCCGACTATTGAGGCTTAGGCTTGAATAAAAGTTCTTCTGTTTACTTGTTGTTGTTGATACTTTCGTACAACTATCATTTCCGATTACTTAATATATAAAATATGTAAAATGTGTCTTAACACTTTAGTTGTCTTGTAATCAACATAAAATCAAAGAAATGAAAAACATATACAATAAAGATGGTATATCAAAAACTTATTACATACACAATCAAATTGTCATGTCACAATTTGGATGCATGCAACATTAAAATTAATTGAAAATGTTTGGATCACACGTTATAAAGATGTGTGAGCAGTAATTGATAAAACAAATTGTTAGTGCAAATATTACGATATTTAATCTATGCATTCTCGTTTGTTTTGATTGATGACAAACATGTAACTTGTAATACATAACGTAAAATGTACAAGTTACTTGTAATCACACTTTGTCTCAACTTACATTCAAAACCTCTCGATGACTCAAGTCCTCATATGTTACAACACAGGTTCGTACATGTTTGTTATGTGGCATTATGATCAAACCCATTAACAAATCATTTAGAATGTTTAAAATACGTTTAGAGTCACTAAGTATTTTAATAGGTTAACCATTCTATTTCGAACCTCATTTTACATTTTGCATTTACAAGTATTTCATACAAATACTAAAGTTTACTTACACTTGACAAAATATATTTTATTTTGACAAGCACTCTTTTACAAAAGGTAACTAGACATTTTATTAACTAGTTACATAATACATTTTACAAGTTTACCTTGATAAACTTTTTAATCTAAAAATGGAAATACATGTTACATCATGTCATGCATCATCTTTGAAATCCTTGGAAGATCATTTGAATATTTTGGTTAGATTGACACTCAATAAATCAAATGTGATCTTAGTAAGATTTGGTAATATCTTGGAAAGATTTGAAGAAAGATTTTTTAGATTTTATGGCTGGCACCCACGGCGCCAATTTGTATAAAGGACGGAACCCTTTAAAGGGATCCTTGGTCCGTGGACGCCTCGAGCACTTTTGCCTATAAATAGAAGCCCATTGTTTTCCCATTTCTTCACCACTTCAAATCACATCTTCTCCTCCTTCTTGCATACATTTAGATCAATCATTAACAATGTAGTAACATACATTAAAAACCCTAATGATCATGATCATAATGCTTCTAACATTCATCTTTGTTGTAAGCATACTCTTTGATCAACCAAGGAAATCTTGGAGATCTAGCCATCCCCACTCACCGCAAGTTGAAGATCTATCACAAGAAGTTTAGGGAACTTGTGATCTTCATCATGAAGGCTTCCTATCAATGTAAGTTCATTTAGAAGTAGTTATTCATATCCATTAGACATTTGTGTCATGGATCATTAGTGTAAACATCATTGCATCATAAAAATACTTTCACCAAACTAGATTAGATGGTTTATGTGTTTGTGCCATAAAACACAAGGTTTATTATGTTGGGCCATAAAACATATTGGGAGTGGTTGTACCCTTGTTAAAGAACTCGACATCTAGCTTAGTGTCGGAAATATTGTATAGGCGACGTTAGGTTGGTTCTACCTCGAACTAGAACCCGTTATTTAGCTTTCTACCGGAAAAAGTGTGTTTAACGATTGTAAGGTTTTCTCCGCAGAAGGGAGCTTGTTGATTTAGTGAAGTAACTCGAGTTGGGTACTCGGGGAGTGGAGGGGAAAGGAGATCCGTGACCGAACCACTATAAATCCTCGTGTTCTGTTTGCACTTTCCTTTCTTTATCTCTTTACTTTTATACTTGCACTATACTATTGTTTGTGATGTGGTTTGATGTTCATGATTGTGTGACAACTTGGTTTACCATGCTTTATATTGTCACAAACAATAATTGGTACTTTCATATTATAACAAGTTTCATAAATGATTTGATACTAAAGATCTAAAGTTTTTAAACGGTAACGTATTCACCCCCCCCCCTCTACGTTTCCACAATTGGTACCAGAGCCACGTAGCTCGTATTTTCAAAACAAATGGTTTTTAAAATAGAGTACGATCCATGTATCAAATTACCATTGAAGCGAAAAATAATATGAAAAATTCTTTGCTTGTTATACTTAGAAATTTTGTTATTAAATGTAACTTTGTATACAAGCTTGAAGGTTTTCTTGAAAAATAAAATAAAAGTTTTTTGAAAGAACAAGTAAGTATTGTATTGTGTGCTTATAGAAAATTTACGAAGAAATATGATTTTAAAGGAGTGTTTGGGATAACTATAAATTTAGTTGAAAAATCACCTCCGTAAATGTTTAAGATAAGTTACATAAGTAGATATGTTGTTAAATATGTGTATTATATGTTTACTATGAAATCTAGTCAGTCACACACGTTTTATCTATGTCAAATACTAGTTTTGGTGAATCTCTCCAGAGGACCACGCACCAAATCTTATAAAGGCGGATCCCTTTATTTGGTTCCGTGGAATCCGTGTGTACAAGATGCGCTTTTGGGCAACTTCAAAAATCATAACTAATTAACCGTAAGTCCGTACGAGTCGAGCCACCTATTATTTTAAAGGAATTGAGTCTACTTTCACTTAAAAATACTTTCATGGCCTGAGTCTAATTTTAAATAAGTGAAATAGACCAAATACTACAGTATGTCTAAAATATTGAGTTTCGATTTAACATAAAAACTCAAAATTTTGAATCAAGCAATTTAAGTTGGTATTCTTAGAACTTTGATACAACTTCCTTTGAAACTAAATAATTTGGTAATATGTTTAAAGGAAACTAATCAAGCTTGGTAAACATCGTCATATTTAAACGCAAAATGAAGAAAAATGTCTTTCTTGTTATGCTATGCTAAATGACCACTTGTTTATGTTGTTTACATATATGTTGCTTGCTTATTTTCAAATTGTTGTTTACACTTGTTTGTTTGTATAATATAAGTGTCAATCTTGCCATGTTATTTAGTCGCTTGCTTGACGATTTCTTGTTTATGAACAATAGGACATTTGCTAGATTTTGTGCACTTAGTTGGAAAATTGTTTTACCATCACTTATAGACTTAGATCACTTCCTTTGCATAGGTTATACTAACATCTCGCATAACTTATGAAATGGCATGACTCGCTTAGCAATGAGTACTAAGTAAATTAGTCAAGTATTTTGAAAAATGGAGGTTTTAAGAGAGTGTTTGGTACAAGGACAAAAACAATGTTGTATGATGTAATTTATTTGTTTTTACTTTTTAGGATGATAATATGACTTAAAACAATGTTGTATGCTAACCGGTTTATGCAGGTGGATAGCACAAGTGTGTTATCAAATTTTACCCATTTTCACTTTCATGTGAAAATCGTTAGCCCTTGGTCAAAGTCTATGCTCCATGATCTGTGCTGAACTAGACAAGTCTAATCACACAAGCTGGCCACTTGTGAATGGCCAACCGTAACAGGCTTAAAACAGTTCAGACACAAATACAATGAAGTCCAGGAGAATATAGTGAATTCCTGGGTCGTTATGTCCCACGGAGACTCAATGGTGTGCAAACACTTGATCGTGACGATAGAATGATCACTAAGGATAGTGATCGGAAAGGATTTGGATTGAATATTACACTATTGAAAAAGTTAATAAATTACAAATACTAAAATGCAAATTAAAAAATTAAAAAGTTAAAATATATTAAATAAACGCTATCACTATTTTAAAATGATGAACGTTTAAAACTTAAAACTTACGTTTAAAATAAAATTACGTAAACGTACAAAATAAAAAGTGATATCTAAGAAATAAAAGTCCTAAAAATATGAAAATGACATTTTTACAAACCTAATGATAAAAGAAAATTTATAGAAAAAGAAAATTATTTTTATAACTATTTAATTAATTATTACTAATTAAAAACTATTTTTAACTAATAAATAATAGCTTATAATACAAGAAAATATGAAATAAAGCTAGAAAAATAAAATTAAGACTTAGAAAAATCTAAAATATCATAAAACTAATTTTAAAACTGAAAAGATATTTTTTTATACTTTTTATGTATTTATTATTAATTTAAAACTATTTAAAACTAATTAAAATGCTAGAAAATACTATTCAAGCTAAGAAAAATTATGGAAAAATATTTTTTTTGCTTTTTTATATTTATCTTGACTTAAGAAAAATGAAAAATTATTTTTTTGAAACTTTTCTTAATTATTTGTATTTAAAGCTAATTAAAAATACTTAAAAACTAATTTAAATTAAGAGAAATAGCAAACAAGCTTGGAAAAATCTAAAAATTTCAGGAAAACTCTAAAATAATAATTGGAATCTAGGAAAAATGGAAAAACATGTGCTTGTGTGTGGAATTATGGAACTGATGTACAAGTGCTTATTGAAATAAGCACTTGAATGAGCCAAGAAGCACCAAAGAGCACCAAACTGATATGGAAGCTACAATAAGCTAAAATAACCAAAATGAAACAAAAAATAACAAGCTTAACACTCTGATTTGCAATCTACAAAGATTTGATGATTTGAGTAAATAAGCTAAAAACAGTTTGTGGGTGTCTACTTGCAGCCACAAAATAAGCAATCAAATAAGCTAGTCAGCAAAAACCAATTATTGGGACCTAAAGTAGACCTAGCTGAGACCTTACAAACCAAATTTCAGACTTTAACAAGCTCTTATGAGCCCTGTGCATAGGCAAGCACTGTCTGAGAAACTCATTGTTGCCTGGAGCTTTTGGAGCAGGGCACTTATGACCTAAAAGACAAGCCTGTTTAGAGCTTATAAAAAATTGGTAAAATTTTACAAAAATGGTGATAAGAAAGAGGACCAGTTGAAGTTTATGAAATGCCAAGTCTCACTTGATGTAGCTCAAAATTGAACTCATGAAAAATCCTTGCAACTGAGCTCAAAACAGGTTTTATAGACTTTGACTTTTGAAAGCAGTTGAGTACTTTGACCAAAATGAAATTTAAAACCAATTTGAGGACTGGTGTTGATGTTATATGATGTAATGAGTACAATGCAAGCAATGTTTAACACTTTTAAACACAAATCCAGAGATTGCAAATCCAAAAACCACAACAGTGAGCAGTGAGACAGATTTAGATACAAGTTTGACTTTTTGAACTAGCAGGCACCAAATATTGATTAATACTAACTTAAATAGGCTTAATAAACATGAACCAACAGACATAAACCACTGCACAAGCCTAAATGACAGTTAAACCCATTGAGCCAAACACCATTTTAAGGACTGATATACACTTAAACTAACAGAAAACACTGAACCAGATAGTACCATTGATCAAACTGAGTTCTCATGACCATATTACAACTTTATAAACACATTTAAATCATTGGTGACCTCAGATACACAGTTAAGCATAAACTGCAATTTTGAAAAGAAAATAGAAATGAGAATAAAACTCACAAATGTCCAGCTGGTATGCAGGTGAAACCAAACCAAATCCTACACTACCCTAACCTATTTCAACCCAATTCCACTCACTGCATCATCCATAGCATAACCAAGCTGCTTGAACCACAATTTCACCAAACAGTTGACTTTTGTTGACTATTTAACAAAGTTGTTTGAAACTGATTTATAAGTTTGCAAAAAGCTAAAGTAAGCTTAAATAAGCTTATTTGATTTCAGTATAAGCTTGTGAGAAGCTTTGACATTAAATTTGAAACTAAAAATTTCCACAGTAAGCTATGAACTTGTAATTTAAATAAAGACTAGAATTGAAAACTCAAAAGCACATACAATGATGTTTTTAACTTAAATGAGATACACAAAAGCTGAAATTACAACATTGGATTTAAACTACAACATTTATTTGAAAAAAATGACATAAAGGAAAAAAAAATTAAAACTAACTACTCTCTTTTACTGCTTCTTCCTCTTCCTTTTATATGCCAAAAGCTTTCTCTCACTTCCCTGATTGAATCCCACTTTCTTTTATGTCCATTGGATGAGTTAAAGTCATCTTGTCCATTGATTGGTTTTTTGGCGGGAATTGGCTTTTTTGACAGTTGGAGGGATTGAGTAAAGGGGAAAGGAATGCATTTAATGATATTTGGATTGAGGTGGAGGAAGGGGGGACAAAGATGGTGATATATTGAGGTGGAGGAATGGTGGCTTGAGTGAGCAGTGATAGCAGTTGGGAAGACGAAGAAAAAACGCGCCAAGGGTCTGTTTTATTTGACCATGGGATTGACCAGATATAATAATAGGGGGGTCACAAAACAGGGGGGGTCCAAAAGGTGTTATGGCAGGGGTCCAAGGTGTTATGATAGGGTCCAATAGTTTTAAAGGTTATTAATTAAACAAGGACTTAATGTGTAATTCTGAAAATTGCAAGGACCATATCTGCCAATTATGCAAAGTTACTCCAAGGACTAAAAGTGACAATGTTCAATAATGCAAGGACCAAACTTGACATTTTCAATTTTCCAGGGGCCATTTTTGCCAATTTTGAAACTTGGAGGACCAATCATGTAATTTTCTCAAACTTTTGACATTTTTCACCAAAGGACTAAATTTGACAAGTTATGATTTTAAAAGGGCCTTTGGTGACTTTTCTTATGAAATTTTGACTCAGGGACTATTTTTGACAATTTTAGAAACTTGGGGGACTGAAACTGCCAATTATGCAAACTTTGCTCATTTTTCATCTGTTTTTAAACATTTTGCATCTGAAACATATAAAATGCAATTTTGGAATATTTTTAGTGTTTTGATGCATTCTCAGCATTTTAGACGCGTTTTGCAGTTCAGATTTAACTAAAAATGATGAGTATTTACACACTATCAATCCTCACACTAAACTATTGCTAGTCCCTAGCAATCTTTTGAGAAAAACTTAATGGATTTGAAACTCTTTACCAAAAGCCATTACTTTTGGAGTAGCCAAATGTTTCAGTTCAAGTAAGAACCATGGTACACCGCAAATAACCATCGATTTATTGGCAAATCATAAACCATATAACGGATTTGATTTGTCTTTACCGAAGCCGTTACTTTCGGACTAGCCAACTCTTAGATAAATTATCAGAATTATCTTTGGTGAGCTGATTACCAATTATGGATTTTCCACTGCCTTTACCACAAGCCATAAACTTGCGGGCTAGCCAACTCTTCACTTTTTAGGATATGGTGAGCTGAATACCATACAATTTTGGGCAAATTGCAAGCCGTCAACGGATTTGAGATATCTTTACCAAGAGCCGTTTGCTCCTGGATTAGCCAATCCTTTTGTTTTTAGACAAGCGACCGATAACCATAAGATGAGTCAGTGTAAAACACTTACTCCAAAAAAATTTTGGCCAAAAACGGGGGAATTGGTATAATTATATGATAAAATTCGTGAGAATTCCCCCCTACACTTAGAAATGAATATTTCCCTCAATATTCAAAGTATGCGGCGGTTATGCGGCGAGAACGTAAAGGGAAATACTACGGCCATTATTTAGAAAGATTTTTTTTTTTTTTTTTTTTACTTGCATATATACACAACATGTGGGCAACCCCCCACACTAGGGTGGTAGAAAATAGAAAGAAGTCAGAAATATGGGTGAAAACCCATATGGCATGCTACTATTTTGATTACCGAGTCGCTAGCTTACTCGACCCGAATTCATTGGTTCATGGGGAAGTAAGTGGAAGAGATAACCTCCATCGGACTTTCATTCAAGATGTTTGGACAAACATTTGAAGCACGTGAAAGTTCCACACCAATGAGATATAGAGAGAAGGCTCAAAATGATAAATGAAAATGCCGGGATCAAAATAGTGTCCTCATTCCCTAAGGAGAAAGGGAACGGCAGTCACACCATATGTGAAGAAAAGAAAGAAAATCATGAAAAAAATCATGACTAACTCCTCATTATCGAAGGGAATTCATGATTTTTGGATCATGAATCTCATCGATGAGGATAGAATCATCATCACATGATGAAAGAGATAAGTTAGAATACAAAGGTGGGACAAGTGGTGTGCTCTGAGAGCTAGCAATTTCCACCACTTCCATTATGGTCTCTGTATCGCCTCAGGACATTTCATCGAAAAGAGGATTTACTTTCCCAAAAGTGTAGTCATTATTAAATTTAAAAAGAGGATTTGAGAAAATCCGGAAGTAACCTCGAAATGTCAAGAGAATCACAAAAAGGCAAATCACACTCACTATCGGATATATCCTCAGACTCACTTGGGATTGGGACAAGATCCTCAACACTTGATGATTCCGTTTCCGAAATAGTGCTGAGATGATCATCCTCCATTATGAGAGTCTTTGGAAGCAATAATAGGTAAGATAGGTGTGATAGCAATAGACTGAGGGAGTTGAGAAATAAGATCGTTCAATTGAATAGCACTCTCCTCGTCGTCCTCATAATATTCCCTCATTTGAATAGTATCCTCATCATCATCGTCATCATATCGGATTCTTATATTCATCTGCTGAAGCTTACACACCATTCTTTTCATTTGTAGCTTCTTTCGAATGCGTTATTTCTTGAACTTTGTGGAAGATTACACTCCTCGTAATCATTGATATCTTTGTGAAGGCTCGGAAGTCTGATTACTAGGATTAGCCGTTCGTTCTTCAGCTAGTAATTCTCCAATAGTTTTATCATGATGATATTGATGAATGATGGAATACTGTGGGGTTTGGGAATTGTCAAAACCGGAGAATTGGAATTGTGAAAATTTTGATTCATCGGTTGACATTCAAAAGTCGCATGAGGACCCCCACAATTCTCACAACAGAGATAATTGGGAAAATAATTTTCACCAAAGTTCTGATTGTAACATGGTTCTGGCTCATAGACAAGCGGGACCCGTGGTGGACAATCAAAACCATAATGAGAATCATTCCCACAAAACTCGCATGAGTAGGATTCATATTGGGGCTGTGGAGGTAGGTAGGAAAAATCGAGTGTTTCATTTGAAATGGGATCGGGATTACCGACAAATTTGTCTCCGAAACTCACATTGGTACATCGTCGACAATTTCCACCGTTAAATGGACCTCCACACCAGGAACATGTCGAAAACCATGACATGAAGAATTAAAAGGATAAGAGGGATAAGAGATGAAGAATTAAACGGTTATAGAGGATAAGGAATGGAGAATTAATGATTAGAGGGTAAAGATGAATATTTTTGGATTTTTGAAAACTTTACAAAAAACTTTTTTACAAAAGATGGAATATGTGCAAGAATGGGTCTGAAAAAGGTTAACACACGCTAAAGCCTCCCCCCGGCGCCAAAATTTGATCTCTCTTTGAACTAGACAAGTCTAATCCATAATTGGAACATGTGAATGGCCAACCGTAATGAGGCTTAAAATGATTCAGACACAAATACAATGAAGTCCAGGAGAATATAGTGAATTCCCGGGTCGTTATGTCCCACGGAGACTCAATGGTGTGCAAACACTTGATCAGACGATAGAATGATCACTAAGGATAGTGATCGGAAAGGATTTGGATTGAATATTACACTACTGAAAAAGTTAATAAATTACAGCGACTAAAATGCAAATTAAGAAAATTAAAAAGTTAAAATATATTAAATAAACGCTATCACTATTTTTACAATGATGAACGTTTAAAACTTAAAACTTACGTTTAAAAATAAAATTACGTAAACGTACAAAATAAAAAGTGATATCTAAGAAATAAAAGTCCTAAAAATATGAAAATGACATTTTTACAAACCTAATGATAAAAGAAAATTTATAGAAAAATAAAATTATTTTTATAACTATTTAATTAATTATTATTAATTAAAAACTATTTTAACTAATAAATAATAGCTTATAATACAAGAAAATATGAAATAAAGCTAGAAAAATAAAATTAAGACTTAGAAAAATCTAAAATATCATAAAACTAATTTTAAAACTGAAAATATATTTTTTAGACTTTTATGTATTTATTATTAATTTAAAACTATTTAAAACTAATTAAAATGCTAGAAAATACTATTCAAGCTAAGAAAAATTATGGAAAAATATTTTTTTGCTTTTTTATATTTATCTTGACTTAAGAAAAATGAAAAATTATTTTTTTGAAACTTTTCTTAATTATTTGTATTTAAAGCTAATTAAAAATACTTAAAAACTAATTTAAATTAAGAGAAATAGCAAACAAGCTTGGAAAAATCTGAAAATTTCAGGAAAACTCTAAAATAATAATTGGAATCTAGGAAAAATGGAAAAACATGTGCTTGTGTGTGGAATTATGGAACTGATGTACAAGTGCTTATTGAAATAAGCACTTGAATGAGCCAAGAAGCACCAAAGAGCACCAAACTGATATGGAAGCTACAATAAGCTAAAATAACCAAAATGCAACAAAAAATAACAAGCTTAACACTCTGATTTGCAATCTACAAAGATTTGATGATTTGAGTAAATAAGCTAAAAACAGTTTGTGGGTGTCTACTTGCAGCCACAAAATAAGCAATCAAATAAGCTAGTCAGCAAAAACCAATTATTGGGACCTAAAGTAGACCTAGCTGAGACCTTACAAACCAATTTTCAGACCTTAACAAGCTCTTATGAGCCACTGTGTATAGGTTGCACAATCGAGAAACTCAGTTGTTGCTGAAGCTTTTGGAGCAGGCACTTATGACCTAAAGACAAGCCTATTTAGAGCTTATAAAAAATTGGTAAAATTTTACAAAAATGGTGATAGAAAGAAGAGGACCAGTTGAAGTTTATGAAATGCCAAGTCTCTCATGTTGATGTAGCTCAAATTGAACTCATGAAAAATCCTTGCAACTGAGCTCAAAACAGGTTTTCTAGACTTTGACTTTTGAAAGCAGTTGAGTACTTTGACCAAAATGAAATTTAAAACCAATTTGAGGACTGGTGTTGATGTTATATGATGTAATGAGTACAATGCAAGCAATGTTTAACACTTTTAAACACAAATCCAGAGATTGCAAATCCAAAACCACAACAGTGAGCAGTGAGACAGATTTAGATACAAGTTTGACTTTTTGAACTAGCAGGCACCAAATATTGATTGATACTAACTTAAATAGGCTTAATAAACATGAACCAACAGACATAAACCACTGCACAAGCCTAAATGGCATTAAACCCATTGAGCCAAACACCATTTTAAGGACGATATACACTAAACTATGAGAAAACCGAACGAGATAGTACCATTGATCAAACTGAGTTCTCATGACCATATTACAACTTTATAAACACATTTAAATCATTGGTGACCCTGGATACACAGTTAAGCATAAACTGCAATTTTGAAAAGAAAATAGAAATGAGAATAAAACTTACAAATGTCCATTGGTATGCAGTGAAACCAAACCAAATCCTACACTACCCTAACCTATTTCAACCAATTCCACTCCATGCATCATCCATAGCATAACCAAGTCAGCTTGAACCACAATTTCACCAAACAGTTGACTTTTGTTGACTATTTAACAAAGTTGTTTAAACCGATTTATAAGTTTGCAAAAGCTAAAGAAATAAGCTTAAATAAGCTTATTTGATTTCAGTATAAGCTTGTGAGAAGCTTTGACATTAAATTTGAAACTAAAATTTCACGAAGTAGCTATGAACTTGTAATTTAAATAAAGACTAGAATTGAAAACTCAAAAGCACATACAATGATGTTTTTAACTTAAATGAGATACACAAAAGCTGAAATTACAACATTGGATTTAAACTACAGCATTTATTTGAAAAAAAACATAAAAGGAAAAAAAATTAAAACTAACTACTCTCTTTTACTGCTTCTTCCTCTTCCTTTTATATGCCAAAAGCTTTCTCTCACTTCCCGATTGAATCCACTTTCTTTTATGTCCATTGGATGAGTTAAAGTCATCTTGTCCCTTGATTGGTTTTTTGGCGGGAATTGGCTTTTTTGACAGTTGGAGGGATTGAGTAAAGGGGAAAGGAATGCATTTAATGATATTTGGATTGAGGTGGAGGAGGGGGGGACAAAGATGGTGATATATTGAGGTGGAGGAATGGTGGCTTGAGTGAGCAGTGATAGCAGTTGGGAAGACGAAGAAAAAACGCGCCAAGGGTCTATTTTATTTGACCATGGGATTGACCAGATATAATAATAGGGGGGTCACAAAACAGGGGGGTCCAAAAGGTGTTATGGCAGGGGTCCAAGGTGTTATGATAGGGTCCAATAGTTTTAAAGGTTATTAATTAAACAAGGACTTAATGTGTAATTAAAAATTGCAAGGACCATATCTGCCAATTATGCAAAGTTACTCCAAGGACTAAAAGTGACAATGTTCAATAATTCAAGGACCAAACTTGACATTTTCAATTTTTCAGGGGCCATTTTTGCCAATTTTGAAACTTGAAGGACCAATCATGTAATTTTCTCAAACTTTTGACATTTTTCACCAAAGGACTAAATTTGACAAGTTATGATTTTAAAAGGGCCTTTGGTGACTTTTCTTATGAAATTTTGACTCAGGGACTATTTTTGACAATTTTAGAAACTTGGGGTTGAAACGCCAATTATGCAAACTTTGCTCATTTTTCATCTGTTTTTAAACATTTTGCATCTGAAACATATAAAATGCAATTTTGGAATATTTTTAGTGTTTTGATGCATTTCTGAGCATTTTTAGACGTTTTGCAGTTCAGATTTGACTAAAAATGATGAGTATTTACACACTCATCACTCCACTATGTTGGTATATGTGTTATTGACTTTTCCTAACTAGAAATGATTAATGTCACATGTTTTAAGCAAAATTTCAGGTTTCAGAAAACTCTCCGACACCTAAAAATGGGTCTGTGAAGTTTTCGGGTGTCCACGATTAGACGGCACCAAACATTTGGTACCGTCTCTTATGCATTTTGGTACCGGCGTTCTCAGTAAAGGCGGACCAAGCACCAAATTAAGGGTTCCGCCTGTGCAAAAAATTGGTGCCGTGGATTCTACAGGTAAGTTGTTTAATTTTACTAAATCCCGCAATCTAATTTGCCAAATTTCGTTTCAAGGATAGTTGTTAATGCATATCTTTCATATCTCATTCAATACATCCTCAATGGATTAACTTAGGATGTTTAACATGATCTTAGACACTTCCATCTCATTAGAAACTACCATCTTTGTATGGATTAACCTCAAATAAAGCCACTTAAGAAAACCACTAGGATTAGCATTCGATCTTGTTGCTTCATTAACTTGAACTCCTCATCCTCAGACTCATTACCTCTCAACATCTCATCACCCATTCAAGGTGTGAGCTTTCTAAACTTGAGTACTCCAACTCTACCACCAAAATCACCCATCATCATCCAAAACACCTTCACTACCAAAGTCTCCAAAACTTGTACTTTGTGCAAACACCACCAACATCTCCTCACCTGTTTACGGATGACTTACCAAGACTAACAAATCTAGACTCATTACTTGCAAAGATATCATACACAAATCTGTCATATGACTATATATATTGTTTTGTATCTACATGTATTTCCTCACTTGGTTAAACATGAAAATAATGTGTCATCCTTCAAGACGATAAGTATTTACATAGAGTCATAACTCACACGTATGTTAAAGACATACTATCAAGTCTTGTTATCCTTGATTTCAATCTAAGCTTTATAATCTCAACAAATTAGGATTGACAACTTAAGTATTTCATCCGAAATATTCAAGTATATGCGACTTACGATTGTAGTCATTAAAATCATATCCTAAAATCAACACCCAAGTATTTTAACAACACATGTTGAAACACTTATCCAAAACAAACAACCCACTATGCCACTTATCCCTCTTAGACACCTACTATCCCTCTTCCATCTTTTGGCACCATTAAGCTCATGAACTTCCAAGAGCATCCTTTAAATCAAACGTCCCTTTCAAGGTGAACCTATACCTCAGCCCCTAAGCTTCATAGACATAACCAAAACTTCAAGCACTTCACCCACTAGTTGTAGCAATCAATGAACCATAAGAATTAGTAACCGTACTTTTGTGTTCAACATCTATGGACAAATAATCAACCTAAGTACTCCCATAGCACAACAAACCCCTACATCAACACATCCTTATTTAGACACACTAGAAGACCTACCACCTAGATCAACCAATCCACCATCCTTACCATCATTTGAATTCGTTGAGTGTATTGCTCAAAAAGCCCTTGTGTCCAACACTTGTACTGAATCAAATGCATGTTTGAACAAACTCAACCATCCTTTCCCACATATAAGGACTTAGATAATTCATTATGGCTAGAACCTCAACTATCAAATAAGCATGGTGCTCTTGGTAGTTGTTGACAATTTCCACTAGGTATAAGTAGTACTACCTTCACAAATTATCAATGTATTAGTAATACTTTGTTGTTAAACTTCTGCATAAATTTCGTTAAAACTCAAATCAACATTTTAACAACATATGTTAAAATGCAATCTCAAAGCCAACATCATACACCCCAAGCAAGAATGACTTTTGAGGAGTATACATAAGAAACTCGAATGAATTCCTCTTGTCATCATCTAGTGAATATAATCTTGAGACCAAGTTTATTTAGATGGGACTATCCGATTCAAACACTTTGGCTTTATATCTTCATTTAGGAAAACATGATGTTTTGAAGAACATTATGACTAAGATTCATGCGTTAAGTTTTCATTTTGTTAAAAGGATATTGTATATCCTATGCATCACTCTTTCGACATAAATAGTTGTGTTACAAGAGATTTCATTACACCTCATTGGCTAAATGATCTTGAAACAAACATCTACAAGTTCTATGAACTAGCATATCCAATTCATCTTGTCATACTTGTTTTCATAAGCATGATAACTTTATCCCATGGGATAATCTCATTTGTTGAAAGATACTATTTGTATCTATTTCCTTTCAAGCGTACATCATAACCTAACCTTGCTCAAACCTTGTGCACATCCAAGGTTAAAACTACACATCTTTAGAGCATACACAAGATCTATTGAAGTTGGTAACCTCACTTAGATTCTTGTTAAATAATATTCCAAAGAGCTCTCTTGAGAACGTTCTTAGTTTAACATATTCCATTCTCTAGTCTTAGATGATCAATTCACATTTAAAGTACACACATCAACTCAACATAAAAGATGTCATCCATTAGATCATACAATTAGTTGTGTAATTTGAACAACTTTAGATTCTAAACACAAGATTCAAACACATCGTTTATCAAACACACCATTGTTAAAATTCATGTGTATAACATGACATCTTCATCACCTTAGTTATATTGCATATTAGTTGTGTCACATTAAGCCAAGTATTGGTAAACTATCATCTTTTATACACTTTAAAAGGCAAAAGTAGGAGTTCCCATCTTTCTAACATGAGAATGACTCTTTGGAGAACCTATTGCACTAGAAACTCAATTTGACCTAACGGTTGAATTGCTTCTGGGAGAGAAGTTGGGTATGTGGAATCACCCGTTAAAATGGTCGTGTTTAGCCTTAATTGAGCACCGCTAGTAATAGTCTCATATTCATTCTCCAACTTGAAAATCTGTATTCCTATACTTGCCTAAAGTAAGTGTTAAAACATTGATAGTTTGCCTCGCCTTAGGAATACTAATCAAACAAGTAGTATATATGGCTTTTCTTTTAAAAACAACTTGCATTACACTTACATATGTTGATTACATGTTCTTGTTTGATACGATAAGTTTATTTTACATTATCTTAGTGTTTGATAACTAGTCAAATGTGTAAACCTTAGTACGGTTTTATCTTTATAATGCTTGTATCCTTGTTTCATGCTACTAAACGTTTAAACCTAAACTTTATTTGCATGATACTTACTTTTGAATTATCTTTAGCATGATTAACATGTTGCTTATAATATGTCATTTTGATACGTGATAATATTGATATGATATACTTGTGTTTGAAAGCTATTAGTTGGCATTCATTATATCTATGTGTAGTAAGATCTAAATGATACATGCTCCAAATTGTTATGTCTTAAACATGGCTTGCATGAATCTTTCATCTTGTTTCTTTTGCTTCTTGTCACACTATTTGTTTGCTACGTGTGCACATATAATATGTCAAAGTGCTTTTGGTATGACAATCTTTTAGAAGACTTTTTATCTTACAAATTAATCACATAGATTATTGTATATCCAAGTATGCTTAAGTGTCTAAGTCTAACGACAAAACAATCTCATAATAAAATGTCTTGAATAAAGTCGTATTCTTGCATAATATGATTGTTTTGATGCTATCTTGTGTGGTGATTTCATGTCTGCTAAGTGCAATGTATTGTTTTTTTGCTTATATAATATGTTATCATTTAATTTCTATCATGTTAACATCTTTTGTCAATAACAAATTTGTTTTGTAGGTTGATAACAAATTATTTGTTATCTCACTTGCTTCTAACTTTTATATGCTCATTTTGCATAATCCTTTATTGCATTAGATTAGTACTATGCTTTATGGGACCCCTACACTTGCATATAGTTTAAAAGCATATAGAATTAAGTTCTAAAGGGTTGGCTTTGCATTTTGTCTTTCAACCGACCTCTTTCCAAATCTCATTTTTGCTTCCGCTTTCCAAAAATTATCTCCATCATTATTTAGTTATAACAATACTCTAATCCTCTTCACTTCCTATTAGGAATCAACATGCCTCATCATATACGATCATCTCAGTATTAATCGAGAAGAGTTACGTGACTTTAAGGATGAAGTTCATTGTATGCTAACCATCATCCAGTAAAACATCACTAAGCTCACCTCTTTCGTTAACACCAAATAACCTCCTAAACTGTAAGATATAACTTTTCACATACACATCATAACATTAACACAAGGTAGCATATAGATGGAATTCTAGAGAGAGAAAGTTAGAGGTTTAGGGAACTTAGTGAGAGAAAGTGAAAGATATTATTATGAGCTCCAACTCTCTACCTTGGGAGGTAGAGAGTATTTATAGTCTTACATAAATCGCCACCCAACGGGCTGTGGATCAGGCATACAGTGGGTAAAGACCCGTCCGTCCTCCACGGTGTTACTTAACTAAATACTACTTAACTAAATATAACTATGACTACGAGCTTTCTAACGATTACATATACTTGAGGTGACCGACTCTTTAATACCGGAATTTCTAATTCCTAACAATCTCCCCTAAGGGAGGTCACCTCAAACATATACTAAAATGACATTGAATACAATGAGATATTACATTAACAATTGATCTTGCATTCTTGATGTAGTACTTTGCTCCGAGGCTCGTAGTCATTGATTCCACTCATTGCATGTTTGGTTAATCCAAGTGGAGGTCTTTTACAGATCCACGTGATAATAATGTTGAGCCATCTTTTGAGATCATCACTAATAAAAAATCTCGATACATCCATTGTGGTGTTGGTATTATGTGAAGTTGTGACTTTTGGACCGACATGCTCACATTACGGATCATGATATCTTCTCATCAGAGTAGCGGAAGCTTTAGTTGATTCATGATATTGGCGCAGCGTAGCGAAGCATGGAGTGAAAATATCCGAGTCATTGATGCACTAATCATGATTTCTTTTGAGATGAATGTGTTAGGTGAGCATGCGGCTATGGATTGGCCGCTTCATTCGATCACTTCAACGTCGGGTGTACACATAAGGCAGTTAGCAATAAAGCGCACGAAAGTGTCTTTGATCACTTTCGATGAATTGAGGTACACGGTCCACGGTTCCCCGTTGATCGATACAAGTCTTGCCTGTGATCGGTATAATTCGAAGAATTTCCTTGACGTGGTTTCGCTCTCTAGCCGTTTCTCAAACCGGAACGTCTCAAAGAAGACAACACGGAGAGTGAACCCGGTAATTTACATCCAGCGATTGATGAAAAGAGATTTGAAAAACAATCGTGTATTGCTCAATAGAAATTGTTTTTGCAATATAACGAAGGTTTTAATGAAAATCAATTATCAATCATAAAACACCTTTTGATTTGAAAAATTAGTACACGGTCGACGTGCTTAATGAAAAGAGTTTTTAAAGCACAAAGACCGGTTTTCAAAGGTATCCGTCAATCCATAACTGAACCGAGATTGATTCAAAAGAATGAATCGCCCCATTGTTTCGCATTCGGTTGTCACATGGTTGATCTGTATAATAGATCTCACATGCCACCTACCAGGAGATTGTTAGATGTTGGCTCGAAGGCTTTCCATCTTCATTGTGAATATGTTTGCATATCACTCAGATGTTACGCAATACCACAAGGATAATGCGTAGGACTCAAGATATAATCTCTCTTTCCACATTGTGTGAAGCAGAGAGTCTTCATTGAAAGTGTCCTAATGAGATTTATTGATGATCTCGTGGCTCTAGACTCAATTTTGCATATTTGGATCCCGATGCGGAGACTAGGGAGAGGGTCTCCTTCTTCAATATCAACAATCTCTAAGAGAAAGTCGATAGATAATGTCGGTTCCCGTGAGAATGAAACAAGTCCTTTTAAGAGGAACTTGAGTGGTTTGGGAAGTTGAAGTGCAGTGCGTCACCGGGTCCATGACGTCTTGTCTTCAATACCGATGTTACCATCAGTAGCATATGAATTGAACCCGGTTTCCGCCCTAAGGTTGAATAAATGGAGGGCTATTTGTTTTCACCCTTTTCTCATTCAATTCTTTTTTTTTCTTCAACCCCTTCTGCTTAGAGACTTCATAGCTAGAACCTTGTTGGGTTTATTCCGATACTAGCTCAGCCTCACCGATCACTCTTCCCATATCTCATTTTTCTCCTTTTATCATCATACCTAAGAACTCTACACTAACTAGTGGATAGTCCCTGGGTAGATCCCTCCGTTCTGGCGGATCATGGGAACAAATACCTAACCTTATCATCCTTATATCACCGTACATAAAGTAAAGTTGGTCGGTCTATTTGGTATTGTTCATCCGCCATTGGAACCAATTGAAAACCATTTGAAAATCAATCCGCATACTTGTGATATATTATCAAAGCATTTTGTACACGAATTGTTTTGATATTTTTAGAACGAGAACTCCCCTCAACATGTGCATCAAGTATTTGAAAATGTTTTGCACACGGAGGCAAGAGAAAGAATTAACTTCTTTGATTACCATTTTCTAAAAATATCAACATCACTTCCCAAATCGAATCAAGTAGATAAAGCATTTTGGGAAGGATGAGGTTTTCATGATTTTGCTCCCCCTCAATATGTGCTTCTAGGTTTGAAAAGAGTTTTACACATACTAGAGGGAACCTGCACATTGAGATAAATGATCACGTTTCAAATTATAGGTTTAAGATAGATGCTCCTCCTCAACATGTGCATTGAAAAATTGAAATCGTTTGTCACATGCGGGGAGGACATCATGTACATTCTTATAAAACCATTTAATAATTATCAGTTTAAACTCCAATTTAAATCACACATTCTCCCCGATCACAATTATCAAATCATTTGAGATTTGTGATCTCTTATAGATTTAAATTGATTTTGAAAGCTTTTAAGGAGAATTGTGACTTTGATTATGAAAGCGCTTTTAGCGATAAGGATCGGATTTTAAGACTTTAAACTCCATTGATAAAACATGCATGTACATCTTTTGAAAACAATTTAATGCCAAATAACTTTTAAATTTAATTGAAATCATTCTCCCCCTCAATCAATGACATAGGTTGTTGATTGAGAGATGAATTTTGACATAAGTCCGATGATTATCAAAAATAGAGACCGAGTTATTTTTCAAAGCATTTAGTTTTCCGCAGATAAATGTTTATAGAATCAGAGCATGGAATTTGAAAACATGGTAAAACATGGCACTGTTCTTTCTTTTAAAAACCGGGTTATTGCTAAAATGACAATAAACCATTTTCTCTTTCTCCGAAAATTTTTTGATTTTTTTTTTTTTTTTTTTTTTTTTTTTTTTTAATAAAAATTTGAACAATATCTAAAGTCCCGTGTCATTCTTTGAATGACAGCATCAAAACCGTAGATATTATCGAATCGAGAAAAACATGACAAAATGACAATATTTTTGAAGATTTTTCGAATTTTTCAAATTTTTATGGATTTTGAAAGTTTTATATTTTTGTATTTTGTTTTTCGAATAAATATTTACAAGAGATAGATGAAGATAGACTTTTACTCCTCGTCTTCCTCCTCGAAGACGCGTTTGAGAGTTTCCGGTTGAAGGCTTTTCAAGCCAAGACGTGGAAGAATAAACTCAAAACGTTCTCTTGGAAGAGCTTTGGTGAAGATGTCCGCTAACGGATATTCAGACCTCACAAAATATAGTTCCACCACACCTTTTCTACTTGTTCCTGATGAAATGATGTCGAATGTCGATATGCTTTGCTCTTGAGTGTTGAACGTTGTTGCATGAGAGAGCAATAGCACTTTTATTATCACAGTACAGAGGGATTTTGTTGAATACAAAGCCATAGTGAGATAATTGAGATCTCATCCATAAGATTTGAGCACAACAAGATGACATGGCTATGTATTCAGCCTCTGTAGAGAAATAGAAGTACTCATTTGCTTCTTTGAAGACCAGCTCACAAGCTTATCTCCCTAAAACTGAGCACCTCGGGATGTACTTCGGCGTGTATCTTGACATCCTGCATGATCAGCATCTGCATAGGCTGTTAGTGACATACCGTGTCCTTCGGGTACCATAGTCCCATATTGATGGTTCCTTGGAGATACCGAAAGACCCGTTTAACCGCTTCAAGGTGCTTTTTAGTAGGCTTAGCCTGGTATCATGCACACATGCAAACAAATGAACAAGATGTCAGGTCTACTAGCTGTGAGGTACATCAGGGATCCAATCATACTACGATATTTCGTTTGGTCAATCATGATCCCTGAGTGGTCCTCATCTAGTTTGGTTCGATCAATCATGGGGGTGTCAACAGGGTCACTTGAATCAAATCCAAATTTCTTTAAAATCTCATGTGCATATTTAGATTGATTTATAAAAATGCCTCCCGGACTTTGTGAAATTTGTAATCCCAAGAAAATGACATTTGTCCCATCATTGACATTTGAAACTTTGAACTCATTTCATTAGAAAAACGATCACATTCCATTGGGTCGGTCGAGGCAAAAATAATATCATCAACATAAATTTGAACATGAGTTAAATGTTTGCCGACTTCACGGTGAACAATGTAGGATCAACTGCTCCTTTCTTGAATCCGGTTGATAGAAGAAACTTTGACAGGGTATCATACCATGCCCTTGGAGCTTGCTTTAAACCGTAAAGAGCCTTCTTCAGACGATAAACGTGAGTAGGATGCTCTTGATTCACTAATCCTTCAGGTTGGCGGCGTGACGACTTCTTTAAGATCTCCGTTCAGAAATGCCGTCTTCACATCCATATGATATACTACCATGTTCTTACTAGCGGCGTTAGCCGAAAGATTTTGATTGCCTCGATTCGAAAGCAACAGGAGCAAAAGATTCTTCAAAGTCTATACCCTCCTCTTGACGATATCCTTTAGCAACTAATCGAGCCTTGTTCTTCAACACATCACCATGCTCATCAAGTTTCACTTTGAAGATCCATTTAAGAGCTATAATCATAGCACCTCGGGCAGGTACTAACTCCCATACATCAAGTCGATCAAACTCATGAATTTCATCTTGCATGGCATTGAACCGCTGTCTTCATTCATGGCGGTTTTAACATCTTTTGGTTCGATCTTAGAAGTACGGAGTTGAAGAAACACCATAAGGCATCGGTTGCAAGTTGTTTCCGGGTTGATCTGAGGACGAGAGGATTTCCAATGATGTTGTCTAATGGATGATCGTGAGTCCATTTTCTAAGGTGTTCATGTAACAGTTGTTGAGGAACCTGAGGTAGCGAGTCGATGTCTCACGAAGAAGATGGTTCTGATGATGATTCAAGAGTAGCAAATATGTTTTCAAATGGAGCATCTTCAGGAGTAGCAAAGGGATTAACTTCATCATTGATGCGAGAAACATTTCCATGATGTACATTTGAAGAATGATGATTTGTTGATGAGGCGAAGGATCGGCAGGTGCTTCTTGACTTAAAGATATTGAGACTGAAGGATTGACTTCATTCACAGGAATATGAGCATCCTATCATCTTCAGATAAAGGTACATATGGAGTTTCTTGAGTAGAGTTTGGAACAAGAGATGAACCAATGGTACTGTCTTGAAGTGCGGGTTTGGAGTGTCCAGGAGCCATAGGACCACTGTGATAGAAACTCTCTCTGACTATCTTTATCAACCCATATGTAGACAATTTGAAGTGACCACTGATAAAGAAAACCTGATATACCAAACTTGAAGCTGAAGAAGAATTCCATGCATTTGCATCTTAAGCTCGCCTTTGTGAATTTTAACTCCAATCTCAAATAAGTGATAATTGATTAACTCTGAAGTAATCACTTGTGTCAAATGCTCAACACGTGAATAGACGTACAACGGATGTACGCCGCTATCCACTGAATGAACCTGAACAAATGATTTCTCGACATTAATGCATTCTTCCTAAAGGTATACATGTAGAGACTGATCTGGAAGATTCACCACAAATGTCTTCGAGCGAATGAGGTAGTCATTTTCAATATCATGATAGTCATTATGAACGCCTTGTGAAATAACTGGAGATAAGGTTTCTTGAGAATTCCAAGAAGTACTTCTTAGATGGTGAACCATTTGAGTCAATAGTACGGACATGAGCTTGATTTGGATGATCAACATTCGTCGAAGGTTGAAGGTACTCATCAAACATATCTTTGAAAACAATGAATCCCAAACATTGATTCCTAATTATCCTTAGTAAGTGAAGCATTAGGCGTTGGAGGAGAGTCATCAAAAATCAAAACAATGAATCCCAGTTATCCTTAGTATATTCACTCATAATCAAAAAGAATATACACTCATCATCATCAAAAATAAAGTCATATAACCATTATTCAAACATCCATCATCATGTAGTATATTCACTTCTTCTCCCCTCCAAAATTGCATCCGAAGTTGCCATTTTTGATTTAGCAAGTGAATAAGAGTATACACCAATGAACATAGATCCACTTGATGATTGAATGAGCGTGGAAAAACATGAAGCTTGTTGATGAATAATGTAGATGAGTATGGCCATTCATGAGAGAATTTCTCTTTAGCTGAAGATAAAGCGCACCGAAGAGCGTACACTTTTCTTTTCTTTGAAGAACGGGGCCTGAAGTGTTATCTGCAGACACCATAATGATGAAGAGCGAGGCTGAACCGTGTGAGCAGACGTCATTGTTTAGAGCCCGATCATATGTTTAGACACACTTTGACAACAGACGAAGGCAGAGAATTGGAAACATTGGATCCCCACGTGCTCATGGGGTCCTTTTGGTTAGCACAAACAATCTTTGAATCAGCTGAAACCCTAGGTGCAATGTCATTGTCACTAGGAGCTAAACTAGTAGAAGCATCAGACTTAGTCGAGGGACATTTTGTGCTTAATGGGATTGTTCTACCAGTTGGCTTCCAAACCTTAAAAGGCACTACTCTAGGCATAGTGGATCTAGTTAAGGGGCAAGGTTTGCCATTCGTGAATAGTCGACCTGTTGGCTTCCCTTTGAAATCCTACATTGGTAAAAACCTTCCCTGTAGGTTTCCAGGATTGCTTAATCTGTTTTGCTCTCCAAACTTTCTTAAGCGGGTTATGAATCTTAGACCTCGAAATAACACATCACATTTATCATGATTACCAGAAATTAAACATTTTTTGCATGTTTTGCAGACAGTATAAGGCCTCGAATTAATTTTAGTAAGCTTAGAGCTAATACTAGAACTAACACGATTCTTTTTGTTCAAATCAAACTTCTTGTCCCTATGGTGATCTTTCACTTCCTTATCATGAACACTTTTAGTTTGTGTAATCCTATCCTTCTTTGCATAGCTTCTAGGTTTTGACCCGCTAACTTTAGTGTCAATCTTAACATCCGTAGAAGTAACGATGGGAACATTACATGGCTTCACTACTTTCTGCATTCACGGTCTAGAAGTCTTTGGGATCAAATTCTAGGAGGCACATCACATGTTTCTTGCTTGAATTTAGATATGGAACAAGACATATCAAGGGTCACATGCTTGGCTTTAGGCATAGAACGGATTTCCTGCTTGGCACTAGGCATAGAACAAGGCTTCACAGCTTTGCCTTTTCACCTAAGGGTTTTGGACATGTTGCAATTACACATTCAAGCAACTCTTGAGATCGTTTGGCCCGGAGGCAAGCAAACCTAATTTCACTATCAAGAGGTTTGTTAATGAAATCCTCTTTGACAATCTCACGGAGACATTCTAGACTATCCTTAAGGTGAGCACAGTAGTCATGAAAAGCATGTTCATTATTCCTAAGATGAGGAGGAATATATTTAACTGTCACGGTGTATTTGCAATCTAAGGGTGATTTTGAGACAACATTCTTATTGAAAATAAGTAGCAGTTTCCCATTTCACGACTTCTCAGATTCTCAATTTCCTTTTGTAAAGACGTTATTTTTTCGTTGTTTTGGTCACGGGTGACGTTTATTGAATCATATAACTCTTTAAAATGTCGTTTAACCTTTTCATTTTCTTCTAGAAAACTTTTGTTTTCCTTTTGTAAAACATTTACTAAGTTTTGAAGATGAAAAGTTTGAGAATTTCGAGAATCTAAAGGAGGAGGCATTTGGGAGCCTGTCATATTGTTCGTTTGACCCTTTAATTGAGAGATTTGGGCTTTCAACTTTCCGATCGTGTTGCACTGAGCTTGAATCTGTTCATCACGTTTGTTAATTTGAAAAGCTGCATCAAACTCTGGAGCATCTGAAGATGTCTTGATATTTGAAGTTTTGACATTTTCTTTGAGATGTTGATATTTTAGTTGTAAATTAAAATGCTCAACTTCTAGTTTAGAAAAATGTTTAACCAAATTGTCGTGATCATCCAGTTCAATTTTCTCGTTTAGTTTAGAATTAGTTTTTCAAGCTCAATGACACGATCATGGGAGACTTTCAGGGCCAGAGATAGTTCATGAAATTTGGAAGCATTAATAGAGCAATTTGAAGCAGTGAAAAAAGATATCTTGAGCAACACATTCAGTAATAAGAGTCTCATTTAAGGTATGCAAGTTCTTCCTCTCAATCTCATTATATTTTAGTGCACGCTCATAATCACTAACTTCAACTACCATTGCATCAAATTCCTTTTCCATTTCTTTAATATCTGATTTTATCCCCAATTTAAGACTCTCAAATGATCTTTTAGTTGTTTAAAGAAAGGCATGACCTCAGTTAAATAACATTCTTTCATTTGCTCAAAACCCCTTTCCCCTTCAGTTATCTCCGTGGGTGTGATCCTTTTCTTACAAGTTTTCTCAAAATCGACAAATAGTTGAAGAATAACATATGGACTGATTAAGGTCTTGCTCTTAGTGGCAATAGTTCTAGGAACTAAATGCATTGGTGTATTTGGAGGATACTCAGTCGCTTTAGGGAATTTCCTACAAGAGGGATTCTTTTCAACAAGATTTTCAGCTTTTTGCAAGTCCATATCCTTTTTCCCGAACACTTGTTCAGGGGTCAATAGAGTCTGAGGCTTAAACATGTTTAAGGATATCCAATTTTCCTTAGTGTAATCATGGGGTTTGATCGTTATCTTGTTCTTTTTACATTTCGGATCTTCTAGCTTCTTATTCATTTTCTCCCTAGTGACTTCATCGATTTCTTATCTTCCTCTGCACTAAGCAACTAGGTTTCGTCTAGGTTTAAGGATCTCATTACCATCATACAGTACCTTATGAGCATTTCTAGCCTTTTTAATTACCTCTAGATTAGGTTCCTCAACAAGGGGAATGCTATGCTTATCGCTTAAGACTCTATGCTTAGTGATCATGTGAGCAGTCTGAATGGTATTCCCTTGTACGTACAACTTATTTTCAAGCTTGTTTTTCAAAGTTTTTAGATTGGAAAAATCATTCAAAGTTTTGATTCCTTAGCATTGAATTCTTGCTTAAGCATTTTAACATTTTCTTGAAGTTCTCGTTTTTGCTTAGCAGTTTTAGAAAGCTTTTCTTGTAAGGAGTTTAACTCTTGTTTTAATACTTCTTCTCTAAAATTACCTTTTCTAATAGTTTATGCGTATTTGGACATCCATTTCCGCTCACGGGTGGTCAACTCAAACTTAGCACGTTGTTCATAAATAGCAACCTGATCCTTATATATGTTAAGCTCAGTGGTAAGGGAATCATCAGCACAAATGCAGCGTACTCATGCAGTTCATTATCATCATTTTGAGTAGAAGATGCACAACTAGGTACAGCAGAAACATCCATGCAACTTACCTTAGCATTGACATGCACATCTGTTTGTCGGACGGGTGCATCTCTATATTGGGTAAATCCGAAGCTTCCATGGAGCGTTCCTTTGCATTAACTTGCGAGGTTGTGTCGGTGCACCTCTCTCTCTTGTGAATTTGAGCACGAAGATTCCATTTTCCATTATCCGACTCATCATTTTTTGTTGTCACTGACATTCTGCATTCAAGCAACACCGATTCTTCAACATATACATTACCCAACTTATCACAACAATCTTTCAACTGCACCCGACACTCATTCACGTCTTCATTCTTTTGAGCAGATTCTTCAATGTACTTTTCACATTATCCATGAGTTGGATAAATGTCTCAATGAATTCCTGAATTTCCATTCCAGTATGTTTTTGAAGGAAATTCCAGTCAAGTGTTGATCGTAATCTGCTGAATATTCCCAGCGATGAATGGTGAAATTGTTTGTAGATTACTTGAAGAGTTGCACTGGAACCATCCTTTTGAACCTCTTTATTGGTAAGTTGCAGCTTTAAGTGTTCTAAGTTCAACAGCAAGCTTCTTGTCAATGTAGGTAAGTCCTGGCGGAAAAGAGCACTACATGTTCGATCCCCAGCTATGGATGACAGTTGTATGAGGTGCAGATGAAGTAGCTGATATGGCTCAATGCTGCATTCCATTTGCGTGGCATTCTCATTGTACTCAGAACATGAAGATCTCACATCCTCATTGTTCAATTCAAACATCTTTAACCGTTCAGAGTAGCATACTTTATCATTGTTGTCCACAGCATCATACAATTTAAGCACTCACGAAATCACTGGGTCGAGAGTAAGACATGATTTGGTAGAATGCACGGATTTTACAAGTCTATGATTTAAACCCAGAAATAGAATCTTTCGCGGGATTTTACTAAAATCAAGACCAAACCGTTAACAATCACTCAAGACTCTAGAAGATAAAATACTAAATAAGCTAGAAGATAATGCACTAAGTCGCTAGAAATTAATGCATTTAAGTCGCTAACCCTTAATTCGCTACACCCTAAGTCGCTAGAGTCCCAAATCGCTAACTATGAAGTAAAACAAGTCGCTAAGTAGTAACTCGCTCTGAGCTCTGGACCAAATGTAAGCTAACCAAATTTTTGGTAGCAATTCGCTACCAAGTAAGCTAGAGACACAATCGCTAAAGAGCAACTTCGCATCTTGACCAAGTCGCTACCAAGTCATGCTACCCAAGTAGTGGAGAATCCACTACTTGTACTTTAACTCGCTAGATCTAACTCGCTAGCTCCAACACTGTAAGTCGCTACAAAAAAGTGAAGCAAGTCGCTACCAAGAAAATATTCCGTGAACTAAGTCGCTAGCTTGAAAAACCATATAAACCTCACTTTTCAATCCAAAAACAACCCAACCAAGATGATTCAAGCTTACCAAATGAAAACCTAAACACTTTTGATGATTCTAAACATAAAAGTACCAACAAAATTCAAACTTTAACACAAGAAATCAACCAAATGATGCAAAAACCACTAAACTTTTTCAAACTCAAAAACCACCTAAAAATCACTATAAATCCAAAGATGTGCACGATATGATCTAACCATGGCTCTTGATACCAATTGTAAGATATAAATTTTCACATACACATCATAACATTAACACAAGGTAGCATATAGATGGAATTCTAGAGAGAGAAAGTTAGAGGTTTAGGGAACTTAGTGAGAGAAAGTGAAAGATATTATTATGAGCTCCAACTCTCTACCTTGGGAGGTAGAGAGTATTTATAGTCTTACATAAATCGCCACCCAACGGGCTGTGGATCAGGCATACAGTGGGTAAAGACCCGTCCGTCCTCCACGGTGTTACTTAACTAAATACTACTAATCCTAAATATAACTACGACTACGAGCATTCTAACGATTACATATACTTGAGGTGACCGACTCTTTAATACCGGGAATTTCTAATTCCTAACATAAACACTTTGTTGTCATTCCTTATTTGATACATTACACATTATGTTGGATGTCCACCAATTAAAGGGGAGAGAAATTCATTCACATAATTGTCTTCTGTCAAATTTTATGTCTCTTAGACTCTACAATACCAACACATAAGTAAACACCACTTAGCTAAAGCCGGTTCATGAAACCACAACTAGTTCAACCTTTTTCGCACCAATATCTCATCAAGTGAAAAACGCATCATGTGTTTTTACAAAACGTTCATCTCCACATATAGGATTTTCCTTAAACTAGCACCTTACAACTTCACTATCTAGAACACCATCATAGGATCTTATCCTTTTCTTGCTTATCATGCATGTCCTTGTCAGTGCAAACGATATATTAATCAAAACAGCCATCTCCAACATGTTGGTCCATCCAACTCTCACTCATATGATGTTATTCTCATCCTCATATAGGTACTCATTATTAGTATTTTCCATATTGTCTTCACTTCTTTTCAAAATGATAATCATCCATGTCGGTCAAAACCATGCTAATACTACCTTTCCCATTGTCACCTAGAATAGGTCATTTTTATAATTCGCGTCAATCAATAAATGAATTTATCTTCATCACTTTTATATCTTTTGGTATCTTCATTATAATATTCTTAGATAGAACGCATTATTGATTACTCTTGGGTTGAAGCATATGAGAACTTGCTCAAAACAATAGATTGTTAGCATCAATAAATCATTCAAATCATAACCCTTATGCATCATTGAAATGCAATGTCCATTCACATTTTTTTTTCTTTCCTCTTAACTTTGGTCACTTGACATGACGAAAGGATTGCATGAGTCCATATTTTTATATTTGCTATTCATACGAGTTTCTAACTCCTTAATAGCTTCCTACCTAATCACCACCACCTTCCATCACCACTTTCACTAATCATCACCACCATGGATTAGCGAAAACTTGCTTTTGTAAATGTCAAGTCATCTATCATCACCACATGAATCCTACTAGTAAACCGACACCAACACTAGCACCACTAGTGGCACACCCGGTGGAAGACTTCATATCTTCTCTCTAGGAATTATTTTCTAGGCTTTTATCATATTATATTCTCACTCTTCTTATGATTGTAATTAGGAGACTACACTTGATGAGATCTTTGATTATATCATTTATCACATATATACATCTTATTGTTCTTTGTGAAAAAGATGAAATATATTGCACTAATGTTTTTCATTGTAGGTTCATCATCATATACACTCGAATGTATATAATTTACTCATCTAAGGATGAAGTTTGCATCAATTATTTTTCTTATTTTAGGTGCTTCTTGACATCCTAGAACAAGGAGGAATATCCTTTAAGCACTCATATTGCATCGTCTATACACTTAGTTGTATATGACATATTTGTCTAAAGACAAAGCTTCTATTATACTAATATCTATTTTGAAGGTTCATCTTGATGCCCTAGAGCAAGGGGAGCTTCCGTCAAGCATTTACTAAATGCATCTTATACACACTTTGTTGTATATCACTTACTCGTCCAATGACGAATATAGTTTTGCACTAATATTTGTTTTGTAGGTTTTTTCATACCACGGCCTCAAACAAGGGGAGCAACCGTCAAGGAGGAGCATGCACGCATTTATCATCATTCTCACTTTTCAACAAGCATTTGTGCTTTGATAAAAAGTGGAGAAAATAGGCTAACATTGCTATGCATTTTTCTTTTTCATATACTTCTCATAATTTTTGTTGCATAAAACTAACCTTGATGTAGGTTACGCCTCTTTATTTGATCCATGGATCCACTACCAAACAAGGGACGGATTGAAGTGGACGGTTTAACTTCACTAGGGATGATGCAAGCTCGCCTTTTTGGGGAGAAATAAAGTTAAACTCCAAGGACACGCCCTTTTGTTTCGACAAAAGGGGGAGAAGAGTGTAAACGGAGAAGGTAAGGCAAAGGTAGTAAGGATACAAGTAACCTTTTACATTTTACTTACTATTACGTTTACATATCTTTGTCATCATCAAAAAGGGGGAGATTGTTAGTGCAAATATTACGATATTTAATCTATGCAGTCTCGTTTGTTTTGATTGATGGCAAACATGTAACTTGTAATACATAACGTAAAATGTACAAGTTACTTGTAATCACACTTTGTCTCAACTTACATTCAAAACCACTCGATGACTCAAGTCCTCATATGTTACAACACAGGTTCGTACATGTTTGTTATGTGGCATTATGATCAAACCCATTAACAAATCATTTAGAATGTTTAAAATACGTTTAGAGTCACTAAGTATTTTAATAGGTTAACCATTCTATTTCGAACCTCATTTTACATTTTGCATTTACAAGTATTTCATACAAATACTAAAGTTTACTTACACTTGACAAAATATATTTTATTTTGACAAGCACTCTTTTACAAAAGGTAACTAGACATTTTATTAACTAGTTATATAATACATTTTACAAGTTTACCTCGATAAACTTTTTAATCTAAAAATGGAAATACATGTTACATCATGTCATGCATCATCTTTGAAATCCTTGGAAGATCACTTGAATATTTTGGTTAGATTGACACTCAATAAATCAAATGTGATCTTAGTAAGATTTGGTAATATCTTGGAAAGATTTGAAGAAAGATTTTTTAGATTTTATGGCAGGCACCCACGGCACCAATTTGTATAAAGGACGGAACCCTTTAAAGGGATCCTTGGTCCGTGGACGCTCCTGAGCACTTTTTCCTATAAATAGAAGCCCATTGTTTTCCCATTTCTTCACCACTTCAAATAACATCTTCTCCTCCTTCTTGCATACATTTAGATCAATCATTAACAATGTAGTAACATACATTAAACACCCTAATGATCATGATCATAATGCTTCTAACATTCATCTTTGTTGTAAGCATACTCTTTGATCAACCAAGGAAATCTTGGAGATCTAGCCATCCCCATTCACCGCAAGTTGAAGATCTATCACAAGAAGTTTAGGGAACTTGTGATCTTCATCATGAAGGCTTCCTATCAATGGAAGTTCATTTAGAAGTAGTTATTCATATCCATTAGACATTTGTGTCATGGATCATTAGTGTAAACATCATTGCATCATAAAAATACTTTCACCAAACTAGATTAGATGGTTTATGTGTTTGTGCCATAAAACACAAGGTTTATTATGTTGGGCCATAAAACATATTGGGAGAGGTTGTACCCTTGTAAAAGAACTCGACATCTAGCTTAGTGTCGGAAATATTGTATAGGCGACGTTAGATTGGTTCTACCTCGAACTAGAACCCGGTATTTTGCTTTGTACCGGAAAAAGTGTAAGCGACGATTGTAAGGTTTTCTCCGCCGAGAAGGGAGCTTGTTGATTTAGTGAAGTAACTCTCGAGTTGGGTACTCGGGGAGTGGAGTAGGGCGGAAAGGAGATCCGTGACCGAACCACTATAAATCCTCGTGTTCGGTTTGCACTTTCCTTTCTTTATCTCTTTACTTTTATACTTGCACTATACTATTGTTTGTGATGTGGTTTGATGTTCATGATTGTGTGACAACTTGGTTTACCATGCTTTATATTAGTCACAAACAATAATTGGTACTTTCATATTATAACAAGTTTCATAAATGATTTGATACTAAAGATCTAAAGTTTTTAAACGGTAACGTATTCACCCCCCCCCCTCTACGTTTCCACACAAATTATACTAAGATCAAGTTTAAAATATTTTCATACAAATATATTAATAATTTGTAAAGTATATTATCATACTAACATATAAAAATATACAAAGATAAAGTCTCACACCAAAATAAATTTAAAGTAAAATAAAATATTGTACCTAACAATTAGGTACGATAATCTTATACAATACATATAATATAATTACAAAGTGACTTAAAAATAAAAATAATATTTTATTATATTATAAAACAAAAATTGTTGATACAAAAGTTGGGCGTTCCTTGTTCGGGCTCCGGTTCTCGTACCAATTAATGATTGTTGCTTGAGACCTGCGCACTAAAGACAGAAAACACCGTTAGGCTTACCGTGGGATTGTCTTCCACGATTATCCTCCGGCGTGAGAGTAAGTAATCGATTTAGGGTTAAAGGTGAGTTGGGGTTTTGAGATCGTACCTTTAACGAGGGATGTGATTCCCTTTATATACACACGGAATCCTTGTTGGTTCCGTGTTCCTCAACCGTCGGCGTATCCCGCCTAAGTCGGTTGGGGAATGATTGTCTCCTTAATTAAGAGATATCCGATATCTATTCCGTAAATAGATTTGTATTTAGGCCTTCGCGGGCCTAAACGCTTATCAGCGTAGCCCAGTTCGTGTTGGGCTTATCAGTATTGGGCTTTAGTCGGGTTCGTGACCCGGATATAGACTATACGTCATCATGTCCCCCCAGTCTAGTATGCGCAGTGAATGACTGCGGATGCTAGACTAATAACCGTAGTCAAAATAAAAAATGTCGAAGCGTAGCCAAGAAGCCATAAAAATATATCTTCCCGTACATTGTATCTAGACATAGGATTAAAAACTTGGCGCCTCGTAAATCGGGGGAAAGTTACTGCTGTGACGTCCCATCAAGCGATCTCAGCCACACAATTAGTGTTAGTGGGGTCCACGTGTCACTCATCGTGTGGGTGAGAAGAATTATATAACCCCTCGGTTCATTTCCACTTCGTTTCTCACAGTAAAACGTTCATCCGCCATTGCTACCAAGACATCAAACTTCAACCCAGGAAAACATTGTATTCAAAAGGTAACCGCGCGTGCGCTTTGTAAAAAACAATACCATGGTCAAACAGTTGTCTGATTTCACCTCCAACCTCACCGAAAGTGATCTTCTAGAGTTCACTTCGGATTACTTTATACCTCTTGACATGCATCCGGTTGTTCCGGGTGCGCGAGCATCTATCGCGGATTTCCCCGAAGGGAAAATAGGGGTATACACACGATTTTTTGAATTTGCAAATCAACGTGTGCCCCTATCCCGATTTTTGTGCGATGTTTTAAATTATTACGAAGCTGCATCCCATATAATGCTTGCATCGGTGCGGCTAAAATTACTAATTTTGAGGTGAACTGCTGTTTGCTGGCGGTTAACCCAACCATCCACCTATTCCGTGCCTTTTATCACACAACATGGTCACATGGGTGGGTATCCTTTGCTAAGCGCGCCAGCAGATTTCAGTGTTATACTGAGAAAGTAGATGCGCTTAGAAACTGGAGGGAGTCATTTTTCTGGGTAGACGACACATGCTTTCCGTGGCACTATGACTTTTATACCCGGGGAACATTGACGAGGGATGAGTGCCCCGTGCCGGATCATATGTTACGAGGATGCCGATACGCAAAACCGCATCCCCATTAGTTCCTATCCTGAGGAATTTTTGGTGCATATGGGCATCAGCCGTAATTACTTTGGTATGCCGGATGAGATGCCAATCTTTTTAGGCGCCAATGGCCAGGGTGGGTACTCGTTCCTCGCACCTCCTTTTATAATTAATGTAAGAGCTTTCTGTTCTTTTCGCGCATTAGATAACATGTGTTATTTGTTGTCTTCTATTGCGCAGAGATGGATCTTTTCACCGTGGTGCACATAGCGAAGCCAATTGAGGTGAGGGTAGGGACGCGTCCCCTGAAGGAAGGAGAGGAGGCCATACTAGCGGCCACTGCAGATCATACCATGGAGATGAACATAGGAGGAACGGGTACTAGCTCCTCTGTTAGCTGGAGTGGAAGCGACACGGCTGCGGAGCGTGCCGAGCCCCAAGTGTGTGCCCTCTCCAGCGCCACCCATTTACCACACCAGCGTGGGCGCAACCTATGGAAGAAGAAGAGGAAGAGCCAAAATCCGTTGAAGCAAAAGATCACTTGGAGAGGATGGCGCGAGTTCATCAAGGAAAAGCGCCGGTGATCCTCACTGTTGAATCATCACACAGCGATCTTTGCTGTCATCTCACCCATCGGTATCTCGGCCCTCGAAGTAATGTTGTCCATTTTTGTATTCTCTATATTTTTGTCGCATTTTATATGAAACTGGCCGACAATTCATTTGTCTGTGCCGCAGGTTTTGAAACAGAGGCGGTCTTGAGTCACCACCTAAGGAGAGTCTGTGTGGACGAGTCCTCTGAGCCAAAGAAGCGGACACGGAACCATCTAATCCCCTGAGAAAGCACCACTGGAGCAAATTATGAGGGTGGCGTGGTACCGGCGCATCAGGCGACCTAAGCTAGCAATTAAGGGAAGGTATCGGGAAAGTTCCAGAATGCGGAAGGACCAGTATATTGCACAATTGGAGGCCCAGTTGGCTAATGCCAAGATGGAAGCAGGTGCTATGAGCACGTATGCCCGAGGTCTGGTGATGAAAAATGTTGTTCTTGAGCCAAATAAGCCAAGAGCGTCATGAGGCGGTAGAGTACAAAGCTTCTGTATGTGGGCACGAAGTAGTTGGAGAAGAGCAGGATGAACCGACCTCGCAGATGGAAAACTTCGGTGCCACCGTGAAAGATGCTCTAGATGTGCGGGGAAATGAAACCCATGCTTCGCATAGAGTATGACGAGGAGTTATATCCCCAACTCCTGTCTACCATAGTTGGCCTTGATGGTTAATAGGCCATGGTCTTCGTCTGCACCGGAGTACCCTGGAGGTCGCGAGAAGTGGTTGATGCTTTTGGGGAGGTGGTTCGGTCTGTGGCTGGAGCTTCGATCGCGAACGTGGAGAAGTTGCATGAGGCTGAGCTTCTAAAGGTGCCTATTGAAGAGGTACCTAATTATGATCACAAGGCTTATGATAATCTGGTATTCGCTGCCATGAATGGGATGAAGGACATAGAGCTCCCCATGATTGCTGGAATGAGCGTAGATCAGGATTACCCCATCAATGTTATTATGGCGGGGGTTGACTCTAGCACGTCATCGTAGTGGAGAGGCCGTTGGCATGACCATTATCTTAAGCCTGATGAATCCCAATTTACTGCGTGCACGTATTTGTGCGTCCTAAGGATATCTTTAATCCTTTTGCGTTGGAAAAGGAAGTGCCTTTGAAGCAAGTTCAAGCGCATACTCACGAGACTTGCCAAAAAGAAGGGATTAAAGGGTAAGGCTATCCTGTGTGGCGTGGGGCGGCGGCACATCTCCCAATCGATGGGATACCGTTAGTGTTGCCACTGGTACGGCCAAGATTCCGATCTCTGAAGAGGCTAAGTGATGTGAAAGATGCAATAACCCAGCGTAGGTAGCTCATCTCTCTGGAACGTGTAATAGTTGGTAGGTTTGCATGTTGTAAAGTAACCATCCTTTTGTAATAACCCGTAGCTATTTAATAAAATTTTCTTTTGTTAAGTTCGTATGGATATTATTGCCACTTGTAATATGTATACTTATCTGTTTGTCTTTGCGTAAAAGAGATATTCGTTACACAAGCGCAAGTACTATAGGAAATTCATAGTCATGTATGAAAATCATAGTAAAAAAAATTGAAGTGTTTTATATCATAGTCGTATATGTTGTGATATGCAGCGTACTGTAAATACCACATTAAGGAATCAGGTGTCGTGGTTCCAAAGTTGTTAAACGTGCACATGTGCGTTGTTGCGCATTCATCGTGGGATGCATACAAAACTTATTCCAACGTCTTGAGAACAAGGTGTTTAACAAGGATATCGTGATCGGTGTTGATGGGTTTGCAACCCTCTTATTCAACAAGTTGTTTAGTAGGTTAACTTATCCTTTTACCATCGTGGGTTTATGTTGGTGCATGCGCCATGTAGCAAGCAGGTTGTTAAGACATACAATATATGGGAATAACAAATTAAAATGTGTCGCGGAGTTAGCTAGAAACATAACGTTTTATTGATACTTGCAAGTTTTTAGGAGAAGGAAATGAAACATTACACTAAGGAAAATGAAAAATAAAAAACCTAGGTGTTTATTAGGCACTTTAATAAAGCGCAAGAGCGTCTGTGCGCTGGGCCGTGGCCATTCCTATAGGTAGCATCTTTTGAGGTTGCAGATGTTCCATGTGGCGTGAGAACTCCGACCATCCAAGCCTTGTATGCGCTTCTGTTCCTAGTGCTTGATAACCTCATAGGGTCCTTCCCACTTTGGTCCAAGCTTACCTATCTTCTCGGACTCGCATCATTGGCGCGGTAGCGAAGTCACCAGTCTCGAATAAACACTTCGTACTTTAGCGTCATAGTATCCCTTCATCCTTGACTTTGATTTTGCTTCACGTATATGGTGCTGGCGTTGGCATTCTTCCAGCAAGTCTAACTCGATATGCCGTCTCGTGGTTATTGGTTGCCACATTTATTTGCGGCAGGGATAGTGGGCATTCAATTTCGTGTATGACGGCTTTCGTCCGTAGACTAGAGAAAGGGAGTGTCTCCGGCCGGTTTTGATTGAGGTGCGATGTGCCCACAAAACATGTGATAGCTCTTCCACCCGCTTCCATTGTGCTTGTCCAGGAGGCCTTAATACCCGCCTAAGCTTCGATTCGCGTTCCACTAAGGCGTTGGTTTGTGGGTGTTTAACCGACCAAGTGCTTGTGTGATTTGCAACTTCGCACCCGATCTTTGAAAGGGTTGTCGCGAACCCTTTCCGTTGTCGAGATGATTTCGCTGGCAGTCCGGCGACATACAATATTTTCCCGAACAAAGCGTTTTACCGTTGCCCGGTGATTGTCACTTCACGCTTTGCTTCGATCCACTTAGTGAAGTAGTCTATAGCGACTATGAGGTATTTAACCCCCCCTGCAGCAGGGAAAGGGCTCACAATGTCGATACCCCACTTGTGGAATGGCCATGGCGCCATAATTGGTGTTAACTCCTGGCGTGGGTTTGCGGGTAATGGGTCGTGGACTTGGCATTAGCTGCATTTTCTTATCAATCGCGCATCGCGGTGCATGGATGGGCCAATAATAGCCCGACCGTAAAGCGCTGCGCCACACCGTGGTCACGAATGCATGTTGCATGAACCTTCGTGGATTTCTCGCAGTACATAGTTTGCTTGTAAGGGACCAACACAGCGGAGCCATGGTTGCAAGAAAGAGTGTCGATATAGGATGTTGTCCCGAAGTTCAAACCTTTGCGCTGTGCGCCGTATCCTTCGGCCTCTTTGCTTTTGGGGTAATAATCCCGCTTATGAATTCGACTATTGGTGTAATCCACGAGGTCCGTCTTCCTCATTACCGTGGATACTTCCATTTCTAAGATGGATTTGCTTTTCAATGTTTCCACCAACACATTTTGGATAGGTGCGCAAGCTTGTGGATCGATTTTGCTTAGTGCATCCGCCTTGGCTTTGATTTTCCCTCTTGGAACCTGTTTGATGGTAAACTTGTCAAAGCTTTGAATTACTGCCTTGGTTTTTTCGAGGTACTGAATCATGTTTTCCTCTTTGGCTACATACTCTCCTAACACGTGGTTGGCTACCAGTCTGGATTCTACATTCGCTTCCAGGTTGCGTACACCCATTCCTAAAACCGTGGCGCAACCTAAGTGAATTCGAAACGATGTGAATTCGAAACGCAGTTGCCAGGTGTTGTTTCAACTGTGTGAAGGCCTCTTCTGCCTCCGTAGTCCACCGGAAATCACCCTTTTTTATACACTTTTTGAGTGTTTTGAAAAGGGGTAATGATTTGTCTGCTGACTTGGATAGGAATCTGTTAAGACCGGCCAACTTTCCGTTGAGATATTGGACTTCCTTCAACGTGCGAGGTAAAGGAAGTTCAATGACAGCCTTCGTCTTTTCTGGACACGGTTTTATACCGTCCGGTTCTATCAGGTATCCAAGGAACATGCCTTCAGCGAAGGTACATTTTTTGGATTAAACTTCATGTTGATCTCTCGGAGAGTTTTGAATGTTTCCTCAATATCGCGAACTAACTCATCTTCGGTATGGCTCTTTATGACCAAGTCATCAACATAAACCTCTAGGTTGCGGCCCACCTATTTTTCGAAAGCATTATCTACTAAACGCGATAGGTGGCTCTGCATTCTTCAAGTCAAAGGGCATTTTTTGTGTAACAAGAGACGCCTTGGCTTGTGTGAAAGGCCGTTTTTTCCTTGTCCTCCTTAGCCATCTGGATTTGATGATATCCTTTGTATGCATCGAGGAAACACTTTAATGGATACTCGCACAAAGACTCTATTTTCCAGTCTATCTCGGTAATGGGTAGCGATCTTGTGGAAATGCTTTGTTAAGATCGGTGAAGTCCACGCACATCCGCCAGCTACCATCGCACTTCTTTACCATGACTGGGTTGGAAAGCCAGTCATGATAGTACACTTCCCGCATAATTCACGCCTCTACTTGCTTGTGTACCTCTGCCAGATTGCACTGCGGCCTCACGGAGCCCGGCCGCTTCTTGGCGTGATGGGTGAGTATCCTTGTCGGATTCTCGCTTTATGCTCTGTTATTGAGCGTGGTACCCGGTCATGTGTTTTGGCTCCCATTCAAAATGTCCAAGTTCTTTTGGGAGCCCATAAACAGCTGCTCTGCCGTTGTCCGGCAGTGACCCTCCGATGGATATTTCCTGTTCCGGTATTCAGGTGAATTGCAACCTTCGGGTTTGGAACTTTGGTTGTTGCTACCGCTGCGGGGCGTCATGCGTTTCGCATGTAATCGTGTTACATTCTATGCGGTATCGGCATTGTGAAGAGTAACAATACCACCTTCCACTGGAATTTAAGCATCTCGCGGCGCCTTGTTGATGGCACTGGCATAGCGATATCCAGGCCTCCCAATAATGCCATTGTATGGCGAGGAGATTTGATCACCATAAATTCCATCCAGGCGCCGCAGAGTGTTTTTCATTTCCGATGCTAACTAGTAATCGTATTTTCCCCATAGGGCATATCTTTTCACCCGTAAAACCCGTTAGCCGCTTTGACCGCTTAACGATTGCGTATTTCGGCCGCAATCGCTTGAAAGCGATGCTCATACATGATGTCCGGATGCTCCACCATCGTACATGCGTGGATGTCGTGACCCCCTCCCGCGATCTCTATGGTGAGTGGTTCCACCAGCTGTCCGCGTATTAAGGTGGGGAAAGATATTTCGCCCTCGAGAAAACTCCCGGCCGACCTTCGCCTAGTGACTGCTTGCCATGATTGTATCATGTAGATGGTATCGGCCTTGTCTTTGGGTGTCTCTTTCTTGTTTCCACTCTTCTGTTTATCCTTTCCTTCCTTGATATTTTTGACCAAATGGTCCAATCTGCCCTCTTTAACCATTTTGTCAATGAGCTGGCGCAGTTGGACACATTCGTTAGTGGTATGGCATTTCTGTGCGTGGTAGTCACGGTATCCATTCTCGGTGCGCCGATCCTCTGGAGTGCGCATTTGTGGCGGCCTTGGGAAGTTCGCACCTTCTGTTGCGAGTATTTCCTTTGGAGTCTTGGTGAGCGGGATGTATTTGTCATTATCCCTTCCGCTCCCCTGACTGCGATAGCTCCTATTACGGTTGCTACCTCGGTCGGTGGATTGTCTCCTGGTTGTTCCCGTGACCGATAGTTCGAGTAGTTTCTTTGCTATCCACTGCGGCTTCTCCTTGAACGAAGGACCGAGAACGTTTCATGAGTTCATCAAAGGTTTCGGGAATCTTGTCGTTCAGCCTCTTGATGAGTTCGGGTTTTAATCCCATTCATGAAACCAGAAATCTTTAGTACTTCCGGGCATGCTTTAACCTGCATGCATTCGTCTTTAAAGCGTTCCATGAATGCGCTTGTAGATTCTCCCTGGCACTGCTTTACCCTAGCGAGTTCAACAGATTTTAGCGCGACTTCTTCCGATGAGTAAAGTTCAGCGTAAACGCCTTTCTCAATTCCTCAAAGCCATTGATGCTTCTGCGTGGAAGCTTGCTGAACCGATTCAGCGTTTCCACTCCGGGCAGTGTGGAGTTGAACATGTGGCACCATACGTTGTGGCCAATTTTCAATTGTAGCGGTGATTCAAAATTTTGAGGTGATCATCGTGGGTCACCGTTCCGTCATAGGTTTTACGTTGGCATGCATCGCCTCCTCTTGTTCTCGAAAAGTCTCTCGGCGCGTCGGGTGAACGCATCCACCTTTTGACGGCGCCATGGGAGAGATATATCTTCATCCTCCTGGTCATTATATCTGTTTCGGACTTCCGGTGTCGGTTCACTATCCCCGTTGTCCGAGGAATTTCCAGAAGAGGCGAATTTTCCCTCCTTCGGCGCTTAGCGCCGATGTCTTCGGAGTTTGTACTCGAAGGGCTTTCACTGGGGAATATCAGCCCAAGTTTGTCCCAGATTCTCTGGGCTACCAAGTCCGGTGTGGACAGCCCGTTCATCCCCCACTTCCTTCCAGTCTTTGTGAGTTGGATGTCTCATCATCCTCAACCTTTTTCCCAATTCTGTTAAACACTGGGGGGTGGCTGGTTGTCTGGCCGGCGCTTCTCCTTCGACGGCGTGGTGGGGAGGTTTCAGTACTCGAGTCAAAACTGAGTCGGGCTTTTAGGCTTCGACCGACCTCTTTCTAGCTTCCTTTTCCATGAGAGCCGCCAAGGTTTCGTAATTTTGGGATACGAAATCTCTTGGTGTTACTTCCGGTGCGACTCCTTCTAAAGCAAGGGTGTTTGCTTCTACCGCTATGCCTTTGTTTCTATCCGGTGCATTTGGTGCCTTTGTCGTCTCTCTAGCAGATTGAAGAGGAGTAGTAGAAAGAACAAGGCGCAGTGGATCCACTGCGCTAGTAGTGGTTATAGTGGCTTAGGTTGTCCCCGAGCGGTTCCACCGTGAGGGTAGACCAGTCCTGGCCGTCGATCCCTTGTTTTTGGCGATGGTTGTCCCGAGTCTGCTTGGGAGCCGAAGTGTGCGAAACTTTTGCGTAAGATCCGTTGCGATCGCGATTTCTATGCTTCGTCATTCTAGTCGAGTTCTTAGTGAATGGTCCCACGGATGGGCACTTGTTGATACAAAAGTTGCGTTCCTTGTTCGCTCCGGTTCTCGTACCAATTAATGATTGTTGCTTGAGACCTGCGCACTAAAGACGTAGAAACACCGTTAGGCTTACCGTGGGATTGTCTCACGATTATCCTCGGCGTGAGAGTAAGTAATCGATTTAGGGTTGAAGGTGAGTTAGGGTTTTGAGATCGTACCTTTAACGAGGATGTGATTCCTTTATATACACGGAATCCTTGTTGGTTTCGTGTTCCTCAACCTTCGGCGTATCCCGCCTAAGTCGGTTGGGGAATGATTATTTCCTTAATTAAGAGATATCCGATATCTATTCCAAATAGATTTGTATTTGGGCCTACGCGGGCCTAAACGCTTATCAGCGTAGCCCAGTTCGTGCTGGGCTTATCAGTATTGGGCTTTAGTCGGGTTCGTGACCCGGATATAGACTATACGTCATCAAAAATCCTAAATGATATTTAAGTATTATCATATTGTTGATTTAAATTATTTTAAAAATAAATGTATAAATGTCATGTAAATTAATTAATACATTATACAATTATATTCACATTATGAATATTTAAGAGTTCAAAATGAAAGGTGAAATCTTTTAGAAACTATTACATCTTGTATAAAGTTTTTACATAAATACTAAACGTTTTACATATGTAAAAAAATATACATTTATATTTGTATTAACTAGGTCGAATATAAAGAATATAGTTTTGCATTTAAAAAATACAAATTAGTACGTGTATTTTACATGTTTATGTCGATTGTTATTATATTTTAAATATAAATATTATAAGAGTTTAATAGTTAAAGGGTGTGTAATATAATTTTTCTAAAATATTTTAGGATGAAAAAAGAATATTTTCAATTTTTGTACATATTTGCTTACGTAAGGTGTATATTGGAGGTGAGGGTAGTTAATCGTTTGTTTTTTCACGTTCGACAAAGACCTTAAGGTGTGACCGGAGTCCCGAGTTAGGATAACGCTCACAGTGTAGTTAGTGTGTGCGAGTATGAGAATTCACTATGTGAGTTGGGTTGGTTCATTCGTGGGAAGACTTACTATTTATAGGGATGGTTCTAGGATTTCACGTTCCCCTATAAGTCCATCTATCGTTTAAGGATGGTCCACGTGGTGGACATTCAATAAAAAAAAAATACAAGAATGACACGTGTTGTGTCATTTTTGGCTTAGCCGAGTGCATGGAATGATCAATGCACGATTGCAGCACTACCCTTAAGCTATGAGGCAGTGACACGTATTTACTTGTTGCAACGGTCAGGAAGCGCCATCTGCGTTGCTGTTTAATTTCGATAGACTCTCGAGCCTGGCCTAGGAGTTTGCTTCCCAGGCTTGTTAAGATGAGTTATGCTTGTAATAGCCCTGTTTAGAGTGCATGTGCCTTTAATTAAGTGGGCTAAGATCCTATACGCTATCAATATTCAATATTTCAATGAATCTATCATTTTTACATTTTCTTGTCATGTCACATATGATGTATTTAATCAATTATCATTTATCAAACCTTTTATTATACTCTATTTGTTTCATAATTATTATCTAGTGTTTATTTTTGAAATTTTTAGTTTTTAACTTTAACCTTAAATATTTTTATTTGTGTTATACATTACTTGGTGAAAAATGTATGAATGGATTGAGTTTTAAATGTATTTTCATTGGTATAATTTTTATCAAGTATTATATAACACAAATAAAAATATTTAAAGTCAATGTTGTAAAATAAAGACTTCAAAAGTCAACATTAGATAATAATTATGGGACGGAGGTAGTATAAGTTTAGATGTTAAAACTTTACTGATACACAATCTATACTATATAAAATGGAAAAAAGGTCAAAGTGGAAAATGTTGAAAGTTGAATGTTGAAAAAATGGTCAATGGAGAGAGAAATACATAATCTAATTAATACTCTTATTAAAACACCTCATTACTTAAAAGTACAACAATTTATTCACAATTTACAACCAATTAAAAACACATCTACCAAATTAAAAAAACAACCAATTAATACACCTTTTACTAAAAAGTACAATAAAATTTTCATAACGTACAATTTAAAGAAGCTACAACATAATATAAAATATAAAATAATTAAACACACCAATTAATGTTATTTTTTAAAATACGCAAAGCTTCATACAAGCTAAAAAGTTGATGGTACATATAGTTTTGAAAATCGGACCAGAGACTCCGGGACTAACGTGTTCAAGCGGGAACCGGTGTCACCTGCTGGATTCGCTAACCAATTAAAGCCATCCTAAAACGAACCGAGGACCCGTTGAAACCAATACGGGTTGACGGGGCGCTTCAAAAACGGACCGACCCAATTTAATTTGACTGTTTTGACCCAACCTATCGGTTTGACTCGGTTTAAATCGACTTTTTTATCGAACGTTCAACCGTTGAACCACGGTCAAATCGGGTTTCAAATTTGACAAAAATTATATGAGAAATGATGAAGAAGTTGTGAACCCGTGACATTTATTTTTAAAGGAGAGACTAAGTAATTGTAGTTTTTTGTTTATTTTGCTTTGACACATGTAATTTGTCATTTGTATAATGTTATTTTAAAAATGTTGCTCTTGCACCACTTAAGGGACTAGCATATATGAATCGTCTTTTAAAAGTTAATATATATTTTATAACCCTTTGTCCAGTATATCAATAATGTTATGTAAGTTTATTAAAATCACAAAAATTAAATAGTATTGTTATCTTTGGCGATAATTATTTGTACGTCAAACAAATAGCTTTGAACAATGCATAAATATCTATGCAAATTGATAGTACAAAATAATTTTATTATTGTGATATCAAATTTGAAAAGTTACAATTTTAAAAGCCACACACCAATTTATAAACGCTACACATGTAAAAAAATAGTTATCACTCTTTAAATTACCGACAAAACAAGAAAAAGCGATCACACATGTTGGCTATACCTCTAAACTACAATTTGTCAACTACATAATACCGTTGCTTTTTTGTAATGCTTGAATCTATTATTACTAAAAATCTTAATAACTTAAAACAATCCTATTAGAAAATATACTCCCACACTTAGATCGACTCCACATATATTTTTTAAAAACTATATATTTATCAAGCTATGCAACCACGCATCATAATTGTAGTTATTCGAAAATGATTCTCTGATGCTACAAATACAGTTTGTTGAAAGAAACTTATGAGTCGTCGAAATTTTGCAAAAAACTAGACATCGCTGCCGCTAGGCGCGGGTACTCGTCTAGTTTAATAAATAGCTTTTTCCAACTAGATGTTTTATTCCGTAAAAATATATAAAAAAGTAAGTAATCAAAGGTGTGTTTGGCGCAGAGTGTTCGAAAGTATTTATGATCAATGAACGGTGAGTGTTAAACATTATGATTTTAATGATCGTTTAACAAGTAGCAATTAACTTTTTATTTTATTTATTATTATTATTTTGTAATACTCATTTTCAAATGTTTCATAAAATATAATTTAAAAGCGTTAAGCATTACAAAATTATGTCATTTTACACATTATTGCTATAACTACAATACATAACCAAACATTTTTATAGACGGTGCTACTGCTATTTTTCACAAAAAACACCCTACGTAAAATGAAAGGTTATTGATACTCACATCACATTTTTTGATGTATGCATCATAATTTATGTATTACAATATTGTACGGTACAAACTATAATATATAAATTATGGTGCATGCATCAAAAGATGTGGTGTAGATATCAATACCCAAAATGAAAATACAGACGAAATCGTTTATCACTTTTTTGTCATTCAACCGACGCCAAGTGATATTCGAAGATATCTTTTAATCGACGAGCATTTGATAATGAATTTGTGAGATGGTGATACTGACACGTTAACCTTTTAATAAAAAAATAAAGTCCAACAAACCGTGTGTGAACACAATTCAAATTGCCAGTTCATCACTTCACTTCCAAAAAGTTACATCGCAATGATCATGTGCTCTTATCCATTTTACCCTTCAGTTTATTTCTATTCAAATCCGTGTACATGAAGTGTGCCAGCTGTCACCCCAATACTATAAATAGTTTGACTTCCTTCATTCTTACACAAAAACATCGGAAACCAAAGTATTACAAAACACAAGTTAAGGTTACTACTTTCTCTCTCTAGAAGAAAAAAAAACATGCAAAGGATGATGATTAGAAGACCAAAAGAGGAAACATCTGCAGCTATGAGGAGGTTGACCAGTGAAGAAGAATCCACAGTCATGGTTAATGTTTTGAAGAATGTAATAAGTGGAAATGATTCTTCTTCAACAAGTTTAAGGATGTTGTTACCGACACAGTTATCAGTTCCCGTGTTTCCAGTTCGCTGTCACGGAACTGATAACTGTGCGGTTTGTAAGATAAATGGATGTCTTGGGTGCAAACTTTTTTCTGATGATATGAATTTGGGTTATAATGGCGTCGGCGGTGGAGCTGGTGGGCCCATCAAGAAAAAGAAGAAGAATTATCGAGGAGTACGACAAAGGCCTTGGGGGAAATGGGCTGCTGAGATTCGGGACCCGAGAAAAGCTGCTAGAGTGTGGTTAGGGACTTTTGAAACTGCTGAAGCTGCGGCTAGAGCTTATGATAAAGCGGCTATTGAGTTTAGAGGACCTAGAGCTAAGCTAAATTTCGCATTTACAGATTATACAAGTTTGACATTGCCAGAAAATAGTCAGCCTGTGGCGGTGGCGCCAACGAATAGTCGAAAGAGTACGAAGGTGAATAATACGAAAGTGGTGGTCAAGGAGACGAAACCGATAGTGGAAAATGATTTTTTGGAGACAATTGGGGAAGATGATATTCAAGAATGGATGATGATGATGATGGATTTTAAATTTAATGATGATTCTTCGGATTCAACTTTTAGTGGAAATGTTCATAGTGTTTGATTGATTATAAACAATAATTTGGTAAAAATGCCTTATGAATCACCTCCAACTCGAATCTCCCGATACACTTTCAAAACTCCAAAAGACTCAACCATAAATCCCGCTATCACCCTCGAAGTTACCCCCACAAGACTCCATATGCATGTTCGATCAATATTCAAGCTCGTTCGCGGTTCAAACAATTAACATTCACGACCTAGCAAAAATATATTATGATTAACCCCCGGCTTGACTATCCCGACATACTTTTGAAACACCGAATAACCCAACCAATTTTCCCGTGATCGCCCTCAAACTCCCCCCGACATGACCAAGTACAACCATTCTTTCTCTTTTGATATCTTATATGACCCTTTATTGTCGAGACTCTTATGGTGCTGAGACAAAACCCTCCCCAAAACAGGTTATGTACGCCCTATAAACCATCCAAAACAGCCCTATACGTCCATTTGACACACATCAATACCAAACCAATACACAAGTTTTATACACATTTTGTCGCGACAATTACACAAGTTCTTAATCATATCGAGAGGGTGTTTTCCAAGCAGAATCTGGACCAGTTTTATTACACTTTAGGCGAGACACATATAGGTTAAGTTTATGATTTTATGTCACTTAATATTAGGTTTTTCCATATTCAAGTTAAGTATTATACGAGACATGTTTTAAAGCTTCCAAAGTGTGCGTATGATGCCTAAACCCCACGACCAGGAACAAGGTCACAAACAAGATATGATACGTGTATTCATGATTTTATGTAAAGCTTATATCCTTGATTTATTAGCCACGTTTTAACCATCTATGCTACAAGTTATATGACATGGACCACGCGTATGGAAGGAGTGAAAAGACACGTCTAGAATCAGAAACAAAGACAAAATGGAAACCTGATGGAGATACCTTGGTAGCGTGTGCAAGGAAGAGGAAAACAAGATTAACGCCAAGCGACAAAGCCCTTCTTGAGCCATAGATGATCACGACACATCAGCAATATATCCACAACCAGAAACCAAGCAAACCTTCGTATCGAACCCGTGATTTCAGCAGCCTACAGTCACCCTTGAACCCTTTCTTTTCAAGCCTTGGTGTCGACAGAAACAAATGAAGATGGAAGGGGTTTTTGCCGAGAGTTTTCTTGGAGTGTTTTAGGGTTTTTGTACATTACGTTTAGAAAAATAAAAGGGGATATAAGGAGGATAAGAATGTGTTATTTTGGGAGAAAATATGGGTGCATATGGGCGTGGGTTTTTGGCCGAACAAAAAGGGATACAAGACCAAATCACAATCTTTTATTTACCTTCCATAATCACTTTATTACACTAATTAAATTTGTCAAGTAAAAGGGACTTGTAACCTTTTAATGTGTCACATTTATTTATAAGTTAATAAAAGATTTATTTTCAAATGTTCCACGTAAATTAATTATCTTAAGTACTTAACGAAATTATTAGTCTTGCTTTATTTTACGGATTATCACTCGAGGGGTATAATAGTCTTTTAACGCGTTTACGATTTTTAGGGTTTTACAACTCTTCCTCTTTAAAAAAAAATTCGTCCTCAAAAATTAAAGTGAACACGAATGAAAAACAAACGGTAACAACGGTGACATACCAGATTACAACGAACTGAGGGTAACAAAAATCAAACGGTAGAACTTTTCAGAGATGAACATGTGCCGAGAATTCAAACGTATCAATCATATAAAAATGAAGGTAGATTAAACGTATAAGCATAATGATCCCAAAGTCTTGCTAAACTCAGACAATCCAAATCAGGTGCCAGAATTCTAAGCTTCTAAGGCACTCCCCGAGACATCCTATGATTGCAATAAGGGTACGTCATATGATGTAAGTATTATCACGTTGGCCAAGTGTCATAATACTAGCATCATATGAGTATACCTTCATGATGATCATACTTTATCCCAAGTCCTGAAAATCATCCTATCAACCACCTAACGGTTCCTTCTACGTCTTAGGGTTGGTCTAAAACAATCATCACTAATGAATTCGAAATCAGAGAAGCAGAATATATAACGAACGTAACTGAACATATCAAGTACCATCTAACTGAAACGCGTTGGCAATAGCATCAGGTCTTCCATAGTTCGTCAAATCTTCCAGAACAAAACAATCATCCAACATACACAGAATTTATACAGAACGTAAAATCATTCAAAGAGAACAAAATTTATTCAATGGATTTAGAACACAACGCGAGGTCGTAGTAACACCGAAGAATCAAGCCCTAGACTCCGTCATCCAAATGCGCCCAATCATATGAAGCAGATGAATCTCCTCAGCATCTCAACAGTTGGACTGTTGACCACAATATGCCCGAATCTTGGTAGTAGTTTCACCACATGACTAAGGTACGTCGGTCATACTTCTTTTGTTCATACACCTTCCAAGTGTACACCAGTTGAATCTCGTCTCCATCTTTGCACCTTTGGTTGATTCATCCAGCTCCCTCCAGTAGCATCTTGATGTCTCCAGAGACATCACGGATCGGGTGCGGCTCATGCTTTACTGAACCTCTCGTTAAGGAGCGATTTGCGGCAAAGGCAGGTCGGTACCATCATCTTCGAATCCATGAGTAGTCTCCATCTAAACCATCGATAAATGAATGCGCGAAGATAGAATAACAAAATCAAATGCGAAAAGAAGGAGGTTGAATCAGCGAAGACAAAAGAACATCGAAGTCAAACCTAGACGAAAATCAAAAAAATCAGAAAAGATTGAAACAAACAGAAGCCTAATGTCTACCCAAGTCCTCACAGGTCAACCCTAAGCTCTACGGGTCAAATCCTAGGGTCCATATGTCACAGGTCCTGACTACAAGTCGTAAACCTAGGCTCTGATACCATAATTGTAACACCCCAACCCGATAAGGGTAGAAGTATCACACTATGGTGACATATCAAAGCATTCACAGTGGACATAAACCAAACAGTGGAAGTCTTAATTAAATAAATCAAGATAATTCAAGTCAACATGACTTAACAATACATAAATTCAAGACGAAAAACTCCAAAATAGAAATGTGATAACCAAGTCTAATAATATCGAAACAAAATCAGTCGAAGTCTAAGATTACTAAGCATAGTCTCTATATCAGCTCATCTCTCAACCCAAACAATCCCCAGCTCCTAGCTTATGTACCTGCCGCAGGAAAAGAAATGCGGCTGAGCTTAAAAAAGCCCAGTGAACAGATATAACGATATAATAATAATGAAAATGAACAGAGAACAAAGTAAGGAAAGTTAGACAATATATATGGTATGTCAAAGGTATAGAGTAGGGTAAAAGGAAAATTCAGTAATCCACCATGAGCAAACAATACAATACAATACAATCAATAGTAGCAATAGCAGTCCAATATCCAATAGTAACCATTGTATTCGGAGGGGTGACCTCGGAATACCAATACAATAGGAGGGGAGACCTCAAGTAGCCAGTGGAGTGATCAGCTCCCAGTATGTGAGGGGGTGTAATGCACACACGCACCACATCACCAGTACAATATATATATCAGTAACAGTAACAGTACAATACAAATCTAGAATGCATCCATAAGCCCCTGCAGACAATAGTGGCCACAACAATAACAGTGAAATGCACATAATCAATACAGTATAGGGACGGTGTGGAACATCACTCATCCACACTGGAGTCATGCCATTGGTGCATCAATGACACGGACATGGAACCCCCATGCCTAGTTAATGGCTCGGGTATCAAACTGACAGGTCAAAGCAAAAGGTCCATAGTGTAGCAATATATAAGTCATCATAATCAAAGGTTCAATATCAATGGTTCACAATTCAGAAGTTCATAGCAATGGTTCAATATCAAGCCCAATATCAAAGGTTCAGTAACAGAAGTCCAGTAACAGAGGTTCAATAATAGAGGGGTCAATAGCAATGGTTCAATATCAGAGGGTCACTAGCAAATGTATCATAGCAATGGAATATCATAGTAGAAACAAAGTCGAAGGATCAGAAAGTCATGAGAAACCCCTACTGAAAAGGGATAGAATATATGTACCTTAACGCCAATGAAAGGAAAGCAAACGAATGAATGAACACGAAGACACAACGTCACGTCTCCTTCAACGAATCTACACAGATTACGATTCGTATAATATTTATTAGCTCATTTAAGTCATAACTGATTTATTTCTTATATGAATCGCATTAATATTTTTAGAGTTATTAAGCGTATTCTCATTTTAAGTAATGGACCGATATAAAATACTTTAGGGAAACAATCATTAATTAGCCAAACTTGGGGGTTACAAATGATAAATGGCAACATTAAATGTTTAATATGACAATATCCTATTTTAAGGCTTTATTATATCATACTTCAAAGTATAGGGTTCGCATGGTAAATATCTCAAAGTTTAGGGTTTATTGTGTCATTTTAATATAGTTCAAGGTTTGCATGTGACAACATTGAAAGATGAGGGTTAAAAGTGAAATATTTTATAACTAATAACATGCAAAAATTTAGTAACCATTCGTACAGTGTTTTTATTCTTTCTTTTTTTTTACCCGACATGCCAACTTCAACCTTGATCGCGGTTCAAACGGTTAACATCTATGACCAAGAAAAAATGCCTTATGAATCACCCCCGACTCGACTCTCCCAATACACTTTCAAAACTCCAAAAGACTCAACTATAAATCCCGCGATCACCCTCGAAGTTACCCCCACAAGACTCCATATGCATGTTCGATCAATATTCAAGATCGTTCGCGGTTCAAACAATTAACATTCACGACCTAGCAAAAATATATTATGATTAACCCCCGGCTTGACTATCCCGACATACTTTCGAAACACCGAATAACCCAACCAATTTTCCCGCGATCGCCCTCAAACTCCCCCCGACATGACCAAGTACAACCATTCTTTCTCTTTTGATATCTTATATGACCCTTTATTGTCGAGACTCTTATGGTGCTGAGACAAAACCCTCCCCAAAACAGGTTATGTACACCCTATAAACCATCTAAAACAGCCCTATACGTGACTCATTCGACACACATCAATACCAAACCAATACACAAGTTTTATACCAATTTTGTCGCGACAATTACACAAGTTCTTAATCATATCGAGAGGGTATTTTCCAAGCAGAATCTGGACCAGTTTTATTACACTTTAGGCGAGACACATATAGGTTAAGTTTATGATTTTATGTCACTTAATATTAGGTTTTTCCATATTCCACTAGTACAATCGACACTTCCGCCTACGACTTTTTCAACACCTTCCCGACGACGTGGCGTAGGCATCGTTCGTTCATGACGACAAGGCATAGCCAACAGTTAGTCGGCTGAGCCTCGTAGGGAAAGTCCTTCCGGCGACAAAAATAAACCTTCCCGCGCCAACGTGGGACCCACATCGTTTTCTCGGTCAAAGTTTTTTGGTAGAAAACATATGTTTATAAACGACACGTCGTCGGCACCATATTACTAATTATGTAATTAGTTAGCAAAATTAAAACGTAATTAACTTATACCATTCATTCCCGACGACCTGTCGTTGGTAAAGTGAAAAAAAAAAACATTTTGCAATATTTTCCCTACGCCATGGCGTTCGGATCGTATTAAACTTGCATTAAGGCACTTATTATCCCGACGCCATGGCGTAGGGAAAATATTGCAAAATGTTATTTTTTTTCACTTTACCAACGACATATCGTCGGGAAAGTATGTAAATATATGAAATGTTTATATATTGCCGACGACTAGGCGTCGCCAAAATGTATCACATATGCCACAATGTAACGCCCCAACCCGACAAGGGTAAAGGAATCACAGGTAATGGTGTCATATCAAAGCAAACATAAATATCCAAAAGAAGTCTTAACATAAATACGGAATAATTCAAGTCAACACGACTTCAATACATAGGTCCCAGCGGAAAATAAACTCCTACAAAAATGCGAAATAATGAAGTCTTAAATGGCATCATAAGATCAAAGCTAAAAACTCTCTAAGGTAAGTCCACTCATGCACTCATCCCAAAAGCAAAACCGGCTCCAATGCTTAGATACGCCGAGGAAGAAAGAAATGCGGTGAGCTTCAAAGCCCAGTGAACAGATATGAAAGCAAAGCGAATACTAAACGATATCGAATATGAAATATAATAAACGAAAGATAGCAAAATCATAATCATTTTCAAAGTATAAATCAGAATTTTCAAATAAAGTTTATAGTTGACTACCACGAGCCCATAAACAAATATCAGATCATAATCATATTCTCATAAGGCAACATTTCTCGTAAGGCAACATTTGTAGGGGAGACCTACCAGAGTTATGAAGGACGTGCATGCATGCAACATCAATCATCGATAACATATAACGGATAGATCATAAGATAACAGATGCTTGAGATGATGAGATAAGGAATGAGATAAGATCTAGGATGCATCCAAGCGCCCCTTCCTACATATACAAAATATGCTCCACCATCCGAGGCGTGGCGAACATCACTCTCGCGCCTAGAGTCATATCGGTGCATCACACGATCACGGGCATGGAACCCCATGACTAGTGAAATATTTGGCTCGTGTGTCAAACTATCTTAGGTCAAAATCAGAATGTCATAAGCGACAGATCATATTTTATCGAGAAGGTTATTCATATTTTCAAAATCGAGTTTTCATATCATATAGTTCAAAATCGAGATGTTTCATAATTGAAATCGAGTTAGGATAAGCAGCTCAAACAAAACAGAATGGGGTTCATAGCAAAGGCTTAGGAAACCCTAATAGAAAAGCTAACGAAAGAAAACTTTAAAAGGAACCTTTCTTGAAAAGGTCAATATCATGCCTTATTCCAAAGCAAATGATCGAAAAGCGAAATCTGAGAAAGCAAAGGATTACTCCTTCTTCTCGGAACCTATACACATTAACTGGTGCGTCCATGTTATTTATGATTCCATAATCGTCGAAATGATCTTTTAACATTTGGTGTTTATACTTAGTGTATTCAGTGATCTTCATACTTTAGGGTTTTACAGTTAAATGAGACTTAAGTGTTTTATAATTAATATCGTAGATTAGGGTTCATTATGTCATTTATTAAAGTTTAGGGTTAAATGTGAAAATAGTTTAAACGTCATAACTCACACATGAAATAACGAATTAACACTCTTAGCTTCAAACCCTAATCGACTCTCATTATGTTCTAGGGTTTCCTCCTTCTTTTAATATCACATTAATATGCATTTACTTTTCATGTTACGTCTTTTAATGACTCGCTACTTAACCTAACACCTTCATGTCTTAACCATACGTTACTTATATACATGTTATACTTCAACTTTTATTCCCATGCGCGTTTATGATTTTATGTGACACACAAGTTACTTATTACTCGGATTAATTACACATCTACACACACATGCACAATAGTTTAGACTAGATACGACCACGTACTACGTTTACATATCCACAAACTCACTTGACTTATAAAACGCATGCATATGAGACACGGTTCACAAACCATTTATATGGTTCGGTTTACATGTAGAGGGTTCAACTAATAGGTTTTACGCAAACTCTAGCTCACCTACGTACTTTACATATTCAAGTTGTCATGTTTTTATCTTAGCCGAAACATATACATGGTTCGGTTCTATGGCTCAACATATATCTATGATCCGATTTAATAATACGTATTACATAACATGTTCTTTAATAATTATGAGGTTCAAGTCATTACGGTTTGTCTTTGTTTGGTTTCACACGGCTCGGCCACAAAAGAAAATACAAAACTCGACTAAACAAAAGATATCACAACATATTATAGCGTAGGTGTAACGAAAGAAGATGAATAAACATTGTTATACCTTAGCTTTGTTGAAGCAAAAGTCTCGACAAACACAAGACTAGGGTTCGGCCGAATGGGAAGAAAAGAAAAGAGAGGCAACAAAACTAGGGTTTCAATTTCATGATAAGTGATTGTATTTATAGGTGGTATCATTTTTGTTTTAGGGCTTTGAGGAGGGGGTTTGGGTTTCGGCTTGGTCCAACCGAGCACACAAAACCCACGGCCCAAATGGCCTTCTTGGCTCTTGGCTCCTTTGATCCAAACGAGACAAATACTCGCCCAAGTGGTTCACCGTTACTAAAACGAGGCCCAACATATTAGCGAAACGTTTAAATCTTTCGTCGTACCAAAATCGATCACGTACACACATTCATTTAGTTTTACTTGTTCGTAAGTTAGGTTTTAATTTCTTTAAATGATTATAAACGATTTTACATTATTTTATAATTTTTTTTGATTTCGAGGGTATTTTAGTCTTTATCTATGTTTTAGATTTTCAGGTTTTACAATTCTTCCCCTCTTAAAGAAGAATTTTCGTCCTCGAAAATTGAATGAAACGAAACGAAAACGAAATGAGAACATACCAAACTATTCAAAGAAATGAGGATAACTAGCTCGCATCGACTCTTCGGTTTCCCAAGTAGCCTCACGCTCCGGGTGATTTTCCAAAGAATCTTAACGAGCGGAATGACTTTATTTCTCATGACTCTTTCTTGCCTTTCTAAAATAGCTTCGGTTCTTGAATAAGACATATCGGATTGAATTTGATCAAGCGGATAAAACAGCGTGTAGCGGATGATAATTCTATCCCCTTAGAAGAGATACATGGAAAACATCATGAACATGCGATGGCGAAGGCGAAGTGCTAATCGATACGAAACTTCTCCTATCGTTCCAAATTTCAAAGCGGACCGATGAATCGAGGTGAGCTTGCCCTTGATTCCAAAGCGTTTCACCTCTAGCGAAACTTTCAAAAATACACGATCTCCACCGAAATTCTAAATCACGCGATGCTTGTCGGCATAACTTTTACAGCCGAGACCTAGCCTCCTTCAGCTTTTCTCTAGCAATAGCTACTTTCTCATTATTGATCTCAATCATTTCCGGACCTTCAATTAAGCGTTCACCTACTTCATCCCAACAAGTAGGTGCTCTACATTTCCTTCCATAAAGAATTTCAAGCGGTCTTTGCCTTAATGCTAGCATGCCAACTGTTGTTGTATGCAAACTCTACTAAACACAAATATTCATCCCAGCTGTCAGTCCATTCTAAAGCACAAGCCCTTAGCATGTCCTCTAAGGTGAATAGTCCTCTCAGTGACCATCTGTTTGAGGATGAAATGCTATACTGAAATTAAGTCGAGTACCCCAAGCTTTTTGCAAACCTTGAAGCGAGAAGTAAAAGCGGATCTCTGATCGGACACAATAGATGCCGGAGTACCATGAAGTCTAACTATCTCTTGGCGAAAATTTCCGCCAATCTACCAATACCATAATCCTTTTCGATTGGTAAGAAATGGCAGATTTGGTTAGTCGATCAACAACTACCCAAATCGCATCATGTTTCTTCAGAGTAAGAGGTAGTCCGGTCACAAAATCCATAGATATCTTATCCCACTTCCATGTCGGAATATCCAATGGTTGCAACAGTCCACTAGCCCTTTGATGTTCAATCTTAACTGTGACAAATCATACACTTCGACACAAGCGTCGCCACATCTTGCTTCATGCCATTCCACGGAATCTTTGTTTCAAATCCCTATACATCTTGGTAGAACCAGGATGGATAGTGAAAGGAGAACTATGAGCTTCAGTCATAACTTTATCGCGAAGTACCGAATCATTGGGAACACAGAGCCTATCTTCATACCATACAATTCCTTCATTATCAACCTTAAAAATGCGTCTTACCTTCTTCAACATTTTGCGCTTCGGCCACACTTCGCCGTCATCTTTACGAGCTTCCTTAATTTGCGGTATAAGGTTTGACTCCACCTTCATACTAGCCCGGTATCCATCAAAACCAAATGCATAGCTCAACATCCAAACGCTCTAAGTCACGAATAATCCTAGGTTCAATCTTAATACTTGCAAGAATGCACGATTTTGGGCTAAGTGCGTCAAGGCAACTCGTTAGCCTTACGGATGGTACTGAATGTTGGTGTCATAATCCTTAAGAAGTTCTAACCATCTTCTTTGTTTCATGTTAAGTTCTTTACGGTGAAAATATACTTGAGACTCTTATGGTCGATGAAAATATCACACGCGTCTCCATACAAGTAATGTCTGATCTTCAATGCGAACACCAATGACTAACTCAAGGTCATGAGTTGGGTAATTCTCCCTCATACTGGTTTCAGCTGCCTTGAAGCGTAAGCTATCACCTTTCCATGTTGCATCAAAACACTGCCTAATCCTTTCTTAGATGCATCACTATAAATTTGAAATCCTCGAGCGGATGGAAGAGTCAAAATAGGAGCGGACACCAATCTCCGTTTCAACTCTTCAAAACTCTCTTCTCGTTCATCCGTCCATACAAACTTTTCACCTTTTTTCATCAGTTGGGTTAAGGGCAAAGCTAAACGAGAAACCTTCAAAAAAGCGTCGGTAGTAACCCGGCAAGTCCTAGAAAACTCCTAACCTCGATCCATGTAGGTCTTGACCACTTAGTGATAGCCTCAACCTTAGACGGATCCATGGTGATACCATCAGCAGACACAATATGACCAAGGAACGATTTGTTTTAACCAGAACTCACACCCGAAAATTTGGCGTACAACTTCTTCTTCCTTAGAATCTCTAAAACTATCCGGAGATGTTGTTCATGCTCTTCTTGGACTTAAAGTAAACCAAAATGTCGTCGATGAAAACAATAACAAACTTGTCGAGAAACTCATGGAAAACACGATTCATTAGGTCCATAAATCTGCGGCGCATTTGTCAAACCAAAGGCATAACGAGAAATTCATAATGACCATATGCAGTGCACGCGGTCTTAGGAACATCTTGCTCCCTCACCACTAGGCTGATGATAAGCAGATCTCGATCAATCTTCGAAAAGAACTTCGCTCCTTGCGTTGATCAAACAAATCATCAATGCGGCGGAGGATAGCGGTTCGAATAGTAATACGGTTGAGTTCACGGTAGTCGATACATAGACGCATACTTCCATCCTTTTTCTTCACAAACAAGGCAGTGCACCCCATGGAGAAACAACGGGTCGAATGAATCCATTTACTATCATCTCTTGCAGCTCCTCCTTCAACTCCTTCAGTTCTACAGGTGCCATACGATATGGAGCTTTGAAATCGGTTCACCACGAGGAATTAACTCAATGCTAAACTAAACTTCTCTAGGCTGGGGAAGACCGGAAGTTCATCGGGAAAAACATCGGTGAATTCACAAACAACGAAGGTTTTCAATGTTAGGACTCTCCAAAGATGTGTCCTTAGGATGCCGAAAACCTTGGCACCCATGAGCAAGCATGGTCCGTGCCTTCATAGCGAAATAAACTTAACATTTGAGAGGTTGAGAACCACAATAAACAAATTGAGGATGTTTTATGTCTCTAAAGATCCAGTTCTAGCATAGCGATCAATGGAAGCTCTATGATAAGCCAACCAATCCATGCCTAGAATGATATCAAAGTCGACCATATCGAGAAGATACAGATTTGCAGGCGAATCGATCATCAAAACGAAGAGGGCACTTAACGTATTTATGATCAATGATCATGTGGTTTTCATAGGCGTAGATATCGATAAGTGATTCGTTATCGGTTTGGGCTTCATATTAAGTTTCTTAGCAAATGTGGCAGGATATAATGGAGTGTGTGGCACCGGTGTCAAATAAGCGAAACGGAAAAATCATCAATGAAAAGAGTGCCCGTAATGGTACACGAAGTGCGCTCCCCGCTGATTCAGTAGTAGCATAAACATCCATTAGTAGGTGGCGGCTTGATGTAGTTTCCGGGAATCACGGGTTCTTCTTAGGCAATCCTTGATCTTGTGAGTAGTGGAACCACAAGAGAAACATCCACCAGTGGCCTTAAAACACGGTCCCGGATGAGCCTTTCCACAAGTAGTACAGATAGGTAGGGGAGGCAAAACTTATCCTTTGACGACGAGAAGATCTGATACGACCACGATTTGATCGTCGGGCGTGATCCTTGTTTATGCTGGTTATTGTTACCTTGATTACGGCGATCATTTCCATTCTTACCACAGCTGCTCGCTATCCGACTCCTCGCCTCGAGCCTAGAGTCCACATTCCTTCCCTGGACCGACCCCCGATCATAACTCCTATCCACTTGACCCTCGAATCATAACTCCGCGAATTTCCTTTATAATCATTACTTTGAGTCCTACCGAATCCGATCACCGCCATCGTTGCGCTTGTTGTTGGAACCCGAACCTCATGAAAGATCTCAATGTTACGAGTAACGCGTATTGCGGCCGACACATCCTCATACTCAGGTGTTAAGCGATCGGTCCAACACCCACTTCTTCAATCTCCACTTGAAGTGCTTAGCCTGACGCCTACCATCTCCGGCATTCGTTCCCACAAAACTTACCAGCCTCATAAACCTACCCATGTACTCATTAGAGTTCTCATGATCAAGCGGTAGATTGCACGATAATCCCTCTCATACCTTCACTTGCCGGCCTCAGAGAAGTGCCGGTTATAGAAGATAGTCGAAACTTCGGTCCAAGTACAAGTACACGGCAAAGCATCTCCTCCTCGTGCCTGTTTGAGTGCCTTCCACCAGTTCAAAGCATCACCCTCCAATTTAAATGCAGCCAAACGGATCTTAAATTCATCTCCACAACCCGATGCTTTAAAGCGGCTTCTCAATATAGTGATCCGGTCCCTCGATGGGGAGTAGCGGTCTTAAAAGAAAGAGGCTTGAGCTTACCGGCGCTTCGAGCCAAGTATGAATGCCGATGGGTTGATTACCTCCACCACTTCGAAGGACCAGTCGATTCGAATGTTGTTGATCACCGTGTCATCACCTCGGGTGTAGTAAGACCAGGAAAAGAGTGTTGGCGCGCGTGGCAAGCGCAGCATCCAAGCCGATATCATCGCTCCATCAGGCGCTACCGTTAGTACGAGTTTGAACCATCCGAACGATATTCAAACGATTAGCAAAATAAACAAAGGTGAGATACGAAATGGAAGTTCGCAGAAGGAAACCTAAAGTCTACCCAATCCTCGAGTTAAAGCCTAAAAGCTCTAAGGGTCTCAAAACCTAGGGTTCTTATGTCACGAGTCGACTACAAGTCGTAAACCCGCCTCGATACCATAAATTGTAACGCCCCAACCCGACAAGGTAAAGGAATCCACAGTAATGGTGTCATATCAAAGCAAACATAAATATCCAAAAGAAGTCTTAACATAAATACGGAATAATTCAAGTCAACACGACTTCAATACATAGGTCCCAGCGGAAAATAAACTCCTACAAAAAATCTGAAATAATGAAGTCTTAAATGGCATCATAAGATCAAAGCTAAAAACTCTCTAAGGTAAGTCCACTCATGCACTCATCCCAAAGCAAAACCCAGCTCCAATGCTTAGATACGCGGGAAGAAAAGAAATGCGGTGAGCTTCAAAAGCCCATGAAGGATATGAAAGCAAAGAATACTAAGCGATATCGAATATGAAATATAATAAACGAAAGATAGCAAAATCATAATCATTTTCAAAGTATAAATCATAATTTTCAAATAAAGTTTATAGTTAACTACCACGAGCCCAGAAACAAATATCGGATCATAATCATATTCTCATAAGGCAACATTTCTCGTAAGGCAACATTTGTAGGGGAGACCTACCAGAGTTATGAAGAACGTGCATGCACGCATCAATCATCGAATATATAATGGATATGATCTAGGATGCATCCATACGCCCCTTCCTACATATACAAAATATGCTCCACCATCCAGGGCGTGGCGAACATCACTCTCTTCTGCCCTAGAGTCATATCGAGAGGTGCATCATGATACGGACATGGAACCCCATGACTAGTGAAATATTTGGCTCGGGTTTCAAACTATCTTAGGTCAAATCGAGAATGTCATAAGCGACACAAATCATATTTTATCAGAAGGTTATTCATATTTTCAAAATCAGAGTTTTCATATCATATAGTTCAAAATTAGATGTTTCATAATTAGAAAGAGTTGAGATAAGCAACGACTCAAACAAAAGCGGAATGGGGTTCATAGCAAAGGCTTAGGAAACCTAATAGAAAATCTAGCGAAGAAAGCGTTAAAAGGAACCTTCTGAAAGATGAATATCGGTACCTTATTCCAAAGCAAATGATCAAAAAGAAATACAAAAAGCAAAGGATTACTCCTTCTTCTCAGAAACCTATACACATTAACGGTCGTCCATGTTATTTATGATTCCATAATCGTCGAAATGATCTTTTAACATTTGGTGTTTATACTTAGTGTATTCAATGATCTTCATACTTTAGGGTTTCACGGTTAAATGAGACTTAAGTGTTTTATAATTAATATCGTAGATTAGGGTTCATTATGTCATTTATTAAAGTTTAGGGTTAAATGTGAAAATAGTTTAAGCGTCATAACTCACACATGAAATAACGAATTAACACTCTTAGCTTCAAACCCTAATCGACTCTCATTATGTTCTAGGGTTTCCTCCTTCTTTTAATATCACATTAATATGCATTTACTTTTCATGTTACGTCTTTTAATGACTTGCTACTTAACCTAACACCTTCATGTCTTAACCATACGTTACTTATATACATGTTATACTTCAACTTTTATTCCCATGCACGTTTATGATTTTATGTGACACACAAGTTACTTATTACTTGGATTAATTACACATCTACACACACATGCACAATAGTTTAGACTAGATACGACCACGTACTACGTTTACATATCCACAAACTCACTTGACTTATAAAACGCACGCATATGAGACACGGTTCACAAACCATTTATATGGTTGGGTTTACATGTGGGGTTCACTAATAGGTTTCACTGAAACTCTAGCTCACCTACGTACTTTACATATTCAAGTTGTCATGTTTTTATCTTAGTCGAAACATATACATGGTTCGGTTCTTATATACATATGGTTCGGTTCTATGGCTCAACATATATCTATGATCCGATTTAATAATACTTATTACATAACATGTTCTTTAATAATTATGAGGTTAAAGTCATTACGGTTTGTCTTTGTTTGGTTTCACACGGCTCGGCCACAAAAGAAAATACAAAACTTGACTAAACAAAACATATCACAACATATTAACGTAAGGTTATAGCGAAAGAAGACAAATAAACATTGTTATACCTTAGCTTTGTTGAAGCAAAAGTCTCGACACCACAAGACTAGGTTGGCGAATGGGAAGAAAAGAGAGAAGAGAGGCAAAAACTAGGGTTTCAATTTCATGATAAGTGATTGTATTTATAGGTGGTATCATTTTTGTTTTAGGGCTTTGAGGAGGGGGTTTGTGTTTCGGCTTGGTCCAACCGAGCACACAAACCCACAGCCCAAATGGCCTTCTTGGCTCTCGGCTCCTTGATCCCAAGCGAGACAAAATACTCGGCCAAAGTGGTTCACCGTTAAGAAACGAGGCCCAACATATTGGCGTTTAAATCTTTCATTGTACCAAAATCGATCGCATACACACATTCATTTAGTTTTACGTTATTAAGTTAGTTTTAATTTCGTTAAATGATTATAAACGTATTTTCATTATTTTATAATTTTTTGATTTGAGGGTATTTTAGTCTTTATCTATGTTTTAGATTTTCAGGTTTTACACACAATATTGCAGCATTTTAGCAATTTCCCACAATTTTTCGGGAAAAATTCTACATAACCTGCACCTGCTGTTTTCAACCAAAACCTCTAAACCAATATGCCGATATCCCAAAACAACTCATAACGACTAAATCACATATATAATCGCTAAAAGTTACAAATTATACAGCGGGTGATATTAACTACACATCTAGGTTAAACATACACAAAAGTTGCTAAATCACCAATGTTCAAGTCACCAAAATGTTCAAAGTGTACAATGGCCAACATAAGGATGAGATGATCAGAAGCATAGTCTAAGCGGGTTTATACATCTACACAAAATAACCGGAAATATACCTCCATCGATCTACTCGTCATCATCATCATGATCCGAGCCCTCCTCGTCAAGATCAACACTACCGCCTCCGCCACTACCGCCACTACCCGACCCGGCGTCGGATCGAAGCAATCGGCTCATAAGCTTCGGACCACCGATGGGAGGATGAGTCTGCTACAACCTTGAAGAACTCACTAACACTGGCGTGAACGGCCTGACTTTTCGCTGCTCATCGTATCTGCTTTTGGAGGTCTGCGATCTTCTTGTCTTTGGCGCCATCATCTCATCAATCTTTTCTTTGTAGTCGCAGATGAACGCGGAGACACAGGGGGGTAAAATCATCTTTCCGCTCAAAACCTACTACCACAGGCGACTTTTCCTAGTTTGTTTGCCCTTGAGAACAATGGCAAGTATCTCAACCTCCGTGTAGGGTCTGCCAAGAGAGGTTGTCAGCGCCTAAATCCCGTAGCGACACATCTCCTCCTACAAATATATATATATATATATATATATATATATATATATATATATATATATATATATATATATATATATATATATATATATATATATATATATATATATATATATTAGTCGGGTTAATTAGTACATTATGTAAATCAATAAAACGAGTTAAAATGACTTAAACAAACAAATGGGTGAAATGTGTGTAATATAAAATACAAAGTTACTTATCAGCCCAAGCGTGCTAATAAGTAACTATGCCATTTATATTACACCCGTTTCCTCTTATTTTATTTTACATAACGCTGTACATGTTTGGGCAAAATGGGTCAAAACTTATTAAATGACTTAAACAAACAAGAAAGTTACTTATTAGTGCATGTTTCGGCTAAAATGGGTGAAACGTGTGTAATATAAAAAACAAAGTTACTTATCGACCTAAGCGTGTGCTAATAAGTAACTTTTTAGTTTATATTAAACCCGTTTCACCCATTTTGACCCATTTTAGCATAACGTGTACTTATTTGGGCAAAAATGGGTCAAAACAAGTTAAATTACTTAAACAAACAAGAAAATTACTTATTAGTGCATGTTTAGCTAAAATGGGTGAAAGCGTGTGTAATATAAAATACAAAATTACTTATCGCCCATGTGCTAATAAGTAACTTTGTGCGTTATATTACACCCATTTTGACACATTTTAGCATAACGTGTACTTGTTTGGGCAAAAATGGGTCAAAACAAGTTAAATGACATAAACAAACAAGAAAGTTACTTATTAGTTCATGTTTCACTTAAAATGGGTGAAAGCGTGTGTAATATAGAAGACAAAGTTACTCATTAGCCCAAACATGTGCTAATAAGTAACTTTGGCTTTATATTACACCGTTTCACCATTTTAACATAACGTGTACATGTTTGGGCTAAAATGGGTCAAAATGGGTTAAATGAACTAAATAATAAATAAAAATAAAAATAAAAAGACCGGTACTTACGTAATTGACACGAGCCTCATCCTACATCCACTCCCGTTCTTGTTGTGTGCGTCGTATTAGCTCAGATGAGGGACGGGTACTCACGAGTCTCGCTTCGTCTCAAAGCGTATATACGCATGCATATAAGATGAAACAAATTAAAAACGACAAATCAAACACCATATATATATAAAACAATATGTAAAATAATCATAATGTGTCTTACGTGTCGATGTGAGATGCGGTAATGACGAGATCCATGCTGCTTTGTGTACCTTATTCTTCTTCTTTTGTTCTCCTTGTTGATGGCGGCTCTTTCATCCATGTAGTGCTCGATGTACTTCTCCCACATCGATAGCTCCATGTTTGGAGGAGGGTTCCTAACATAAAAAAAAGATAATTAACATATATCAATTGCTAACATATTTAAAAAAACAACAAAAATATCAAAAACATAAGAATAATAAAAAACTTACCTTCGGATCTCATCGACAGCGTCATACCAACCTCTATTAAGAAAAGAGAATACATTACCCTTTGTCTTAGGCTCTCGCTCTCCAGTTTGGCTCTCGGCTCTCGACTCTCTCAAGGCTGTACCAAAAAAAAACCCCGATTACATTTAATTAAAAAAACATAATACTAATTAAACAAAAATTAAACCAATTAAAACATTTAAAAATTAAACAAACTAAAAAAAATAAAAAATTTACTTACCTGATATAAGAAAAGAAATGGTGGGGGGTTGAGGAAGAAAAGAATTAATATGAGAAGGGTTGAGGATAAAAGAATTAATTGGGAGAGGGGAGGAGGGACGTGCACGTGTGGTGCGAGTGGTGGTTTGTTGTGGTGGAGGAGACGGTGGCGAAGTGGTGTAGTGGAGGAGACGGTGGTGGTGGTGCGATGGTGTACCCTGGTGGTGGTGTAGATGAGTTAATGGGAATACAAGATCTAGATATTGTAGACGAGTTTTTTCTATGGTTCTTAAGAGATGACGAGGGGTAGGCGCAGCAGATATTGTAGTTGAGTTTTTTTTTTTTCTTTTTTTTTCCTAAGTGTGTGTAGATCTAGATATGATATAATTATTAATCTTTTACCACGACGTATGAGGTAAAATATATATATTTTTATTTAAATTTCTTCCTAATTTGCATGTCGTCTGGAATGAATTATCTTTTGTCGTTTTTTGTTTTAGCGGGACATCTAAATTTTTTGGGGGGACGTCAAAATTTTTTGGGATAATATAGTAAAAATAATACCGACGACCCGTCGTCGGTATTAATTGTACAAATATACTTGTTTTTATTTTTTTTAGATACGAATACTTTAATTTAATTTAAAAATAATAATAAAATTATATAAACTATAAAAAAAAATAAGTTAATTTATATATAATTAAAATTTAAAATTAAACACTTTTAAATAATAAAAATTTTATTTAATACAATCATAAAAAAAAAATAAAAAATTATATAATTATTGAATGTATCTTTGAAGATAATATTTATAAAAAGTTGAGGTGATATGGTTATACGTAACGTGTTAAACGAACGAGTATAGGTGATATGGTTATACTGTGAATGCTAAAACTAATCGGTTCTAGGTGTTAATGGTTATGTAACGTGCTAAACGTAATTATGAGCGGAAGTGCCATAGCAACCGACCGATCTAATGCTGCAATATACTACATGCGAATGAGTCTAGGTGTTATGGTTATAACGTAACATGTTAAATGACCGAAGTCTATGTGTTATGCTTATAATGTAACGCGGTTAAACGAACAAGTCTAGGTGTTATGGTTATATCGAACGTGTTAAACGCATCGAGTCTAGGTGCTATGGTTATATGTATGTGTTAAACGACCGAGTCTAGGTATTATGGTTATAGGTAATGTGTTAAACGCATCGAAGTCTAGGTGCTATGGTTATAATGAACATGTTAAACGAATGAGTCAAGGTGTTATGGTTATAACGAAATGTTAAATGACCGAGTCTAGGTGTTATGGTTATAATGTAACGGTTAAACGTAACGCAGTCTAGGTGTTATGGTTATATCGTAACATGTTAAACTAATTTGTGCCCAGGTGGTGCTATGGTTATATCGTAGAACGGTTAAACGAACGAAGTCTAGGTGCTATGATTATACGTAAACGCTGTTGTTCCACCAAGTATAGGTGCTATGGTTATACGTAACGTGTTAAACGAACGAGTCTAGGTGTTATGGTTATATCGTGAACGTGTTAAAATCTAATTTGTGCCTAGGTGTTATGGTTATAGGTAACGTAAGTTAAAACGCAATTTATGTAAAAGTATGGTTATACATAACGGTTAAGCGTCGAAGCCTATGTGCTATGGTTATAATGTAATATGTTAAAACTTAATGAGTCTAGGTGTTAGGTTATACGTAACGGTTAAATGACCGAGTCTAGGTGTTATGGTTATAACGCACGTGTTAAAAGAATCGAGTCTAGGTGTTATGGTTATATCGTGGCAGTAAACTTAACCGACTCTAGGTGCTATGGTTAAACGAACGCGTGTTAAACTAATCGAAGTCTAGGTGTTATGGTTATAGGTAACGTGTTAAACGACCGAGTCTAGGTGCTATGGCTATACGTAACATGTTAAACGAATGAGTCTAGGTGTTATGGTTATACGTAACATGTTAAATGACCGAGTTTAGGTGTTATGGTTATATCGCGAACGGTTAAACTTAACGAGTCTAGGGTGTTATGGTTATATCGTAACATGTTAAACGACCCAGGCCTAGGTGCTATGGCACGTGAATCGTTAAACGAACGCAGTCTAGGTGCTATGGTTATATCGTGAACGCTAAAACGACCCAAGTCTAGGTGCTATGGTTATACATAAGCGGTTAAACTAACGAGTCTAGGTGTTATGGTTATACGTAACGTGTTAAACGACCGAGTCTAGGTGTTTTGGTTATAGGTAACGTTAAACTTAACGAAAGTGTGTAGGTGCTATGGTTATATCGCACGGTTAAACTTAATCGGTCTAGGTGCTATGGTTATAATGCAGAACGCGTTAAACTAACGAAGTATAGGTGCTATGGTTATAATGAACGCGGTTAAACTAACGAGTATAGGCGCCTATTGTTATAATGTAACATGTTAAACTAATGAGTCTAGGTGTTATGGTTATAACGTGAACATGTTAAATGAGCGAGTCTAGGTGTTATGGTTATAATGAACGTGTTAAATGAACGAGTCTAGGTGCTATGGTTATAATGCGAACGGTTAAACAAATCCCAGTCTAGGTGCTAATGGTTATACGTAACATGTTAAACGAATGAGTCTAGGTAAATAGTTATGGTTATAATGAATACGTTAAAATGACCGAAGTCTAGGTGTTATGGTTATAATGCGAACGTTGTTAA